>OY804576.1:91653913-92389913 GCA_963680875.1 Bathymodiolus brooksi
CAACCTAGATTTTAATATCGTACACCAAAACCTAGATTTATATCTCATACCAAAACCTAGATTAATATCCTTTACCAAAATCTAGTTAAAGCCTATACCAAAACCTAGATTGATATTGCTTACCAAAATCTAGATTTATATCGCATACCAAAACCTAGATTTTAATACCGTACACCAAAACCTATATTGTAAGGCACAACCTAGATTTTAATATCGTACACCAAAACCTAGATTTATATCTCATACCAAAACCTAGATTAATATCCTTTACCAAAATCTAGATTAAAGCCTATACCAAAACCTAGATTGATATTGCATACCAAAACCTAGATTTATATCGCATACCAAAACCTAGATTTCAATATCGCACACCAAAACCTATATTGTAATGCACAACCTAGATTTTAATATCGTACACCAAAACCTAGATTTATATCTCATACCAAAACCTAGATTAATATCCTTTACCAAAATCTAGATTAAAGCCTATACCAAAACCTAGATTGATATTGCTTACCAAAACCTAGATTAATATCCTTTACCAAAATCTAGATTAAAGCCTATACCAAAACCTAGATTGATATTGCTTACCAAAACCTAGATTTATATCGCATACCAAAACCTAGATTTTAATACCGTACACCAAAACCTATATTGTAATGCACAACCTAGATTTTAATATCGTACACCAAAACCTAGATTTATATCTCATACCAAAACCTAGATTAATATCCTTTACCAAAATCTAGATTAAAGCCTATACCAAAACCTAGATTGATATTGCTTACCAAAACCTAGATTTATATCGCATACCAAAACCTAGATTTTAATACCGTACACCAAAACCTATATTGTAAGGCACAACCTAGATTTTAATATCGTACACCAAAACCTAGATTTATATCTCATACCAAAACCTAGATTAATATCCTTTACCAAAATCTAGATTAAAGCCTATACCAAAACCTAGATTGATATTGCTTACCAAAACCTAGATTTATATCGCATACCAAAACCTAGATTTTAATACCGTACACCAAAACCTATATTGTAAGGCACAACCTAGATTTTAATATCGTACACCAAAACCTAGATTTATATCTCATACCAAAACCTAGATTAATATCCTTTACCAAATTCTAGATTAAAGCCTATACCAAAACCTAGATTGATATTGCTTACCAAAACCTAGATTTATATCGCATACCAAAACCTAGATTTATATCGCACACCAAAACCTAGAATTATGCAGTATAAAACAAAACCTAGATTTACCTTGTATACCAAAGCCTAGATTTATATCTCATACCAAAATCTAGATTTATACAATATACCAAAACCTAGATTTTAATACCGTACACCAAAACCTATATTGTAATGCACAACCTAGATTTTAATATCGTACACCAAAACCTAGATTTATATCGAATACCAAAACCTAGATTAATATCCTTTACCAAAATCTAGATTAAAGCCTATACCAAAACCTAGATTGATATTGCTTACCAAAACCTAGATTTATATCGCATACCAAAACCTAGATTTTAATACCGTACACCAAAACCTATATTGTAAGGCACAACCTAGATTTTAATATCGTACACCAAAACCTAGATTTATATCTCATACCAAAACCTAGATTAATAGCCTTTACCAAAATCTAGATTAAAGCCTATACCAAAACCTAGATTGATATTGCTTACCAAAACCTAGATTTATATCGCATACCAAAACCTAGATTTTAATACCGTACACCAAAACCTATATTGTAAGGCACAACCTAGATTTTAATATCGTACACCAAAACCTAGATTTATATCTCATACCAAAACCTAGATTAATATCCTTTACCAAAATCTAGATTAAAGCCTATACCAAAGCCTAGATTTCTATTGTATACCAAAATCTAGATTTATACAATATACCAAAACCTAGATTTTAATACCGTACACCAAAACCTATATTGTAATGCACAACCTAGATTTTAATATCGTACACCAAAACCTAGATTTATATCTCATACCAAAACCTAGATTAATATCCTTTACCAAAATCTAGATTAAAGCCTATAACAAAACCTAGATTGATATTGCTTACCAAAACCTAGATTTATATCGCATACCAAAACCTAGATTTATATCGCACACCAAAACCTAGAATTATGCAGTATAAAACAAAACCTAGATTTACCTTGTATACCAAAGCCTAGATTTATATTGTATACCAAAATCTAGATTTATACAATATACCAAAACCTATATTTTAATACCGTACACCAAAACCTATATTGTAATGCACAACCTAGATTTTAATATCGTACACCAAAACCTAGATTTATATCTCATATCAAAACCTAGATTAATATCCTTTATCAAAATCTAGATTAAAGCCTATACCAAAACCTAGATTGATATTGCTTACCAAAACCTAGATTTATATCGCATACCAAAACCTAGATTTATATCGCACACCAAAACCTAGAATTATGCAGTATAAAACAAAACCTAGATTTACCTTGTATACCAAAGCCTAGCTTTATATTGTATACCAAAATCTAGATTTATACAATATACCAAAACCTAGATTTTAATACCGTACACCAAAACCTATATTGTAATGCACAACCTAGATTTTAATATCGTACACCAAAACCTAGATTTATATCTCATACCAAAACCTAGATTAATATCCTTTACCAAAATCTAGATTAAAGCCTATACCAAAACCTAGATTGATATTGCTTACCAAAACCTAGATTTATATCGCATACCAAAACCTAGATTTTAATACCGTACACCAAAACCTATATTGTAATGCACAACCTAGATTTTAATATCGTACACCAAAACTTAGATTTATATCTTATACCAAAACCTAGATTAATATCCTTTACTAAAATCTAGATTAAAGCCTATACCAAAACCTAGATTGATATTGCTTACCAAAATCTAGATTTATATCGCATACCAAAACCTAGATTTTAATACCGTACACCAAAACCTATATTGTAAGGCACAACCTAGATTTTAATATCGTACACCAAAACCTAGATTTATATCTCATACCAAAACCGAGATTAATATCCTTTACCAAAATCTAGATTAAAGCCTATACCAAAATCTAGATTGATATTGCTTTCCAAAATCTAGATTTATATCGCATACCAAAACCTAGATTTTAATACCGTACACCAAAACCTATATTGTAAGGCACAACCTAGATTTTAATATCGTACACCAAAACCTAGATTTATATCTCATACCAAATGCTAGATTAATATCCTTTACCAAAATCTAGATTAAAGCCTATACCAAAACCTAGATTGATATTGCTTACCAAAGCCTAGATTTATATCGCATACCAAAACCTAGATTTTAATACCGTACACCAAAACCTATATTGTAAGGCACAACCTAGATTTTAATATCGTACACCAAAACCTAGATTTATATCTCATACCAAAACCTAGATTAATATCCTTTACCAAAATCTAGATTAAAGCCTATACCAAAACCTAGATTGATATTGCTTTCCAAAATCTAGATTTATATCGCATACCAAAACCTAGATTTCAATATATCACACCAAAACCTATATTGTAATGCACAACCTAGATTTTAATATCGTACACCAAAACCTAGATTTATATCTCATACCAAAACCTATATTAATATCCTTTACCAAAATCTAGATTAAAGCCTATACCAAAACCTAGATTGATATTGCTTACCAAAACCTAGATTTATATCGCATACCAAAACCTAGATTTTAATACCGTACACCAAAACCTATATTGTAAGGCACAACCTAGATTTTAATATATCGCACACCAAAACCTAGAATTATGCAGTATAAAACAAAACCTAGATTTACCTTGTATACCAAAGCCTAGATTTATATTGTATACCAAAATCTAGATTTATACAATATTCCAAAACCTATATTTTAATACCATACACCAAAACCTATATTGTAATGCACAACCTAGATTTTAATATCGTACACCAAAACCTAGATTTATATCTCATATCAAAACCTAGATTAATATCCTTTATCAAAATCTAGATTAAAGCCTATACCAAAACCTAGATTGATATTGCTTACCAAAACCTAGATTTATATCGCATACCAAAACCTAGATTTATATCGCACACCAAAACCTAGAATTATGCAGTATAAAACAAAACCTAGATTTACCTTGTATACCAAAGCCTAGATTTATATTGTATACCAAAATCTAGATTTATACAATATACCAAAACCTAGATTTTAATACCGTACACCAAAACCTATATTGTAATGCACAACCTAGATTTTAATATCGTACACCAAAACCGAGATTAATATCCTTTACCAAAATCTAGATTAAAGCCTATACCAAAATCTAGATTGATATTGCTTTCCAAAATCTAGATTTATATCGCATACCAAAACCTAGATTTTAATACCGTACACCAAAACCTATATTGTAAGGCACAACCTAGATTTTAATATCGTACACCAAAACCTAGATTTATATCTCATACCAAATGCTAGATTAATATCCTTTACCAAAATCTAGATTAAAGCCTATACCAAAACCTAGATTGATATTGCTTACCAAAACCTAGATTTATATCGCATACCAAAACCTAGATTTTAATACCGTACACCAAAACCTATATTGTAAGGCACAACCTAGATTTTAATATCGTACACCAAAACCTAGATTTATATCTCATACCAAAACCTAGATTAATATCCTTTACCAAAATCTAGATTAAAGCCTATACCAAAATCTAGATTGATATTGCTTTCCAAAATCTAGATTTATATCGCATACCAAAACCTAGATTTTAATACCGTACACCAAAACCTATATTGTAAGGCACAACCTAGATTTTAATATCGTACACCAAAACCTAGATTTATATCTCATACCTAAACCTAGATTAATATCCTTTACCAAAATCTAGATTAAAGCCTATACCAAAACCTAGATTGATATTGCTTACCAAAATCTAGATTTATATCGCATACCAAAACCTAGATTTTAATACCGTACACCAAAACCTATATTGTAAGGCAAAACCTAGATTTTAATATCGTACACCAAAACCTAGATTTATATCTCATACCAAAACCTAGATTAATATCCTTTACCAAAATCTAGATTAAAGCCTATACCAAAACCTAGATTGATATTGCTTACCAAAACCTAGATTTATATCGCATACCAAAACCTAGATTTATATCGCACACCAAAACCTAGAATTATGCAGTATAAAACAAAACCTAGATTTACCTTGTATACCAAAGCCTAGATTTATATCTCATACCAAAATCTAGATTTATACAATATACCAAAACCTAGATTTTAATACCGTACACCAAAACATATATTGTAATGCACAACCTAGATTTTAATATCGTACACCAAAACCTAGATTTATATCTCATACCAAAACCTAGATTAATATCCTTTACCAAAATCTAGATTAAAGCCTATACCAAAACCTAGATTGATATTGCTTACCAAAGCCTAGATTTATATCGCATACCAAAACCTAGATTTATATCGCACACCAAAACCTAGAATTATGCAGTATAAAACAAAACCTAGATTTACCTTGTATACCAAAGCCTAGATTTATATCTCATACCAAAATCTAGATTTATACAATATACCAAAACCTAGATTTTAATACCGTACACCAAAACCTATATTGTAATGCACAACCTAGATTTTAATATCGTACACCAAAACCTAGATTTATATCTCATACCAAAACCTAGATTAATATCCTTTACCAAAATCTAGATTAAAGCCTATACCAAAACCTAGATTGATATTGCTTACCAAAACCTAGATTTATATCGCATACCAAAACCTAGATTTTAATACCGTACACCAAAACCTATATTGTAAGGCACAACCTAGATTTTAATATCGTACACCAAAACCTAGATTTATATCTCATACCAAAACCTAGATTAATATCCTTTACCAAAATCTAGATTAAAGCCTATACCAAAGCCTAGATTTCTATTGTATACCAAAATCTAGATTTATACAATATACCAAAACCTAGATTTTAATACCGTACACCAAAACCTATATTGTAATGCACAACCTAGATTTTAATATCGTACACCAAAACCTAGATTTATATCTCATACCAAAACCTAGATTAATATCCTTTACCAAAATCTAGATTAAAGCCTATAACAAAACCTAGATTGATATTGCTTACCAAAATCTAGATTTATATCGCATACCAAAACCTAGATTTATATCGCACACCAAAACCTAGAATTATGCAGTATAAACCAAAACCTAGATTTACCTTGTATACCAAAGCCTACATTTATATTGTATACCAAAATCTAGATTTATACAATATACCAAAACCTAGATTTTAATACCGTACACCAAAACCTATATTGTAATGCACAACCTAGATTTTAATATCGTACACCAAAACCTAGATTTATATCTCATACCAAAACCTAGATTAATATCCTTTACCAAAATCTAGATTAAAGCCTATACCAAAACCTAGATTGATATTGCTTACCAAAACCTAGATTTATATCGCATACCAAAACCTAGATTTTAATACCGTACACCAAAACCTATATTGTAAGGCACAACCTAGATTTTAATATCGTACACCAAAACCTAGATTTATATCTCATACCAAAACCTAGATTAATATCCTTTACCAAAATCTAGTTAAAGCCTATACCAAAACCTAGATTGATATTGCTTACCAAAATCTAGATTTATATCGCATACCAAAACCTAGATTTTAATACCGTACACCAAAACCTATATTGTAAGGCACAACCTAGATTTTAATATCGTACACCAAAACCTAGATTTATATCTCATACCAAAACCTAGATTAATATCCTTTACCAAAATCTAGATTAAAGCCTATACCAAAACCTAGATTGATATTGCATACCAAAACCTAGATTTATATCGCATACCAAAACCTAGATTTCAATATCGCACACCAAAACCTATATTGTAATGCACAACCTAGATTTTAATATCGTACACCAAAACCTAGATTTATATCTCATACCAAAACCTAGATTAATATCCTTTACCAAAATCTAGATTAAAGCCTATACCAAAACCTAGATTGATATTGCTTACCAAAACCTAGATTAATATCCTTTACCAAAATCTAGATTAAAGCCTATACCAAAACCTAGATTGATATTGCTTACCAAAACCTAGATTTATATCGCATACCAAAACCTAGATTTTAATACCGTACACCAAAACCTATATTGTAATGCACAACCTAGATTTTAATATCGTACACCAAAACCTAGATTTATATCTCATACCAAAACCTAGATTAATATCCTTTACCAAAATCTAGATTAAAGCCTATACCAAAACCTAGATTGATATTGCTTACCAAAACCTAGATTTATATCGCATACCAAAACCTAGATATTAATACCGTACACCAAAACCTATATTGTAAGGCACAACCTAGATTTTAATATCGTACACCAAAACCTAGATTTATATCTCATACCAAAACCTAGATTAATATCCTTTACCAAAATCTAGATTAAAGCCTATACCAAAACCTAGATTGATATTGCTTACCAAAACCTAGATTTATATCGCATACCAAAACCTAGATTTTAATACCGTACACCAAAACCTATATTGTAAGGCACAACCTAGATTTTAATATCGTACACCAAAACCTAGATTTATATCTCATACCAAAACCTAGATTAATATCCTTTACCAAATTCTAGATTAAAGCCTATACCAAAACCTAGATTGATATTGCTTACCAAAACCTAGATTTATATCGCATACCAAAACCTAGATTTATATCGCACACCAAAACCTAGAATTATGCAGTATAAAACAAAACCTAGATTTACCTTGTATACCAAAGCCTAGATTTATATCTCATACCAAAATCTAGATTTATACAATATACCAAAACCTAGATTTTAATACCGTACACCAAAACCTATATTGTAATGCACAACCTAGATTTTAATATCGTACACCAAAACCTAGATTTATATCGAATACCAAAACCTAGATTAATATCCTTTACCAAAATCTAGATTAAAGCCTATACCAAAACCTAGATTGATATTGCTTACCAAAACCTAGATTTATATCGCATACCAAAACCTAGATTTTAATACCGTACACCAAAACCTATATTGTAAGGCACAACCTAGATTTTAATATCGTACACCAAAACCTAGATTTATATCTCATACCAAAACCTAGATTAATAGCCTTTACCAAAATCTAGATTAAAGCCTATACCAAAACCTAGATTGATATTGCTTACCAAAACCTAGATTTATATCGCATACCAAAACCTAGATTTTAATACCGTACACCAAAACCTATATTGTAAGGCACAACCTAGATTTTAATATCGTACACCAAAACCTAGATTTATATCTCATACCAAAACCTAGATTAATATCCTTTACCAAAATCTAGTTTAAAGCCTATACCAAAGCCTAGATTTCTATTGTATACCAAAATCTAGATTTATACAATATACCAAAACCTAGATTTTAATACCGTACACCAAAACCTATATTGTAATGCACAACCTAGATTTTAATATCGTACACCAAAACCTAGATTTATATCTCATACCAAAACCTAGATTAATATCCTTTACCAAAATCTAGATTAAAGCCTATAACAAAACCTAGATTGATATTGCTTACCAAAACCTAGATTTATATCGCATACCAAAACCTAGATTTATATCGCACACCAAAACCTAGAATTATGCAGTATAAAACAAAACCTAGATTTACCTTGTATACCAAAGCCTAGATTTATATTGTATACCAAAATCTAGATTTATACAATATACCAAAACCTATATTTTAATACCGTACACCAAAACCTATATTGTAATGCACAACCTAGATTTTAATATCGTACACCAAAACCTAGATTTATATCTCATATCAAAACATAGATTAATATCCTTTATCAAAATCTAGATTAAAGCCTATACCAAAACCTAGATTGATATTGCTTACCAAAACCTAGATTTATATCGCATACCAAAACCTAGATTTATATCGCACACCAAAACCTAGAATTATGCAGTATAAAACAAAACCTAGATTTACCTTGTATACCAAAGCCTAGCTTTATATTGTATACCAAAATCTAGATTTATACAATATACCAAAACCTAGATTTTAATACCGTACACCAAAACCTATATTGTAATGCACAACCTAGATTTTAATATCGTACACCAAAACCTAGATTTATATCTCATACCAAAACCTAGATTAATATCCTTTACCAAAATCTAGATTAAAGCCTATACCAAAACCTAGATTGATATTGCTTACCAAAACCTAGATTTATATCGCATACCAAAACCTAGATTTTAATACCGTACACCAAAACCTATATTGTAATGCACAACCTAGATTTTAATATCGTACACCAAAACTTAGATTTATATCTTATACCAAAACCTAGATTAATATCCTTTACTAAAATCTAGATTAAAGCCTATACCAAAACCTAGATTGATATTGCTTACCAAAATCTAGATTTATATCGCATACCAAAACCTAGATTTTAATACCGTACACCAAAACCTATATTGTAAGGCACAACCTAGATTTTAATATCGTACACCAAAACCTAGATTTATATCTCATACCAAAACCTAGATTAATATCCTTTACCAAAATCTAGATTAAAGCCTATACCAAAACCTAGATTGATATTGCTTACCAAAACCTAGATTTATATCGCATACCAAAACCTAGATTTCAATATCGCACACCAAAACCTATATTGTAATGCACAACCTAGATTTTAATATCGTACACCAAAACCTAGATTTATATCTCATACCAAAACCTAGATTAATATCCTTTACCAAAATCTAGATTAAAGCCTATACCAAAACCTAGATTGATATTGCTTACCAAAGCCTAGATTTATATCGCATACCAAAACCTAGATTTTAATACCGTACACCAAAACCTATATTGTAAGGCACAACCTAGATTTTAATATCGTACACCAAAACCTAGATTAATATCTCATACCAAAACCGAGATTAATATCCTTTACCAAAATCTAGATTAAAGCCTATACCAAAATCTAGATTGATATTGCTTTCCAAAATCTAGATTTATATCGCATACCAAAACCTAGATTTTAATACCGTACACCAAAACCTATATTGTAAGGCACAACCTAGATTTTAATATCGTACACCAAAACCTAGATTTATATCTCATACCAAATGCTAGATTAATATCCTTTACCAAAATCTAGATTAAAGCCTATACCAAAACCTAGATTGATATTGCTTACCAAAGCCTAGATTTATATCGCATACCAAAACCTAGATTTTAATACCGTACACCAAAACCTATATTGTAATGCACAACCTAGATTTTAATATCGTACACCAAAACCTAGATTTATATCTCATACCAAAACCTAGATTAATATCCTTTACCAAAATCTAGATTAAAGCCTATACCAAAACCTAGATTGATATTGCTTACCAAAACCTAGATTTATATCGCATACCAAAACCTAGATTTTAATACCGTACACCAAAACCTATATTGTAAGGCACAACCTAGATTTTAATATCGTACACCAAAACCTAGATTTATATCTCATACCAAAACCTAGATTAATATCCTTTACCAAAATCTAGATTAAAGCCTATACCAAAGCCTAGATTTCTATTGTATACCAAAATCTAGATTTATACAATATACCAAAACCTAGATTTTAATACCGTACACCAAAACCTATATTGTAATGCACAACCTAGATTTTAATATCGTACACCAAAACCTAGATTTATATCTCATACCAAAACCTAGATTAATATCCTTTACCAAAATCTAGATTAAAGCCTATAACAAAACCTAGATTGATATTGCTTACCAAAATCTAGATTTATATCGCATACCAAAACCTAGATTTATATCGCACACCAAAACCTAGAATTATGCAGTATAAACCAAAACCTAGATTTACCTTGTATACCAAAGCCTACATTTATATTGTATACCAAAATCTAGATTTATACAATATACCAAAACCTAGATTTTAATACCGTACACCAAAACCTATATTGTAATGCACAACCTAGATTTTAATATCGTACACCAAAACCTAGATTTATATCTCATACCAAAACCTAGATTAATATCCTTTACCAAAATCTAGATTAAAGCCTATACCAAAACCTAGATTGATATTGCTTACCAAAACCTAGATTTATATCGCATACCAAAACCTAGATTTTAATACCGTACACCAAAACCTATATTGTAAGGCACAACCTAGATTTTAATATCGTACACCAAAACCTAGATTTATATCTCATACCAAAACCTAGATTAATATCCTTTACCAAAATCTAGTTAAAGCCTATACCAAAACCTAGATTGATATTGCTTACCAAAATCTAGATTTATATCGCATACCAAAACCTAGATTTTAATACCGTACACCAAAACCTATATTGTAAGGCACAACCTAGATTTTAATATCGTACACCAAAACCTAGATTTATATCTCATACCAAAACCTAGATTAATATCCTTTACCAAAATCTAGATTAAAGCCTATACCAAAACCTAGATTGATATTGCTTACCAAAACCTAGATTTATATCGCATACCAAAACCTAGATTTCAATATCGCACACCAAAACCTATATTGTAATGCACAACCTAGATTTTAATATCGTACACCAAAACCTAGATTTATATCTCATACCAAAACCTAGATTAATATCCTTTACCAAAATCTAGATTAAAGCCTATACCAAAACCTAGATTGATATTGCTTACCAAAACCTAGATTAATATCCTTTACCAAAATCTAGATTAAAGCCTATACCAAAACCTAGATTGATATTGCTTACCAAAACCTAGATTTATATCGCATACCAAAACCTAGATTTTAATACCGTACACCAAAACCTATATTGTAATGCACAACCTAGATTTTAATATCGTACACCAAAACCTAGATTTATATCTCATACCAAAACCTAGATTAATATCCTTTACCAAAATCTAGATTAAAGCCTATACCAAAACCTAGATTGATATTGCTTACCAAAACCTAGATTTATATCGCATACCAAAACCTAGATTTTAATACCGTACACCAAAACCTATATTGTAAGGCACAACCTAGATTTTAATATCGTACACCAAAACCTAGATTTATATCTCATACCAAAACCTAGATTAATATCCTTTACCAAAATCTAGATTAAAGCCTATACCAAAACCTAGATTGATATTGCTTACCAAAACCTAGATTTATATCGCATACCAAAACCTAGATTTTAATACCGTACACCAAAACCTATATTGTAAGGCACAACCTAGATTTTAATATCGTACACCAAAACCTAGATTTATATCTCATACCAAAACCTAGATTAATATCCTTTACCAAATTCTAGATTAAAGCCTATACCAAAACCTAGATTGATATTGCTTACCAAAACCTAGATTTATATCGCATACCAAAACCTAGATTTATATCGCACACCAAAACCTAGAATTATGCAGTATAAAACAAAACCTAGATTTACCTTGTATACCAAAGCCTAGATTTATATCTCATACCAAAATCTAGATTTATACAATATACCAAAACCTAGATTTTAATACCGTACACCAAAACCTATATTGTAATGCACAACCTAGATTTTAATATCGTACACCAAAACCTAGATTTATATCGAATACCAAAACCTAGATTAATATCCTTTACCAAAATCTAGATTAAAGCCTATACCAAAACCTAGATTGATATTGCTTACCAAAACCTAGATTTATATCGCATACCAAAACCTAGATTTTAATACCGTACACCAAAACCTATATTGTAAGGCACAACCTAGATTTTAATATCGTACACCAAAACCTAGATTTATATCTCATACCAAAACCTAGATTAATAGCCTTTACCAAAATCTAGATTAAAGCCTATACCAAAACCTAGATTGATATTGCTTACCAAAACCTAGATTTATATCGCATACCAAAACCTAGATTTTAATACCGTACACCAAAACCTATATTGTAAGGCACAACCTAGATTTTAATATCGTACACCAAAACCTAGATTTATATCTCATACCAAAACCTAGATTAATATCCTTTACCAAAATCTAGATTAAAGCCTATACCAAAGCCTAGATTTCTATTGTATACCAAAATCTAGATTTATACAATATACCAAAACCTAGATTTTAATACCGTACACCAAAACCTATATTGTAATGCACAACCTAGATTTTAATATCGTACACCAAAACCTAGATTTATATCTCATACCAAAACCTAGATTAATATCCTTTACCAAAATCTAGATTAAAGCCTATAACAAAACCTAGATTGATATTGCTTACCAAAACCTAGATTTATATCGCATACCAAAACCTAGATTTATATCGCACACCAAAACCTAGAATTATGCAGTATAAAACAAAACCTAGATTTACCTTGTATACCAAAGCCTAGATTTATATTGTATACCAAAATCTAGATTTATACAATATACCAAAACCTATATTTTAATACCGTACACCAAAACCTATATTGTAATGCACAACCTAGATTTTAATAT
Organism: Bathymodiolus brooksi; assembly: GCA_963680875.1. NCBI lineage: Eukaryota > Metazoa > Mollusca > Bivalvia > Mytilida > Modiolidae > Bathymodiolus > Bathymodiolus brooksi. The sequence continues at coordinate 91,667,577 of OY804576.1, forward strand.
CGTACACCAAAACCTAGATTTATATCTCATATCAAAACCTAGATTAATATCCTTTATCAAAATCTAGATTAAAGCCTATACCAAAACCTAGATTGATATTGCTTACCAAAACCTAGATTTATATCGCATACCAAAACCTAGATTTATATCGCACACCAAAACCTAGAATTATGCAGTATAAAACAAAACCTAGATTTACCTTGTATACCAAAGCCTAGCTTTATATTGTATACCAAAATCTAGATTTATACAATATACCAAAACCTAGATTTTAATACCGTACACCAAAACCTATATTGTAATGCACAACCTAGATTTTAATATCGTACACCAAAACCTAGATTTATATCTCATACCAAAACCTAGATTAATATCCTTTACCAAAATCTAGATTAAAGCCTATACCAAAACCTAGATTGATATTGCTTACCAAAACCTAGATTTATATCGCATACCAAAACCTAGATTTTAATACCGTACACCAAAACCTATATTGTAATGCACAACCTAGATTTTAATATCGTACACCAAAACTTAGATTTATATCTTATACCAAAACCTAGATTAATATCCTTTACTAAAATCTAGATTAAAGCCTATACCAAAACCTAGATTGATATTGCTTACCAAAATCTAGATTTATATCGCATACCAAAACCTAGATTTTAATACCGTACACCAAAACCTATATTGTAAGGCACAACCTAGATTTTAATATCGTACACCAAAACCTAGATTTATATCTCATACCAAAACCTAGATTAATATCCTTTACCAAAATCTAGATTAAAGCCTATACCAAAACCTAGATTGATATTGCTTACCAAAACCTAGATTTATATCGCATACCAAAACCTAGATTTCAATATCGCACACCAAAACCTATATTGTAATGCACAACCTAGATTTTAATATCGTACACCAAAACCTAGATTTATATCTCATACCAAAACCTAGATTAATATCCTTTACCAAAATCTAGATTAAAGCCTATACCAAAACCTAGATTGATATTGCTTACCAAAGCCTAGATTTATATCGCATACCAAAACCTAGATTTTAATACCGTACACCAAAACCTATATTGTAAGGCACAACCTAGATTTTAATATCGTACACCAAAACCTAGATTTATATCTCATACCAAAACCGAGATTAATATCCTTTACCAAAATCTAGATTAAAGCCTATACCAAAATCTAGATTGATATTGCTTTCCAAAATCTAGATTTATATCGCATACCAAAACCTAGATTTTAATACCGTACACCAAAACCTATATTGTAAGGCACAACCTAGATTTTAATATCGTACACCAAAACCTAGATTTATATCTCATACCAAATGCTAGATTAATATCCTTTACCAAAATCTAGATTAAAGCATATACCAAAACCTAGATTGATATTGCTTACCAAAGCCTAGATTTATATCGCATACCAAAACCTAGATTTTAATACCGTACACCAAAACCTATATTGTAAGGCACAACCTAGATTTTAATATCGTACACCAAAACCTAGATTTATATCTCATACCAAAACCTAGATTAATATCCTTTACCAAAATCTAGATTAAAGCCTATACCAAAATCTAGATTGATATTGCTTTCCAAAATCTAGATTTATATCGCATACCAAAACCTAGATTTTAATACCGTACACCAAAACCTATATTGTAAGGCACAACCTAGATTTTAATATCGTACACCAAAACCTAGATTTATATCTCATACCAAAACCTAGATTAATATCCTTTACCAAAATCTAGATTAAAGCCTATACCAAAACCTAGATTGATATTGCTTACCAAAATCTAGATTTATATCGCATACCAAAACCTAGATTTTAATACCGTACACCAAAACCTATATTGTAAGGCACAACCTAGATTTTAATATCGTACACCAAAACCTAGATTTATATCTCATACCAAAACCTAGATTAATATCCTTTACCAAAATCTAGATTAAAGCCTATACCAAAACCTAGATTGATATTGCTTACCAAAACCTAGATTTATATCGCATACCAAAACCTAGATTTTAATACCGTACACCAAAACCTATATTGTAAGGCACAACCTAGATTTTAATATCGTACACCAAAACCTAGATTTATATCTCATACCAAAACCTAGATTAATATCCTTTACCAAAATCTAGATTAAAGCCTATACCAAAGCCTAGATTTCTATTGTATACCAAAATCTAGATTTATACAATATACCAAAACCTAGATTTTAATACCGTACACCAAAACCTATATTGTAATGCACAACCTAGATTTTAATATCGTACACCAAAACCTAGATTTATATCTCATACCAAAACCTAGATTAATATCCTTTACCAAAATCAGATTAAAGTCTATACCAAAACCTAGATTGATATTGCTTACCAAAACCTAGATTTATATGGCATACCAAAACCTAGATTTATATTGTATACCAAAACCTATATTTATATCGTATACCAAAACCAAGATTTATATTGTATACCAAAACCTAGATTTCTATCGTATACCAAAATCCAGATTTATATCGAATACCAAAACCAAGATTTATATTGTATTCCAAAAAGCTATATTTATATTGCATACCAAAACCTAGATTAATAATGCATACCAAAACCTAGATTTCTATCCTATACCAAAATCCAGATTTATATCGTATGCCAAAACCTAGATTTATATCGTATACCAAAACCAAGATTTATATTGTATACTAAAAAGCTATATTTATATTGCATACCAAAACCTAGATTTCTATCGTATACCAAAATCCATATTTATATCGTATGCCAAAACCTAGATATATATCGCATACCAAAACCTAGATTTATATCGCACACCAAAACCTAGAATTATGCAGTATAAAACAAAACCTAGATTTACCTTGTATACCAAAGCCTAGATTTATATTGTATACCAAAATCTAGATTTATACAATATACCAAAACCTAGATTTTAATACCGTACACCAAAACCTATATTGTAATGCACAACCTAGATTTTAATATCGTACACCAAAACCTAGATTTATATCTCATACAAAAACCTAGATTAATATCCTTTACCAAAATCTAGATTAAAGCCTATACCAAAACCTAGATTGTTATTGCTTACCAAAACCTAGATTTATATCGCATACCAAAACCTAGATTTATATCGCACACCAAAACCTAGAATTATGCAGTATAAAACAAAACCTAGATTTACCTTGTATACCAAAGCCTAGATTTCTATTGTATACCAAAATCTAGATTTATACAATATACCAAAACCTAGATTTTAATACCGTACACCAAAACCTATATTGTAATGCACAATCTAGATTTTAATATCGTACACCAAAACCTAGATTTATATCTCATACCAAAACCTAGATTAATATCCTTTACCAAAATCTAGATTAAAGCCTATAACAAAACCTAGATTGATATTGCTTACCAAAACCTAGATTTAATATCGCATACCAAAACCTAGATTTATATCGCACACCAAAACCTAGAATTATGCAGTATAAAACAAAACCTAGATTTACCTTGTATACCAAAGCCTAGATTTATATTGTATACCAAAATCTAGATTTATACAATATACCAAAACCTAGATTTTAATACCGTACACCAAAACCTATATTGTAATGCACAACCTAGATTTTAATATCGTACACCAAAACCTAGATTTATATCTCATACCAAAACCTAGATTAATATCCTTTACCAAAATCTAGATTAAAGCCTATACCAAAACCTAGATTGATATTGCTTACCAAAACCTAGATTTATATCGCATACCAAAACCTAGATTTTAATACCGTACACCAAAACCTATATTGTAAGGCACAACCTAGATTTTAATATCGTACACCAAAACCTAGATTTATATCTCATACCAAAACCTAGATTAATATCCTTTACCAAAATCTAGATTAAAGCCTATACCAAAGCCTAGATTTCTATTGTATACCAAAATCTAGATTTATACAATATACCAAAACCTAGATTTTAATACCGTACACCAAAACCTATATTGTAATGCACAACCTAGATTTTAATATCGTACACCAAAACCTAGATTTATATCTCATACCAAAACCTAGATTAATATCCTTTACCAAAATCTAGATTAAAGCCTATAACAAAACCTAGATTGATATTGCTTACCAAAACCTAGATTTATATCGCATACCAAAACCTAGATTTATATCGCACACCAAAACCTAGAATTATGCAGTATAAAACAAAACCTAGATTTACCTTGTATACCAAAGCCTAGATTTATATTGTATACCAAAATCTAGATTTATACAATATACCAAAACCTAGATTTTAATACCGTACACCAAAACCTATATTGTAATGCACAACCTAGATTTTAATATCGTACACCAAAACCTAGATTTATATCTCATACCAAAACCTAGATTAATATCCTTTACCAAAATCTAGATTAAAGCCTATACCAAAACCTAGATTGATATTGCTTACCAAAACCTAGATTTATATCGCATACCAAAACCTAGATTTTAATACCGTACACCAAAACCTATATTGTAAGGCACAACCTAGATTTTAATATCGTACACCAAAACCTAGATTTATATCTCATACCAAAACCTAGATTAATATCCTTTACCAAAATCTAGATTAAAGCCTATACCAAAACCTAGATTGATATTGCTTACCAAAACCTAGATTTATATCGCATACCAAAACCTAGATTTTAATACCGTACACCAAAACCTATATTGTAAGGCACAACCTAGATTTTAATATCGTACACCAAAACCTAGATTTATATCTCATACCAAAACCTAGATTAATATCCTTTACCAAAATCTAGATTAAAGCCTATACCAAAGCCTAGATTTCTATTGTATACCAAAATCTAGATTTATACAATATACCAAAACCTAGATTTTAATACCGTACACCAAAACCTATATTGTAATGCACAACCTAGATTTTAATATCGTACACCAAAACCTAGATTTATATCTCATACCAAAACCTAGATTAATATCCTTTACCAAAATCTAGATTAAAGCCTATAACAAAACCTAGATTGATATTGCTTACCAAAACCTAGATTTATATCGCATACCAAAACCTAGATTTATATCGCACACCAAAACCTAGAATTATGCAGTATAAAACAAAACCTAGATTTACCTTGTATACCAAAGCCTAGATTTATATTGTATACCAAAATCTAGATTTATACAATATACCAAAACCTAGATTTTAATACCGTACACCAAAACCTATATTGTAATGCACAACCTAGATTTTAATATCGTACACCAAAACCTAGATTTATATCTCATACCAAAACCTAGATTAATATCCTTTACCAAAATCTAGATTAAAGCCTATACCAAAACCTAGATTGATATTGCTTACCAAAACCTAGATTTATATCGCATACCAAAACCTAGATTTTAATACCGTACACCAAAACCTATATTGTAAGGCACAACCTAGATTTTAATATCGTACACCAAAACCTAGATTTATATCTCATACCAAAACCTAGATTAATATCCTTTACCAAAATCTAGATTAAAGCCTATACCAAAACCTAGATTGATATTGCTTACCAAAACCTAGATTTATATCGCATACCAAAACCTAGATTTTAATACCGTACACCAAAACCTATATTGTAAGGCACAACCTAGATTTTAATATCGTACACCAAAACCTAGATTTATATCTCATACCAAAACCTAGATTAATATCCTTTACCAAAATCTAGATTAAAGCCTATACCAAAACCTAGATTGATATTGCTTACCAAAATCTAGATTTATATCGCATACCAAAACCTAGATTTTAATACCGTACACCAAAACCTATATTGTAATGCACAACCTAGATTTTAATATCGTACACCAAAACCTAGATTTATATCTCATACCAAAACCTAGATTAATATCCTTTACCAAAACCTAGATTGATATTGCTTACCAAAACCTAGATTTATATCGCATACCAAAACCTAGATTTCAATATCGCACACCAAAACCTATATTGTAAGGCACAACCTAGATTTTAATATCGTACACCAAAACCTAGATTTATATCTCATACCAAAACCTAGATTAATATCCTTTACCAAAATCTAGATTAAAGCCTATACCAAACCTAGATTGATATTGCTTACCAAAATCTAGATTTATATCGCATACCAAAACCTAGATTTTAATACCGTACACCAAAACCTATATTGTAAGGCACAACCTAGATTTTAATATCGTACACCAAAACCTAGATTTATATCTCATACCAAAACCTAGATTAATATCCTTTACCAAAATCTAGATTAAAGCCTATACCAAAACCTAGATTGATATTGCTTACCAAAACCTAGATTTATATCGCATACCAAAACCTAGATTTATATCGCACACCAAAACCTAGAATTATGCAGTATAAAACAAAACCTAGATTTACCTTGTATACCAAAGCCTAGATTTATATCTCATACCAAAATCTAGATTTATACAATATACCAAAACCTAGATTTTAATACCGTACACCAAAACCTATATTGTAATGCACAACCTAGATTTTAATATCGTACACCAAAACCTAGATTTATATCGAATACCAAAACCTAGATTAATATCCTTTACCAAAATCTAGATTAAAGCCTATACCAAAACCTAGATTGATATTGCTTACCAAAACCTAGATTTATATCGCATACCAAAACCTAGATTTTAATACCGTACACCAAAACCTATATTGTAAGGCACAACCTAGATTTTAATATCGTACACCAAAACCTAGATTTATATCTCATACCAAAACCTAGATTAATAGCCTTTACCAAAATCTAGATTAAAGCCTATACCAAAACCTAGATTGATATTGCTTACCAAAACCTAGATTGATATCGCATACCAAAACCTAGATTTTAATACCGTACACCAAAACCTATATTGTAAGGCACAACCTAGATTTTAATATCGTACACCAAAACCTAGATTTATATCTCATACCAAAACCTAGATTAATATCCTTTACCAAAATCTAGATTAAAGCCTATACCAAAGCCTAGATTTCTATTGTATACCAAAATCTAGATTTATACAATATACCAAAACCTAGATTTTAATACCGTACACCAAAACCTATATTGTAATGCACAACCTAGATTTTAATATCGTACACCAAAACCTAGATTTATATCTCATACCAAAACCTAGATTAATATCCTTTACCAAAATCTAGATTAAAGCCTATAACAAAACCTAGATTGATATTGCTTACCAAAACCTAGATTTATATCGCATACCAAAACCTAGATTTATATCGCACACCAAAACCTAGAATTATGCAGTATAAAACAAAACCTAGATTTACCTTGTATACCAAAGCCTAGATTTATATTGTATACCAAAATCTAGATTTATACAATATACCAAAACCTATATTTTAATACCGTACACCAAAACCTATATTGTAATGCACAACCTAGATTTTAATATCGTACACCAAAACCTAGATTTATATCTCATATCAAAACCTAGATTAATATCCTTTATCAAAATCTAGATTAAAGCCTATACCAAAACCTAGATTGATATTGCTTACCAAAACCTAGATTTATATCGCATACCAAAACCTAGATTTATATCGCACACCAAAACCTAGAATTATGCAGTATAAAACAAAACCTAGATTTACATTGTATACCAAAGCCTAGCTTTATATTGTATACCAAAATCTAGATTTATACAATATACCAAAACCTAGATTTTAATACCGTACACCAAAACCTATATTGTAATGCACAACCTAGATTTTAATATCGTACACCAAAACCTAGATTTATATCTCATACCAAAACCTAGATTAATATCCTTTACCAAAATCTAGATTAAAGCCTATACCAAAACCTAGATTGATATTGCTTACCAAAACCTAGATTTATATCGCATACCAAAACCTAGATTTTAATACCGTACACCAAAACCTATATTGTAATGCACAACCTAGATTTTAATATCGTACACCAAAACTTAGATTTATATCTTATACCAAAACCTAGATTAATATCCTTTACTAAAATCTAGATTAAAGCCTATACCAAAACCTAGATTGATATTGCTTACCAAAATCTAGATTTATATCGCATACCAAAACCTAGATTTTAATACCGTACACCAAAACCTATATTGTAAGGCACAACCTAGATTTTAATATCGTACACCAAAACCTAGATTTATATCTCATACCAAAACCTAGATTAATATCCTTTACCAAAATCTAGATTAAAGCCTATACCAAAACCTAGATTGATATTGCTTACCAAAACCTAGATTTATATCGCATACCAAAACCTAGATTTCAATATCGCACACCAAAACCTATATTGTAATGCACAACCTAGATTTTAATATCGTACACCAAAACCTAGATTTATATCTCATACCAAAACCTAGATTAATATCCTTTACCAAAATCTAGATTAAAGCCTATACCAAAACCTAGATTGATATTGCTTACCAAAGCCTAGATTTATATCGCATACCAAAACCTAGATTTTAATACCGTACACCAAAACCTATATTGTAAGGCACAACCTAGATTTTAATATCGTACACCAAAACCTAGATTTATATCTCATACCAAAACCGAGATTAATATCCTTTACCAAAATCTAGATTAAAGCCTATACCAAAATCTAGATTGATATTGCTTTCCAAAATCTAGATTTATATCGCATACCAAAACCTAGATTTTAATACCGTACACCAAAACCTATATTGTAAGGCACAACCTAGATTTTAATATCGTACACCAAAACCTAGATTTATATCTCATACCAAATGCTAGATTAATATCCTTTACCAAAATCTAGATTAAAGCCTATACCAAAACCTAGATTGATATTGGTTACCAAAGCCTAGATTTATATCGCATACCAAAACCTAGATTTTAATACCGTACACCAAAACCTATATTGTAAGGCACAACCTAGATTTTAATATCGTACACCAAAACCTAGATTTATATCTCATACCAAAACCTAGATTAATATCCTTTACCAAAATCTAGATTAAAGCCTATACCAAAATCTAGATTGATATTGCTTTCCAAAATCTAGATTTATATCGCATACCAAAACCTAGATTTTAATACCGTACACCAAAACCTATATTGTAAGGCACAACCTAGATTTTAATATCGTACACCAAAACCTAGATTTATATCTCATACCAAAACCTAGATTAATATCCTTTACCAAAATCTAGATTAAAGCCTATACCAAAACCTAGATTGATATTGCTTACCAAAATCTAGATTTATATCGCATACCAAAACCTAGATTTTAATACCGTACACCAAAACCTATATTGTAAGGCACAACCTAGATTTTAATATCGTACACCAAAACCTAGATTTATATCTCATACCAAAACCTAGATTAATATCCTTTACCAAAATCTAGATTAAAGCCTATGCCAAAACCTAGATTGATATTGCTTACCAAAACCTAGATTTATATCGCATACCAAAACCTAGATTTTAATACCGTACACCAAAACCTATATTGTAAGGCACAACCTAGATTTTAATATCGTACACCAAAACCTAGATTTATATCTCATACCAAAACCTAGATTAATATCCTTTACCAAAATCTAGATTAAAGCCTATACCAAAGCCTAGATTTCTATTGTATACCAAAATCTAGATTTATACAATATACCAAAACCTAGATTTTAATACCGTACACCAAAACCTATATTGTAATGCACAACCTAGATTTTAATATCGTACACCAAAACCTAGATTTATATCTCATACCAAAACCTAGATTAATATCCTTTACCAAAATCTAGATTAAAGTCTATACCAAAACCTAGATTGATATTGCTTACCAAAACCTAGATTTATATCGCATACCAAAACCTAGATTTATATTGTATACCAAAACCTATATTTATATCGTATACCAAAACCAAGATTTATATTGTATACCAAAACCTAGATTTCTATCGTATACCAAAATCCAGATTTATATCGAATACCAAAACCAAGATTTATATTGTATTCCAAAAAGCTATATTTATATTGCATACCAAAACCTAGATTAATAATGCATACCAAAACCTAGATTTCTATCCTATACCAAAATCCAGATTTATATCGTATGCCAAAACCTAGATTTATATCGTATACCAAAACCAAGATTTATATTGTATACTAAAAAGCTATATTTATATTGCATACCAAAACCTAGATTTCTATCGTATACCAAAATCCATATTTATATCGTATGCCAAAACCTAGATATATATCGCATACCAAAACCTAGATTTATATCGCACACCAAAACCTAGAATTATGCAGTATAAAACAAAACCTAGATTTACCTTGTATACCAAAGCCTAGATTTATATTGTATACCAAAATCTAGATTTATACAATATACCAAAACCTAGATTTTAATACCGTACACCAAAACCTATATTGTAATGCACAACCTAGATTTTAATATCGTACACCAAAACCTAGATTTATATCTCATACAAAAACCTAGATTAATATCCTTTACCAAAATCTAGATTAAAGCCTATACCAAAACCTAGATTGTTATTGCTTACCAAAACCTAGATTTATATCGCATACCAAAACCTAGATTTATATCGCACACCAAAACCTAGAATTATGCAGTATAAAACAAAACCTAGATTTACCTTGTATACCAAAGCCTAGATTTCTATTGTATACCAAAATCTAGATTTATACAATATACCAAAACCTAGATTTTAATACCGTACACCAAAACCTATATTGTAATGCACAACCTAGATTTTAATATCGTACACCAAAACCTAGATTTATATCTCATTCCAAAACCTAGATTAATATCCTTTACCAAAATCTAGATTAAAGCCTATAACAAAACCTAGATTGATATTGCTTACCAAAACCTAGATTTATATCGCATACCAAAACCTAGATTTATATCGCACACCAAAACCTAGAATTATGCAGTATAAAACAAAACCTAGATTTACCTTGTATACCAAAGCCTAGATTTATATTGTATACCAAAATCTAGATTTATACAATATACCAAAACCTAGATTTTAATACCGTACACCAAAACCTATATTGTAATGCACAACCTAGATTTTAATATCGTACACCAAAACCTAGATTTATATCTCATACCAAAACCTAGATTAATATCCTTTACCAAAATCTAGATTAAAGCCTATACCAAAACCTAGATTGATATTGCTTACCAAAACCTAGATTTATATCGCATACCAAAACCTAGATTTTAATACCGTACACCAAAACCTATATTGTAAGGCACAACCTAGATTTTAATATCGTACACCAAAACCTAGATTTATATCTCATACCAAAACCTAGATTAATATCCTTTACCAAAATCTAGATTAAAGCCTATACCAAAGCCTAGATTTCTATTGTATACCAAAATCTAGATTTATACAATATACCAAAACCTAGATTTTAATACCGTACACCAAAACCTATATTGTAATGCACAACCTAGATTTTAATATCGTACACCAAAACCTAGATTTATATCTCATACAAAAACCTAGATTAATATCCTTTACCAAAATCTAGATTAAAGCCTATACCAAAACCTAGATTGTTATTGCTTACCAAAACCTAGATTTATATCGCATACCAAAACCTAGATTTATATCGCACACCAAAACCTAGAATTATGCAGTATAAAACAAAACCTAGATTTACCTTGTATACCAAAGCCTAGATTTCTATTGTATACCAAAATCTAGATTTATACAATATACCAAAACCTAGATTTTAATACCGTACACCAAAACCTATACTGTAATGCACAACCTAGATTTTAATATCGTACACCAAAACCTAGATTTATATCTCATACCAAAACCTAGATTAATATCCTTTACCAAAATCTAGATTAAAGCCTATAACAAAACCTAGATTGATATTGCTTACCAAAACCTAGATTTATATCGCATACCAAAACCTAGATTTATATCGCACACCAAAACCTAGAATTATGCAGTATAAAACAAAACCTAGATTTACCTTGTATACCAAAGCCTAGATTTATATTGTATACCAAAATCTAGATTTATACAATATACCAAAACCTAGATTTTAATACCGTACACCAAAACCTATATTGTAATGCACAACCTAGATTTTAATATCGTACACCAAAACCTAGATTTATATCTCATACCAAAACCTAGATTAATATCCTTTACCAAAATCTAGATTAAAGCCTATACCAAAACCTAGATTGATATTGCTTACCAAAACCTAGATTTATATCGCATACCAAAACCTAGATTTTAATACCGTACACCAAAACCTATATTGTAAGGCACAACCTAGATTTTAATATCGTACACCAAAACCTAGATTTATATCTCATACCAAAACCTAGATTAATATCCTTTACCAAAATCTAGATTAAAGCCTATACCAAAGCCTAGATTTCTATTGTATACCAAAATCTAGATTTATACAATATACCAAAACCTAGATTTTAATACCGTACACCAAAACCTATATTGTAATGCACAACCTAGATTTTAATATCGTACACCAAAACCTAGATTTATATCTCATACCAAAACCTAGATTAATATCCTTTACCAAAATCTAGATTAAAGCCTATAACAAAACCTAGATTGATATTGCTTACCAAAACCTAGATTTATATCGCATACCAAAACCTAGATTTATATCGCACACCAAAACCTAGAATTATGCAGTATAAAACAAAACCTAATATACCAAAACCTAGATTTTAATACCGTACACCAAAACCTATATTGTAATGCACAACCTAGATTTTAATATCGTACACCAAAACCTAGATTTATATCTCATACAAAAACCTAGATTAATATCCTTTACCAAAATCTAGATTAAAGCCTATACCAAAACCTAGATTGTTATTGCTTACCAAAACCTAGATTTATATCGCATACCAAAACCTAGATTTATATCGCACACCAAAACCTAGAATTATGCAGTATAAAACAAAACCTAGATTTACCTTGTATACCTAAGCCTAGATTTCTATTGTATACCAAAATCTAGATTTATACAATATACCAAAACCTAGATTTTAATACCGTACACCAAAACCTATATTGTAATGCACAACCTAGATTTTAATATCGTACACCAAAACCTAGATTTATATCTCATACCAAAACCTAGATTAATATCCTTTACCAAAATCTAGATTAAAGCCTATAACAAAACCTAGATTGATATTGCTTACCAAAACCTAGATTTATATCGCATACCAAAACCTAGATTTTAATACCGTACACCAAAACCTATATTGTAATGCACAACCTAGATTTTAATATCGTACACCAAAACCTAGATTTATATCTCATACCAAAACCTAGATTAATATCCTTTACCAAAATCTAGATTAAAGCCTATACCAAAGCCTAGATTTCTATTGTATACCAAAATCTAGATTTATACAATATACCAAAACCTAGATTTTAATACCGTACACCAAAACCTATATTGTAATGCACAACCTAGATTTTAATATCGTACACCAAAACCTAGATTTATATCTCATACAAAAACCTAGATTAATATCCTTTACCAAAATCTAGATTAAAGCCTATACCAAAACCTAGATTGTTATTGCTTACCAAAACCTAGATTTATATCGCATACCAAAACCTAGATTTATATCGCACACCAAAACCTAGAATTATGCAGTATAAAACAAAACCTAGATTTACCTTGTATACCAAAGCCTAGATTTCTATTGTATACCAAAATCTAGATTTATACAATATACCAAAACCTAGATTTTAATACCGTACACCAAAACCTATATTGTAATGCACAACCTAGATTTTAATATCGTACACCAAAACCTAGATTTATATCTCATACCAAAACCTAGATTAATATCCTTTACCAAAATCTAGATTAAAGCCTATAACAAAACCTAGATTGATATTGCTTACCAAAACCTAGATTTAATATCGCATACCAAAACCTAGATTTATATCGCACACCAAAACCTAGAATTATGCAGTATAAAACAAAACCTAGATTTACCTTGTATACCAAAGCCTAGATTTATATTGTATACCAAAATCTAGATTTATACAATATACCAAAACCTAGATTTTAATACCGTACACCAAAACCTATATTGTAATGCACAACCTAGATTTTAATATCGTACACCAAAACCTAGATTTATATCTCATACCAAAACCTAGATTAATATCCTTTACCAAAATCTAGATTAAAGCCTATACCAAAACCTAGATTGATATTGCTTACCAAAACCTAGATTTATATCGCATACCAAAACCTAGATTTTAATACCGTACACCAAAACCTATATTGTAAGGCACAACCTAGATTTTAATATCGTACACCAAAACCTAGATTTATATCTCATACCAAAACCTAGATTAATATCCTTTACCAAAATCTAGATTAAAGCCTATACCAAAGCCTAGATTTCTATTGTATACCAAAATCTAGATTTTTACAATATACCAAAACCTAGATTTTAATACCGTACACCAAAACCTATATTGTAATGCACAACCTAGATTTTAATATCGTACACCAAAACCTAGATTTATATCTCATACCAAAACCTAGATTAATATCCTTTACCAAAATCTAGATTAAAGCCTATAACAAAACCTAGATTGATATTGCTTACCAAAACCTAGATTTATATCGCATACCAAAACCTAGATTTATATCGCACACCAAAACCTAGAATTATGCAGTATAAAACAAAACCTAGATTTACCTTGTATACCAAAGCCTAGATTTATATTGTATACCAAAATCTAGATTTATACAATATACCAAAACCTAGATTTTAATACCGTACACCAAAACCTATATTGTAATGCACAACCTAGATTTTAATATCGTACACCAAAACCTAGATTTATATCTCATACCAAAACCTAGATTAATATCCTTTACCAAAATCTAGATTAAAGCCTATACCAAAACCTAGATTGATATTGCTTACCAAAACCTAGATTTATATCGCATACCAAAACCTAGATTTTAATACCGTACACCAAAACCTATATTGTAAGGCACAACCTAGATTTTAATATCGTACACCAAAACCTAGATTTATATCTCATACTAAAACCTAGATTAATATCCTTTACCAAAATCTAGATTAAAGCCTATACCAAAACCTAGATTGATATTGCTTACCAAAACCTAGATTTATATCGCATACCAAAACCTAGATTTTAATACCGTACACCAAAACCTATATTGTAAGGCACAACCTAGATTTTAATATCGTACACCAAAACCTAGATTTATATCTCATACCAAAACCTAGATTAATATCCTTTACCAAAATCTAGATTAAAGCCTATACCAAAGCCTAGATTTCTATTGTATACCAAAATCTAGATTTATACAATATACCAAAACCTAGATTTTAATACCGTACACCAAAACCTATATTGTAATGCACAACCTAGATTTTAATATCGTACACCAAAACCTAGATTTATATCTCATACCAAAACCTAGATTAATATCCTTTACCAAAATCTAGATTAAAGCCTATAACAAAACCTAGATTGATATTGCTTACCAAAACCTAGATTTATATCGCATACCAAAACCTAGATTTATATCGCACACCAAAACCTAGAATTATGCAGTATAAAACAAAACCTAGATTTACCTTGTATACCAAAGCCTAGATTTATATTGTATACCAAAATCTAGATTTATACAATATACCAAAACCTAGATTTTAATACCGTACACCAAAACCTATATTGTAATGCACAACCTAGATTTTAATATCGTACACCAAAACCTAGATTTATATCTCATACCAAAACCTAGATTAATATCCTTTACCAAAATCTAGATTAAAGCCTATACCAAAACCTAGATTGATATTGCTTACCAAAACCTAGATTTATATCGCATACCAAAACCTAGATTTTAATACCGTACACCAAAACCTATATTGTAAGGCACAACCTAGATTTTAATATCGTACACCAAAACCTAGATTTATATCTCATACCAAAACCTAGATTAATATCCTTTACCAAAATCTAGATTAAAGCCTATACCAAAACCTAGATTGATATTGCTTACCAAAACCTAGATTTATATCGCATACCAAAACCTAGATTTTAATACCGTACACCAAAACCTATATTGTAAGGCACAACCTAGATTTTAATATCGTACACCAAAACCTAGATTTATATCTCATACCAAAACCTAGATTAATATCCTTTACCAAAATCTAGATTAAAGCCTATACCAAAACCTAGATTGATATTGCTTACCAAAATCTAGATTTATATCGCATACCAAAACCTAGATTTTAATACCGTACACCAAAACCTATATTGTAATGCACAACCTAGATTTTAATATCGTACACCAAAACCTAGATTTATATCTCATACCAAAACCTAGATTAATATCCTTTACCAAAACCTAGATTGATATTGCTTACCAAAACCTAGATTTATATCGCATACCAAAACCTAGATTTCAATATCGCACACCAAAACCTATATTGTAAGGCACAACCTAGATTTTAATATCGTACACCAAAACCTAGATTTATATCTCATACCAAAACCTAGATTAATATCCTTTACCAAAATCTAGATTAAAGCCTATACCAAACCTAGATTGATATTGCTTACCAAAATCTAGATTTATATCGCATACCAAAACCTAGATTTTAATACCGTACACCAAAACCTATATTGTAAGGCACAACCTAGATTTTAATATCGTACACCAAAACCTAGATTTATATCTCATACCAAAACCTAGATTAATATCCTTTACCAAAATCTAGATTAAAGCCTATACCAAAACCTAGATTGATATTGCTTACCAAAATATAGATTTATATCGCATACCAAAACCTAGATTTATATCGCACACCAAAACCTAGAATTATGCAGTATAAAACAAAACATAGATTTACCTTGTATACCAAAGCCTAGATTTATATTGTATACCAAAATCTAGATTTATACAATATACCAAAACCTAGATTTTAATACCGTACACCAAAACCTATATTGTAATGCACAACCTAGATTTTAATATCGTACACCAAAACCTAGATTTATATCTCATACCAAAACCTAGATTAATATCCTTTACCAAAATCTAGATTAAAGCCTATACCAAAACCTAGATTGATATTGCTTACCAAAACCTAGATTTATATCGCATACCAAAACCTAGATTTTAATACCGTACACCAAAACCTATATTGTAAGGCACAACCTAGATTTTAATATCGTACACCAAAACCTAGATTTATATCTCATACCAAAACCTAGATTAATATCCTTTACCAAAATCTAGATTAAAGCCTATACCAAAACCTAGATTGATATTGCTTACCAAAATCTAGATTTATATCGCATACCAAAACCTAGATTTTAATACCGTACACCAAAACCTATATTGTAATGCACAACCTAGATTTTAATATCGTACACCAAAACCTAGATTTATATCTCATACCAAAACCTAGATTAATATCCTTTACCAAAACCTAGATTGATATTGCTTACCAAAACCTAGATTTATATCGCATACCAAAACCTAGATTTCAATATCGCACACCAAAACCTATATTGTAAGGCACAACCTAGATTTTAATATCGTACACCAAAACCTAGATTTATATCTCATACCAAAACCTAGATTAATATCCTTTACCAAAATCTAGATTAAAGCCTATACCAAAACCTAGATTGATATTGCTTACCAAAGCCTAGATTTATATCGCATACCAAAACCTAGATTTTAATACCGTACACCAAAACCTATATTGTAAGGCACAACCTAGATTTTAATATCGTACACCAAAACCTAGATTTATATCTCATACCAAAACCTAGATTAATATCCTTTACCAAAATCTAGATTAAAGCCTATACCAAAACCTAGATTGATATTGCTTACCAAAACCTAGATTTATATCGCATACCAAAACCTAGATTTATATCGCACACCAAAACCTAGAATTATGCAGTATAAAACAAAACCTAGATTTACCTTGTATACCAAAGCCTAGATTTATATCTCATACCAAAATCTAGATTTATATAATATACCAAAACCTAGATTTTAATACCGTACACCAAAACCTATATTGTAATGCACAACCTAGATTTTAATATCGTACACCAAAACCTAGATTTATATCTCATACCAAAACCTAGATTAATATCCTTTACCAAAATCTAGATTAAAGCCTATACCAAAACCTAGATTGATATTGCTTACCAAAACCTAGATTTATATCGCATACCAAAACCTAGATTTTAATACCGTACACCAAAACCTATATTGTAAGGCACAACCTAGATTTTAATATCGTACACCAAAACCTAGATTTATATCTCATACCAAAACCTAGATTAATATCCTTTACCAAAATCTAGATTAAAGCTTATACCAAAACCTAGATTGATATTGCTTACCAAAATCTAGATTTATATCGCATACCAAAACCTAGATTTTAATACCGTACACCAAAACCTATATTGTAAGGCACAACCTAGATTTTAATATCGTACACCAAAACCTAGATTTATATCTCATACCAAAACCTAGATTAATATCCTTTACCAAAATCTAGATTAAAGCCTATACCAAAACCTAGATTGATATTGCTTACCAAAACCTAGATTTATATCGCATACCAAAACCTAGATTTTAATACCGTACACCAAAACCTATATTGTAAGGCACAACCTAGATTTTAATATCGTACACCAAAACCTAGATTTATATCTCATACCAAAACCTAGATTAATATCCTTTACCAAAATCTAGATTAAAGCCTATACCAAAACCTAGATTGATATTGCTTACCAAAACCTAGATTTATATCGCATACCAAAACCTAGATTTTAATACCGTACACCAAAACCTATATTGTAAGGCACAACCTAGATTTTAATATCGTACACCAAAACCTAGATTTATATCTCATACCAAAACCTAGATTAATATCCTTTACCAAAATCTAGATTAAAGCCTATACCAAAACCTAGATTGATATTGCTTACCAAAACCTAGATTTATATCGCATACCAAAACCTAGATTTATATCGCAAACCAAAACCTAGAATTATGCAGTATAAAACAAAACCTAGATTTACCTTGTATACCAAAGCCTAGATTTATATCTCATACCAAAATCTAGATTTATACAATATACCAAAACCTAGATTTTAATACCGTACACCAAAACCTATATTGTAATGCACAACCTAGATTTTAATATCGTACACCAAAACCTAGATTTATATCTCATACCAAAACCTAGATTAATATCCTTTACCAAAATCTAGATTAAAGCCTATACCAAAACCTAGATTGATATTGCTTACCAAAACCTAGATTTATATCGCATACCAAAACCTAGATTTTAATACCGTACACCAAAACCTATATTGTAAGGCACAACCTAGATTTTAATATCGTACACCAAAACCTAGATTTATATCTCATACCAAAACCTAGATTAATATCCTTTACCAAAATCTAGATTAAAGCCTATACCAAAGCCTAGATTTCTATTGTATACCAAAATCTAGATTTATACAATATACCAAAACCTAGATTTTAATACCGTACACCAAAACCTATATTGTAATGCACAACCTAGATTTTAATATCGTACACCAAAACCTAGATTTATATCTCATACAAAAACCTAGATTAATATCCTTTACCAAAATCTAGATTAAAGCCTATAACAAAACCTAGATTGATATTGCTTACCAAAACCTAGATTTATATCGCATACCAAAACCTAGATTTATATCGCACACCAAAACCTAGAATTATGCAGTATAAAACAAAACCTAGATTTACCTTGTATACCAAAGCCTAGATTTATATTGTATACCAAAATCTAGATTTATACAATATACCAAAACCTAGATTTTAATACCGTACACCAAAACCTATATTGTAAGGCACAACCTAGATTTTAATATCGTACACCAAAACCTAGATTTATATCTCATACCAAAACCTAGATTAATATCCTTTACCAAAATCTAGATTAAAGCCTATACCAAAACCTAGATTGATATTGCTTACCAAAACCTAGATTTATATCGCATACCAAAACCTAGATTTTAATACCGTACACCAAAACCTATATTGTAAGGCACAACCTAGATTTTAATATCGTACACCAAAACCTAGATTTATATCTCATACCAAAACCTAGATTAATATCCTTTACCAAAATCTAGATTAAAGCCTATACCAAAACCTAGATTGATATTGCTTACCAAAATCTAGATTTATATCGCATACCAAAACCTAGATTTTAATACCGTACACCAAAACCTATATTGTAAGGCACAACCTAGATTTTAATATCGTACACCAAAACCTAGATTTATATCTCATACCAAAACCTAGATTAATATCCTTTACCAAAATCTAGATTAAAGCCTATACCAAAACCTAGATTGATATTGCTTACCAAAACCTAGATTTATATCGCATACCAAAACCTAGATTTTAATACCGTACACCAAAACCTATATTGTAAGGCACAACCTAGATTTTAATATCGTACACCAAAACCTAGTTTTATATCTCATACCAAAACCTAGATTAATATCCTTTACCAAAATCTAGATTAAAGCTTATACCAAAACCTAGATTGATATTGCTTACCAAAACCTAGATTTATATCGCATACCAAAACCTAGATTTTAATACCGTACACCAAAACCTATATTGTAAGGCACAACCTAGATTTTAATATCGTACACCAAAACCTAGATTTATATCTCATACCAAAACCTAGATTAATATCCTTTACCAAAATCTAGATTAAAGCCTATACCAAAACCTAGATTGATATTGCTTACCAAAACCTAGATTTATATCGCATACCAAAACCTAGATTTATATCGCACACCAAAACCTAGAATTATGCAGTATAAAACAAAACCTAGATTTAACTTGTATACCAAAGCCTAGATTTATATCTCATACCAAAATCTAGATTTATACAATATACCAAAACCTAGATTTTAATACCGTACACCAAAACCTATATTGTAATGCACAACCTAGATTTTAATATCGTACACCAAAACCTAGATTTATATCTCATACCAAAACCTAGATTAATATCCTTTACCAAAATCTAGATTAAAGCCTATACCAAAACCTAGATTGATATTGCTTACCAAAATCTAGATTTATATCGCATACCAAAACCTAGATTTATATCGCACACCAAAACCTAGAATTATGCAGTATAAACCAAAACCTAGATTTACCTTGTATACCAAAGCCTACATTTATATTGTATACCAAAATCTAGATTTATACAATATACCAAAACCTAGATTTTAATACCGTACACCAAAACCTATATTGTAATGCACAACCTAGATTTTAATATCGTACACCAAAACCTAGATTTATATCTCATACCAAAACCTAGATTAATATCCTTTACCAAAATCTAGATTAAAGCCTATACCAAAACCTAGATTGATATTGCTTACCAAAACCTAGATTTATATCGCATACCAAAACCTAGATTTTAATACCGTACACCAAAACCTATATTGTAAGGCACAACCTAGATTTTAATATCGTACACCAAAACCTAGATTTATATCTTATACCAAAACCTAGATTAATATCCTTTACCAAAATCTAGTTAAAGCCTATACCAAAACCTAGATTGATATTGCTTACCAAAATCTAGATTTATATCGCATACCAAAACCTAGATTTTAATACCGTACACCAAAACCTATATTGTAAGGCACAACCTAGATTTTAATATCGTACACCAAAACCTAGATTTATATCTCATACCAAAACCTAGATTAATATCCTTTACCAAAATCTAGATTAAAGCCTATACCAAAACCTAGATTGATATTGCTTACCAAAACCTAGATTTATATCGCATACCAAAACCTAGATTTATATCGCACACCAAAACCTAGAATTATGCAGTATAAAACAAAACCTAGATTTACCTTGTATACCAAAGCCTAGATTTATATTGTATACCAAAATCTAGATTTATACAATATACCAAAACCTAGATTTTAATACCGTACACCAAAACCTATATTGTAATGCACAACCTAGATTTTAATATCGTACACCAAAACCTAGATTTATATCTCATACAAAAACCTAGATTAATATCCTTTACCAAAATCTAGATTAAAGCCTATAACAAAACCTAGATTGATATTGCTTACCAAAACCTAGATTTATATCGCATACCAAAACCTAGATTTATATCGCACACCAAAACCTAGAATTATGCAGTATAAAACAAAACCTAGATTTACCTTGTATACCAAAGCCTAGATTTATATTGTATACCAAAATCTAGATTTATACAATATACCAAAACCTAGATTTTAATACCGTACACCAAAACCTATATTGTAAGGCACAACCTAGATTTTAATATCGTACACCAAAACCTAGATTTATATCTCATACCAAAACCTAGATTAATATCCTTTACCAAAATCTAGATTAAAGCCTATACCAAAACCTAGATTGATATTGCTTACCAAAACCTAGATTTATATCGCATACCAAAACCTAGATTTTAATACCGTACACCAAAACCTATATTGTAAGGCACAACCTAGATTTTAATATCGTACACCAAAACCTAGATTTATATCTCATACCAAAACCTAGATTAATATCCTTTACCAAAATCTAGATTAAAGCCTATACCAAAACCTAGATTGATATTGCTTACCAAAATCTAGATTTATATCGCATACCAAAACCTAGATTTTAATACCGTACACCAAAACCTATATTGTAAGGCACAACCTAGATTTTAATATCGTACACCAAAACCTAGATTTATATCTCATACCAAAACCTAGATTAATATCCTTTACCAAAATCTAGATTAAAGCCTATACCAAAACCTAGATTGATATTGCTTACCAAAACCTAGATTTATATCGCATACCAAAACCTAGATTTTAATACCGTACACCAAAACCTATATTGTAAGGCACAACCTAGATTTTAATATCGTACACCAAAACCTAGTTTTATATCTCATACCAAAACCTAGATTAATATCCTTTACCAAAATCTAGATTAAAGCTTATACCAAAACCTAGATTGATATTGCTTACCAAAACCTAGATTTATATCGCATACCAAAACCTAGATTTTAATACCGTACACCAAAACCTATATTGTAAGGCACAACCTAGATTTTAATATCGTACACCAAAACCTAGATTTATATCTCATACCAAAACCTAGATTAATATCCTTTACCAAAATCTAGATTAAAGCCTATACCAAAACCTAGATTGATATTGCTTACCAAAACCTAGATTTATATCGCATACCAAAACCTAGATTTATATCGCACACCAAAACCTAGAATTATGCAGTATAAAACAAAACCTAGATTTAACTTGTATACCAAAGCCTAGATTTATATCTCATACCAAAATCTAGATTTATACAATATACCAAAACCTAGATTTTAATACCGTACACCAAAACCTATATTGTAATGCACAACCTAGATTTTAATATCGTACACCAAAACCTAGATTTATATCTCATACCAAAACCTAGATTAATATCCTTTACCAAAATCTAGATTAAAGCCTATACCAAAACCTAGATTGATATTGCTTACCAAAATCTAGATTTATATCGCATACCAAAACCTAGATTTATATCGCACACCAAAACCTAGAATTATGCAGTATAAACCAAAACCTAGATTTACCTTGTATACCAAAGCCTACATTTATATTGTATACCAAAATCTAGATTTATACAATATACCAAAACCTAGATTTTAATACCGTACACCAAAACCTATATTGTAATGCACAACCTAGATTTTAATATCGTACACCAAAACCTAGATTTATATCTCATACCAAAACCTAGATTAATATCCTTTACCAAAATCTAGATTAAAGCCTATACCAAAACCTAGATTGATATTGCTTACCAAAACCTAGATTTATATCGCATACCAAAACCTAGATTTTAATACCGTACACCAAAACCTATATTGTAAGGCACAACCTAGATTTTAATATCGTACACCAAAACCTAGATTTATATCTTATACCAAAACCTAGATTAATATCCTTTACCAAAATCTAGTTAAAGCCTATACCAAAACCTAGATTGATATTGCTTACCAAAATCTAGATTTATATCGCATACCAAAACCTAGATTTTAATACCGTACACCAAAACCTATATTGTAAGGCACAACCTAGATTTTAATATCGTACACCAAAACCTAGATTTATATCTCATACCAAAACCTAGATTAATATCCTTTACCAAAATCTAGATTAAAGCCTATACCAAAACCTAGATTGATATTGCATACCAAAACCTAGATTTATATCGCATACCAAAACCTAGATTTCAATATCGCACACCAAAACCTATATTGTAATGCACAACCTAGATTTTAATATCGTACACCAAAACCTAGATTTATATCTCATACCAAAACCTAGATTAATATCCTTTACCAAAATCTAGATTAAAGCCTATACCAAAACCTAGATTGATATTGCTTACCAAAACCTAGATTAATATCCTTTACCAAAATCTAGATTAAAGCCTATACCAAAACCTAGATTGATATTGCTTACCAAAACCTAGATTTATATCGCATACCAAAACCTAGATTTTAATACCGTACACCAAAACCTATATTGTAATGCACAACCTAGATTTTAATATCGTACACCAAAACCTAGATTTATATCTCATACCAAAACCTAGATTAATATCCTTTACCAAAATCTAGTTTAAAGCCTATACCAAAACCTAGATTGATATTGCTTACCAAAACCTAGATTTATATCGCATACCAAAACCTAGATTTTAATACCGTACACCAAAACCTATATTGTAAGGCACAACCTAGATTTTAATATCGTACACCAAAACCTAGATTTATATCTCATACCAAAACCTAGATTAATATCCTTTACCAAAATCTAGATTAAAGCCTATACCAAAACCTAGATTGATATTGCTTACCAAAACCTAGATTTATATCGCATACCAAAACCTAGATTTCAATATATCACACCAAAACCTATATTGTAATGCACAACCTAGATTTTAATATCGTACACCAAAACCTAGATTTATATCTCATACCAAAACCTAGATTAATATCCTTTACCAAAATCTAGATTAAAGCCTATACCAAAACCTAGATTGATATTGCTTACCAAAACCTAGATTTATATCGCATACCAAAACCTAGATTTTAATACCGTACACCAAAACCTATATTGTAAGGCACAACCTAGATTTTAATATATCGCACACCAAAACCTAGAATTATGCAGTATAAAACAAAACCTAGATTTACCTTGTATACCAAAGCCTAGATTTATATTGTATACCAAAATCTAGATTTATACAATATTCCAAAACCTATATTTTAATACCATACACCAAAACCTATATTGTAATGCACAACCTAGATTTTAATATCGTACACCAAAACCTAGATTTATATCTCATATCAAAACCTAGATTAATATCCTTTATCAAAATCTAGATTAAAGCCTATACCAAAACCTAGATTGATATTGCTTACCAAAACCTAGATTTATATCGCATACCAAAACCTAGATTTATATCGCACACCAAAACCTAGAATTATGCAGTATAAAACAAAACCTAGATTTACCTTGTATACCAAAGCCTAGATTTATATTGTATACCAAAATCTAGATTTATACAATATACCAAAACCTAGATTTTAATACCGTACACCAAAACCTATATTGTAATGCACAACCTAGATTTTAATATCGTACACCAAAACCTAGATTTATATCTCATACCAAAACCTAGATTAATATCCTTTACCAAAATCTAGATTAAAGCCTATACCAAAACCTAGATTGATATTGCTTACCAAAGCCTAGATTTATATCGCATACCAAAACCTAGATTTTAATACCGTACACCAAAACCTATATTGTAAGGCACAACCTAGATTTTAATATCGTACACCAAAACCTAGATTTATATCTCATACCAAAACCGAGATTAATATCCTTTACCAAAATCTAGATTAAAGCCTATACCAAAGCCTAGATTTCTATTGTATACCAAAATCTAGATTTATACAATATACCAAAACCTAGATTTTAATACCGTACACCAAAACCTATATTGTAATGCACAACCTAGATTTTAATATCGTACACCAAAACCTAGATTTATATCTCATACAAAAACCTAGATTAATATCCTTTACCAAAATCTAGATTAAAGCCTATAACAAAACCTAGATTGATATTGCTTACCAAAACCTAGATTTATATCGCATACCAAAACCTAGATTTATATCGCACACCAAAACCTAGAATTATGCAGTATAAAACAAAACCTAGATTTACCTTGTATACCAAAGCCTAGATTTATATTGTATACCAAAATCTAGATTTATACAATATACCAAAACCTAGATTTTAATACCGTACACCAAAACCTATATTGTAAGGCACAACCTAGATTTTAATATCGTACACCAAAACCTAGATTTATATCTCATACCAAAACCTAGATTAATATCCTTTACCAAAATCTAGATTAAAGCCTATACCAAAACCTAGATTGATATTGCTTACCAAAACCTAGATTTATATCGCATACCAAAACCTAGATTTTAATACCGTACACCAAAACCTATATTGTAAGGCACAACCTAGATTTTAATATCGTACACCAAAACCTAGATTTATATCTCATACCAAAACCTAGATTAATATCCTTTACCAAAATCTAGATTAAAGCCTATACCAAAACCTAGATTGATATTGCTTACCAAAATCTAGATTTATATCGCATACCAAAACCTAGATTTTAATACCGTACACCAAAACCTATATTGTAAGGCACAACCTAGATTTTAATATCGTACACCAAAACCTAGATTTATATCTCATACCAAAACCTAGATTAATATCCTTTACCAAAATCTAGATTAAAGCCTATACCAAAACCTAGATTGATATTGCTTACCAAAACCTAGATTTATATCGCATACCAAAACCTAGATTTTAATACCGTACACCAAAACCTATATTGTAAGGCACAACCTAGATTTTAATATCGTACACCAAAACCTAGTTTTATATCTCATACCAAAACCTAGATTAATATCCTTTACCAAAATCTAGATTAAAGCTTATACCAAAACCTAGATTGATATTGCTTACCAAAACCTAGATTTATATCGCATACCAAAACCTAGATTTTAATACCGTACACCAAAACCTATATTGTAAGGCACAACCTAGATTTTAATATCGTACACCAAAACCTAGATTTATATCTCATACCAAAACCTAGATTAATATCCTTTACCAAAATCTAGATTAAAGCCTATACCAAAACCTAGATTGATATTGCTTACCAAAACCTAGATTTATATCGCATACCAAAACCTAGATTTATATCGCACACCAAAACCTAGAATTATGCAGTATAAAACAAAACCTAGATTTAACTTGTATACCAAAGCCTAGATTTATATCTCATACCAAAATCTAGATTTATACAATATACCAAAACCTAGATTTTAATACCGTACACCAAAACCTATATTGTAATGCACAACCTAGATTTTAATATCGTACACCAAAACCTAGATTTATATCTCATACCAAAACCTAGATTAATATCCTTTACCAAAATCTAGATTAAAGCCTATACCAAAACCTAGATTGATATTGCTTACCAAAATCTAGATTTATATCGCATACCAAAACCTAGATTTATATCGCACACCAAAACCTAGAATTATGCAGTATAAACCAAAACCTAGATTTACCTTGTATACCAAAGCCTACATTTATATTGTATACCAAAATCTAGATTTATACAATATACCAAAACCTAGATTTTAATACCGTACACCAAAACCTATATTGTAATGCACAACCTAGATTTTAATATCGTACACCAAAACCTAGATTTATATCTCATACCAAAACCTAGATTAATATCCTTTACCAAAATCTAGATTAAAGCCTATACCAAAACCTAGATTGATATTGCTTACCAAAACCTAGATTTATATCGCATACCAAAACCTAGATTTTAATACCGTACACCAAAACCTATATTGTAAGGCACAACCTAGATTTTAATATCGTACACCAAAACCTAGATTTATATCTTATACCAAAACCTAGATTAATATCCTTTACCAAAATCTAGTTAAAGCCTATACCAAAACCTAGATTGATATTGCTTACCAAAATCTAGATTTATATCGCATACCAAAACCTAGATTTTAATACCGTACACCAAAACCTATATTGTAAGGCACAACCTAGATTTTAATATCGTACACCAAAACCTAGATTTATATCTCATACCAAAACCTAGATTAATATCCTTTACCAAAATCTAGATTAAAGCCTATACCAAAACCTAGATTGATATTGCTTACCAAAACCTAGATTTATATCGCATACCAAAACCTAGATTTATATCGCACACCAAAACCTAGAATTATGCAGTATAAAACAAAACCTAGATTTACCTTGTATACCAAAGCCTAGATTTATATTGTATACCAAAATCTAGATTTATACAATATACCAAAACCTAGATTTTAATACCGTACACCAAAACCTATATTGTAATGCACAACCTAGATTTTAATATCGTACACCAAAACCTAGATTTATATCTCATACAAAAACCTAGATTAATATCCTTTACCAAAATCTAGATTAAAGCCTATAACAAAACCTAGATTGATATTGCTTACCAAAACCTAGATTTATATCGCATACCAAAACCTAGATTTATATCGCACACCAAAACCTAGAATTATGCAGTATAAAACAAAACCTAGATTTACCTTGTATACCAAAGCCTAGATTTATATTGTATACCAAAATCTAGATTTATACAATATACCAAAACCTAGATTTTAATACCGTACACCAAAACCTATATTGTAAGGCACAACCTAGATTTTAATATCGTACACCAAAACCTAGATTTATATCTCATACCAAAACCTAGATTAATATCCTTTACCAAAATCTAGATTAAAGCCTATACCAAAACCTAGATTGATATTGCTTACCAAAACCTAGATTTATATCGCATACCAAAACCTAGATTTTAATACCGTACACCAAAACCTATATTGTAAGGCACAACCTAGATTTTAATATCGTACACCAAAACCTAGATTTATATCTCATACCAAAACCTAGATTAATATCCTTTACCAAAATCTAGATTAAAGCCTATACCAAAACCTAGATTGATATTGCTTACCAAAATCTAGATTTATATCGCATACCAAAACCTAGATTTTAATACCGTACACCAAAACCTATATTGTAAGGCACAACCTAGATTTTAATATCGTACACCAAAACCTAGATTTATATCTCATACCAAAACCTAGATTAATATCCTTTACCAAAATCTAGATTAAAGCCTATACCAAAACCTAGATTGATATTGCTTACCAAAACCTAGATTTATATCGCATACCAAAACCTAGATTTTAATACCGTACACCAAAACCTATATTGTAAGGCACAACCTAGATTTTAATTTCGTACACCAAAACCTAGTTTTATATCTCATACCAAAACCTAGATTAATATCCTTTACCAAAATCTAGATTAAAGCTTATACCAAAACCTAGATTGATATTGCTTACCAAAACCTAGATTTATATCGCATACCAAAACCTAGATTTTAATACCGTACACCAAAACCTATATTGTAAGGCACAACCTAGATTTTAATATCGTACACCAAAACCTAGATTTATATCTCATACCAAAACCTAGATTAATATCCTTTACCAAAATCTAGATTAAAGCCTATACCAAAACCTAGATTGATATTGCTTACCAAAACCTAGATTTATATCGCATACCAAAACCTAGATTTATATCGCACACCAAAACCTAGAATTATGCAGTATAAAACAAAACCTAGATTTAACTTGTATACCAAAGCCTAGATTTATATCTCATACCAAAATCTAGATTTATACAATATACCAAAACCTAGATTTTAATACCGTACACCAAAACCTATATTGTAATGCACAACCTAGATTTTAATATCGTACACCAAAACCTAGATTTATATCTCATACCAAAACCTAGATTAATATCCTTTACCAAAATCTAGATTAAAGCCTATACCAAAACCTAGATTGATATTGCTTACCAAAATCTAGATTTATATCGCATACCAAAACCTAGATTTATATCGCACACCAAAACCTAGAATTATGCAGTATAAACCAAAACCTAGATTTACCTTGTATACCAAAGCCTACATTTATATTGTATACCAAAATCTAGATTTATACAATATACCAAAACCTAGATTTTAATACCGTACACCAAAACCTATATTGTAATGCACAACCTAGATTTTAATATCGTACACCAAAACCTAGATTTATATCTCATACCAAAACCTAGATTAATATCCTTTACCAAAATCTAGATTAAAGCCTATACCAAAACCTAGATTGATATTGCTTACCAAAACCTAGATTTATATCGCATACCAAAACCTAGATTTTAATACCGTACACCAAAACCTATATTGTAAGGCACAACCTAGATTTTAATATCGTACACCAAAACCTAGATTTATATCTTATACCAAAACCTAGATTAATATCCTTTACCAAAATCTAGTTAAAGCCTATACCAAAACCTAGATTGATATTGCTTACCAAAATCTAGATTTATATCGCATACCAAAACCTAGATTTTAATACCGTACACCAAAACCTATATTGTAAGGCACAACCTAGATTTTAATATCGTACACCAAAACCTAGATTTATATCTCATACCAAAACCTAGATTAATATCCTTTACCAAAATCTAGATTAAAGCCTATACCAAAACCTAGATTGATATTGCATACCAAAACCTAGATTTATATCGCATACCAAAACCTAGATTTCAATATCGCACACCAAAACCTATATTGTAATGCACAACCTAGATTTTAATATCGTACACCAAAACCTAGATTTATATCTCATACCAAAACCTAGATTAATATCCTTTACCAAAATCTAGATTAAAGCCTATACCAAAACCTAGATTGATATTGCTTACCAAAACCTAGATTAATATCCTTTACCAAAATCTAGATTAAAGCCTATACCAAAATCTAGATTGATATTGCTTACCAAAACCTAGATTTATATCGCATACCAAAACCTAGATTTTAATACCGTACACCAAAACCTATATTGTAATGCACAACCTAGATTTTAATATCGTACACCAAAACCTAGATTTATATCTCATACCAAAACCTAGATTAATATCCTTTACCAAAATCTAGTTTAAAGCCTATACCAAAACCTAGATTGATATTGCTTACCAAAACCTAGATTTATATCGCATACCAAAACCTAGATTTTAATACCGTACACCAAAACCTATATTGTAAGGCACAACCTAGATTTTAATATCGTACACCAAAACCTAGATTTATATCTCATACCAAAACCTAGATTAATATCCTTTACCAAAATCTAGATTAAAGCCTATACCAAAACCTAGATTGATATTGCTTACCAAAACCTAGATTTATATCGCATACCAAAACCTAGATTTCAATATATCACACCAAAACCTATATTGTAATGCACAACCTAGATTTTAATATCGTACACCAAAACCTAGATTTATATCTCATACCAAAACCTAGATTAATATCCTTTACCAAAATCTAGATTAAAGCCTATACCAAAACCTAGATTGATATTGCTTACCAAAACCTAGATTTATATCGCATACCAAAACCTAGATTTTAATACCGTACACCAAAACCTATATTGTAAGGCACAACCTAGATTTTAATATATCGCACACCAAAACCTAGAATTATGCAGTATAAAACAAAACCTAGATTTACCTTGTATACCAAAGCCTAGATTTATATTGTATACCAAAATCTAGATTTATACAATATTCCAAAACCTATATTTTAATACCATACACCAAAACCTATATTGTAATGCACAACCTAGATTTTAATATCGTACACCAAAACCTAGATTTATATCTCATATCAAAACCTAGATTAATATCCTTTATCAAAATCTAGATTAAAGCCTATACCAAAACCTAGATTGATATTGCTTACCAAAACCTAGATTTATATCGCATACCAAAACCTAGATTTATATCGCACACCAAAACCTAGAATTATGCAGTATAAAACAAAACCTAGATTTACCTTGTATACCAAAGCCTAGATTTATATTGTATACCAAAATCTAGATTTATACAATATACCAAAACCTAGATTTTAATACCGTACACCAAAACCTATATTGTAATGCACAACCTAGATTTTAATATCGTACACCAAAACCTAGATTTATATCTCATACCAAAACCTAGATTAATATCCTTTACCAAAATCTAGATTAAAGCCTATACCAAAACCTAGATTGATATTGCTTACCAAAGCCTAGATTTATATCGCATACCAAAACCTAGATTTTAATACCGTACACCAAAACCTATATTGTAAGGCACAACCTAGATTTTAATATCGTACACCAAAACCTAGATTTATATCTCATACCAAAACCGAGATTAATATCCTTTACCAAAATCTAGATTAAAGCCTATACCAAAATCTAGATTGATATTGCTTTCCAAAATCTAGATTTATATCGCATACCAAAACCTAGATTTTAATACCGTACACCAAAACCTATATTGTAAGGCACAACCTAGATTTTAATATCGTACACCAAAACCTAGATTTATATCTCATACCAAATGCTAGATTAATATCCTTTACCAAAATCTAGATTAAAGCCTATACCAAAACCTAGATTGATATTGCTTACCAAAACCTAGATTTATATCGCATACCAAAACCTAGATTTTAATACCGTACACCAAAACCTATATTGTAAGGCACAACCTAGATTTTAATATCGTACACCAAAACCTAGATTTATATCTCATACCAAAACCTAGATTAATATCCTTTACCAAAATCTAGATTAAAGCCTATACCAAAATCTAGATTGATATTGCTTTCCAAAATCTAGATTTATATCGCATACCAAAACCTAGATTTTAATACCGTACACCAAAACCTATATTGTAAGGCACAACCTAGATTTTAATATCGTACACCAAAACCTAGATTTATATCTCATACCTAAACCTAGATTAATATCCTTTACCAAAATCTAGATTAAAGCCTATACCAAAACCTAGATTGATATTGCTTACCAAAATCTAGATTTATATCGCATACCAAAACCTAGATTTTAATACCGTACACCAAAACCTATATTGTAAGGCAAAACCTAGATTTTAATATCGTACACCAAAACCTAGATTTATATCTCATACCAAAACCTAGATTAATATCCTTTACCAAAATCTAGATTAAAGCCTATACCAAAACCTAGATTGATATTGCTTACCAAAACCTAGATTTATATCGCATACCAAAACCTAGATTTATATCGCACACCAAAACCTAGAATTATGCAGTATAAAACAAAACCTAGATTTACCTTGTATACCAAAGCCTAGATTTATATCTCATACCAAAATCTAGATTTATACAATATACCAAAACCTAGATTTTAATACCGTACACCAAAACATATATTGTAATGCACAACCTAGATTTTAATATCGTACACCAAAACCTAGATTTATATCTCATACCAAAACCTAGATTAATATCCTTTACCAAAATCTAGATTAAAGCCTATACCAAAACCTAGATTGATATTGCTTACCAAAACCTAGATTTATATCGCATACCAAAACCTAGATTTATATCGCACACCAAAACCTAGAATTATGCAGTATAAAACAAAACCTAGATTTACCTTGTATACCAAAGCCTAGATTTATATCTCATACCAAAATCTAGATTTATACAATATACCAAAACCTAGATTTTAATACCGTACACCAAAACCTATATTGTAATGCACAACCTAGATTTTAATATCGTACACCAAAACCTAGATTTATATCTCATACCAAAACCTAGATTAATATCCTTTACCAAAATCTAGATTAAAGCCTATACCAAAACCTAGATTGATATTGCTTACCAAAACCTAGATTTATATCGCATACCAAAACCTAGATTTTAATACCGTACACCAAAACCTATATTGTAAGGCACAACCTAGATTTTAATATATCGCACACCAAAACCTAGAATTATGCAGTATAAAACAAAACCTAGATTTACCTTGTATACCAAAGCCTAGATTTATATTGTATACCAAAATCTAGATTTATACAATATTCCAAAACCTATATTTTAATACCATACACCAAAACCTATATTGTAATGCACAACCTAGATTTTAATATCGTACACCAAAACCTAGATTTATATCTCATATCAAAACCTAGATTAATATCCTTTATCAAAATCTAGATTAAAGCCTATACCAAAACCTAGATTGATATTGCTTACCAAAACCTAGATTTATATCGCATACCAAAACCTAGATTTATATCGCACACCAAAACCTAGAATTATGCAGTATAAAACAAAACCTAGATTTACCTTGTATACCAAAGCCTAGATTTATATTGTATACCAAAATCTAGATTTATACAATATACCAAAACCTAGATTTTAATACCGTACACCAAAACCTATATTGTAATGCACAACCTAGATTTTAATATCGTACACCAAAACCTAGATTTATATCTCATACCAAAACCTAGATTAATATCCTTTACCAAAATCTAGATTAAAGCCTATACCAAAACCTAGATTGATATTGCTTACCAAAGCCTAGATTTATATCGCATACCAAAACCTAGATTTTAATACCGTACACCAAAACCTATATTGTAAGGCACAACCTAGATTTTAATATCGTACACCAAAACCTAGATTTATATCTCATACCAAAACCGAGATTAATATCCTTTACCAAAATCTAGATTAAAGCCTATACCAAAATCTAGATTGATATTGCTTTCCAAAATCTAGATTTATATCGCATACCAAAACCTAGATTTTAATACCGTACACCAAAACCTATATTGTAAGGCACAACCTAGATTTTAATATCGTACACCAAAACCTAGATTTATATCTCATACCAAATGCTAGATTAATATCCTTTACCAAAATCTAGATTAAAGCCTATACCAAAACCTAGATTGATATTGCTTACCAAAACCTAGATTTATATCGCATACCAAAACCTAGATTTTAATACCGTACACCAAAACCTATATTGTAAGGCACAACCTAGATTTTAATATCGTACACCAAAACCTAGATTTATATCTCATACCAAAACCTAGATTAATATCCTTTACCAAAATCTAGATTAAAGCCTATACCAAAATCTAGATTGATATTGCTTTCCAAAATCTAGATTTATATCGCATACCAAAACCTAGATTTTAATACCGTACACCAAAACCTATATTGTAAGGCACAACCTAGATTTTAATATCGTACACCAAAACCTAGATTTATATCTCATACCTAAACCTAGATTAATATCCTTTACCAAAATCTAGATTAAAGCCTATACCAAAACCTAGATTGATATTGCTTACCAAAATCTAGATTTATATCGCATACCAAAACCTAGATTTTAATACCGTACACCAAAACCTATATTGTAAGGCAAAACCTAGATTTTAATATCGTACACCAAAACCTAGATTTATATCTCATACCAAAACCTAGATTAATATCCTTTACCAAAATCTAGATTAAAGCCTATACCAAAACCTAGATTGATATTGCTTACCAAAACCTAGATTTATATCGCATACCAAAACCTAGATTTATATCGCACACCAAAACCTAGAATTATGCAGTATAAAACAAAACCTAGATTTACCTTGTATACCAAAGCCTAGATTTATATCTCATACCAAAATCTAGATTTATACAATATACCAAAACCTAGATTTTAATACCGTACACCAAAACATATATTGTAATGCACAACCTAGATTTTAATATCGTACACCAAAACCTAGATTTATATCTCATACCAAAACCTAGATTAATATCCTTTACCAAAATCTAGATTAAAGCCTATACCAAAACCTAGATTGATATTGCTTACCAAAACCTAGATTTATATCGCATACCAAAACCTAGATTTATATCGCACACCAAAACCTAGAATTATGCAGTATAAAACAAAACCTAGATTTACCTTGTATACCAAAGCCTAGATTTATATCTCATACCAAAATCTAGATTTATACAATATACCAAAACCTAGATTTTAATACCGTACACCAAAACCTATATTGTAATGCACAACCTAGATTTTAATATCGTACACCAAAACCTAGATTTATATCTCATACCAAAACCTAGATTAATATCCTTTACCAAAATCTAGATTAAAGCCTATACCAAAACCTAGATTGATATTGCTTACCAAAACCTAGATTTATATCGCATACCAAAACCTAGATTTTAATACCGTACACCAAAACCTATATTGTAAGGCACAACCTAGATTTTAATATCGTACACCAAAACCTAGATTTATATCTCATACCAAAACCTAGATTAATATCCTTTACCAAAATCTAGATTAAAGCCTATACCAAAGCCTAGATTTCTATTGTATACCAAAATCTAGATTTATACAATATACCAAAACCTAGATTTTAATACCGTACACCAAAACCTATATTGTAATGCACAACCTAGATTTTAATATCGTACACCAAAACCTAGATTTATATCTCATACCAAAACCTAGATTAATATCCTTTACCAAAATCTAGATTAAAGCCTATAACAAAACCTAGATTGATATTGCTTACCAAAATCTAGATTTATATCGCATACCAAAACCTAGATTTATATCGCACACCAAAACCTAGAATTATGCAGTATAAACCAAAACCTAGATTTACCTTGTATACCAAAGCCTACATTTATATTGTATACCAAAATCTAGATTTATACAATATACCAAAACCTAGATTTTAATACCGTACACCAAAACCTATATTGTAATGCACAACCTAGATTTTAATATCGTACACCAAAACCTAGATTTATATCTCATACCAAAACCTAGATTAATATCCTTTACCAAAATCTAGATTAAAGCCTATACCAAAACCTAGATTGATATTGCTTACCAAAACCTAGATTTATATCGCATACCAAAACCTAGATTTTAATACCGTACACCAAAACCTATATTGTAAGGCACAACCTAGATTTTAATATCGTACACCAAAACCTAGATTTATATCTCATACCAAAACCTAGATTAATATCCTTTACCAAAATCTAGTTAAAGCCTATACCAAAACCTAGATTGATATTGCTTACCAAAATCTAGATTTATATCGCATACCAAAACCTAGATTTTAATACCGTACACCAAAACCTATATTGTAAGGCACAACCTAGATTTTAATATCGTACACCAAAACCTAGATTTATATCTCATACCAAAACCTAGATTAATATCCTTTACCAAAATCTAGATTAAAGCCTATACCAAAACCTAGATTGATATTGCATACCAAAACCTAGATTTATATCGCATACCAAAACCTAGATTTCAATATCGCACACCAAAACCTATATTGTAATGCACAACCTAGATTTTAATATCGTACACCAAAACCTAGATTTATATCTCATACCAAAACCTAGATTAATATCCTTTACCAAAATCTAGATTAAAGCCTATACCAAAACCTAGATTGATATTGCTTACCAAAACCTAGATTAATATCCTTTACCAAAATCTAGATTAAAGCCTATACCAAAACCTAGATTGATATTGCTTACCAAAACCTAGATTTATATCGCATACCAAAACCTAGATTTTAATACCGTACACCAAAACCTATATTGTAATGCACAACCTAGATTTTAATATCGTACACCAAAACCTAGATTTATATCTCATACCAAAACCTAGATTAATATCCTTTACCAAAATCTAGTTTAAAGCCTATACCAAAACCTAGATTGATATTGCTTACCAAAACCTAGATTTATATCGCATACCAAAACCTAGATTTTAATACCGTACACCAAAACCTATATTGTAAGGCACAACCTAGATTTTAATATCGTACACCAAAACCTAGATTTATATCTCATACCAAAACCTAGATTAATATCCTTTACCAAAATCTAGATTAAAGCCTATACCAAAACCTAGATTGATATTGCTTACCAAAACCTAGATTTATATCGCATACCAAAACCTAGATTTCAATATATCACACCAAAACCTATATTGTAATGCACAACCTAGATTTTAATATCGTACACCAAAACCTAGATTTATATCTCATACCAAAACCTAGATTAATATCCTTTACCA
The DNA here is from genome assembly GCA_963680875.1 of Bathymodiolus brooksi. Taxonomy (NCBI): domain Eukaryota; kingdom Metazoa; phylum Mollusca; class Bivalvia; order Mytilida; family Modiolidae; genus Bathymodiolus; species Bathymodiolus brooksi. The sequence goes on from OY804576.1 coordinate 91,706,093, forward strand.
AAATCTAGATTAAAGCCTATACCAAAACCTAGATTGATATTGCTTACCAAAACCTAGATTTATATCGCATACCAAAACCTAGATTTTAATACCGTACACCAAAACCTATATTGTAAGGCACAACCTAGATTTTAATATATCGCACACCAAAACCTAGAATTATGCAGTATAAAACAAAACCTAGATTTACCTTGTATACCAAAGCCTAGATTTATATTGTATACCAAAATCTAGATTTATACAATATTCCAAAACCTATATTTTAATACCATACACCAAAACCTATATTGTAATGCACAACCTAGATTTTAATATCGTACACCAAAACCTAGATTTATATCTCATATCAAAACCTAGATTAATATCCTTTATCAAAATCTAGATTAAAGCCTATACCAAAACCTAGATTGATATTGCTTACCAAAACCTAGATTTATATCGCATACCAAAACCTAGATTTATATCGCACACCAAAACCTAGAATTATGCAGTATAAAACAAAACCTAGATTTACCTTGTATACCAAAGCCTAGATTTATATTGTATACCAAAATCTAGATTTATACAATATACCAAAACCTAGATTTTAATACCGTACACCAAAACCTATATTGTAATGCACAACCTAGATTTTAATATCGTACACCAAAACCTAGATTTATATCTCATACCAAAACCTAGATTAATATCCTTTACCAAAATCTAGATTAAAGCCTATACCAAAACCTAGATTGATATTGCTTACCAAAGCCTAGATTTATATCGCATACCAAAACCTAGATTTTAATACCGTACACCAAAACCTATATTGTAAGGCACAACCTAGATTTTAATATCGTACACCAAAACCTAGATTTATATCTCATACCAAAACCGAGATTAATATCCTTTACCAAAATCTAGATTAAAGCCTATACCAAAATCTAGATTGATATTGCTTTCCAAAATCTAGATTTATATCGCATACCAAAACCTAGATTTTAATACCGTACACCAAAACCTATATTGTAAGGCACAACCTAGATTTTAATATCGTACACCAAAACCTAGATTTATATCTCATACCAAATGCTAGATTAATATCCTTTACCAAAATCTAGATTAAAGCCTATACCAAAACCTAGATTGATATTGCTTACCAAAACCTAGATTTATATCGCATACCAAAACCTAGATTTTAATACCGTACACCAAAACCTATATTGTAAGGCACAACCTAGATTTTAATATCGTACACCAAAACCTAGATTTATATCTCATACCAAAACCTAGATTAATATCCTTTACCAAAATCTAGATTAAAGCCTATACCAAAATCTAGATTGATATTGCTTTCCAAAATCTAGATTTATATCGCATACCAAAACCTAGATTTTAATACCGTACACCAAAACCTATATTGTAAGGCACAACCTAGATTTTAATATCGTACACCAAAACCTAGATTTATATCTCATACCTAAACCTAGATTAATATCCTTTACCAAAATCTAGATTAAAGCCTATACCAAAACCTAGATTGATATTGCTTACCAAAATCTAGATTTATATCGCATACCAAAACCTAGATTTTAATACCGTACACCAAAACCTATATTGTAAGGCAAAACCTAGATTTTAATATCGTACACCAAAACCTAGATTTATATCTCATACCAAAACCTAGATTAATATCCTTTACCAAAATCTAGATTAAAGCCTATACCAAAACCTAGATTGATATTGCTTACCAAAACCTAGATTTATATCGCATACCAAAACCTAGATTTATATCGCACACCAAAACCTAGAATTATGCAGTATAAAACAAAACCTAGATTTACCTTGTATACCAAAGCCTAGATTTATATCTCATACCAAAATCTAGATTTATACAATATACCAAAACCTAGATTTTAATACCGTACACCAAAACATATATTGTAATGCACAACCTAGATTTTAATATCGTACACCAAAACCTAGATTTATATCTCATACCAAAACCTAGATTAATATCCTTTACCAAAATCTAGATTAAAGCCTATACCAAAACCTAGATTGATATTGCTTACCAAAACCTAGATTTATATCGCATACCAAAACCTAGATTTATATCGCACACCAAAACCTAGAATTATGCAGTATAAAACAAAACCTAGATTTACCTTGTATACCAAAGCCTAGATTTATATCTCATACCAAAATCTAGATTTATACAATATACCAAAACCTAGATTTTAATACCGTACACCAAAACCTATATTGTAATGCACAACCTAGATTTTAATATCGTACACCAAAACCTAGATTTATATCTCATACCAAAACCTAGATTAATATCCTTTACCAAAATCTAGATTAAAGCCTATACCAAAACCTAGATTGATATTGCTTACCAAAACCTAGATTTATATCGCATACCAAAACCTAGATTTTAATACCGTACACCAAAACCTATATTGTAAGGCACAACCTAGATTTTAATATCGTACACCAAAACCTAGATTTATATCTCATACCAAAACCTAGATTAATATCCTTTACCAAAATCTAGATTAAAGCCTATACCAAAGCCTAGATTTCTATTGTATACCAAAATCTAGATTTATACAATATACCAAAACCTAGATTTTAATACCGTACACCAAAACCTATATTGTAATGCACAACCTAGATTTTAATATCGTACACCAAAACCTAGATTTATATCTCATACCAAAACCTAGATTAATATCCTTTACCAAAATCTAGATTAAAGCCTATAACAAAACCTAGATTGATATTGCTTACCAAAATCTAGATTTATATCGCATACCAAAACCTAGATTTATATCGCACACCAAAACCTAGAATTATGCAGTATAAACCAAAACCTAGATTTACCTTGTATACCAAAGCCTACATTTATATTGTATACCAAAATCTAGATTTATACAATATACCAAAACCTAGATTTTAATACCGTACACCAAAACCTATATTGTAATGCACAACCTAGATTTTAATATCGTACACCAAAACCTAGATTTATATCTCATACCAAAACCTAGATTAATATCCTTTACCAAAATCTAGATTAAAGCCTATACCAAAACCTAGATTGATATTGCTTACCAAAACCTAGATTTATATCGCATACCAAAACCTAGATTTTAATACCGTACACCAAAACCTATATTGTAAGGCACAACCTAGATTTTAATATCGTACACCAAAACCTAGATTTATATCTCATACCAAAACCTAGATTAATATCCTTTACCAAAATCTAGTTAAAGCCTATACCAAAACCTAGATTGATATTGCTTACCAAAATCTAGATTTATATCGCATACCAAAACCTAGATTTTAATACCGTACACCAAAACCTATATTGTAAGGCACAACCTAGATTTTAATATCGTACACCAAAACCTAGATTTATATCTCATACCAAAACCTAGATTAATATCCTTTACCAAAATCTAGATTAAAGCCTATACCAAAACCTAGATTGATATTGCATACCAAAACCTAGATTTATATCGCATACCAAAACCTAGATTTCAATATCGCACACCAAAACCTATATTGTAATGCACAACCTAGATTTTAATATCGTACACCAAAACCTAGATTTATATCTCATACCAAAACCTAGATTAATATCCTTTACCAAAATCTAGATTAAAGCCTATACCAAAACCTAGATTGATATTGCTTACCAAAACCTAGATTAATATCCTTTACCAAAATCTAGATTAAAGCCTATACCAAAACCTAGATTGATATTGCTTACCAAAACCTAGATTTATATCGCATACCAAAACCTAGATTTTAATACCGTACACCAAAACCTATATTGTAATGCACAACCTAGATTTTAATATCGTACACCAAAACCTAGATTTATATCTCATACCAAAACCTAGATTAATATCCTTTACCAAAATCTAGATTAAAGCCTATACCAAAACCTAGATTGATATTGCTTACCAAAACCTAGATTTATATCGCATACCAAAACCTAGATTTTAATACCGTACACCAAAACCTATATTGTAAGGCACAACCTAGATTTTAATATCGTACACCAAAACCTAGATTTATATCTCATACCAAAACCTAGATTAATATCCTTTACCAAAATCTAGATTAAAGCCTATACCAAAACCTAGATTGATATTGCTTACCAAAACCTAGATTTATATCGCATACCAAAACCTAGATTTTAATACCGTACACCAAAACCTATATTGTAAGGCACAACCTAGATTTTAATATCGTACACCAAAACCTAGATTTATATCTCATACCAAAACCTAGATTAATATCCTTTACCAAATTCTAGATTAAAGCCTATACCAAAACCTAGATTGATATTGCTTACCAAAACCTAGATTTATATCGCATACCAAAACCTAGATTTATATCGCACACCAAAACCTAGAATTATGCAGTATAAAACAAAACCTAGATTTACCTTGTATACCAAAGCCTAGATTTATATCTCATACCAAAATCTAGATTTATACAATATACCAAAACCTAGATTTTAATACCGTACACCAAAACCTATATTGTAATGCACAACCTAGATTTTAATATCGTACACCAAAACCTAGATTTATATCGAATACCAAAACCTAGATTAATATCCTTTACCAAAATCTAGATTAAAGCCTATACCAAAACCTAGATTGATATTGCTTACCAAAACCTAGATTTATATCGCATACCAAAACCTAGATTTTAATACCGTACACCAAAACCTATATTGTAAGGCACAACCTAGATTTTAATATCGTACACCAAAACCTAGATTTATATCTCATACCAAAACCTAGATTAATAGCCTTTACCAAAATCTAGATTAAAGCCTATACCAAAACCTAGATTGATATTGCTTACCAAAACCTAGATTTATATCGCATACCAAAACCTAGATTTTAATACCGTACACCAAAACCTATATTGTAAGGCACAACCTAGATTTTAATATCGTACACCAAAACCTAGATTTATATCTCATACCAAAACCTAGATTAATATCCTTTACCAAAATCTAGATTAAAGCCTATACCAAAGCCTAGATTTCTATTGTATACCAAAATCTAGATTTATACAATATACCAAAACCTAGATTTTAATACCGTACACCAAAACCTATATTGTAATGCACAACCTAGATTTTAATATCGTACACCAAAACCTAGATTTATATCTCATACCAAAACCTAGATTAATATCCTTTACCAAAATCTAGATTAAAGCCTATAACAAAACCTAGATTGATATTGCTTACCAAAACCTAGATTTATATCGCATACCAAAACCTAGATTTATATCGCACACCAAAACCTAGAATTATGCAGTATAAAACAAAACCTAGATTTACCTTGTATACCAAAGCCTAGATTTATATTGTATACCAAAATCTAGATTTATACAATATACCAAAACCTATATTTTAATACCGTACACCAAAACCTATATTGTAATGCACAACCTAGATTTTAATATCGTACACCAAAACCTAGATTTATATCTCATATCAAAACCTAGATTAATATCCTTTATCAAAATCTAGATTAAAGCCTATACCAAAACCTAGATTGATATTGCTTACCAAAACCTAGATTTATATCGCATACCAAAACCTAGATTTATATCGCACACCAAAACCTAGAATTATGCAGTATAAAACAAAACCTAGATTTACCTTGTATACCAAAGCCTAGCTTTATATTGTATACCAAAATCTAGATTTATACAATATACCAAAACCTAGATTTTAATACCGTACACCAAAACCTATATTGTAATGCACAACCTAGATTTTAATATCGTACACCAAAACCTAGATTTATATCTCATACCAAAACCTAGATTAATATCCTTTACCAAAATCTAGATTAAAGCCTATACCAAAACCTAGATTGATATTGCTTACCAAAACCTAGATTTATATCGCATACCAAAACCTAGATTTTAATACCGTACACCAAAACCTATATTGTAATGCACAACCTAGATTTTAATATCGTACACCAAAACTTAGATTTATATCTTATACCAAAACCTAGATTAATATCCTTTACTAAAATCTAGATTAAAGCCTATACCAAAACCTAGATTGATATTGCTTACCAAAATCTAGATTTATATCGCATACCAAAACCTAGATTTTAATACCGTACACCAAAACCTATATTGTAAGGCACAACCTAGATTTTAATATCGTACACCAAAACCTAGATTTATATCTCATACCAAAACCTAGATTAATATCCTTTACCAAAATCTAGATTAAAGCCTATACCAAAACCTAGATTGATATTGCTTACCAAAACCTAGATTTATATCGCATACCAAAACCTAGATTTCAATATCGCACACCAAAACCTATATTGTAATGCACAACCTAGATTTTAATATCGTACACCAAAACCTAGATTTATATCTCATACCAAAACCTAGATTAATATCCTTTACCAAAATCTAGATTAAAGCCTATACCAAAACCTAGATTGATATTGCTTACCAAAGCCTAGATTTATATCGCATACCAAAACCTAGATTTTAATACCGTACACCAAAACCTATATTGTAAGGCACAACCTAGATTTTAATATCGTACACCAAAACCTAGATTTATATCTCATACCAAAACCGAGATTAATATCCTTTACCAAAATCTAGATTAAAGCCTATACCAAAATCTAGATTGATATTGCTTTCCAAAATCTAGATTTATATCGCATACCAAAACCTAGATTTTAATACCGTACACCAAAACCTATATTGTAAGGCACAACCTAGATTTTAATATCGTACACCAAAACCTAGATTTATATCTCATACCAAATGCTAGATTAATATCCTTTACCAAAATCTAGATTAAAGCCTATACCAAAACCTAGATTGATATTGCTTACCAAAGCCTAGATTTATATCGCATACCAAAACCTAGATTTTAATACCGTACACCAAAACCTATATTGTAAGGCACAACCTAGATTTTAATATCGTACACCAAAACCTAGATTTATATCTCATACCAAAACCTAGATTAATATCCTTTACCAAAATCTAGATTAAAGCCTATACCAAAATCTAGATTGATATTGCTTTCCAAAATCTAGATTTATATCGCATACCAAAACCTAGATTTTAATACCGTACACCAAAACCTATATTGTAAGGCACAACCTAGATTTTAATATCGTACACCAAAACCTAGATTTATATCTCATACCAAAACCTAGATTAATATCCTTTACCAAAATCTAGATTAAAGCCTATACCAAAACCTAGATTGATATTGCTTACCAAAATCTAGATTTATATCGCATACCAAAACCTAGATTTTAATACCGTACACCAAAACCTATATTGTAAGGCACAACCTAGATTTTAATATCGTACACCAAAACCTAGATTTATATCTCATACCAAAACCTAGATTAATATCCTTTACCAAAATCTAGATTAAAGCCTATACCAAAACCTAGATTGATATTGCTTACCAAAACCTAGATTTATATCGCATACCAAAACCTAGATTTTAATACCGTACACCAAAACCTATATTGTAAGGCACAACCTAGATTTTAATATCGTACACCAAAACCTAGATTTATATCTCATACCAAAACCTAGATTAATATCCTTTACCAAAATCTAGATTAAAGCCTATACCAAAACCTAGATTGATATTGCTTACCAAAACCTAGATTTATATGGCATACCAAAACCTAGATTTATATTGTATACCAAAACCTATATTTATATCGTATACCAAAACCAAGATTTATATTGTATACCAAAACCTAGATTTCTATCGTATACCAAAATCCAGATTTATATCGAATACCAAAACCAAGATTTATATTGTATTCCAAAAAGCTATATTTATATTGCATACCAAAACCTAGATTAATAATGCATACCAAAACCTAGATTTCTATCCTATACCAAAATCCAGATTTATATCGTATGCCAAAACCTAGATTTATATCGTATACCAAAACCAAGATTTATATTGTATACTAAAAAGCTATATTTATATTGCATACCAAAACCTAGATTTCTATCGTATACCAAAATCCATATTTATATCGTATGCCAAAACCTAGATATATATCGCATACCAAAACCTAGATTTATATCGCACACCAAAACCTAGAATTATGCAGTATAAAACAAAACCTAGATTTACCTTGTATACCAAAGCCTAGATTTATATTGTATACCAAAATCTAGATTTATACAATATACCAAAACCTAGATTTTAATACCGTACACCAAAACCTATATTGTAATGCACAACCTAGATTTTAATATCGTACACCAAAACCTAGATTTATATCTCATACAAAAACCTAGATTAATATCCTTTACCAAAATCTAGATTAAAGCCTATACCAAAACCTAGATTGTTATTGCTTACCAAAACCTAGATTTATATCGCATACCAAAACCTAGATTTATATCGCACACCAAAACCTAGAATTATGCAGTATAAAACAAAACCTAGATTTACCTTGTATACCAAAGCCTAGATTTCTATTGTATACCAAAATCTAGATTTATACAATATACCAAAACCTAGATTTTAATACCGTACACCAAAACCTATATTGTAATGCACAACCTAGATTTTAATATCGTACACCAAAACCTAGATTTATATCTCATACCAAAACCTAGATTAATATCCTTTACCAAAATCTAGATTAAAGCCTATAACAAAACCTAGATTGATATTGCTTACCAAAACCTAGATTTATATCGCATACCAAAACCTAGATTTATATCGCACACCAAAACCTAGAATTATGCAGTATAAAACAAAACCTAGATTTACCTTGTATACCAAAGCCTAGATTTATATTGTATACCAAAATCTAGATTTATACAATATACCAAAACCTAGATTTTAATACCGTACACCAAAACCTATATTGTAATGCACAACCTAGATTTTAATATCGTACACCAAAACCTAGATTTATATCTCATACCAAAACCTAGATTAATATCCTTTACCAAAATCTAGATTAAAGCCTATACCAAAACCTAGATTGATATTGCTTACCAAAACCTAGATTTATATCGCATACCAAAACCTAGATTTTAATACCGTACACCAAAACCTATATTGTAAGGCACAACCTAGATTTTAATATCGTACACCAAAACCTAGATTTATATCTCATACCAAAACCTAGATTAATATCCTTTACCAAAATCTAGATTAAAGCCTATACCAAAGCCTAGATTTCTATTGTATACCAAAATCTAGATTTATACAATATACCAAAACCTAGATTTTAATACCGTACACCAAAACCTATATTGTAATGCACAACCTAGATTTTAATATCGTACACCAAAACCTAGATTTATATCTCATACCAAAACCTAGATTAATATCCTTTACCAAAATCTAGATTAAAGCCTATAACAAAACCTAGATTGATATTGCTTACCAAAACCTAGATTTATATCGCATACCAAAACCTAGATTTATATCGCACACCAAAACCTAGAATTATGCAGTATAAAACAAAACCTAGATTTACCTTGTATACCAAAGCCTAGATTTATATTGTATACCAAAATCTAGATTTATACAATATACCAAAACCTAGATTTTAATACCGTACACCAAAACCTATATTGTAATGCACAACCTAGATTTTAATATCGTACACCAAAACCTAGATTTATATCTCATACAAAAACCTAGATTAATATCCTTTACCAAAATCTAGATTAAAGCCTATACCAAAACCTAGATTGTTATTGCTTACCAAAACCTAGATTTATATCGCATACCAAAACCTAGATTTATATCGCACACCAAAACCTAGAATTATGCAGTATAAAACAAAACCTAGATTTACCTTGTATACCAAAGCCTAGATTTCTATTGTATACCAAAATCTAGATTTATACAATATACCAAAACCTAGATTTTAATACCGTACACCAAAACCTATATTGTAATGCACAACCTAGATTTTAATATCGTACACCAAAACCTAGATTTATATCTCATACCAAAACCTAGATTAATATCCTTTACCAAAATCTAGATTAAAGCCTATAACAAAACCTAGATTGATATTGCTTACCAAAACCTAGATTTATATCGCATACCAAAACCTAGATTTTAATACCGTACACCAAAACCTATATTGTAATGCACAACCTAGATTTTAATATCGTACACCAAAACCTAGATTTATATCTCATACCAAAACCTAGATTAATATCCTTTACCAAAATCTAGATTAAAGCCTATACCAAAGCCTAGATTTCTATTGTATACCAAAATCTAGATTTATACAATATACCAAAACCTAGATTTTAATACCGTACACCAAAACCTATATTGTAATGCACAACCTAGATTTTAATATCGTACACCAAAACCTAGATTTATATCTCATACAAAAACCTAGATTAATATCCTTTACCAAAATCTAGATTAAAGCCTATACCAAAACCTAGATTGTTATTGCTTACCAAAACCTAGATTTATATCGCATACCAAAACCTAGATTTATATCGCACACCAAAACCTAGAATTATGCAGTATAAAACAAAACCTAGATTTACCTTGTATACCAAAGCCTAGATTTCTATTGTATACCAAAATCTAGATTTATACAATATACCAAAACCTAGATTTTAATACCGTACACCAAAACCTATATTGTAATGCACAACCTAGATTTTAATATCGTACACCAAAACCTAGATTTATATCTCATACCAAAACCTAGATTAATATCCTTTACCAAAATCTAGATTAAAGCCTATAACAAAACCTAGATTGATATTGCTTACCAAAACCTAGATTTAATATCGCATACCAAAACCTAGATTTATATCGCACACCAAAACCTAGAATTATGCAGTATAAAACAAAACCTAGATTTACCTTGTATACCAAAGCCTAGATTTATATTGTATACCAAAATCTAGATTTATACAATATACCAAAACCTAGATTTTAATACCGTACACCAAAACCTATATTGTAATGCACAACCTAGATTTTAATATCGTACACCAAAACCTAGATTTATATCTCATACCAAAACCTAGATTAATATCCTTTACCAAAATCTAGATTAAAGCCTATACCAAAACCTAGATTGATATTGCTTACCAAAACCTAGATTTATATCGCATACCAAAACCTAGATTTTAATACCGTACACCAAAACCTATATTGTAAGGCACAACCTAGATTTTAATATCGTACACCAAAACCTAGATTTATATCTCATACCAAAACCTAGATTAATATCCTTTACCAAAATCTAGATTAAAGCCTATACCAAAGCCTAGATTTCTATTGTATACCAAAATCTAGATTTATACAATATACCAAAACCTAGATTTTAATACCGTACACCAAAACCTATATTGTAATGCACAACCTAGATTTTAATATCGTACACCAAAACCTAGATTTATATCTCATACCAAAACCTAGATTAATATCCTTTACCAAAATCTAGATTAAAGCCTATAACAAAACCTAGATTGATATTGCTTACCAAAACCTAGATTTATATCGCATACCAAAACCTAGATTTATATCGCACACCAAAACCTAGAATTATGCAGTATAAAACAAAACCTAGATTTACCTTGTATACCAAAGCCTAGATTTATATTGTATACCAAAATCTAGATTTATACAATATACCAAAACCTAGATTTTAATACCGTACACCAAAACCTATATTGTAATGCACAACCTAGATTTTAATATCGTACACCAAAACCTAGATTTATATCTCATACCAAAACCTAGATTAATATCCTTTACCAAAATCTAGATTAAAGCCTATACCAAAACCTAGATTGATATTGCTTACCAAAACCTAGATTTATATCGCATACCAAAACCTAGATTTTAATACCGTACACCAAAACCTATATTGTAAGGCACAACCTAGATTTTAATATCGTACACCAAAACCTAGATTTATATCTCATACCAAAACCTAGATTAATATCCTTTACCAAAATCTAGATTAAAGCCTATACCAAAACCTAGATTGATATTGCTTACCAAAACCTAGATTTATATCGCATACCAAAACCTAGATTTTAATACCGTACACCAAAACCTATATTGTAAGGCACAACCTAGATTTTAATATCGTACACCAAAACCTAGATTTATATCTCATACCAAAACCTAGATTAATATCCTTTACCAAAATCTAGATTAAAGCCTATACCAAAGCCTAGATTTCTATTGTATACCAAAATCTAGATTTATACAATATACCAAAACCTAGATTTTAATACCGTACACCAAAACCTATATTGTAATGCACAACCTAGATTTTAATATCGTACACCAAAACCTAGATTTATATCTCATACCAAAACCTAGATTAATATCCTTTACCAAAATCTAGATTAAAGCCTATAACAAAACCTAGATTGATATTGCTTACCAAAACCTAGATTTATATCGCATACCAAAACCTAGATTTATATCGCACACCAAAACCTAGAATTATGCAGTATAAAACAAAACCTAGATTTACCTTGTATACCAAAGCCTAGATTTCTATTGTATACCAAAATCTAGATTTATACAATATACCAAAACCTAGATTTTAATACCGTACACCAAAACCTATATTGTAATGCACAACCTAGATTTTAATATCGTACACCAAAACCTAGATTTATATCTCATACCAAAACCTAGATTAATATCCTTTACCAAAATCTAGATTAAAGCCTATACCAAAACCTAGATTGATATTGCTTACCAAAACCTAGATTTATATCGCATACCAAAACCTAGATTTTAATACCGTACACCAAAACCTATATTGTAAGGCACAACCTAGATTTTAATATCGTACACCAAAACCTAGATTTATATCTCATACCAAAACCTAGATTAATATCCTTTACCAAAATCTAGATTAAAGCCTATACCAAAACCTAGATTGATATTGCTTACCAAAACCTAGATTTATATCGCATACCAAAACCTAGATTTTAATACCGTACACCAAAACCTATATTGTAAGGCACAACCTAGATTTTAATATCGTACACCAAAACCTAGATTTATATCTCATACCAAAACCTAGATTAATATCCTTTACCAAAATCTAGATTAAAGCCTATACCAAAACCTAGATTGATATTGCTTACCAAAATCTAGATTTATATCGCATACCAAAACCTAGATTTTAATACCGTACACCAAAACCTATATTGTAATGCACAACCTAGATTTTAATATCGTACACCAAAACCTAGATTTATATCTCATACCAAAACCTAGATTAATATCCTTTACCAAAACCTAGATTGATATTGCTTACCAAAACCTAGATTTATATCGCATACCAAAACCTAGATTTCAATATCGCACACCAAAACCTATATTGTAAGGCACAACCTAGATTTTAATATCGTACACCAAAACCTAGATTTATATCTCATACCAAAACCTAGATTAATATCCTTTACCAAAATCTAGATTAAAGCCTATACCAAACCTAGATTGATATTGCTTACCAAAATCTAGATTTATATCGCATACCAAAACCTAGATTTTAATACCGTACACCAAAACCTATATTGTAAGGCACAACCTAGATTTTAATATCGTACACCAAAACCTAGATTTATATCTCATACCAAAACCTAGATTAATATCCTTTACCAAAATCTAGATTAAAGCCTATACCAAAACCTAGATTGATATTGCTTACCAAAACCTAGATTTATATCGCATACCAAAACCTAGATTTATATCGCACACCAAAACCTAGAATTATGCAGTATAAAACAAAACCTAGATTTACCTTGTATACCAAAGCCTAGATTTATATCTCATACCAAAATCTAGATTTATACAATATACCAAAACCTAGATTTTAATACCGTACACCAAAACCTATATTGTAATGCACAACCTAGATTTTAATATCGTACACCAAAACCTAGATTTATATCGAATACCAAAACCTAGATTAATATCCTTTACCAAAATCTAGATTAAAGCCTATACCAAAACCTAGATTGATATTGCTTACCAAAACCTAGATTTATATCGCATACCAAAACCTAGATTTTAATACCGTACACCAAAACCTATATTGTAAGGCACAACCTAGATTTTAATATCGTACACCAAAACCTAGATTTATATCTCATACCAAAACCTAGATTAATAGCCTTTACCAAAATCTAGATTAAAGCCTATACCAAAACCTAGATTGATATTGCTTACCAAAACCTAGATTTATATCGCATACCAAAACCTAGATTTTAATACCGTACACCAAAACCTATATTGTAAGGCACAACCTAGATTTTAATATCGTACACCAAAACCTAGATTTATATCTCATACCAAAACCTAGATTAATATCCTTTACCAAAATCTAGATTAAAGCCTATACCAAAGCCTAGATTTCTATTGTATACCAAAATCTAGATTTATACAATATACCAAAACCTAGATTTTAATACCGTACACCAAAACCTATATTGTAATGCACAACCTAGATTTTAATATCGTACACCAAAACCTAGATTTATATCTCATACCAAAACCTAGATTAATATCCTTTACCAAAATCTAGATTAAAGCCTATAACAAAACCTAGATTGATATTGCTTACCAAAACCTAGATTTATATCGCATACCAAAACCTAGATTTATATCGCACACCAAAACCTAGAATTATGCAGTATAAAACAAAACCTAGATTTACCTTGTATACCAAAGCCTAGATTTATATTGTATACCAAAATCTAGATTTATACAATATACCAAAACCTATATTTTAATACCGTACACCAAAACCTATATTGTAATGCACAACCTAGATTTTAATATCGTACACCAAAACCTAGATTTATATCTCATATCAAAACCTAGATTAATATCCTTTATCAAAATCTAGATTAAAGCCTATACCAAAACCTAGATTGATATTGCTTACCAAAACCTAGATTTATATCGCATACCAAAACCTAGATTTATATCGCACACCAAAACCTAGAATTATGCAGTATAAAACAAAACCTAGATTTACCTTGTATACCAAAGCCTAGCTTTATATTGTATACCAAAATCTAGATTTATACAATATACCAAAACCTAGATTTTAATACCGTACACCAAAACCTATATTGTAATGCACAACCTAGATTTTAATATCGTACACCAAAACCTAGATTTATATCTCATACCAAAACCTAGATTAATATCCTTTACCAAAATCTAGATTAAAGCCTATACCAAAACCTAGATTGATATTGCTTACCAAAACCTAGATTTATATCGCATACCAAAACCTAGATTTTAATACCGTACACCAAAACCTATATTGTAATGCACAACCTAGATTTTAATATCGTACACCAAAACTTAGATTTATATCTTATACCAAAACCTAGATTAATATCCTTTACTAAAATCTAGATTAAAGCCTATACCAAAACCTAGATTGATATTGCTTACCAAAATCTAGATTTATATCGCATACCAAAACCTAGATTTTAATACCGTACACCAAAACCTATATTGTAAGGCACAACCTAGATTTTAATATCGTACACCAAAACCTAGATTTATATCTCATACCAAAACCTAGATTAATATCCTTTACCAAAATCTAGATTAAAGCCTATACCAAAACCTAGATTGATATTGCTTACCAAAACCTAGATTTATATCGCATACCAAAACCTAGATTTCAATATCGCACACCAAAACCTATATTGTAATGCACAACCTAGATTTTAATATCGTACACCAAAACCTAGATTTATATCTCATACCAAAACCTAGATTAATATCCTTTACCAAAATCTAGATTAAAGCCTATACCAAAACCTAGATTGATATTGCTTACCAAAGCCTAGATTTATATCGCATACCAAAACCTAGATTTTAATACCGTACACCAAAACCTATATTGTAAGGCACAACCTAGATTTTAATATCGTACACCAAAACCTAGATTTATATCTCATACCAAAACCGAGATTAATATCCTTTACCAAAATCTAGATTAAAGCCTATACCAAAATCTAGATTGATATTGCTTTCCAAAATCTAGATTTATATCGCATACCAAAACCTAGATTTTAATACCGTACACCAAAACCTATATTGTAAGGCACAACCTAGATTTTAATATCGTACACCAAAACCTAGATTTATATCTCATACCAAATGCTAGATTAATATCCTTTACCAAAATCTAGATTAAAGCCTATACCAAAACCTAGATTGATATTGCTTACCAAAGCCTAGATTTATATCGCATACCAAAACCTAGATTTTAATACCGTACACCAAAACCTATATTGTAAGGCACAACCTAGATTTTAATATCGTACACCAAAACCTAGATTTATATCTCATACCAAAACCTAGATTAATATCCTTTACCAAAATCTAGATTAAAGCCTATACCAAAATCTAGATTGATATTGCTTTCCAAAATCTAGATTTATATCGCATACCAAAACCTAGATTTTAATACCGTACACCAAAACCTATATTGTAAGGCACAACCTAGATTTTAATATCGTACACCAAAACCTAGATTTATATCTCATACCAAAACCTAGATTAATATCCTTTACCAAAATCTAGATTAAAGCCTATACCAAAACCTAGATTGATATTGCTTACCAAAATCTAGATTTATATCGCATACCAAAACCTAGATTTTAATACCGTACACCAAAACCTATATTGTAAGGCACAACCTAGATTTTAATATCGTACACCAAAACCTAGATTTATATCTCATACCAAAACCTAGATTAATATCCTTTACCAAAATCTAGATTAAAGCCTATGCCAAAACCTAGATTGATATTGCTTACCAAAACCTAGATTTATATCGCATACCAAAACCTAGATTTTAATACCGTACACCAAAACCTATATTGTAAGGCACAACCTAGATTTTAATATCGTACACCAAAACCTAGATTTATATCTCATACCAAAACCTAGATTAATATCCTTTACCAAAATCTAGATTAAAGCCTATACCAAAGCCTAGATTTCTATTGTATACCAAAATCTAGATTTATACAATATACCAAAACCTAGATTTTAATACCGTACACCAAAACCTATATTGTAATGCACAACCTAGATTTTAATATCGTACACCAAAACCTAGATTTATATCTCATACCAAAACCTAGATTAATATCCTTTACCAAAATCTAGATTAAAGTCTATACCAAAACCTAGATTGATATTGCTTACCAAAACCTAGATTTATATCGCATACCAAAACCTAGATTTATATTGTATACCAAAACCTATATTTATATCGTATACCAAAACCAAGATTTATATTGTATACCAAAACCTAGATTTCTATCGTATACCAAAATCCAGATTTATATCGAATACCAAAACCAAGATTTATATTGTATTCCAAAAAGCTATATTTATATTGCATACCAAAACCTAGATTAATAATGCATACCAAAACCTAGATTTCTATCCTATACCAAAATCCAGATTTATATCGTATGCCAAAACCTAGATTTATATCGTATACCAAAACCAAGATTTATATTGTATACTAAAAAGCTATATTTATATTGCATACCAAAACCTAGATTTCTATCGTATACCAAAATCCATATTTATATCGTATGCCAAAACCTAGATATATATCGCATACCAAAACCTAGATTTATATCGCACACCAAAACCTAGAATTATGCAGTATAAAACAAAACCTAGATTTACCTTGTATACCAAAGCCTAGATTTATATTGTATACCAAAATCTAGATTTATACAATATACCAAAACCTAGATTTTAATACCGTACACCAAAACCTATATTGTAATGCACAACCTAGATTTTAATATCGTACACCAAAACCTAGATTTATATCTCATACAAAAACCTAGATTAATATCCTTTACCAAAATCTAGATTAAAGCCTATACCAAAACCTAGATTGTTATTGCTTACCAAAACCTAGATTTATATCGCATACCAAAACCTAGATTTATATCGCACACCAAAACCTAGAATTATGCAGTATAAAACAAAACCTAGATTTACCTTGTATACCAAAGCCTAGATTTCTATTGTATACCAAAATCTAGATTTATACAATATACCAAAACCTAGATTTTAATACCGTACACCAAAACCTATATTGTAATGCACAACCTAGATTTTAATATCGTACACCAAAACCTAGATTTATATCTCATACCAAAACCTAGATTAATATCCTTTACCAAAATCTAGATTAAAGCCTATAACAAAACCTAGATTGATATTGCTTACCAAAACCTAGATTTATATCGCATACCAAAACCTAGATTTATATCGCACACCAAAACCTAGAATTATGCAGTATAAAACAAAACCTAGATTTACCTTGTATACCAAAGCCTAGATTTATATTGTATACCAAAATCTAGATTTATACAATATACCAAAACCTAGATTTTAATACCGTACACCAAAACCTATATTGTAATGCACAACCTAGATTTTAATATCGTACACCAAAACCTAGATTTATATCTCATACCAAAACCTAGATTAATATCCTTTACCAAAATCTAGATTAAAGCCTATACCAAAACCTAGATTGATATTGCTTACCAAAACCTAGATTTATATCGCATACCAAAACCTAGATTTTAATACCGTACACCAAAACCTATATTGTAAGGCACAACCTAGATTTTAATATCGTACACCAAAACCTAGATTTATATCTCATACCAAAACCTAGATTAATATCCTTTACCAAAATCTAGATTAAAGCCTATACCAAAGCCTAGATTTCTATTGTATACCAAAATCTAGATTTATACAATATACCAAAACCTAGATTTTAATACCGTACACCAAAACCTATATTGTAATGCACAACCTAGATTTTAATATCGTACACCAAAACCTAGATTTATATCTCATACAAAAACCTAGATTAATATCCTTTACCAAAATCTAGATTAAAGCCTATACCAAAACCTAGATTGTTATTGCTTACCAAAACCTAGATTTATATCGCATACCAAAACCTAGATTTATATCGCACACCAAAACCTAGAATTATGCAGTATAAAACAAAACCTAGATTTACCTTGTATACCAAAGCCTAGATTTCTATTGTATACCAAAATCTAGATTTATACAATATACCAAAACCTAGATTTTAATACCGTACACCAAAACCTATATTGTAATGCACAACCTAGATTTTAATATCGTACACCAAAACCTAGATTTATATCTCATACCAAAACCTAGATTAATATCCTTTACCAAAATCTAGATTAAAGCCTATAACAAAACCTAGATTGATATTGCTTACCAAAACCTAGATTTATATCGCATACCAAAACCTAGATTTATATCGCACACCAAAACCTAGAATTATGCAGTATAAAACAAAACCTAGATTTACCTTGTATACCAAAGCCTAGATTTATATTGTATACCAAAATCTAGATTTATACAATATACCAAAACCTAGATTTTAATACCGTACACCAAAACCTATATTGTAATGCACAACCTAGATTTTAATATCGTACACCAAAACCTAGATTTATATCTCATACCAAAACCTAGATTAATATCCTTTACCAAAATCTAGATTAAAGCCTATACCAAAACCTAGATTGATATTGCTTACCAAAACCTAGATTTATATCGCATACCAAAACCTAGATTTTAATACCGTACACCAAAACCTATATTGTAAGGCACAACCTAGATTTTAATATCGTACACCAAAACCTAGATTTATATCTCATACCAAAACCTAGATTAATATCCTTTACCAAAATCTAGATTAAAGCCTATACCAAAGCCTAGATTTCTATTGTATACCAAAATCTAGATTTATACAATATACCAAAACCTAGATTTTAATACCGTACACCAAAACCTATATTGTAATGCACAACCTAGATTTTAATATCGTACACCAAAACCTAGATTTATATCTCATACCAAAACCTAGATTAATATCCTTTACCAAAATCTAGATTAAAGCCTATAACAAAACCTAGATTGATATTGCTTACCAAAACCTAGATTTATATCGCATACCAAAACCTAGATTTATATCGCACACCAAAACCTAGAATTATGCAGTATAAAACAAAACCTAATATACCAAAACCTAGATTTTAATACCGTACACCAAAACCTATATTGTAATGCACAACCTAGATTTTAATATCGTACACCAAAACCTAGATTTATATCTCATACAAAAACCTAGATTAATATCCTTTACCAAAATCTAGATTAAAGCCTATACCAAAACCTAGATTGTTATTGCTTACCAAAACCTAGATTTATATCGCATACCAAAACCTAGATTTATATCGCACACCAAAACCTAGAATTATGCAGTATAAAACAAAACCTAGATTTACCTTGTATACCAAAGCCTAGATTTCTATTGTATACCAAAATCTAGATTTATACAATATACCAAAACCTAGATTTTAATACCGTACACCAAAACCTATATTGTAATGCACAACCTAGATTTTAATATCGTACACCAAAACCTAGATTTATATCTCATACCAAAACCTAGATTAATATCCTTTACCAAAATCTAGATTAAAGCCTATAACAAAACCTAGATTGATATTGCTTACCAAAACCTAGATTTATATCGCATACCAAAACCTAGATTTATATCGCACACCAAAACCTAGAATTATGCAGTATAAAACAAAACCTAGATTTACCTTGTATACCAAAGCCTAGATTTATATTGTATACCAAAATCTAGATTTATACAATATACCAAAACCTAGATTTTAATACCGTACACCAAAACCTATATTGTAATGCACAACCTAGATTTTAATATCGTACACCAAAACCTAGATTTATATCTCATACCAAAACCTAGATTAATATCCTTTACCAAAATCTAGATTAAAGCCTATACCAAAACCTAGATTGATATTGCTTACCAAAACCTAGATTTATATCGCATACCAAAACCTAGATTTTAATACCGTACACCAAAACCTATATTGTAATGCACAACCTAGATTTTAATATCGTACACCAAAACCTAGATTTATATCTCATACCAAAACCTAGATTAATATCCTTTACCAAAATCTAGATTAAAGCCTATACCAAAGCCTAGATTTCTATTGTATACCAAAATCTAGATTTATACAATATACCAAAACCTAGATTTTAATACCGTACACCAAAACCTATATTGTAATGCACAACCTAGATTTTAATATCGTACACCAAAACCTAGATTTATATCTCATACAAAAACCTAGATTAATATCCTTTACCAAAATCTAGATTAAAGCCTATACCAAAACCTAGATTGTTATTGCTTACCAAAACCTAGATTTATATCGCATACCAAAACCTAGATTTATATCGCACACCAAAATCTAGAATTATGCAGTATAAAACAAAACCTAGATTTACCTTGTATACCAAAGCCTAGATTTCTATTGTATACCAAAATCTAGATTTATACAATATACCAAAACCTAGATTTTAATACCGTACACCAAAACCTATATTGTAATGCACAACCTAGATTTTAATATCGTACACCAAAACCTAGATTTATATCTCATACCAAAACCTAGATTAATATCCTTTACCAAAATCTAGATTAAAGCCTATAACAAAACCTAGATTGATATTGCTTACCAAAACCTAGATTTAATATCGCATACCAAAACCTAGATTTATATCGCACACCAAAACCTAGAATTATGCAGTATAAAACAAAACCTAGATTTACCTTGTATACCAAAGCCTAGATTTATATTGTATACCAAAATCTAGATTTATACAATATACCAAAACCTAGATTTTAATACCGTACACCAAAACCTATATTGTAATGCACAACCTAGATTTTAATATCGTACACCAAAACCTAGATTTATATCTCATACCAAAACCTAGATTAATATCCTTTACCAAAATCTAGATTAAAGCCTATACCAAAACCTAGATTGATATTGCTTACCAAAACCTAGATTTATATCGCATACCAAAACCTAGATTTTAATACCGTACACCAAAACCTATATTGTAAGGCACAACCTAGATTTTAATATCGTACACCAAAACCTAGATTTATATCTCATACCAAAACCTAGATTAATATCCTTTACCAAAATCTAGATTAAAGCCTATACCAAAGCCTAGATTTCTATTGTATACCAAAATCTAGATTTATACAATATACCAAAACCTAGATTTTAATACCGTACACCAAAACCTATATTGTAATGCACAACCTAGATTTTAATATCGTACACCAAAACCTAGATTTATATCTCATACCAAAACCTAGATTAATATCCTTTACCAAAATCTAGATTAAAGCCTATAACAAAACCTAGATTGATATTGCTTACCAAAACCTAGATTTATATCGCATACCAAAACCTAGATATATATCGCACACCAAAACCTAGAATTATGCAGTATAAAACAAAACCTAGATTTACCTTGTATACCAAAGCCTAGATTTATATTGTATACCAAAATCTAGATTTATACAATATACCAAAACCTAGATTTTAATACCGTACACCAAAACCTATATTGTAATGCACAACCTAGATTTTAATATCGTACACCAAAACCTAGATTTATATCTCATACCAAAACCTAGATTAATATCCTTTACCAAAATCTAGATTAAAGCCTATACCAAAACCTAGATTGATATTGCTTACCAAAACCTAGATTTATATCGCATACCAAAACCTAGATTTTAATACCGTACACCAAAACCTATATTGTAAGGCACAACCTAGATTTTAATATCGTACACCAAAACCTAGATTTATATCTCATACCAAAACCTAGATTAATATCCTTTACCAAAATCTAGATTAAAGCCTATACCAAAGCCTAGATTTCTATTGTATACCAAAATCTAGATTTATACAATATACCAAAACCTAGATTTTAATACCGTACACCAAAACCTATATTGTAATGCACAACCTAGATTTTAATATCGTACACCAAAACCTAGATTTATATCTCATACCAAAACCTAGATTAATATCCTTTACCAAAATCTAGATTAAAGCCTATAACAAAACCTAGATTGATATTGCTTACCAAAACCTAGATTTATATCGCATACCAAAACCTAGATTTATATCGCACACCAAAACCTAGAATTATGCAGTATAAAACAAAACCTAGATTTACCTTGTATACCAAAGCCTAGATTTATATTGTATACCAAAATCTAGATTTATACAATATACCAAAACCTAGATTTTAATACCGTACACCAAAACCTATATTGTAATGCACAACCTAGATTTTAATATCGTACACCAAAACCTAGATTTATATCTCATACCAAAACCTAGATTAATATCCTTTACCAAAATCTAGATTAAAGCCTATACCAAAACCTAGATTGATATTGCTTACCAAAACCTAGATTTATATCGCATACCAAAACCTAGATTTTAATACCGTACACCAAAACCTATATTGTAAGGCACAACCTAGATTTTAATATCGTACACCAAAACCTAGATTTATATCTCATACCAAAACCTAGATTAATATCCTTTACCAAAATCTAGATTAAAGCCTATACCAAAACCTAGATTGATATTGCTTACCAAAACCTAGATTTATATCGCATACCAAAACCTAGATTTTAATACCGTACACCAAAACCTATATTGTAAGGCACAACCTAGATTTTAATATCGTACACCAAAACCTAGATTTATATCTCATACCAAAACCTAGATTAATATCCTTTACCAAAATCTAGATTAAAGCCTATACCAAAACCTAGATTGATATTGCTTACCAAAATCTAGATTTATATCGCATACCAAAACCTAGATTTTAATACCGTACACCAAAACCTATATTGTAATGCACAACCTAGATTTTAATATCGTACACCAAAACCTAGATTTATATCTCATACCAAAACCTAGATTAATATCCTTTACCAAAACCTAGATTGATATTGCTTACCAAAACCTAGATTTATATCGCATACCAAAACCTAGAATTCAATATCGCACACCAAAACCTATATTGTAAGGCACAACCTAGATTTTAATATCGTACACCAAAACCTAGATTTATATCTCATACCAAAACCTAGATTAATATCCTTTACCAAAATCTAGATTAAAGCCTATACCAAACCTAGATTGATATTGCTTACCAAAATCTAGATTTATATCGCATACCAAAACCTAGATTTTAATACCGTACACCAAAACCTATATTGTAAGGCACAACCTAGATTTTAATATCGTACACCAAAACCTAGATTTATATCTCATACCAAAACCTAGATTAATATCCTTTACCAAAATCTAGATTAAAGCCTATACCAAAACCTAGATTGATATTGCTTACCAAAATATAGATTTATATCGCATACCAAAACCTAGATTTATATCGCACACCAAAACCTAGAATTATGCAGTATAAAACAAAACCTAGATTTACCTTGTATACCAAAGCCTAGATTTATATTGTATACCAAAATCTAGATTTATACAATATACCAAAACCTAGATTTTAATACCGTACACCAAAACCTATATTGTAATGCACAACCTAGATTTTAATATCGTACACCAAAACCTAGATTTATATCTCATACCAAAACCTAGATTAATATCCTTTACCAAAATCTAGATTAAAGCCTATACCAAAACCTAGATTGATATTGCTTACCAAAACCTAGATTTATATCGCATACCAAAACCTAGATTTTAATACCGTACACCAAAACCTATATTGTAAGGCACAACCTAGATTTTAATATCGTACACCAAAACCTAGATTTATATCTCATACCAAAACCTAGATTAATATCCTTTACCAAAATCTAGATTAAAGCCTATACCAAAACCTAGATTGATATTGCTTACCAAAATCTAGATTTATATTGCATACCAAAACCTAGATTTTAATACCGTACACCAAAACCTATATTGTAATGCACAACCTAGATTTTAATATCGTACACCAAAACCTAGATTTATATCTCATACCAAAACCTAGATTAATATCCTTTACCAAAACCTAGATTGATATTGCTTACCAAAACCTAGATTTATATCGCATACCAAAACCTAGATTTCAATATCGCACACCAAAACCTATATTGTAAGGCACAACCTAGATTTTAATATCGTACACCAAAACCTAGATTTATATCTCATACCAAAACCTAGATTAATATCCTTTACCAAAATCTAGATTAAAGCCTATACCAAAACCTAGATTGATATTGCTTACCAAAGCCTAGATTTATATCGCATACCAAAACCTAGATTTTAATACCGTACACCAAAACCTATATTGTAAGGCACAACCTAGATTTTAATATCGTACACCAAAACCTAGATTTATATCTCATACCAAAACCTAGATTAATATCCTTTACCAAAATCTAGATTAAAGCCTATACCAAAACCTAGATTGATATTGCTTACCAAAACCTAGATTTATATCGCATACCAAAACCTAGATTTATATCGCACACCAAAACCTAGAATTATGCAGTATAAAACAAAACCTAGATTTACCTTGTATACCAAAGCCTAGATTTATATCTCATACCAAAATCTAGATTTATATAATATACCAAAACCTAGATTTTAATACCGTACACCAAAACCTATATTGTAATGCACAACCTAGATTTTAATATCGTACACCAAAACCTAGATTTATATCTCATACCAAAACCTAGATTAATATCCTTTACCAAAATCTAGATTAAAGCCTATACCAAAACCTAGATTGATATTGCTTACCAAAACCTAGATTTATATCGCATACCAAAACCTAGATTTTAATACCGTACACCAAAACCTATATTGTAAGGCACAACCTAGATTTTAATATCGTACACCAAAACCTAGATTTATATCTCATACCAAAACCTAGATTAATATCCTTTACCAAAATCTAGATTAAAGCTTATACCAAAACCTAGATTGATATTGCTTACCAAAATCTAGATTTATATCGCATACCAAAACCTAGATTTTAATACCGTACACCAAAACCTATATTGTAAGGCACAACCTAGATTTTAATATCGTACACCAAAACCTAGATTTATATCTCATACCAAAACCTAGATTAATATCCTTTACCAAAATCTAGATTAAAGCCTATACCAAAACCTAGATTGATATTGCTTACCAAAACCTAGATTTATATCGCATACCAAAACCTAGATTTTAATACCGTACACCAAAACCTATATTGTAAGGCACAACCTAGATTTTAATATCGTACCCCAAAACCTAGATTTATATCTCATACCAAAACCTAGATTAATATCCTTTACCAAAATCTAGATTAAAGCCTATACCAAAACCTAGATTGATATTGCTTACCAAAACCTAGATTTATATCGCATACCAAAACCTAGATTTTAATACCGTACACCAAAACCTATATTGTAAGGCACAACCTAGATTTTAATATCGTACACCAAAACCTAGATTTATATCTCATACCAAAACCTAGATTAATATCCTTTACCAAAATCTAGATTAAAGCCTATACCAAAACCTAGATTGATATTGCTTACCAAAACCTAGATTTATATCGCATACCAAAACCTAGATTTATATCGCAAACCAAAACCTAGAATTATGCAGTATAAAACAAAACCTAGATTTACCTTGTATACCAAAGCCTAGATTTATATCTCATACCAAAATCTAGATTTATACAATATACCAAAACCTAGATTTTAATACCGTACACCAAAACCTATATTGTAATGCACAACCTAGATTTTAATATCGTACACCAAAACCTAGATTTATATCTCATACCAAAACCTAGATTAATATCCTTTACCAAAATCTAGATTAAAGCCTATACCAAAACCTAGATTGATATTGCTTACCAAAACCTAGATTTATATCGCATACCAAAACCTAGATTTTAATACCGTACACCAAAACCTATATTGTAAGGCACAACCTAGATTTTAATATCGTACACCAAAACCTAGATTTATATCTCATACCAAAACCTAGATTAATATCCTTTACCAAAATCTAGATTAAAGCCTATACCAAAGCCTAGATTTCTATTGTATACCAAAATCTAGATTTATACAATATACCAAAACCTAGATTTTAATACCGTACACCAAAACCTATATTGTAATGCACAACCTAGATTTTAATATCGTACACCAAAACCTAGATTTATATCTCATACCAAAACCTAGATTAATATCCTTTACCAAAATCTAGATTAAAGCCTATAACAAAACCTAGATTGATATTGCTTACCAAAACCTAGATTTATATCGCATACCAAAACCTAGATTTATATCGCACACCAAAACCTAGAATTATGCAGTATAAAACAAAACCTAGATTTACCTTGTATACCAAAGCCTAGATTTATATTGTATACCAAAATCTAGATTTATACAATATACCAAAACCTAGATTTTAATACCGTACACCAAAACCTATATTGTAATGCACAACCTAGATTTTAATATCGTACACCAAAACCTAGATTTATATCTCATACCAAAACCTAGATTAATATCCTTTACCAAAATCTAGATTAAAGTCTATACCAAAACCTAGATTGATATTGCTTACCAAAACCTAGATTTATATCGCATACCAAAACCTAGATTTATATTGTATACCAAAACCTATATTTATATCGTATACCAAAACCAAGATTTATATTGTATACCAAAACCTAGATTTCTATCGTATACCAAAATCCAGATTTATATCGAATACCAAAACCAAGATTTATATTGTATTCCAAAAAGCTATATTTATATTGCATACCAAAACCTAGATTAATAATGCATACCAAAACCTAGATTTCTATCCTATACCAAAATCCAGATTTATATCGTATGCCAAAACCTAGATTTATATCGTATACCAAAACCAAGATTTATATTGTATACTAAAAAGCTATATTTATATTGCATACCAAAACCTAGATTTCTATCGTATACCAAAATCCATATTTATATCGTATGCCAAAACCTAGATATATATCGCATACCAAAACCTAGATTTATATCGCACACCAAAACCTAGAATTATGCAGTATAAAACAAAACCTAGATTTACCTTGTATACCAAAGCCTAGATTTATATTGTATACCAAAATCTAGATTTATACAATATACCAAAACCTAGATTTTAATACCGTACACCAAAACCTATATTGTAATGCACAACCTAGATTTTAATATCGTACACCAAAACCTAGATTTATATCTCATACAAAAACCTAGATTAATATCCTTTACCAAAATCTAGATTAAAGCCTATACCAAAACCTAGATTGTTATTGCTTACCAAAACCTAGATTTATATCGCATACCAAAACCTAGATTTATATCGCACACCAAAACCTAGAATTATGCAGTATAAAACAAAACCTAGATTTACCTTGTATACCAAAGCCTAGATTTCTATTGTATACCAAAATCTAGATTTATACAATATACCAAAACCTAGATTTTAATACCGTACACCAAAACCTATATTGTAATGCACAACCTAGATTTTAATATCGTACACCAAAACCTAGATTTATATCTCATACCAAAACCTAGATTAATATCCTTTACCAAAATCTAGATTAAAGCCTATAACAAAACCTAGATTGATATTGCTTACCAAAACCTAGATTTATATCGCATACCAAAACCTAGATTTATATCGCACACCAAAACCTAGAATTATGCAGTATAAAACAAAACCTAGATTTACCTTGTATACCAAAGCCTAGATTTATATTGTATACCAAAATCTAGATTTATACAATATACCAAAACCTAGATTTTAATACCGTACACCAAAACCTATATTGTAATGCACAACCTAGATTTTAATATCGTACACCAAAACCTAGATTTATATCTCATACCAAAACCTAGATTAATATCCTTTACCAAAATCTAGATTAAAGCCTATACCAAAACCTAGATTGATATTGCTTACCAAAACCTAGATTTATATCGCATACCAAAACCTAGATTTTAATACCGTACACCAAAACCTATATTGTAAGGCACAACCTAGATTTTAATATCGTACACCAAAACCTAGATTTATATCTCATACCAAAACCTAGATTAATATCCTTTACCAAAATCTAGATTAAAGCCTATACCAAAGCCTAGATTTCTATTGTATACCAAAATCTAGATTTATACAATATACCAAAACCTAGATTTTAATACCGTACACCAAAACCTATATTGTAATGCACAACCTAGATTTTAATATCGTACACCAAAACCTAGATTTATATCTCATACAAAAACCTAGATTAATATCCTTTACCAAAATCTAGATTAAAGCCTATACCAAAACCTAGATTGTTATTGCTTACCAAAACCTAGATTTATATCGCATACCAAAACCTAGATTTATATCGCACACCAAAACCTAGAATTATGCAGTATAAAACAAAACCTAGATTTACCTTGTATACCAAAGCCTAAATTTCTATTGTATACCAAAATCTAGATTTATACAATATACCAAAACCTAGATTTTAATACCGTACACCAAAACCTATATTGTAATGCACAACCTAGATTTTAATATCGTACACCAAAACCTAGATTTATATCTCATACCAAAACCTAGATTAATATCCTTTACCAAAATCTAGATTAAAGCCTATAACAAAACCTAGATTGATATTGCTTACCAAAACCTAGATTTATATCGCATACCAAAACCTAGATTTATATCGCACACCAAAACCTAGAATTATGCAGTATAAAACAAAACCTAGATTTACCTTGTATACCAAAGCCTAGATTTATATTGTATACCAAAATCTAGATTTATACAATATACCAAAACCTAGATTTTAATACCGTACACCAAAACCTATATTGTAATGCACAACCTAGATTTTAATATCGTACACCAAAACCTAGATTTATATCTCATACCAAAACCTAGATTAATATCCTTTACCAAAATCTAGATTAAAGCCTATACCAAAACCTAGATTGATATTGCTTACCAAAACCTAGATTTATATCGCATACCAAAACCTAGATTTTAATACCGTACACCAAAACCTATATTGTAAGGCACAACCTAGATTTTAATATCGTACACCAAAACCTAGATTTATATCTCATACCAAAACCTAGATTAATATCCTTTACCAAAATCTAGATTAAAGCCTATACCAAAGCCTAGATTTCTATTGTATA
Source organism: Bathymodiolus brooksi (assembly GCA_963680875.1). Lineage (NCBI taxonomy): Eukaryota > Metazoa > Mollusca > Bivalvia > Mytilida > Modiolidae > Bathymodiolus > Bathymodiolus brooksi. Next base: position 91,736,380 of record OY804576.1, read on the forward strand.
CCAAAATCTAGATTTATACAATATACCAAAACCTAGATTTTAATACCGTACACCAAAACCTATATTGTAATGCACAACCTAGATTTTAATATCGTACACCAAAACCTAGATTTATATCTCATACCAAAACCTAGATTAATATCCTTTATCAAAATCTAGATTAAAGCCTATAACAAAACCTAGATTGATATTGCTTACCAAAACCTAGATTTATATCGCATACCAAAACCTAGATTTATATCGCACACCAAAACCTAGAATTATGCAGTATAAAACAAAACCTAGATTTACCTTGTATACCAAAGCCTAGATTTATATTGTATACCAAAATCTAGATTTATACAATATACCAAAACCTAGATTTTAATACCGTACACCAAAACCTATATTGTAATGCACAACCTAGATTTTAATATCGTACACCAAAACCTAGATTTATATCTCATACAAAAACCTAGATTAATATCCTTTACCAAAATCTAGATTAAAGCCTATACCAAAACCTAGATTGTTATTGCTTACCAAAACCTAGATTTATATCGCATACCAAAACCTAGATTTATATCGCACACCAAAACCTAGAATTATGCAGTATAAAACAAAACCTAGATTTACCTTGTATATCAAAGCCTAGATTTCTATTGTATACCAAAATCTAGATTTATACAATATACCAAAACCTAGATTTTAATACCGTACACCAAAACCTATATTGTAATGCACAACCTAGATTTTAATATCGTACACCAAAACCTAGATTTATATCTCATACCAAAACCTAGATTAATATCCTTTACCAAAATCTAGATTAAAGCCTATAACAAAACCTAGATTGATATTGCTTACCAAAACCTAGATTTATATCGCATACCAAAACCTAGATTTATATCGCACACCAAAACCTAGAATTATGCAGTATAAAACAAAACCTAGATTTACCTTGTATACCAAAGCCTAGATTTATATTGTATACCAAAATCTAGATTTATACAATATACCAAAACCTAGATTTTAATACCGTACACCAAAACCTATATTGTAATGCACAACCTAGATTTTAATATCGTACACCAAAACCTAGATTTATATCTCATACCAAAACCTAGATTAATATCCTTTACCAAAATCTAGATTAAAGCCTATACCAAAACCTAGATTGATATTGCTTACCAAAACCTAGATTTATATCGCATACCAAAACCTAGATTTTAATACCGTACACCAAAACCTATATTGTAAGGCACAACCTAGATTTTAATATCGTACACCAAAACCTAGATTTATATCTCATACCAAAACCTAGATTAATATCCTTTACCAAAATCTAGATTAAAGCCTATACCAAAGCCTAGATTTCTATTGTATACCAAAATCTAGATTTATACAATATACCAAAACCTAGATTTTAATACCGTACACCAAAACCTATATTGTAATGCACAACCTAGATTTTAATATCGTACACCAAAACCTAGATTTATATCTCATACAAAAACCTAGATTAATATCCTTTACCAAAATCTAGATTAAAGCCTATACCAAAACCTAGATTGTTATTGCTTACCAAAACCTAGATTTATATCGCATACCAAAACCTAGATTTATATCGCACACCAAAACCTAGAATTATGCAGTATAAAACAAAACCTAGATTTACCTTGTATACCAAAGCCTAGATTTCTATTGTATACCAAAATCTAGATTTATACAATATACCAAAACCTAGATTTTAATACCGTACACCAAAACCTATATTGTAATGCACAACCTAGATTTTAATATCGTACACCAAAACCTAGATTTATATCTCATACCAAAACCTAGATTAATATCCTTTACCAAAATCTAGATTAAAGCCTATAACAAAACCTAGATTGATATTGCTTACCAAAACCTAGATTTAATATCGCATACCAAAACCTAGATTTATATCGCACACCAAAACCTAGAATTATGCAGTATAAAACAAAACCTAGATTTACCTTGTATACCAAAGCCTAGATTTATATTGTATACCAAAATCTAGATTTATACAATATACCAAAACCTAGATTTTAATATCGTACACCAAAACCTATATTGTAATGCACAACCTAGATTTTAATATCGTACACCAAAACCTAGATTTATATCTCATACCAAAACCTAGATTAATATCCTTTACCAAAATCTAGATTAAAGCCTATACCAAAACCTAGATTGATATTGCTTACCAAAACCTAGATTTATATCGCATACCAAAACCTAGATTTTAATACCGTACACCAAAACCTATATTGTAAGGCACAACCTAGATTTTAATATCGTACACCAAAACCTAGATTTATATCTCATACCAAAACCTAGATTAATATCCTTTACCAAAATCTAGATTAAAGCCTATACCAAAGCCTAGATTTCTATTGTATACCAAAATCTAGATTTATACAATATACCAAAACCTAGATTTTAATACCGTACACCAAAACCTATATTGTAATGCACAACCTAGATTTTAATATCGTACACCAAAACCTAGATTTATATCTCATACCAAAACCTAGATTAATATCCTTTACCAAAATCTAGATTAAAGCCTATAACAAAACCTAGATTGATATTGCTTACCAAAACCTAGATTTATATCGCATACCAAAACCTAGATTTATATCGCACACCAAAACCTAGAATTATGCAGTATAAAACAAAACCTAGATTTACCTTGTATACCAAAGCCTAGATTTATATTGTATACCAAAATCTAGATTTATACAATATACCAAAACCTAGATTTTAATACCGTACACCAAAACCTATATTGTAATGCACAACCTAGATTTTAATATCGTACACCAAAACCTAGATTTATATCTCATACCAAAACCTAGATTAATATCCTTTACCAAAATCTAGATTAAAGCCTATACCAAAACCTAGATTGATATTGCTTACCAAAACCTAGATTTATATCGCATACCAAAACCTAGATTTTAATACCGTACACCAAAACCTATATTGTAATGCACAACCTAGATTTTAATATCGTACACCAAAACCTAGATTTATATCTCATACCAAAACCTAGATTAATATCCTTTACCAAAACCTAGATTGATATTGCTTACCAAAACCTAGATTTATATCGCATACCAAAACCTAGATTTCAATATCGCACACCAAAACCTATATTGTAAGGCACAACCTAGATTTTAATATCGTACACCAAAACCTAGATTTATATCTCATACCAAAACCTAGATTAATATCCTTTACCAAAATCTAGATTAAAGCCTATACCAAAACCTAGATTGATATTGCTTACCAAAGCCTAGATTTATATCGCATACCAAAACCTAGATTTTAATACCGTACACCAAAACCTATATTGTAAGGCACAACCTAGATTTTAATATCGTACACCAAAACCTAGATTTATATCTCATACCAAAACCTAGATTAATATCCTTTACCAAAATCTAGATTAAAGCCTATAACAAAACCTAGATTGATATTGCTTACCAAAACCTAGATTTATATCGCATACCAAAACCTAGATTTATATCGCACACCAAAACCTAGAATTATGCAGTATAAAACAAAACCTAGATTTACCTTGTATACCAAAGCCTAGATTTATATTGTATACCAAAATCTAGATTTATACAATATACCAAAACCTAGATTTTAATACCGTACACCAAAACCTATATTGTAATGCACAACCTAGATTTTAATATCGTACACCAAAACCTAGATTTATATCTCATACCAAAACCTAGATTAATATCCTTTACCAAAATCTAGATTAAAGCCTATACCAAAACCTAGATTGATATTGCTTACCAAAACCTAGATTTATATCGCATACCAAAACCTAGATTTTAATACCGTACACCAAAACCTATATTGTAAGGCACAACCTAGATTTTAATATCGTACACCAAAACCTAGATTTATATCTCATACCAAAACCTAGATTAATATCCTTTACCAAAATCTAGATTAAAGCCTATACCAAAACCTAGATTGATATTGCTTACCAAAACCTAGATTTATATCGCATACCAAAACCTAGATTTTAATACCGTACACCAAAACCTATATTGTAAGGCACAACCTAGATTTTAATATCGTACACCAAAACCTAGATTTATATCTCATACCAAAACCTAGATTAATATCCTTTACCAAAATCTAGATTAAAGCCTATACCAAAACCTAGATTGATATTGCTTACCAAAATCTAGATTTATATCGCATACCAAAACCTAGATTTTAATACCGTACACCAAAACCTATATTGTAATGCACAACCTAGATTTTAATATCGTACACCAAAACCTAGATTTATATCTCATACCAAAACCTAGATTAATATCCTTTACCAAAACCTAGATTGATATTGCTTACCAAAACCTAGATTTATATCGCATACCAAAACCTAGATTTCAATATCGCACACCAAAACCTATATTGTAAGGCACAACCTAGATTTTAATATCGTACACCAAAACCTAGATTTATATCTCATACCAAAACCTAGATTAATATCCTTTACCAAAATCTAGATTAAAGCCTATACCAAAACCTAGATTGATATTGCTTACCAAAATCTAGATTTATATCGCATACCAAAACCTAGATTTTAATACCGTACACCAAAACCTATATTGTAAGGCACAACCTAGATTTTAATATCGTACACCAAAACCTAGATTTATATCTCATACCAAAACCTAGATTAATATCCTTTACCAAAATCTAGATTAAAGCCTATACCAAAACCTAGATTGATATTGCTTACCAAAATATAGATTTATATCGCATACCAAAACCTAGATTTATATCGCACACCAAAACCTAGAATTATGCAGTATAAAACAAAACCTAGATTTACCTTGTATACCAAAGCCTAGATTTATATTGTATACCAAAATCTAGATTTATACAATATACCAAAACCTAGATTTTAATACCGTACACCAAAACCTATATTGTAATGCACAACCTAGATTTTAATATCGTACACCAAAACCTAGATTTATATCTCATACCAAAACCTAGATTAATATCCTTTACCAAAATCTAGATTAAAGCCTATACCAAAACCTAGATTGATATTGCTTACCAAAACCTAGATTTATATCGCATACCAAAACCTAGATTTTAATACCGTACACCAAAACCTATATTGTAAGGCACAACCTAGATTTTAATATCGTACACCAAAACCTAGATTTATATCTCATACCAAAACCTAGATTAATATCCTTTACCAAAATCTAGATTAAAGCCTATACCAAAACCTAGATTGATATTGCTTACCAAAATCTAGATTTATATCGCATACCAAAACCTAGATTTTAATACCGTACACCAAAACCTATATTGTAATGCACAACCTAGATTTTAATATCGTACACCAAAACCTAGATTTATATCTCATACCAAAACCTAGATTAATATCCTTTACCAAAACCTAGATTGATATTGCTTACCAAAACCTAGATTTATATCGCATACCAAAACCTAGATTTCAATATCGCACACCAAAACCTATATTGTAAGGCACAACCTAGATTTTAATATCGTACACCAAAACCTAGATTTATATCTCATACCAAAACCTAGATTAATATCCTTTACCAAAATCTAGATTAAAGCCTATACCAAAACCTAGATTGATATTGCTTACCAAAGCCTAGATTTATATCGCATACCAAAACCTAGATTTTAATACCGTACACCAAAACCTATATTGTAAGGCACAACCTAGATTTTAATATCGTACACCAAAACCTAGATTTATATCTCATACCAAAACCTAGATTAATATCCTTTACCAAAATCTAGATTAAAGCCTATACCAAAACCTAGATTGATATTGCTTACCAAAACCTAGATTTATATCGCATACCAAAACCTAGATTTATATCGCACACCAAAACCTAGAATTATGCAGTATAAAACAAAACCTAGATTTACCTTGTATACCAAAGCCTAGATTTATATCTCATACCAAAATCTAGATTTATACAATATACCAAAACCTAGATTTTAATACCGTACACCAAAACCTATATTGTAATGCACAACCTAGATTTTAATATCGTACACCAAAACCTAGATTTATATCTCATACCAAAACCTAGATTAATATCCTTTACCAAAATCTAGATTAAAGCCTATAACAAAACCTAGATTGATATTGCTTACCAAAACCTAGATTTATATCGCATACCAAAACCTAGATTTATATCGCACACCAAAACCTAGAATTATGCAGTATAAAACAAAACCTAGATTTACCTTGTATACCAAAGCCTAGATTTATATTGTATACCAAAATCTAGATTTATACAATATACCAAAACCTAGATTTTAATACCGTACACCAAAACCTATATTGTAATGCACAACCTAGATTTTAATATCGTACACCAAAACCTAGATTTATATCTCATACCAAAACCTAGATTAATATCCTTTACCAAAATCTAGATTAAAGCCTATACCAAAACCTAGATTGATATTGCTTACCAAAACCTAGATTTATATCGCATACCAAAACCTAGATTTTAATACCGTACACCAAAACCTATATTGTAAGGCACAACCTAGATTTTAATATCGTACACCAAAACCTAGATTTATATCTCATACCAAAACCTAGATTAATATCCTTTACCAAAATCTAGATTAAAGCCTATACCAAAGCCTAGATTTCTATTGTATACCAAAATCTAGATTTATACAATATACCAAAACCTAGATTTTAATACCGTACACCAAAACCTATATTGTAATGCACAACCTAGATTTTAATATCGTACACCAAAACCTAGATTTATATCTCATACCAAAACCTAGATTAATATCCTTTATCAAAATCTAGATTAAAGCCTATAACAAAACCTAGATTGATATTGCTTACCAAAACCTAGATTTATATCGCATACCAAAACCTAGATTTATATCGCACACCAAAACCTAGAATTATGCAGTATAAAACAAAACCTAGATTTACCTTGTATACCAAAGCCTAGATTTATATTGTATACCAAAATCTAGATTTATACAATATACCAAAACCTAGATTTTAATACCGTACACCAAAACCTATATTGTAATGCACAACCTAGATTTTAATATCGTACACCAAAACCTAGATTTATATCTCATACAAAAACCTAGATTAATATCCTTTACCAAAATCTAGATTAAAGCCTATACCAAAACCTAGATTGTTATTGCTTACCAAAACCTAGATTTATATCGCATACCAAAACCTAGATTTATATCGCACACCAAAACCTAGAATTATGCAGTATAAAACAAAACCTAGATTTACCTTGTATATCAAAGCCTAGATTTCTATTGTATACCAAAATCTAGATTTATACAATATACCAAAACCTAGATTTTAATACCGTACACCAAAACCTATATTGTAATGCACAACCTAGATTTTAATATCGTACACCAAAACCTAGATTTATATCTCATACCAAAACCTAGATTAATATCCTTTACCAAAATCTAGATTAAAGCCTATAACAAAACCTAGATTGATATTGCTTACCAAAACCTAGATTTATATCGCATACCAAAACCTAGATTTATATCGCACACCAAAACCTAGAATTATGCAGTATAAAACAAAACCTAGATTTACCTTGTATACCAAAGCCTAGATTTATATTGTATACCAAAATCTAGATTTATACAATATACCAAAACCTAGATTTTAATACCGTACACCAAAACCTATATTGTAATGCACAACCTAGATTTTAATATCGTACACCAAAACCTAGATTTATATCTCATACCAAAACCTAGATTAATATCCTTTACCAAAATCTAGATTAAAGCCTATACCAAAACCTAGATTGATATTGCTTACCAAAACCTAGATTTATATCGCATACCAAAACCTAGATTTTAATACCGTACACCAAAACCTATATTGTAAGGCACAACCTAGATTTTAATATCGTACACCAAAACCTAGATTTATATCTCATACCAAAACCTAGATTAATATCCTTTACCAAAATCTAGATTAAAGCCTATACCAAAGCCTAGATTTCTATTGTATACCAAAATCTAGATTTATACAATATACCAAAACCTAGATTTTAATACCGTACACCAAAACCTATATTGTAATGCACAACCTAGATTTTAATATCGTACACCAAAACCTAGATTTATATCTCATACAAAAACCTAGATTAATATCCTTTACCAAAATCTAGATTAAAGCCTATACCAAAACCTAGATTGTTATTGCTTACCAAAACCTAGATTTATATCGCATACCAAAACCTAGATTTATATCGCACACCAAAACCTAGAATTATGCAGTATAAAACAAAACCTAGATTTACCTTGTATACCAAAGCCTAGATTTCTATTGTATACCAAAATCTAGATTTATACAATATACCAAAACCTAGATTTTAATACCGTACACCAAAACCTATATTGTAATGCACAACCTAGATTTTAATATCGTACACCAAAACCTAGATTTATATCTCATACCAAAACCTAGATTAATATCCTTTACCAAAATCTAGATTAAAGCCTATAACAAAACCTAGATTGATATTGCTTACCAAAACCTAGATTTAATATCGCATACCAAAACCTAGATTTATATCGCACACCAAAACCTAGAATTATGCAGTATAAAACAAAACCTAGATTTACCTTGTATACCAAAGCCTAGATTTATATTGTATACCAAAATCTAGATTTATACAATATACCAAAACCTAGATTTTAATACCGTACACCAAAACCTATATTGTAATGCACAACCTAGATTTTAATATCGTACACCAAAACCTAGATTTATATCTCATACCAAAACCTAGATTAATATCCTTTACCAAAATCTAGATTAAAGCCTATACCAAAACCTAGATTGATATTGCTTACCAAAACCTAGATTTATATCGCATACCAAAACCTAGATTTTAATACCGTACACCAAAACCTATATTGTAAGGCACAACCTAGATTTTAATATCGTACACCAAAACCTAGATTTATATCTCATACCAAAACCTAGATTAATATCCTTTACCAAAATCTAGATTAAAGCCTATACCAAAGCCTAGATTTCTATTGTATACCAAAATCTAGATTTATACAATATACCAAAACCTAGATTTTAATACCGTACACCAAAACCTATATTGTAATGCACAACCTAGATTTTAATATCGTACACCAAAACCTAGATTTATATCTCATACCAAAACCTAGATTAATATCCTTTACCAAAATCTAGATTAAAGCCTATAACAAAACCTAGATTGATATTGCTTACCAAAACCTAGATTTATATCGCATACCAAAACCTAGATTTATATCGCACACCAAAACCTAGAATTATGCAGTATAAAACAAAACCTAGATTTACCTTGTATACCAAAGCCTAGATTTATATTGTATACCAAAATCTAGATTTATACAATATACCAAAACCTAGATTTTAATACCGTACACCAAAACCTATATTGTAATGCACAACCTAGATTTTAATATCGTACACCAAAACCTAGATTTATATCTCATACCAAAACCTAGATTAATATCCTTTACCAAAATCTAGATTAAAGCCTATACCAAAACCTAGATTGATATTGCTTACCAAAACCTAGATTTATATCGCATACCAAAACCTAGATTTTAATACCGTACACCAAAACCTATATTGTAAGGCACAACCTAGATTTTAATATCGTACACCAAAACCTAGATTTATATCTCATACCAAAACCTAGATTAATATCCTTTACCAAAATCTAGATTAAAGCCTATACCAAAACCTAGATTGATATTGCTTACCAAAACCTAGATTTATATCGCATACCAAAACCTAGATTTTAATACCGTACACCAAAACCTATATTGTAAGGCACAACCTAGATTTTAATATCGTACACCAAAACCTAGATTTATATCTCATACCAAAACCTAGATTAATATCCTTTACCAAAATCTAGATTAAAGCCTATACCAAAGCCTAGATTTCTATTGTATACCAAAATCTAGATTTATACAATATACCAAAACCTAGATTTTAATACCGTACACCAAAACCTATATTGTAATGCACAACCTAGATTTTAATATCGTACACCAAAACCTAGATTTATATCTCATACCAAAACCTAGATTAATATCCTTTACCAAAATCTAGATTAAAGCCTATAACAAAACCTAGATTGATATTGCTTACCAAAACCTAGATTTATATCGCATACCAAAACCTAGATTTATATCGCACACCAAAACCTAGAATTATGCAGTATAAAACAAAACCTAGATTTACCTTGTATACCAAAGCCTAGATTTATATTGTATACCAAAATCTAGATTTATACAATATACCAAAACCTAGATTTTAATACCGTACACCAAAACCTATATTGTAATGCACAACCTAGATTTTAATATCGTACACCAAAACCTAGATTTATATCTCATACCAAAACCTAGATTAATATCCTTTACCAAAATCTAGATTAAAGCCTATACCAAAACCTAGATTGATATTGCTTACCAAAACCTAGATTTATATCGCATACCAAAACCTAGATTTTAATACCGTACACCAAAACCTATATTGTAAGGCACAACCTAGAATTTAATATCGTACACCAAAACCTAGATTTATATCTCATACCAAAACCTAGATTAATATCCTTTACCAAAATCTAGATTAAAGCCTATACCAAAACCTAGATTGATATTGCTTACCAAAACCTAGATTTATATCGCATACCAAAACCTAGATTTTAATACCGTACACCAAAACCTATATTGTAAGGCACAACCTAGATTTTAATATCGTACACCAAAACCTAGATTTATATCTCATACCAAAACCTAGATTAATATCCTTTACCAAAATCTAGATTAAAGCCTATACCAAAACCTAGATTGATATTGCTTACCAAAATCTAGATTTATATCGCATACCAAAACCTAGATTTTAATACCGTACACCAAAACCTATATTGTAATGCACAACCTAGATTTTAATATCGTACACCAAAACCTAGATTTATATCTCATACCAAAACCTAGATTAATATCCTTTACCAAAACCTAGATTGATATTGCTTACCAAAACCTAGATTTATATCGCATACCAAAACCTAGATTTCAATATCGCACACCAAAACCTATATTGTAAGGCACAACCTAGATTTTAATATCGTACACCAAAACCTAGATTTATATCTCATACCAAAACCTAGATTAATATCCTTTACCAAAATCTAGATTAAAGCCTATACCAAAACCTAGATTGATATTGCTTACCAAAATCTAGATTTATATCGCATACCAAAACCTAGATTTTAATACCGTACACCAAAACCTATATTGTAAGGCACAACCTAGATTTTAATATCGTACACCAAAACCTAGATTTATATCTCATACCAAAACCTAGATTAATATCCTTTACCAAAATCTAGATTAAAGCCTATACCAAAACCTAGATTGATATTGCTTACCAAAATATAGATTTATATCGCATACCAAAACCTAGATTTATATCGCACACCAAAACCTAGAATTATGCAGTATAAAACAAAACCTAGATTTACCTTGTATACCAAAGCCTAGATTTATATTGTATACCAAAATCTAGATTTATACAATATACCAAAACCTAGATTTTAATACCGTACACCAAAACCTATATTGTAATGCACAACCTAGATTTTAATATCGTACACCAAAACCTAGAATTATATCTCATACCAAAACCTAGATTAATATCCTTTACCAAAATCTAGATTAAAGCCTATACCAAAACCTAGATTGATATTGCTTACCAAAACCTAGATTTATATCGCATACCAAAACCTAGATTTTAATACCGTACACCAAAACCTATATTGTAAGGCACAACCTAGATTTTAATATCGTACACCAAAACCTAGATTTATATCTCATACCAAAACCTAGATTAATATCCTTTACCAAAATCTAGATTAAAGCCTATACCAAAACCTAGATTGATATTGCTTACCAAAATCTAGATTTATATCGCATACCAAAACCTAGATTTTAATACCGTACACCAAAACCTATATTGTAATGCACAACCTAGATTTTAATATCGTACACCAAAACCTAGATTTATATCTCATACCAAAACCTAGATTAATATCCTTTACCAAAACCTAGATTGATATTGCTTACCAAAACCTAGATTTATATCGCATACCAAAACCTAGATTTCAATATCGCACACCAAAACCTATATTGTAAGGCACAACCTAGATTTTAATATCGTACACCAAAACCTAGATTTATATCTCATACCAAAACCTAGATTAATATCCTTTACCAAAATCTAGATTAAAGCCTATACCAAAACCTAGATTGATATTGCTTACCAAAGCCTAGATTTATATCGCATACCAAAACCTAGATTTTAATACCGTACACCAAAACCTATATTGTAAGGCACAACCTAGATTTTAATATCGTACACCAAAACCTAGATTTATATCTCATACCAAAACCTAGATTAATATCCTTTACCAAAATCTAGATTAAAGCCTATAACAAAACCTAGATTGATATTGCTTACCAAAACCTAGATTTATATCGCATACCAAAACCTAGATTTATATCGCACACCAAAACCTAGAATTATGCAGTATAAAACAAAACCTAGATTTACCTTGTATACCAAAGCCTAGATTTATATTGTATACCAAAATCTAGATTTATACAATATACCAAAACCTAGATTTTAATACCGTACACCAAAACCTATATTGTAATGCACAACCTAGATTTTAATATCGTACACCAAAACCTAGATTTATATCTCATACCAAAACCTAGATTAATATCCTTTACCAAAATCTAGATTAAAGCCTATACCAAAACCTAGATTGATATTGCTTACCAAAACCTAGATTTATATCGCATACCAAAACCTAGATTTTAATACCGTACACCAAAACCTATATTGTAAGGCACAACCTAGATTTTAATATCGTACACCAAAACCTAGATTTATATCTCATACCAAAACCTAGATTAATATCCTTTACCAAAATCTAGATTAAAGCCTATACCAAAACCTAGATTGATATTGCTTACCAAAACCTAGATTTATATCGCATACCAAAACCTAGATTTTAATACCGTACACCAAAACCTATATTGTAAGGCACAACCTAGATTTTAATATCGTACACCAAAACCTAGATTTATATCTCATACCAAAACCTAGATTAATATCCTTTACCAAAATCTAGATTAAAGCCTATACCAAAACCTAGATTGATATTGCTTACCAAAATCTAGATTTATATCGCATACCAAAACCTAGATTTTAATACCGTACACCAAAACCTATATTGTAATGCACAACCTAGATTTTAATATCGTACACCAAAACCTAGATTTATATCTCATACCAAAACCTAGATTAATATCCTTTACCAAAACCTAGATTGATATTGCTTACCAAAACCTAGATTTATATCGCATACCAAAACCTAGATTTCAATATCGCACACCAAAACCTATATTGTAAGGCACAACCTAGATTTTAATATCGTACACCAAAACCTAGATTTATATCTCATACCAAAACCTAGATTAATATCCTTTACCAAAATCTAGATTAAAGCCTATACCAAAACCTAGATTGATATTGCTTACCAAAATCTAGATTTATATCGCATACCAAAACCTAGATTTTAATACCGTACACCAAAACCTATATTGTAAGGCACAACCTAGATTTTAATATCGTACACCAAAACCTAGATTTATATCTCATACCAAAACCTAGATTAATATCCTTTACCAAAATCTAGATTAAAGCCTATACCAAAACCTAGATTGATATTGCTTACCAAAATATAGATTTATATCGCATACCAAAACCTAGATTTATATCGCACACCAAAACCTAGAATTATGCAGTATAAAACAAAACCTAGATTTACCTTGTATACCACAGCCTAGATTTATATTGTATACCAAAATCTAGATTTATACAATATACCAAAACCTAGATTTTAATACCGTACACCAAAACCTATATTGTAATGCACAACCTAGATTTTAATATCGTACACCAAAACCTAGATTTATATCTCATACCAAAACCTAGATTAATATCCTTTACCAAAATCTAGATTAAAGCCTATACCAAAACCTAGATTGATATTGCTTACCAAAACCTAGATTTATATCGCATACCAAAACCTAGATTTTAATACCGTACACCAAAACCTATATTGTAAGGCACAACCTAGATTTTAATATCGTACACCAAAACCTAGATTTATATCTCATACCAAAACCTAGATTAATATCCTTTACCAAAATCTAGATTAAAGCCTATACCAAAACCTAGATTGATATTGCTTACCAAAATCTAGATTTATATCGCATACCAAAACCTAGATTTTAATACCGTACACCAAAACCTATATTGTAATGCACAACCTAGATTTTAATATCGTACACCAAAACCTAGATTTATATCTCATACCAAAACCTAGATTAATATCCTTTACCAAAACCTAGATTGATATTGCTTACCAAAACCTAGATTTATATCGCATACCAAAACCTAGATTTCAATATCGCACACCAAAACTTATATTGTAAGGCACAACCTAGATTTTAATATCGTACACCAAAACCTAGATTTATATCTCATACCAAAACCTAGATTAATATCCTTTACCAAAATCTAGATTAAAGCCTATACCAAAACCTAGATTGATATTGCTTACCAAAGCCTAGATTTATATCGCATACCAAAACCTAGATTTTAATACCGTACACCAAAACCTATATTGTAAGGCACAACCTAGATTTTAATATCGTACACCAAAACCTAGATTTATATCTCATACCAAAACCTAGATTAATATCCTTTACCAAAATCTAGATTAAAGCCTATACCAAAACCTAGATTGATATTGCTTACCAAAACCTAGATTTATATCGCATACCAAAACCTAGATTTATATCGCACACCAAAACCTAGAATTATGCAGTATAAAACAAAACCTAGATTTACCTTGTATACCAAAGCCTAGATTTATATCTCATACCAAAATCTAGATTTATATAATATACCAAAACCTAGATTTTAATACCGTACACCAAAACCTATATTGTAATGCACAACCTAGATTTTAATATCGTACACCAAAACCTAGATTTATATCTCATACCAAAACCTAGATTAATATCCTTTACCAAAATCTAGATTAAAGCCTATACCAAAACCTAGATTGATATTGCTTACCAAAACCTAGATTTATATCGCATACCAAAACCTAGATTTTAATACCGTACACCAAAACCTATATTGTAAGGCACAACCTAGATTTTAATATCGTACACCAAAACCTAGATTTATATCTCATACCAAAACCTAGATTAATATCCTTTACCAAAATCTAGATTAAAGCTTATACCAAAACCTAGATTGATATTGCTTACCAAAATCTAGATTTATATCGCATACCAAACCTAGATTTTAATACCGTACACCAAAACCTATATTGTAAGGCACAACCTAGATTTTAATATCGTACACCAAAACCTAGATTTATATCTCATACCAAAACCTAGATTAATATCCTTTACCAAAATCTAGATTAAAGCCTATACCAAAACCTAGATTGATATTGCTTACCAAAACCTAGATTTATATCGCATACCAAAACCTAGATTTTAATACCGTACACCAAAACCTATATTGTAAGGCACAACCTAGATTTTAATATCGTACACCAAAACCTAGATTTATATCTCATACCAAAACCTAGATTAATATCCTTTACCAAAATCTAGATTAAAGCCTATACCAAAACCTAGATTGATATTGCTTACCAAAACCTAGATTTATATCGCATACCAAAACCTAGATTTTAATACCGTACACCAAAACCTATATTGTAAGGCACAACCTAGATTTTAATATCGTACACCAAAACCTAGATTTATATCTCATACCAAAACCTAGATTAATATCCTTTACCAAAATCTAGATTAAAGCCTATACCAAAACCTAGATTGATATTGCTTACCAAAACCTAGATTTATATCGCATACCAAAACCTAGATTTATATCGCACACCAAAACCTAGAATTATGCAGTATAAAACAAAACCTAGATTTACCTTGTATACCAAAGCCTAGATTTATATCTCATACCAAAATCTAGATTTATATAATATACCAAAACCTAGATTTTAATACCGTACACCAAAACCTATATTGTAATGCACAACCTAGATTTTAATATCGTACACCAAAACCTAGATTTATATCTCATACCAAAACCTAGATTAATATCCTTTACCAAAATCTAGATTAAAGCCTATACCAAAACCTAGATTGATATTGCTTACCAAAACCTAGATTTATATCGCATACCAAAACCTAGATTTTAATACCGTACACCAAAACCTATATTGTAAGGCACAACCTAGATTTTAATATCGTACACCAAAACCTAGATTTATATCTCATACCAAAACCTAGATTAATATCCTTTACCAAAATCTAGATTAAAGCTTATACCAAAACCTAGATTGATATTGCTTACCAAAATCTAGATTTATATCGCATACCAAACCTAGATTTTAATACCGTACACCAAAACCTATATTGTAAGGCACAACCTAGATTTTAATATCGTACACCAAAACCTAGATTTATATCTCATACCAAAACCTAGATTAATATCCTTTACCAAAATCTAGATTAAAGCCTATACCAAAACCTAGATTGATATTGCTTACCAAAACCTAGATTTATATCGCATACCAAAACCTAGATTTTAATACCGTACACCAAAACCTATATTGTAAGGCACAACCTAGATTTTAATATCGTACACCAAAACCTAGATTTATATCTCATACCAAAACCTAGATTAATATCCTTTACCAAAATCTAGATTAAAGCCTATACCAAAACCTAGATTGATATTGCTTACCAAAACCTAGATTTATATCGCATACCAAAACCTAGATTTTAATACCGTACACCAAAACCTATATTGTAAGGCACAACCTAGATTTTAATATCGTACACCAAAACCTAGATTTATATCTCATACCAAAACCTAGATTAATATCCTTTACCAAAATCTAGATTAAAGCCTATACCAAAACCTAGATTGATATTGCTTACCAAAACCTAGATTTATATCGCATACCAAAACCTAGATTTTAATACCGTACACCAAAACCTATATTGTAAGGCACAACCTAGATTTTAATATCGTACACCAAAACCTAGATTTATATCTCATACCAAAACCTAGATTAATATCCTTTACCAAAATCTAGATTAAAGCCTATACCAAAACCTAGATTGATATTGCTTACCAAAACCTAGATTTATATCGCATACCAAAACCTAGATTTATATCGCACACCAAAACCTAGAATTATGCAGTATAAAACAAAACCTAGATTTACCTTGTATACCAAAGCCTAGATTTATATATCATACCAAAATCTAGATTTATACAATATACCAAAACCTAGATTTTAATACCGTACACCAAAACCTATATTGTAATGCACAACCTAGATTTTAATATCGTACACCAAAACCTAGATTTATATCTCATAACAAAACCTAGATTAATATCCTTTACCAAAATCTAGATTAAAGCCTATACCAAAACCTAGATTGATATTGCTTACCAAAACCTAGATTTATATCGCATACCAAAACCTAGATTTTAATACCGTACACCAAAACCTATATTGTAAGGCACAACCTAGATTTTAATATCGTACACCAAAACCTAGATTTATATCTCATACCAAAACCTAGATTAATATCCTTTACCAAAATCTAGATTAAAGCCTATACCAAAACCTAGATTGATATTGCTTACCAAAATCTAGATTTATATCGCATACCAAAACCTAGATTTTAATACCGTACACCAAAACCTATATTGTAATGCACAACCTAGATTTTAATATCGTACACCAAAACCTAGATTTATATCTCATACCAAAACCTAGATTAATATCCTTTACCAAAACCTAGATTGATATTGCTTACCAAAACCTAGATTTATATCGCATACCAAAACCTAGATTTCAATATCGCACACCAAAACCTATATTGTAAGGCACAACCTAGATTTTAATATCGTACACCAAAACCTAGATTTATATCTCATACCAAAACCTAGATTAATATCCTTTACCAAAATCTAGATTAAAGCCTATACCAAAACCTAGATTGATATTGCTTACCAAAGCCTAGATTTATATCGCATACCAAAACCTAGATTTTAATACCGTACACCAAAACCTATATTGTAAGGCACAACCTAGATTTTAATATCGTACACCAAAACCTAGATTTATATCTCATACCAAAACCTAGATTAATATCCTTTACCAAAATCTAGATTAAAGCCTATACCAAAACCTAGATTGATATTGCTTACCAAAATCTAGATTTATATCGCATACCAAAACCTAGATTTTAATACCGTACACCAAAACCTATATTGTAATGCACAACCTAGATTTTAATATCGTACACCAAAACCTAGATTTATATCTCATACCAAAACCTAGATTAATATCCTTTACCAAAACCTAGATTGATATTGCTTACCAAAACCTAGATTTATATCGCATACCAAAACCTAGATTTCAATATCGCACACCAAAACCTATATTGTAAGGCACAACCTAGATTTTAATATCGTACACCAAAACCTAGATTTATATCTCATACCAAAACCTAGATTAATATCCTTTACCAAAATCTAGATTAAAGCCTATACCAAAACCTAGATTGATATTGCTTACCAAAGCCTAGATTTATATCGCATACCAAAACCTAGATTTTAATACCGTACACCAAAACCTATATTGTAAGGCACAACCTAGATTTTAATATCGTACACCAAAACCTAGATTTATATCTCATACCAAAACCTAGATTAATATCCTTTACCAAAATCTAGATTAAAGCCTATACCAAAACCTAGATTGATATTGCTTACCAAAACCTAGATTTATATCGCATACCAAAACCTAGATTTATATCGCACACCAAAACCTAGAATTATGCAGTATAAAACAAAACCTAGATTTACCTTGTATATCAAAGCCTAGATTTCTATTGTATACCAAAATCTAGATTTATACAATATACCAAAACCTAGATTTTAATACCGTACACCAAAACCTATATTGTAATGCACAACCTAGATTTTAATATCGTACACCAAAACCTAGATTTATATCTCATACCAAAACCTAGATTAATATCCTTTACCAAAATCTAGATTAAAGCCTATAACAAAACCTAGATTGATATTGCTTACCAAAACCTAGATTTATATCGCATACCAAAACCTAGATTTATATCGCACACCAAAACCTAGAATTATGCAGTATAAAACAAAACCTAGATTTACCTTGTATACCAAAGCCTAGATTTATATTGTATACCAAAATCTAGATTTATACAATATACCAAAACCTAGATTTTAATACCGTACACCAAAACCTATATTGTAATGCACAACCTAGATTTTAATATCGTACACCAAAACCTAGATTTATATCTCATACCAAAACCTAGATTAATATCCTTTACCAAAATCTAGATTAAAGCCTATACCAAAACCTAGATTGATATTGCTTACCAAAACCTAGATTTATATCGCATACCAAAACCTAGATTTTAATACCGTACACCAAAACCTATATTGTAAGGCACAACCTAGATTTTAATATCGTACACCAAAACCTAGATTTATATCTCATACCAAAACCTAGATTAATATCCTTTACCAAAATCTAGATTAAAGCCTATACCAAAGCCTAGATTTCTATTGTATACCAAAATCTAGATTTATACAATATACCAAAACCTAGATTTTAATACCGTACACCAAAACCTATATTGTAATGCACAACCTAGATTTTAATATCGTACACCAAAACCTAGATTTATATCTCATACAAAAACCTAGATTAATATCCTTTACCAAAATCTAGATTAAAGCCTATACCAAAACCTAGATTGTTATTGCTTACCAAAACCTAGATTTATATCGCATACCAAAACCTAGATTTATATCGCACACCAAAACCTAGAATTATGCAGTATAAAACAAAACCTAGATTTACCTTGTATACCAAAGCCTAGATTTCTATTGTATACCAAAATCTAGATTTATACAATATACCAAAACCTAGATTTTAATACCGTACACCAAAACCTATATTGTAATGCACAACCTAGATTTTAATATCGTACACCAAAACCTAGATTTATATCTCATACCAAAACCTAGATTAATATCCTTTACCAAAATCTAGATTAAAGCCTATAACAAAACCTAGATTGATATTGCTTACCAAAACCTAGATTTAATATCGCATACCAAAACCTAGATTTATATCGCACACCAAAACCTAGAATTATGCAGTATAAAACAAAACCTAGATTTACCTTGTATACCAAAGCCTAGATTTATATTGTATACCAAAATCTAGATTTATACAATATACCAAAACCTAGATTTTAATACCGTACACCAAAACCTATATTGTAATGCACAACCTAGATTTTAATATCGTACACCAAAACCTAGATTTATATCTCATACCAAAACCTAGATTAATATCCTTTACCAAAATCTAGATTAAAGCCTATACCAAAACCTAGATTGATATTGCTTACCAAAACCTAGATTTATATCGCATACCAAAACCTAGATTTTAATACCGTACACCAAAACCTATATTGTAAGGCACAACCTAGATTTTAATATCGTACACCAAAACCTAGATTTATATCTCATACCAAAACCTAGATTAATATCCTTTACCAAAATCTAGATTAAAGCCTATACCAAAGCCTAGATTTCTATTGTATACCAAAATCTAGATTTATACAATATACCAAAACCTAGATTTTAATACCGTACACCAAAACCTATATTGTAATGCACAACCTAGATTTTAATATCGTACACCAAAACCTAGATTTATATCTCATACCAAAACCTAGATTAATATCCTTTACCAAAATCTAGATTAAAGCCTATAACAAAACCTAGATTGATATTGCTTACCAAAACCTAGATTTATATCGCATACCAAAACCTAGATTTATATCGCACACCAAAACCTAGAATTATGCAGTATAAAACAAAACCTAGATTTACCTTGTATACCAAAGCCTAGATTTATATTGTATACCAAAATCTAGATTTATACAATATACCAAAACCTAGATTTTAATACCGTACACCAAAACCTATATTGTAATGCACAACCTAGATTTTAATATCGTACACCAAAACCTAGATTTATATCTCATACCAAAACCTAGATTAATATCCTTTACCAAAATCTAGATTAAAGCCTATACCAAAACCTAGATTGATATTGCTTACCAAAACCTAGATTTATATCGCATACCAAAACCTAGATTTTAATACCGTACACCAAAACCTATATTGTAAGGCACAACCTAGATTTTAATATCGTACACCAAAACCTAGATTTATATCTCATACCAAAACCTAGATTAATATCCTTTACCAAAATCTAGATTAAAGCCTATACCAAAACCTAGATTGATATTGCTTACCAAAACCTAGATTTATATCGCATACCAAAACCTAGATTTTAATACCGTACACCAAAACCTATATTGTAAGGCACAACCTAGATTTTAATATCGTACACCAAAACCTAGATTTATATCTCATACCAAAACCTAGATTAATATCCTTTACCAAAATCTAGATTAAAGCCTATACCAAAGCCTAGATTTCTATTGTATACCAAAATCTAGATTTATACAATATACCAAAACCTAGATTTTAATACCGTACACCAAAACCTATATTGTAATGCACAACCTAGATTTTAATATCGTACACCAAAACCTAGATTTATATCTCATACCAAAACCTAGATTAATATCCTTTACCAAAATCTAGATTAAAGCCTATAACAAAACCTAGATTGATATTGCTTACCAAAACCTAGATTTATATCGCATACCAAAACCTAGATTTATATCGCACACCAAAACCTAGAATTATGCAGTATAAAACAAAACCTAGATTTACCTTGTATACCAAAGCCTAGATTTATATTGTATACCAAATCTAGATTATACAATATACCAAAACCTAGATTTTAATACCGTACACCAAAACCTATATTGTAATGCACAACCTAGATTTTAATATCGTACACCAAAACCTAGATTTATATCTCATACCAAAACCTAGGATTAATAATCCTTTACCAAAATCTAGATAAAGCCTATAACCAAAACCTAGATTGATATTGCTTACCAAAACCTAGATTTATATCGCATACCAAAACCTAGATTTTAATACCGTACACCAAAACCTATATTGTAAGGCACAACCTAGAATTTAATATCGTACACCAAAACCTAGATTTATATCTCATACCAAAACCTAGATTAATATCCTTTACAAATCTAGATTAAAGCCTATACCAAAACCTAGATTGATATTGCTTACCAAAACCTAGATTTATATAGCATACCAAAACCTAGATTTTAATACCGTACACCAAAACCTATATTGTAAGGCACAACCTAGATTTTAATATCGTACACCAAACCTAGATTTATATCTCATACCAAAACCTAGATTAATATCCTTTACCAAAATCTAGATTAAAGCCTATACCAAAACCTAGATTGATATTGCTTACCA
Source organism: Bathymodiolus brooksi (assembly GCA_963680875.1). NCBI lineage: Eukaryota > Metazoa > Mollusca > Bivalvia > Mytilida > Modiolidae > Bathymodiolus > Bathymodiolus brooksi. The sequence continues at coordinate 91,759,154 of OY804576.1, forward strand.
AAATCTAGATTTATATCGCATACCAAAACCTAGATTTTAATACCGTACACAAAACCTATATTGTAATGCACAACCTAGATTTTAATATCGTACACCAAAACCTAGATTTATATCTCATACAAAACCTAGATTAATATCCTTTACCAAAACCTAGATTGATATTGCTTACCAAAAACCTAGATTTATATCGCATACCAAAACCTAGATTTCAATATCGCACACCAAAACCTATATTGTAAGGCACAACCTAGATTTAATATCGTACACCAAAACCTAGATTTATATCTCATACCAAAACCTAGATTAATATCCTTTACCAAATCTAGATTAAAGCCTATACCAAAACCTAGATTGATATTGCTTACCAAAATCTAGATTTATATCGCATACCAAAACCTAGATTTTAATACCGTACACCAAAACCTATATTGTAAGGCACAACCTAGATTTTAATATCGTACACCAAACCTAGATTTATATCTCATACCAAAACCTAGATTAATATCCTTTACCAAAATCTAGATTTAAAGCTATATACCAAAACCTAGATTGATATTGCTTACCAAAATATAGATTTATATCGCATACCAAAACCTAGATTTATATCGCACACCAAAACCTAGAATTATGCAGTATAAAACAAAACCTAGATTTACCTTGTATACCAAAGCCTAGATTTATATTGTATACCAAAATCTAGATTTATACAATATACCAAAACCTAGATTTTAATACCGTACACCAAAACCTATATTGTAATGCACAACCTAGATTTTAATATCGTACACCAAAACCTAGAATTATATCTCATACCAAAACCTAGATTAATATCCTTTACCAAAATCTAGATTAAAGCCTATACCAAAACCTAGATTGATATTGCTTACCAAAACCTAGATTTATATCGCATACCAAAACCTAGATTTTAATACCGTACACCAAAACCTATATTGTAAGGCACAACCTAGATTTTAATATCGTACACCAAAACCTAGATTTATATCTCATACCAAAACCTAGATTAATATCCTTTACCAAAATCTAGATTAAAGCCTATACCAAAACCTAGATTGATATTGCTTACCAAAATCTAGATTTATATCGCATACCAAAACCTAGATTTTAATACCGTACACCAAAACCTATATTGTAATGCACAACCTAGATTTTAATATCGTACACCAAAACCTAGATTTATATCTCATACCAAAACCTAGATTAATATCCTTTACCAAAACCTAGATTGATATTGCTTACCAAAACCTAGATTTATATCGCATACCAAAACCTAGATTTCAATATCGCACACCAAAACCTATATTGTAAGGCACAACCTAGATTTTAATATCGTACACCAAAACCTAGATTTATATCTCATACCAAAACCTAGATTAATATCCTTTACCAAAATCTAGATTAAAGCCTATACCAAAACCTAGATTGATATTGCTTACCAAAGCCTAGATTTATATCGCATACCAAAACCTAGATTTTAATACCGTACACCAAAACCTATATTGTAAGGCACAACCTAGATTTTAATATCGTACACCAAAACCTAGATTTATATCTCATACCAAAACCTAGATTAATATCCTTTACCAAAATCTAGATTAAAGCCTATAACAAAACCTAGATTGATATTGCTTACCAAAACCTAGATTTATATCGCATACCAAAACCTAGATTTATATCGCACACCAAAACCTAGAATTATGCAGTATAAAACAAAACCTAGATTTACCTTGTATACCAAAGCCTAGATTTATATTGTATACCAAAATCTAGATTTATACAATATACCAAAACCTAGATTTTAATACCGTACACCAAAACCTATATTGTAATGCACAACCTAGATTTTAATATCGTACACCAAAACCTAGATTTATATCTCATACCAAAACCTAGATTAATATCCTTTACCAAAATCTAGATTAAAGCCTATACCAAAACCTAGATTGATATTGCTTACCAAAACCTAGATTTATATCGCATACCAAAACCTAGATTTTAATACCGTACACCAAAACCTATATTGTAAGGCACAACCTAGATTTTAATATCGTACACCAAAACCTAGATTTATATCTCATACCAAAACCTAGATTAATATCCTTTACCAAAATCTAGATTAAAGCCTATACCAAAACCTAGATTGATATTGCTTACCAAAACCTAGATTTATATCGCATACCAAAACCTAGATTTTAATACCGTACACCAAAACCTATATTGTAAGGCACAACCTAGATTTTAATATCGTACACCAAAACCTAGATTTATATCTCATACCAAAACCTAGATTAATATCCTTTACCAAAATCTAGATTAAAGCCTATACCAAAACCTAGATTGATATTGCTTACCAAAATCTAGATTTATATCGCATACCAAAACCTAGATTTTAATACCGTACACCAAAACCTATATTGTAATGCACAACCTAGATTTTAATATCGTACACCAAAACCTAGATTTATATCTCATACCAAAACCTAGATTAATATCCTTTACCAAAACCTAGATTGATATTGCTTACCAAAACCTAGATTTATATCGCATACCAAAACCTAGATTTCAATATCGCACACCAAAACCTATATTGTAAGGCACAACCTAGATTTTAATATCGTACACCAAAACCTAGATTTATATCTCATACCAAAACCTAGATTAATATCCTTTACCAAAATCTAGATTAAAGCCTATACCAAAACCTAGATTGATATTGCTTACCAAAATCTAGATTTATATCGCATACCAAAACCTAGATTTTAATACCGTACACCAAAACCTATATTGTAAGGCACAACCTAGATTTTAATATCGTACACCAAAACCTAGATTTATATCTCATACCAAAACCTAGATTAATATCCTTTACCAAAATCTAGATTAAAGCCTATACCAAAACCTAGATTGATATTGCTTACCAAAATATAGATTTATATCGCATACCAAAACCTAGATTTATATCGCACACCAAAACCTAGAATTATGCAGTATAAAACAAAACCTAGATTTACCTTGTATACCACAGCCTAGATTTATATTGTATACCAAAATCTAGATTTATACAATATACCAAAACCTAGATTTTAATACCGTACACCAAAACCTATATTGTAATGCACAACCTAGATTTTAATATCGTACACCAAAACCTAGATTTATATCTCATACCAAAACCTAGATTAATATCCTTTACCAAAATCTAGATTAAAGCCTATACCAAAACCTAGATTGATATTGCTTACCAAAACCTAGATTTATATCGCATACCAAAACCTAGATTTTAATACCGTACACCAAAACCTATATTGTAAGGCACAACCTAGATTTTAATATCGTACACCAAAACCTAGATTTATATCTCATACCAAAACCTAGATTAATATCCTTTACCAAAATCTAGATTAAAGCCTATACCAAAACCTAGATTGATATTGCTTACCAAAATCTAGATTTATATCGCATACCAAAACCTAGATTTTAATACCGTACACCAAAACCTATATTGTAATGCACAACCTAGATTTTAATATCGTACACCAAAACCTAGATTTATATCTCATACCAAAACCTAGATTAATATCCTTTACCAAAACCTAGATTGATATTGCTTACCAAAACCTAGATTTATATCGCATACCAAAACCTAGATTTCAATATCGCACACCAAAACTTATATTGTAAGGCACAACCTAGATTTTAATATCGTACACCAAAACCTAGATTTATATCTCATACCAAAACCTAGATTAATATCCTTTACCAAAATCTAGATTAAAGCCTATACCAAAACCTAGATTGATATTGCTTACCAAAGCCTAGATTTATATCGCATACCAAAACCTAGATTTTAATACCGTACACCAAAACCTATATTGTAAGGCACAACCTAGATTTTAATATCGTACACCAAAACCTAGATTTATATCTCATACCAAAACCTAGATTAATATCCTTTACCAAAATCTAGATTAAAGCCTATACCAAAACCTAGATTGATATTGCTTACCAAAACCTAGATTTATATCGCATACCAAAACCTAGATTTATATCGCACACCAAAACCTAGAATTATGCAGTATAAAACAAAACCTAGATTTACCTTGTATACCAAAGCCTAGATTTATATCTCATACCAAAATCTAGATTTATATAATATACCAAAACCTAGATTTTAATACCGTACACCAAAACCTATATTGTAATGCACAACCTAGATTTTAATATCGTACACCAAAACCTAGATTTATATCTCATACCAAAACCTAGATTAATATCCTTTACCAAAATCTAGATTAAAGCCTATACCAAAACCTAGATTGATATTGCTTACCAAAACCTAGATTTATATCGCATACCAAAACCTAGATTTTAATACCGTACACCAAAACCTATATTGTAAGGCACAACCTAGATTTTAATATCGTACACCAAAACCTAGATTTATATCTCATACCAAAACCTAGATTAATATCCTTTACCAAAATCTAGATTAAAGCTTATACCAAAACCTAGATTGATATTGCTTACCAAAATCTAGATTTATATCGCATACCAAACCTAGATTTTAATACCGTACACCAAAACCTATATTGTAAGGCACAACCTAGATTTTAATATCGTACACCAAAACCTAGATTTATATCTCATACCAAAACCTAGATTAATATCCTTTACCAAAATCTAGATTAAAGCCTATACCAAAACCTAGATTGATATTGCTTACCAAAACCTAGATTTATATCGCATACCAAAACCTAGATTTTAATACCGTACACCAAAACCTATATTGTAAGGCACAACCTAGATTTTAATATCGTACACCAAAACCTAGATTTATATCTCATACCAAAACCTAGATTAATATCCTTTACCAAAATCTAGATTAAAGCCTATACCAAAACCTAGATTGATATTGCTTACCAAAACCTAGATTTATATCGCATACCAAAACCTAGATTTTAATACCGTACACCAAAACCTATATTGTAAGGCACAACCTAGATTTTAATATCGTACACCAAAACCTAGATTTATATCTCATACCAAAACCTAGATTAATATCCTTTACCAAAATCTAGATTAAAGCCTATACCAAAACCTAGATTGATATTGCTTACCAAAACCTAGATTTATATCGCATACCAAAACCTAGATTTATATCGCACACCAAAACCTAGAATTATGCAGTATAAAACAAAACCTAGATTTACCTTGTATACCAAAGCCTAGATTTATATCTCATACCAAAATCTAGATTTATATAATATACCAAAACCTAGATTTTAATACCGTACACCAAAACCTATATTGTAATGCACAACCTAGATTTTAATATCGTACACCAAAACCTAGATTTATATCTCATACCAAAACCTAGATTAATATCCTTTACCAAAATCTAGATTAAAGCCTATACCAAAACCTAGATTGATATTGCTTACCAAAACCTAGATTTATATCGCATACCAAAACCTAGATTTTAATACCGTACACCAAAACCTATATTGTAAGGCACAACCTAGATTTTAATATCGTACACCAAAACCTAGATTTATATCTCATACCAAAACCTAGATTAATATCCTTTACCAAAATCTAGATTAAAGCTTATACCAAAACCTAGATTGATATTGCTTACCAAAATCTAGATTTATATCGCATACCAAACCTAGATTTTAATACCGTACACCAAAACCTATATTGTAAGGCACAACCTAGATTTTAATATCGTACACCAAAACCTAGATTTATATCTCATACCAAAACCTAGATTAATATCCTTTACCAAAATCTAGATTAAAGCCTATACCAAAACCTAGATTGATATTGCTTACCAAAACCTAGATTTATATCGCATACCAAAACCTAGATTTTAATACCGTACACCAAAACCTATATTGTAAGGCACAACCTAGATTTTAATATCGTACACCAAAACCTAGATTTATATCTCATACCAAAACCTAGATTAATATCCTTTACCAAAATCTAGATTAAAGCCTATACCAAAACCTAGATTGATATTGCTTACCAAAACCTAGATTTATATCGCATACCAAAACCTAGATTTTAATACCGTACACCAAAACCTATATTGTAAGGCACAACCTAGATTTTAATATCGTACACCAAAACCTAGATTTATATCTCATACCAAAACCTAGATTAATATCCTTTACCAAAATCTAGATTAAAGCCTATACCAAAACCTAGATTGATATTGCTTACCAAAACCTAGATTTATATCGCATACCAAAACCTAGATTTTAATACCGTACACCAAAACCTATATTGTAAGGCACAACCTAGATTTTAATATCGTACACCAAAACCTAGATTTATATCTCATACCAAAACCTAGATTAATATCCTTTACCAAAATCTAGATTAAAGCCTATACCAAAACCTAGATTGATATTGCTTACCAAAACCTAGATTTATATCGCATACCAAAACCTAGATTTATATCGCACACCAAAACCTAGAATTATGCAGTATAAAACAAAACCTAGATTTACCTTGTATACCAAAGCCTAGATTTATATCTCATACCAAAATCTAGATTTATACAATATACCAAAACCTAGATTTTAATACCGTACACCAAAACCTATATTGTAATGCACAACCTAGATTTTAATATCGTACACCAAAACCTAGATTTATATCTCATACCAAAACCTAGATTAATATCCTTTACCAAAATCTAGATTAAAGCCTATACCAAAACCTAGATTGATATTGCTTACCAAAACCTAGATTTATATCGCATACCAAAACCTAGATTTTAATACCGTACACCAAAACCTATATTGTAAGGCACAACCTAGATTTTAATATCGTACACCAAAACCTAGATTTATATCTCATACCAAAACCTAGATTAATATCCTTTACCAAAATCTAGATTAAAGCCTATACCAAAACCTAGATTGATATTGCTTACCAAAACCTAGATTTATATCGCATACCAAAACCTAGATTTATATCGCACACCAAAACCTAGAATTATGCAGTATAAAACAAAACCTAGATTTACCTTGTATACCAAAGCCTAGATTTATATATCATACCAAAATCTAGATTTATACAATATACCAAAACCTAGATTTTAATACCGTACACCAAAACCTATATTGTAATGCACAACCTAGATTTTAATATCGTACACCAAAACCTAGATTTATATCTCATAACAAAACCTAGATTAATATCCTTTACCAAAATCTAGATTAAAGCCTATACCAAAACCTAGATTGATATTGCTTACCAAAACCTAGATTTATATCGCATACCAAAACCTAGATTTTAATACCGTACACCAAAACCTATATTGTAAGGCACAACCTAGATTTTAATATCGTACACCAAAACCTAGATTTATATCTCATACCAAAACCTAGATTAATATCCTTTACCAAAATCTAGATTAAAGCCTATACCAAAACCTAGATTGATATTGCTTACCAAAATCTAGATTTATATCGCATACCAAAACCTAGATTTTAATACCGTACACCAAAACCTATATTGTAATGCACAACCTAGATTTTAATATCGTACACCAAAACCTAGATTTATATCTCATACCAAAACCTAGATTAATATCCTTTACCAAAACCTAGATTGATATTGCTTACCAAAACCTAGATTTATATCGCATACCAAAACCTAGATTTCAATATCGCACACCAAAACCTATATTGTAAGGCACAACCTAGATTTTAATATCGTACACCAAAACCTAGATTTATATCTCATACCAAAACCTAGATTAATATCCTTTACCAAAATCTAGATTAAAGCCTATACCAAAACCTAGATTGATATTGCTTACCAAAGCCTAGATTTATATCGCATACCAAAACCTAGATTTTAATACCGTACACCAAAACCTATATTGTAAGGCACAACCTAGATTTTAATATCGTACACCAAAACCTAGATTTATATCTCATACCAAAACCTAGATTAATATCCTTTACCAAAATCTAGATTAAAGCCTATACCAAAACCTAGATTGATATTGCTTACCAAAATCTAGATTTATATCGCATACCAAAACCTAGATTTTAATACCGTACACCAAAACCTATATTGTAATGCACAACCTAGATTTTAATATCGTACACCAAAACCTAGATTTATATCTCATACCAAAACCTAGATTAATATCCTTTACCAAAACCTAGATTGATATTGCTTACCAAAACCTAGATTTATATCGCATACCAAAACCTAGATTTCAATATCGCACACCAAAACCTATATTGTAAGGCACAACCTAGATTTTAATATCGTACACCAAAACCTAGATTTATATCTCATACCAAAACCTAGATTAATATCCTTTACCAAAATCTAGATTAAAGCCTATACCAAAACCTAGATTGATATTGCTTACCAAAGCCTAGATTTATATCGCATACCAAAACCTAGATTTTAATACCGTACACCAAAACCTATATTGTAAGGCACAACCTAGATTTTAATATCGTACACCAAAACCTAGATTTATATCTCATACCAAAACCTAGATTAATATCCTTTACCAAAATCTAGATTAAAGCCTATACCAAAACCTAGATTGATATTGCTTACCAAAACCTAGATTTATATCGCATACCAAAACCTAGATTTATATCGCACACCAAAACCTAGAATTATGCAGTATAAAACAAAACCTAGATTTACCTTGTATACCAAAGCCTAGATTTATATCTCATACCAAAATCTAGATTTATATAATATACCAAAACCTAGATTTTAATACCGTACACCAAAACCTATATTGTAATGCACAACCTAGATTTTAATATCGTACACCAAAACCTAGATTTATATCTCATACCAAAACCTAGATTAATATCCTTTACCAAAATCTAGATTAAAGCCTATACCAAAACCTAGATTGATATTGCTTACCAAAACCTAGATTTATATCGCATACCAAAACCTAGATTTTAATACCGTACACCAAAACCTATATTGTAAGGCACAACCTAGATTTTAATATCGTACACCAAAACCTAGATTTATATCTCATACCAAAACCTAGATTAATATCCTTTACCAAAATCTAGATTAAAGCCTATACCAAAACCTAGATTGATATTGCTTACCAAAACCTAGATTTATATCGCATACCAAAGCCTAGATTTTAATACCGTACACCAAAACCTATATTGTAATGCACAACCTAGATTTTAATATCGTACACCAAAACCTAGATTTATATCTCATACCAAAACCTAGATTAATATCCTTTACCAAAATCTAGATTAAAGCCTATAACAAAACCTAGATTGATATTGCTTACCAAAACCTAGATTTATATCGCATACCAAAACCTAGATTTATATCGCACACCAAAACCTAGAATTATGCAGTATAAAACAAAACCTAGATTTACCTTGTATACCAAAGCCTAGATTTATATTGTATGCCAAAATCTAGATTTATACAATATACCAAAACCTAGATTTTAATACCGTACACCAAAACCTATATTGTAATGCACAACCTAGATTTTAATATCGTACACCAAAACCTAGATTTATATCTCATACCAAAACCTAGATTAATATCCTTTACCAAAATCTAGATTAAAGCCTATACCAAAACCTAGATTGATATTGCTTACCAAAACCTAGATTTATATCGCATACCAAAACCTAGATTTTAATACCGTACACCAAAACCTATATTGTAAGGCACAACCTAGATTTTAATATCGTACACCAAAACCTAGATTTATATCTCATACCAAAACCTAGATTAATATCCTTTACCAAAATCTAGATTAAAGCCTATACCAAAACCTAGATTGATATTGCTTACCAAAACCTAGATTTATATCGCATACCAAAACCTAGATTTTAATACCGTACACCAAAACCTATATTGTAAGGCACAACCTAGATTTTAATATCGTACACCAAAACCTAGATTTATATCTCATACCAAAACCTAGATTAATATCCTTTACCAAAATCTAGATTAAAGCCTATAACAAAACCTAGATTGATATTGCTTACCAAAACCTAGATTTATATCGCATACCAAAACCTAGATTTATATCGCACACCAAAACCTAGAATTATGCAGTATAAAACAAAACCTAGATTTACCTTGTATACCAAAGCCTAGATTTATATTGTATACCAAAATCTAGATTTATACAATATACCAAAACCTAGATTTTAATACCGTACACCAAAACCTATATTGTAATGCACAACCTAGATTTTAATATCGTACACCAAAACCTAGATTTATATCTCATACCAAAACCTAGATTAATATCCTTTACCAAAATCTAGATTAAAGCCTATACCAAAACCTAGATTGATATTGCTTACCAAAACCTAGATTTATATCGCATACCAAAACCTAGATTTTAATACCGTACACCAAAACCTATATTGTAAGGCACAACCTAGATTTTAATATCGTACACCAAAACCTAGATTTATATCTCATACCAAAACCTAGATTAATATCCTTTACCAAAATCTAGATTAAAGCCTATACCAAAGCCTAGATTTCTATTGTATACCAAAATCTAGATTTATACAATATACCAAAACCTAGATTTTAATACCGTACACCAAAACCTATATTGTAATGCACAACCTAGATTTTAATATCGTACACCAAAACCTAGATTTATATCTCATACCAAAACCTAGATTAATATCCTTTATCAAAATCTAGATTAAAGCCTATAACAAAACCTAGATTGATATTGCTTACCAAAACCTAGATTTATATCGCATACCAAAACCTAGATTTATATCGCACACCAAAACCTAGAATTATGCAGTATAAAACAAAACCTAGATTTACCTTGTATACCAAAGCCTAGATTTATATTGTATACCAAAATCTAGATTTATACAATATACCAAAACCTAGATTTTAATACCGTACACCAAAACCTATATTGTAATGCACAACCTAGATTTTAATATCGTACACCAAAACCTAGATTTATATCTCATACAAAAACCTAGATTAATATCCTTTACCAAAATCTAGATTAAAGCCAATACCAAAACCTAGATTGTTATTGCTTACCAAAACCTAGATTTATATCGCATACCAAAACCTAGATTTATATCGCACACCAAAACCTAGAATTATGCAGTATAAAACAAAACCTAGATTTACCTTGTATACCAAAGCCTAGATTTCTATTGTATACCAAAATCTAGATTTATACAATATACCAAAACCTAGATTTTAATACCGTACACCAAAACCTATATTGTAATGCACAACCTAGATTTTAATATCGTACACCAAAACCTAGATTTATATCTCATACCAAAACCTAGATTAATATCCTTTACCAAAATCTAGATTAAAGCCTATAACAAAACCTAGATTGATATTGCTTACCAAAACCTAGATTTATATCGCATACCAAAACCTAGATTTATATCGCACACCAAAACCTAGAATTATGCAGTATAAAACAAAACCTAGATTTACCTTGTATACCAAAGCCTAGATTTATATTGTATACCAAAATCTAGATTTATGCAATATACCAAAACCTAGATTTTAATACCGTACACCAAAACCTATATTGTAATGCACAACCTAGATTTTAATATCGTACACCAAAACCTAGATTTATATCTCATACCAAAACCTAGATTAATATCCTTTACCAAAATCTAGATTAAAGCCCATACCAAAACCTAGATTGATATTGCTTACCAAAACCTAGATTTATATCGCATACCAAAACCTAGATTTTAATACCGTACACCAAAACCTATATTGTAATGCACAACCTAGATTTTAATATCGTACACCAAAACCTAGATTTATATCTCATACCAAAACCTAGATTAATATCCTTTACCAAAATCTAGATTAAAGCCTATACCAAAACCTAGATTGATATTGCTTACCAAAACCTAGATTTATATCGCATACCAAAACCTAGATTTTAATACCGTACACCAAAACCTATATTGTAAGGCACAACCTAGATTTTAATATCGTACACCAAAACCTAGATTTATATCTCATACCAAAACCTAGATTAATATCCTTTACCAAAATCTAGATTAAAGCCTATACCAAAGCCTAGATTTCTATTGTATACCAAAATCTAGATTTATACAATATACCAAAACCTAGATTTTAATACCGTACACCAAAACCTATATTGTAATGCACAACCTAGATTTTAATATCGTACACCAAAACCTAGATTTATATCTCATACCAAAACCTAGATTAATATCCTTTATCAAAATCTAGATTAAAGCCTATAACAAAACCTAGATTGATATTGCTTACCAAAACCTAGATTTATATCGCATACCAAAACCTAGATTTATATCGCACACCAAAACCTAGAATTATGCAGTATAAAACAAAACCTAGATTTACCTTGTATACCAAAGCCTAGATTTATATTGTATACCAAAATCTAGATTTATACAATATACCAAAACCTAGATTTTAATACCGTACACCAAAACCTATATTGTAATGCACAACCTAGATTTTAATATCGTACACCAAAACCTAGATTTATATCTCATACAAAAACCTAGATTAATATCCTTTACCAAAATCTAGATTAAAGCCTATACCAAAACCTAGATTGTTATTGCTTACCAAAACCTAGATTTATATCGCATACCAAAACCTAGATTTATATCGCACACCAAAACCTAGAATTATGCAGTATAAAACAAAACCTAGATTTACCTTGTATACCAAAGCCTAGATTTCTATTGTATACCAAAATCTAGATTTATACAATATACCAAAACCTAGATTTTAATACCGTACACCAAAACCTATATTGTAATGCACAACCTAGATTTTAATATCGTACACCAAAACCTAGATTTATATCTCATACCAAAACCTAGATTAATATCCTTTACCAAAATCTAGATTAAAGCCTATAACAAAACCTAGATTGATATTGCTTACCAAAACCTAGATTTATATCGCATACCAAAACCTAGATTTATATCGCACACCAAAACCTAGAATTATGCAGTATAAAACAAAACCTAGATTTACCTTGTATACCAAAGCCTAGATTTATATTGTATACCAAAATCTAGATTTATACAATATACCAAAACCTAGATTTTAATACCGTACACCAAAACCTATATTGTAATGCACAACCTAGATTTTAATATCGTACACCAAAACCTAGATTTATATCTCATACCAAAACCTAGATTAATATCCTTTACCAAAATCTAGATTAAAGCCCATACCAAAACCTAGATTGATATTGCTTACCAAAACCTAGATTTATATCGCATACCAAAACCTAGATTTTAATACCGTACACCAAAACCTATATTGTAAGGCACAACCTAGATTTTAATATCGTACACCAAAACCTAGATTTATATCTCATACCAAAACCTAGATTAATATCCTTTACCAAAATCTAGATTAAAGCCTATACCAAAGCCTAGATTTCTATTGTATACCAAAATCTAGATTTATACAATATACCAAAACCTAGATTTTAATACCGTACACCAAAACCTATATTGTAATGCACAACCTAGATTTTAATATCGTACACCAAAACCTAGATTTATATCTCATACCAAAACCTAGATTAATATCCTTTACCAAAATCTAGATTAAAGCCTATAACAAAACCTAGATTGATATTGCTTACCAAAACCTAGATTTATATCGCATACCAAAACCTAGATTTATATCGCACACCAAAACCTAGAATTATGCAGTATAAAACAAAACCTAGATTTACCTTGTATACCAAAGCCTAGATTTATATTGTATACCAAAATCTAGATTTATACAATATACCAAAACCTAGATTTTAATACCGTACACCAAAACCTATATTGTAATGCACAACCTAGATTTTAATATCGTACACCAAAACCTAGATTTATATCTCATACCAAAACCTAGATTAATATCCTTTACCAAAATCTAGATTAAAGCCTATACCAAAACCTAGATTGATATTGCTTACCAAAACCTAGATTTATATCGCATACCAAAACCTAGATTTTAATACCGTACACCAAAACCTATATTGTAAGGCACAACCTAGATTTTAATATCGTACACCAAAACCTAGATTTATATCTCATACCAAAACCTAGATTAATATCCTTTACCAAAATCTAGATTAAAGCCTATACCAAAACCTAGATTGATATTGCTTACCAAAACCTAGATTTATATCGCATACCAAAACCTAGATTTTAATACCGTACACCAAAACCTATATTGTAAGGCACAACCTAGATTTTAATATCGTACACCAAAACCTAGATTTATATCTCATACCAAAACCTAGATTAATATCCTTTACCAAAATCTAGATTAAAGCCTATACCAAAGCCTAGATTTCTATTGTATACCAAAATCTAGATTTATACAATATACCAAAACCTAGATTTTAATACCGTACACCAAAACCTATATTGTAATGCACAACCTAGATTTTAATATCGTACACCAAAACCTAGATTTATATCTCATACCAAAACCTAGATTAATATCCTTTACCAAAATCTAGATTAAAGCCTATAACAAAACCTAGATTGATATTGCTTACCAAAACCTAGATTTATATCGCATACCAAAACCTAGATTTATATCGCACACCAAAACCTAGAATTATGCAGTATAAAACAAAACCTAGATTTACCTTGTATACCAAAGCCTAGATTTATATTGTATACCAAAATCTAGATTTATACAATATACCAAAACCTAGATTTTAATACCGTACACCAAAACCTATATTGTAATGCACAACCTAGATTTTAATATCGTACACCAAAACCTAGATTTATATCTCATACCAAAACCTAGATTAATATCCTTTACCAAAATCTAGATTAAAGCCTATACCAAAACCTAGATTGATATTGCTTACCAAAACCTAGATTTATATCGCATACCAAAACCTAGATTTTAATACCGTACACCAAAACCTATATTGTAAGGCACAACCTAGATTTTAATATCGTACACCAAAACCTAGATTTATATCTCATACCAAAACCTAGATTAATATCCTTTACCAAAATCTAGATTAAAGCCTATACCAAAACCTAGATTGATATTGCTTACCAAAACCTAGATTTATATCGCATACCAAAACCTAGATTTTAATACCGTACACCAAAACCTATATTGTAAGGCACAACCTAGATTTTAATATCGTACACCAAAACCTAGATTTATATCTCATACCAAAACCTAGATTAATATCCTTTACCAAAATCTAGATTAAAGCCTATACCAAAACCTAGATTGATATTGCTTACCAAAATCTAGATTTATATCGCATACCAAAACCTAGATTTTAATACCGTACACCAAAACCTATATTGTAATGCACAACCTAGATTTTAATATCGTACACCAAAACCTAGATTTATATCTCATACCAAAACCTAGATTAATATCCTTTACCAAAACCTAGATTGATATTGCTTACCAAAACCTAGATTTATATCGCATACCAAAACCTAGATTTCAATATCGCACACCAAAACCTATATTGTAAGGCACAACCTAGATTTTAATATCGTACACCAAAACCTAGATTTATATCTCATACCAAAACCTAGATTAATATCCTTTACCAAAATCTAGATTAAAGCCTATACCAAAACCTAGATTGATATTGCTTACCAAAATCTAGATTTATATCGCATACCAAAACCTAGATTTTAATACCGTACACCAAAACCTATATTGTAAGGCACAACCTAGATTTTAATATCGTACACCAAAACCTAGATTTATATCTCATACCAAAACCTAGATTAATATCCTTTACCAAAATCTAGATTAAAGCCTATACCAAAACCTAGATTGATATTGCTTACCAAAATATAGATTTATATCGCATACCAAAACCTAGATTTATATCGCACACCAAAACCTAGAATTATGCAGTATAAAACAAAACCTAGATTTACCTTGTATACCAAAGCCTAGATTTATATTGTATACCAAAATCTAGATTTATACAATATACCAAAACCTAGATTTTAATACCGTACACCAAAACCTATATTGTAATGCACAACCTAGATTTTAATATCGTACACCAAAACCTAGATTTATATCTCATACCAAAACCTAGATTAATATCCTTTACCAAAATCTAGATTAAAGCCTATACCAAAACCTAGATTGATATTGCTTACCAAAACCTAGATTTATATCGCATACCAAAACCTAGATTTTAATACCGTACACCAAAACCTATATTGTAAGGCACAACCTAGATTTTAATATCGTACACCAAAACCTAGATTTATATCTCATACCAAAACCTAGATTAATATCCTTTACCAAAATCTAGATTAAAGCCTATACCAAAACCTAGATTGATATTGCTTACCAAAATCTAGATTTATATCGCATACCAAAACCTAGATTTTAATACCGTACACCAAAACCTATATTGTAATGCACAACCTAGATTTTAATATCGTACACCAAAACCTAGATTTATATCTCATACCAAAACCTAGATTAATATCCTTTACCAAAACCTAGATTGATATTGCTTACCAAAACCTAGATTTATATCGCATACCAAAACCTAGATTTCAATATCGCACACCAAAACCTATATTGTAAGGCACAACCTAGATTTTAATATCGTACACCAAAACCTAGATTTATATCTCATACCAAAACCTAGATTAATATCCTTTACCAAAATCTAGATTAAAGCCTATACCAAAACCTAGATTGATATTGCTTACCAAAGCCTAGATTTATATCGCATACCAAAACCTAGATTTTAATACCGTACACCAAAACCTATATTGTAAGGCACAACCTAGATTTTAATATCGTACACCAAAACCTAGATTTATATCTCATACCAAAACCTAGATTAATATCCTTTACCAAAATCTAGATTAAAGCCTATAACAAAACCTAGATTGATATTGCTTACCAAAACCTAGATTTATATCGCATACCAAAACCTAGATTTATATCGCACACCAAAACCTAGAATTATGCAGTATAAAACAAAACCTAGATTTACCTTGTATACCAAAGCCTAGATTTATATTGTATACCAAAATCTAGATTTATACAATATACCAAAACCTAGATTTTAATACCGTACACCAAAACCTATATTGTAATGCACAACCTAGATTTTAATATCGTACACCAAAACCTAGATTTATATCTCATACCAAAACCTAGATTAATATCCTTTACCAAAATCTAGATTAAAGCCTATACCAAAACCTAGATTGATATTGCTTACCAAAATCTAGATTTATATCGCATACCAAAACCTAGATTTTAATACCGTACACCAAAACCTATATTGTAAGGCACAACCTAGATTTTAATATCGTACACCAAAACCTAGATTTATATCTCATACCAAAACCTAGATTAATATCCTTTACCAAAATCTAGATTAAAGCCTATACCAAAACCTAGATTGATATTGCTTACCAAAACCTAGATTTATATCGCATACCAAAACCTAGATTTTAATACCGTACACCAAAACCTATATTGTAAGGCACAACCTAGATTTTAATATCGTACACCAAAACCTAGATTTATATCTCATACCAAAACCTAGATTAATATCCTTTACCAAAATCTAGATTAAAGCCTATACCAAAACCTAGATTGATATTGCTTACCAAAATCTAGATTTATATCGCATACCAAAACCTAGATTTTAATACCGTACACCAAAACCTATATTGTAATGCACAACCTAGATTTTAATATCGTACACCAAAACCTAGATTTATATCTCATACCAAAACCTAGATTAATATCCTTTACCAAAACCTAGATTGATATTGCTTACCAAAACCTAGATTTATATCGCATACCAAAACCTAGATTTCAATATCGCACACCAAAACCTATATTGTAAGGCACAACCTAGATTTTAATATCGTACACCAAAACCTAGATTTATATCTCATACCAAAACCTAGATTAATATCCTTTACCAAAATCTAGATTAAAGCCTATACCAAAACCTAGATTGATATTGCTTACCAAAATCTAGATTTATATCGCATACCAAAACCTAGATTTTAATACCGTACACCAAAACCTATATTGTAAGGCACAACCTAGATTTTAATATCGTACACCAAAACCTAGATTTATATCTCATACCAAAACATAGATTAATATCCTTTACCAAAATCTAGATTAAAGCCTATACCAAAACCTAGATTGATATTGCTTACCAAAATATAGATTTATATCGCATACCAAAACCTAGATTTATATCGCACACCAAAACCTAGAATTATGCAGTATAAAACAAAACCTAGATTTACCTTGTATACCAAAGCCTAGATTTATATTGTATACCAAAATCTAGATTTATACAATATACCAAAACCTAGATTTTAATACCGTACACCAAAACCTATATTGTAATGCACAACCTAGATTTTAATATCGTACACCAAAACCTAGATTTATATCTCATACCAAAACCTAGATTAATATCCTTTACCAAAATCTAGATTAAAGCCTATACCAAAACCTAGATTGATATTGCTTACCAAAACCTAGATTTATATCGCATACCAAAACCTAGATTTTAATACCGTACACCAAAACCTATATTGTAAGGCACAACCTAGATTTTAATATCGTACACCAAAACCTAGATTTATATCTCATACCAAAACCTAGATTAATATCCTTTACCAAAATCTAGATTAAAGCCTATACCAAAACCTAGATTGATATTGCTTACCAAAATCTAGATTTATATCGCATACCAAAACCTAGATTTTAATACCGTACACCAAAACCTATATTGTAATGCACAACCTAGATTTTAATATCGTACACCAAAACCTAGATTTATATCTCATACCAAAACCTAGATTAATATCCTTTACCAAAACCTAGATTGATATTGCTTACCAAAACCTAGATTTATATCGCATACCAAAACCTAGATTTCAATATCGCACACCAAAACCTATATTGTAAGGCACAACCTAGATTTTAATATCGTACACCAAAACCTAGATTTATATCTCATACCAAAACCTAGATTAATATCCTTTACCAAAATCTAGATTAAAGCCTATACCAAAACCTAGATTGATATTGCTTACCAAAGCCTAGATTTATATCGCATACCAAAACCTAGATTTTAATACCGTACACCAAAACCTATATTGTAAGGCACAACCTAGATTTTAATATCGTACACCAAAACCTAGATTTATATCTCATACCAAAACCTAGATTAATATCCTTTACCAAAATCTAGATTAAAGCCTATACCAAAACCTAGATTGATATTGCTTACCAAAACCTAGATTTATATCGCATACCAAAACCTAGATTTATATCGCACACCAAAACCTAGAATTATGCAGTATAAAACAAAACCTAGATTTACCTTGTATACCAAAGCCTAGATTTATATCTCATACCAAAATCTAGATTTATATAATATACCAAAACCTAGATTTTAATACCGTACACCAAAACCTATATTGTAATGCACAACCTAGATTTTAATATCGTACACCAAAACCTAGATTTATATCTCATACCAAAACCTAGATTAATATCCTTTACCAAAATCTAGATTAAAGCCTATACCAAAACCTAGATTGATATTGCTTACCAAAACCTAGATTTATATCGCATACCAAAACCTAGATTTTAATACCGTACACCAAAACCTATATTGTAAGGCACAACCTAGATTTTAATATCGTACACCAAAACCTAGATTTATATCTCATACCAAAACCTAGATTAATATCCTTTACCAAAATCTAGATTAAAGCTTATACCAAAACCTAGATTGATATTGCTTACCAAAATCTAGATTTATATCGCATACCAAACCTAGATTTTAATACCGTACACCAAAACCTATATTGTAAGGCACAACCTAGATTTTAATATCGTACACCAAAACCTAGATTTATATCTCATACCAAAACCTAGATTAATATCCTTTACCAAAATCTAGATTAAAGCCTATACCAAAACCTAGATTGATATTGCTTACCAAAACCTAGATTTATATCGCATACCAAAACCTAGATTTTAATACCGTACACCAAAACCTATATTGTAAGGCACAACCTAGATTTTAATATCGTACACCAAAACCTAGATTTATATCTCATACCAAAACCTAGATTAATATCCTTTACCAAAATCTAGATTAAAGCCTATACCAAAACCTAGATTGATATTGCTTACCAAAACCTAGATTTATATCGCATACCAAAACCTAGATTTTAATACCGTACACCAAAACCTATATTGTAAGGCACAACCTAGATTTTAATATCGTACACCAAAACCTAGATTTATATCTCATACCAAAACCTAGATTAATATCCTTTACCAAAATCTAGATTAAAGCCTATACCAAAACCTAGATTGATATTGCTTACCAAAACCTAGATTTATATCGCATACCAAAACCTAGATTTTAATACCGTACACCAAAACCTATATTGTAAGGCACAACCTAGATTTTAATATCGTACACCAAAACCTAGATTTATATCTCATACCAAAACCTAGATTAATATCCTTTACCAAAATCTAGATTAAAGCCTATACCAAAACCTAGATTGATATTGCTTACCAAAACCTAGATTTATATCGCATACCAAAACCTAGATTTATATCGCACACCAAAACCTAGAATTATGCAGTATAAAACAAAACCTAGATTTACCTTGTATACCAAAGCCTAGATTTATATCTCATACCAAAATCTAGATTTATACAATATACCAAAACCTAGATTTTAATACCGTACACCAAAACCTATATTGTAATGCACAACCTAGATTTTAATATCGTACACCAAAACCTAGATTTATATCTCATACCAAAACCTAGATTAATATCCTTTACCAAAATCTAGATTAAAGCCTATACCAAAACCTAGATTGATATTGCTTACCAAAACCTAGATTTATATCGCATACCAAAACCTAGATTTTAATACCGTACACCAAAACCTATATTGTAAGGCACAACCTAGATTTTAATATCGTACACCAAAACCTAGATTTATATCTCATACCAAAACCTAGATTAATATCCTTTACCAAAATCTAGATTAAAGCCTATACCAAAACCTAGATTGATATTGCTTACCAAAACCTAGATTTATATCGCATACCAAAACCTAGATTTATATCGCACACCAAAACCTAGAATTATGCAGTATAAAACAAAACCTAGATTTACCTTGTATACCAAAGCCTAGATTTATATCTCATACCAAAATCTAGATTTATACAATATACCAAAACCTAGATTTTAATACCGTACACCAAAACCTATATTGTAATGCACAACCTAGATTTTAATATCGTACACCAAAACCTAGATTTATATCTCATAACAAAACCTAGATTAATATCCTTTACCAAATTCTAGATTAAAGCCTATACCAAAACCTAGATTGATATTGCTTACCAAAACCTAGATTTATATCGCATACCAAAACCTAGATTTTAATACCGTACACCAAAACCTATATTGTAAGGCACAACCTAGATTTTAATATCGTACACCAAAACCTAGATTTATATCTCATACCAAAACCTAGATTAATATCCTTTACCAAAATCTAGATTAAAGCCTATACCAAAACCTAGATTGATATTGCTTACCAAAATCTAGATTTATATCGCATACCAAAACCTAGATTTTAATACCGTACACCAAAACCTATATTGTAATGCACAACCTAGATTTTAATATCGTACACCAAAACCTAGATTTATATCTCATACCAAAACCTAGATTAATATCCTTTACCAAAACCTAGATTGATATTGCTTACCAAAACCTAGATTTATATCGCATACCAAAACCTAGATTTCAATATCGCACACCAAAACCTATATTGTAAGGCACAACCTAGATTTTAATATCGTACACCAAAACCTAGATTTATATCTCATACCAAAATCTAGATTAATATCCTTTACCAAAATCTAGATTAAAGCCTATACCAAAACCTAGATTGATATTGCTTACCAAAGCCTAGATTTATATCGCATACCAAAACCTAGATTTTAATACCGTACACCAAAACCTATATTGTAAGGCACAACCTAGATTTTAATATCGTACACCAAAACCTAGATTTATATCTCATACCAAAACCTAGATTAATATCCTTTACCAAAATCTAGATTAAAGCCTATACCAAAACCTAGATTGATATTGCTTACCAAAACCTAGATTTATATCGCATACCAAAACCTAGATTTATATCGCACACCAAAACCTAGAATTATGCAGTATAAAACAAAACCTAGATTTACCTTGTATACCAAAGCCTAGATTTATATCTCATACCAAAATCTAGATTTATATAATATACCAAAACCTAGATTTTAATACCGTACACCAAAACCTATATTGTAATGCACAACCTAGATTTTAATATCGTACACCAAAACCTAGATTTATATCTCATACCAAAACCTAGATTAATATCCTTTACCAAAATCTAGATTAAAGCCTATACCAAAACCTAGATTGATATTGCTTACCAAAACCTAGATTTATATCGCATACCAAAACCTAGATTTTAATACCGTACACCAAAACCTATATTGTAAGGCACAACCTAGATTTTAATATCGTACACCAAAACCTAGATTTATATCTCATACCAAAACCTAGATTAATATCCTTTACCAAAATCTAGATTAAAGCCTATACCAAAACCTAGATTGATATTGCTTACCAAAACCTAGATTTATATCGCATACCAAAACCTAGATTTTAATACCGTACACCAAAACCTATATTGTAAGGCACAACCTAGATTTTAATATCGTACACCAAAACCTAGATTTATATCTCATACCAAAACCTAGATTAATATCCTTTACCAAAATCTAGATTAAAGCCTATACCAAAACCTAGATTGATATTGCTTACCAAAACCTAGATTTATATCGCATACCAAAACCTAGATTTATATCGCACACCAAAACCTAGAATTATGCAGTATAAAACAAAACCTAGATTTACCTTGTATACCAAAGCCTAGATTTATATCTCATACCAAAATCTAGATTTATACAATATACCAAAACCTAGATTTTAATACCGTACACCAAAACCTATATTGTAATGCACAACCTAGATTTTAATATCGTACACCAAAACCTAGATTTATATCTCATACCAAAACCTAGATTAATATCCTTTACCAAAATCTAGATTAAAGCCTATACCAAAACCTAGATTGATATTGCTTACCAAAACCTAGATTTATATCGCATACCAAAACCTAGATTTTAATACCGTACACCAAAACCTATATTGTAAGGCACAACCTAGATTTTAATATCGTACACCAAAACCTAGATTTATATCTCATACCAAAACCTAGATTAATATCCTTTACCAAAGTCTAGATTAAAGCCTATACCAAAACCTAGATTGATATTGCTTACCAAAACCTAGATTTATATCGCATACCAAAACCTAGATTTATATCGCACACCAAAACCTAGAATTATGCAGTATAAAACAAAACCTAGATTTACCTTGTATACCAAAGCCTAGATTTATATCTCATACCAAAATCTAGATTTATACAATATACCAAAACCTAGATTTTAATACCGTACACCAAAACCTATATTGTAATGCACAACCTAGATTTTAATATCGTACACCAAAACCTAGATTTATATCTCATAACAAAACCTAGATTAATATCCTTTACCAAAATCTAGATTAAAGCCTATACCAAAACCTAGATTGATATTGCTTACCAAAACCTAGATTTATATCGCATACCAAAACCTAGATTTTAATACCGTACACCAAAACCTATATTGTAAGGCACAACCTAGATTTTAATATCGTACACCAAAACCTAGATTTATATCTCATACCAAAACCTAGATTAATATCCTTTACCAAAATCTAGATTAAAGCCTATACCAAAACCTAGATTGATATTGCTTACCAAAATCTAGATTTATATCGCATACCAAAACCTAGATTTTAATACCGTACACCAAAACCTATATTGTAATGCACAACCTAGATTTTAATATCGTACACCAAAACCTAGATTTATATCTCATACCAAAACCTAGATTAATATCCTTTACCAAAACCTAGATTGATATTGCTTACCAAAACCTAGATTTATATCGCATACCAAAACCTAGATTTCAATATCGCACACCAAAACCTATATTGTAAGGCACAACCTAGATTTTAATATCGTACACCAAAACCTAGATTTATATCTCATACCAAAACCTAGATTAATATCCTTTACCAAAATCTAGATTAAAGCCTATACCAAAACCTAGATTGATATTGCTTACCAAAGCCTAGATTTATATCGCATACCAAAACCTAGATTTTAATACCGTACACCAAAACCTATATTGTAAGGCACAACCTAGATTTTAATATCGTACACCAAAACCTAGATTTATATCTCATACCAAAACCTAGATTAATATCCTTTACCAAAATCTAGATTAAAGCCTATACCAAAACCTAGATTGATATTGCTTACCAAAACCTAGATTTATATCGCATACCAAAACCTAGATTTATATCGCACACCAAAACCTAGAATTATGCAGTATAAAACAAAACCTAGATTTACCTTGTATACCAAA
Source organism: Bathymodiolus brooksi (assembly GCA_963680875.1). NCBI lineage: Eukaryota > Metazoa > Mollusca > Bivalvia > Mytilida > Modiolidae > Bathymodiolus > Bathymodiolus brooksi. The sequence goes on from OY804576.1 coordinate 91,783,867, forward strand.
GCCTAGATTTATATCTCATACCAAAATCTAGATTTATATAATATACCAAAACCTAGATTTTAATACCGTACACCAAAACCTATATTGTAATGCACAACCTAGATTTTAATATCGTACACCAAAACCTAGATTTATATCTCATACCAAAACCTAGATTAATATCCTTTACCAAAATCTAGATTAAAGCCTATACCAAAACCTAGATTGATATTGCTTACCAAAACCTAGATTTATATCGCATACCAAAACCTAGATTTTAATACCGTACACCAAAACCTATATTGTAAGGCACAACCTAGATTTTAATATCGTACACCAAAACCTAGATTTATATCTCATACCAAAACCTAGATTAATATCCTTTACCAAAATCTAGATTAAAGCTTATACCAAAACCTAGATTGATATTGCTTACCAAAATCTAGATTTATATCGCATACCAAAACCTAGATTTTAATACCGTACACCAAAACCTATATTGTAAGGCACAACCTAGATTTTAATATCGTACACCAAAACCTAGATTTATATCTCATACCAAAACCTAGATTAATATCCTTTACCAAAATCTAGATTAAAGCCTATACCAAAACCTAGATTGATATTGCTTACCAAAACCTAGATTTATATCGCATACCAAAACCTAGATTTTAATACCGTACACCAAAACCTATATTGTAAGGCACAACCTAGATTTTAATATCGTACACCAAAACCTAGATTTATATCTCATACCAAAACCTAGATTAATATCCTTTACCAAAATCTAGATTAAAGCCTATACCAAAACCTAGATTGATATTGCTTACCAAAACCTAGATTTATATCGCATACCAAAACCTAGATTTTAATACCGTACACCAAAACCTATATTGTAAGGCACAACCTAGATTTTAATATCGTACACCAAAACCTAGATTTATATCTCATACCAAAACCTAGATTAATATCCTTTACCAAAATCTAGATTAAAGCCTATACCAAAACCTAGATTGATATTGCTTACCAAAACCTAGATTTATATCGCATACCAAAACCTAGATTTATATCGCACACCAAAACCTAGAATTATGCAGTATAAAACAAAACCTAGATTTACCTTGTATACCAAAGCCTAGATTTATATTGTATACCAAAATCTAGATTTATACAATATACCAAAACCTATATTTTAATACCGTACACCAAAACCTATATTGTAATGCACAACCTAGATTTTAATATCGTACACCAAAACCTAGATTTATATCTCATATCAAAACCTAGATTAATATCCTTTATCAAAATCTAGATTAAAGCCTATACCAAAACCTAGATTGATATTGCTTACCAAAACCTAGATTTATATCGCATACCAAAACCTAGATTTTAATACCGTACACCAAAACCTATATTGTAATGCACAACCTAGATTTTAATATCGTACACCAAAACCTAGATTTATATCTCATACCAAAACCTAGATTAATATCCTTTACCAAAATCTAGATTAAAGCCTATACCAAAACCTAGATTGATATTGCTTACCAAAACCTAGATTTATATCGCATACCAAAACCTAGATTTTAATACCGTACACCAAAACCTATATTGTAAGGCACAACCTAGATTTTAATATCGTACACCAAAACCTAGATTTATATCTCATACCAAAACCTAGATTAATATCCTTTACCAAAATCTAGATTAAAGCCTATACCAAAGCCTAGATTTCTATTGTATACCAAAATCTAGATTTATACAATATACCAAAACCTAGATTTTAATACCGTACACCAAAACCTATATTGTAATGCACAACCTAGATTTTAATATCGTACACCAAAACCTAGATTTATATCTCATACCAAAACCTAGATTAATATCCTTTACCAAAATCTAGATTAAAGCCTATAACAAAACCTAGATTGATATTGCTTACCAAAACCTAGATTTATATCGCATACCAAAACCTAGATTTATATCGCACACCAAAACCTAGAATTATGCAGTATAAAACAAAACCTAGATTTACCTTGTATACCAAAGCCTAGATTTATATTGTATACCAAAATCTAGATTTATACAATATACCAAAACCTAGATTTTAATACCGTACACCAAAACCTATATTGTAATGCACAACCTAGATTTTAATATCGTACACCAAAACCTAGATTTATATCTCATACCAAAACCTAGATTAATATCCTTTACCAAAATCTAGATTAAAGCCTATACCAAAACCTAGATTGATATTGCTTACCAAAACCTAGATTTATATCGCATACCAAAACCTAGATTTTAATACCGTACACCAAAACCTATATTGTAAGGCACAACCTAGATTTTAATATCGTACACCAAAACCTAGATTTATATCTCATTCCAAAACCTAGATTAATATCCTTTACCAAAATCTAGATTAAAGCCTATACCAAAACCTAGATTGATATTGCTTACCAAAACCTAGATTTATATCGCATACCAAAACCTAGATTTTAATACCGTACACCAAAACCTATATTGTAAGGCACAACCTAGATTTTAATATCGTACACCAAAACCTAGATTTATATCTCATACCAAAACCTAGATTAATATCCTTTACCAAAATCTAGATTAAAGCCTATACCAAAGCCTAGATTTCTATTGTATACCAAAATCTAGATTTATACAATATACCAAAACCTAGATTTTAATACCGTACACCAAAACCTATATTGTAATGCACAACCTAGATTTTAATATCGTACACCAAAACCTAGATTTATATCTCATACCAAAACCTAGATTAATATCCTTTACCAAAATCTAGATTAAAGCCTATAACAAAACCTAGATTGATATTGCTTACCAAAACCTAGATTTATATCGCATACCAAAACCTAGATTTATATCGCACACCAAAACCTAGAATTATGCAGTATAAAACAAAACCTAGATTTACCTTGTATACCAAAGCCTAGATTTATATTGTATACCAAAATCTAGATTTATACAATATACCAAAACCTAGATTTTAATACCGTACACCAAAACCTATATTGTAATGCACAACCTAGATTTTAATATCGTACACCAAAACCTAGATTTATATCTCATACCAAAACCTAGATTAATATCCTTTACCAAAATCTAGATTAAAGCCTATACCAAAACCTAGATTGATATTGCTTACCAAAACCTAGATTTATATCGCATACCAAAACCTAGATTTTAATACCGTACACCAAAACCTATATTGTAAGGCACAACCTAGATTTTAATATCGTACACCAAAACCTAGATTTATATCTCATACCAAAACCTAGATTAATATCCTTTACCAAAATCTAGATTAAAGCCTATACCAAAACCTAGATTGATATTGCTTACCAAAATCTAGATTTATATCGCATACCAAAACCTAGATTTTAATACCGTACACCAAAACCTATATTGTAAGGCACAACCTAGATTTTAATATCGTACACCAAAACCTAGATTTATATCTCATACCAAAACCTAGATTAATATCCTTTACCAAAACCTAGATTGATATTGCTTACCAAAACCTAGATTTATATCGCATACCAAAACCTAGATTTCAATATCGCACACCAAAACCTATATTGTAAGGCACAACCTAGATTTTAATATCGTACACCAAAACCTAGATTTATATCTCATACCAAAACCTAGATTAATATCCTTTACCAAAATCTAGATTAAAGCCTATACCAAAACCTAGATTGATATTGCTTACCAAAATCTAGATTTATATCGCATACCAAAACCTAGATTTTAATACCGTACACCAAAACCTATATTGTAAGGCACAACCTAGATTTTAATATCGTACACCAAAACCTAGATTTATATCTCATACCAAAACCTAGATTAATATCCTTTACCAAAATCTAGATTAAAGCCTATACCAAAACCTAGATTGATATTGCTTACCAAAATATAGATTTATATCGCATACCAAAACCTAGATTTATATCGCACACCAAAACCTAGAATTATGCAGTATAAAACAAAACCTAGATTTACCTTGTATACCAAAGCCTAGATTTATATTGTATACCAAAATCTAGATTTATACAATATACCAAAACCTAGATTTTAATACCGTACACCAAAACCTATATTGTAATGCACAACCTAGATTTTAATATCGTACACCAAAACCTAGATTTATATCTCATACCAAAACCTAGATTAATATCCTTTACCAAAATCTAGATTAAAGCCTATACCAAAACCTAGATTGATATTGCTTACCAAAACCTAGATTTATATCGCATACCAAAACCTAGATTTTAATACCGTACACCAAAACCTATATTGTAAGGCACAACCTAGATTTTAATATCGTACACCAAAACCTAGATTTATATCTCATACCAAAACCTAGATTAATATCCTTTACCAAAATCTAGATTAAAGCTTATACCAAAACCTAGATTGATATTGCTTACCAAAATCTAGATTTATATCGCATACCAAACCTAGATTTTAATACCGTACACCAAAACCTATATTGTAAGGCACAACCTAGATTTTAATATCGTACACCAAAACCTAGATTTATATCTCATACCAAAACCTAGATTAATATCCTTTACCAAAATCTAGATTAAAGCCTATACCAAAACCTAGATTGATATTGCTTACCAAAACCTAGATTTATATCGCATACCAAAACCTAGATTTTAATACCGTACACCAAAACCTATATTGTAAGGCACAACCTAGATTTTAATATCGTACACCAAAACCTAGATTTATATCTCATACCAAAACCTAGATTAATATCCTTTACCAAAATCTAGATTAAAGCCTATACCAAAACCTAGATTGATATTGCTTACCAAAACCTAGATTTATATCGCATACCAAAACCTAGATTTTAATACCGTACACCAAAACCTATATTGTAAGGCACAACCTAGATTTTAATATCGTACACCAAAACCTAGATTTATATCTCATACCAAAACCTAGATTAATATCCTTTACCAAAATCTAGATTAAAGCCTATACCAAAACCTAGATTGATATTGCTTACCAAAACCTAGATTTATATCGCATACCAAAACCTAGATTTTAATACCGTACACCAAAACCTATATTGTAAGGCACAACCTAGATTTTAATATCGTACACCAAAACCTAGATTTATATCTCATACCAAAACCTAGATTAATATCCTTTACCAAAATCTAGATTAAAGCCTATACCAAAACCTAGATTGATATTGCTTACCAAAACCTAGATTTATATCGCATACCAAAACCTAGATTTATATCGCACACCAAAACCTAGAATTATGCAGTATAAAACAAAACCTAGATTTACCTTGTATACCAAAGCCTAGATTTATATCTCATACCAAAATCTAGATTTATACAATATACCAAAACCTAGATTTTAATACCGTACACCAAAACCTATATTGTAATGCACAACCTAGATTTTAATATCGTACACCAAAACCTAGATTTATATCTCATACCAAAACCTAGATTAATATCCTTTACCAAAATCTAGATTAAAGCCTATACCAAAACCTAGATTGATATTGCTTACCAAAACCTAGATTTATATCGCATACCAAAACCTAGATTTTAATACCGTACACCAAAACCTATATTGTAAGGCACAACCTAGATTTTAATATCGTACACCAAAACCTAGATTTATATCTCATACCAAAACCTAGATTAATATCCTTTACCAAAATCTAGATTAAAGCCTATACCAAAACCTAGATTGATATTGCTTACCAAAACCTAGATTTATATCGCATACCAAAACCTAGATTTATATCGCACACCAAAACCTAGAATTATGCAGTATAAAACAAAACCTAGATTTACCTTGTATACCAAAGCCTAGATTTATATCTCATACCAAAATCTAGATTTATACAATATACCAAAACCTAGATTTTAATACCGTACACCAAAACCTATATTGTAATGCACAACCTAGATTTTAATATCGTACACCAAAACCTAGATTTATATCTCATAACAAAACCTAGATTAATATCCTTTACCAAATTCTAGATTAAAGCCTATACCAAAACCTAGATTGATATTGCTTACCAAAACCTAGATTTATATCGCATACCAAAACCTAGATTTTAATACCGTACACCAAAACCTATATTGTAAGGCACAACCTAGATTTTAATATCGTACACCAAAACCTAGATTTATATCTCATACCAAAACCTAGATTAATATCCTTTACCAAAATCTAGATTAAAGCCTATACCAAAACCTAGATTGATATTGCTTACCAAAATCTAGATTTATATCGCATACCAAAACCTAGATTTTAATACCGTACACCAAAACCTATATTGTAATGCACAACCTAGATTTTAATATCGTACACCAAAACCTAGATTTATATCTCATACCAAAACCTAGATTAATATCCTTTACCAAAACCTAGATTGATATTGCTTACCAAAACCTAGATTTATATCGCATACCAAAACCTAGATTTCAATATCGCACACCAAAACCTATATTGTAAGGCACAACCTAGATTTTAATATCGTACACCAAAACCTAGATTTATATCTCATACCAAAATCTAGATTAATATCCTTTACCAAAATCTAGATTAAAGCCTATACCAAAACCTAGATTGATATTGCTTACCAAAGCCTAGATTTATATCGCATACCAAAACCTAGATTTTAATACCGTACACCAAAACCTATATTGTAAGGCACAACCTAGATTTTAATATCGTACACCAAAACCTAGATTTATATCTCATACCAAAACCTAGATTAATATCCTTTACCAAAATCTAGATTAAAGCCTATACCAAAACCTAGATTGATATTGCTTACCAAAACCTAGATTTATATCGCATACCAAAACCTAGATTTATATCGCACACCAAAACCTAGAATTATGCAGTATAAAACAAAACCTAGATTTACCTTGTATACCAAAGCCTAGATTTATATCTCATACCAAAATCTAGATTTATATAATATACCAAAACCTAGATTTTAATACCGTACACCAAAACCTATATTGTAATGCACAACCTAGATTTTAATATCGTACACCAAAACCTAGATTTATATCTCATACCAAAACCTAGATTAATATCCTTTACCAAAATCTAGATTAAAGCCTATACCAAAACCTAGATTGATATTGCTTACCAAAACCTAGATTTATATCGCATACCAAAACCTAGATTTTAATACCGTACACCAAAACCTATATTGTAAGGCACAACCTAGATTTTAATATCGTACACCAAAACCTAGATTTATATCTCATACCAAAACCTAGATTAATATCCTTTACCAAAATCTAGATTAAAGCCTATACCAAAACCTAGATTGATATTGCTTACCAAAACCTAGATTTATATCGCATACCAAAACCTAGATTTTAATACCGTACACCAAAACCTATATTGTAAGGCACAACCTAGATTTTAATATCGTACACCAAAACCTAGATTTATATCTCATACCAAAACCTAGATTAATATCCTTTACCAAAATCTAGATTAAAGCCTATACCAAAACCTAGATTGATATTGCTTACCAAAACCTAGATTTATATCGCATACCAAAACCTAGATTTATATCGCACACCAAAACCTAGAATTATGCAGTATAAAACAAAACCTAGATTTACCTTGTATACCAAAGCCTAGATTTATATCTCATACCAAAATCTAGATTTATACAATATACCAAAACCTAGATTTTAATACCGTACACCAAAACCTATATTGTAATGCACAACCTAGATTTTAATATCGTACACCAAAACCTAGATTTATATCTCATACCAAAACCTAGATTAATATCCTTTACCAAAATCTAGATTAAAGCCTATACCAAAACCTAGATTGATATTGCTTACCAAAACCTAGATTTATATCGCATACCAAAACCTAGATTTTAATACCGTACACCAAAACCTATATTGTAAGGCACAACCTAGATTTTAATATCGTACACCAAAACCTAGATTTATATCTCATACCAAAACCTAGATTAATATCCTTTACCAAAGTCTAGATTAAAGCCTATACCAAAACCTAGATTGATATTGCTTACCAAAACCTAGATTTATATCGCATACCAAAACCTAGATTTATATCGCACACCAAAACCTAGAATTATGCAGTATAAAACAAAACCTAGATTTACCTTGTATACCAAAGCCTAGATTTATATCTCATACCAAAATCTAGATTTATACAATATACCAAAACCTAGATTTTAATACCGTACACCAAAACCTATATTGTAATGCACAACCTAGATTTTAATATCGTACACCAAAACCTAGATTTATATCTCATAACAAAACCTAGATTAATATCCTTTACCAAAATCTAGATTAAAGCCTATACCAAAACCTAGATTGATATTGCTTACCAAAACCTAGATTTATATCGCATACCAAAACCTAGATTTTAATACCGTACACCAAAACCTATATTGTAAGGCACAACCTAGATTTTAATATCGTACACCAAAACCTAGATTTATATCTCATACCAAAACCTAGATTAATATCCTTTACCAAAATCTAGATTAAAGCCTATACCAAAACCTAGATTGATATTGCTTACCAAAATCTAGATTTATATCGCATACCAAAACCTAGATTTTAATACCGTACACCAAAACCTATATTGTAATGCACAACCTAGATTTTAATATCGTACACCAAAACCTAGATTTATATCTCATACCAAAACCTAGATTAATATCCTTTACCAAAACCTAGATTGATATTGCTTACCAAAACCTAGATTTATATCGCATACCAAAACCTAGATTTCAATATCGCACACCAAAACCTATATTGTAAGGCACAACCTAGATTTTAATATCGTACACCAAAACCTAGATTTATATCTCATACCAAAACCTAGATTAATATCCTTTACCAAAATCTAGATTAAAGCCTATACCAAAACCTAGATTGATATTGCTTACCAAAGCCTAGATTTATATCGCATACCAAAACCTAGATTTTAATACCGTACACCAAAACCTATATTGTAAGGCACAACCTAGATTTTAATATCGTACACCAAAACCTAGATTTATATCTCATACCAAAACCTAGATTAATATCCTTTACCAAAATCTAGATTAAAGCCTATACCAAAACCTAGATTGATATTGCTTACCAAAACCTAGATTTATATCGCATACCAAAACCTAGATTTATATCGCACACCAAAACCTAGAATTATGCAGTATAAAACAAAACCTAGATTTACCTTGTATACCAAAGCCTAGATTTATATCTCATACCAAAATCTAGATTTATATAATATACCAAAACCTAGATTTTAATACCGTACACCAAAACCTATATTGTAATGCACAACCTAGATTTTAATATCGTACACCAAAACCTAGATTTATATCTCATACCAAAACCTAGATTAATATCCTTTACCAAAATCTAGATTAAAGCCTATACCAAAACCTAGATTGATATTGCTTACCAAAACCTAGATTTATATCGCATACCAAAACCTAGATTTTAATACCGTACACCAAAACCTATATTGTAAGGCACAACCTAGATTTTAATATCGTACACCAAAACCTAGATTTATATCTCATACCAAAACCTAGATTAATATCCTTTACCAAAATCTAGATTAAAGCTTATACCAAAACCTAGATTGATATTGCTTACCAAAATCTAGATTTATATCGCATACCAAAACCTAGATTTTAATACCGTACACCAAAACCTATATTGTAAGGCACAACCTAGATTTTAATATCGTACACCAAAACCTAGATTTATATCTCATACCAAAACCTAGATTAATATCCTTTACCAAAATCTAGATTAAAGCCTATACCAAAACCTAGATTGATATTGCTTACCAAAACCTAGATTTATATCGCATACCAAAACCTAGATTTTAATACCGTACACCAAAACCTATATTGTAAGGCACAACCTAGATTTTAATATCGTACACCAAAACCTAGATTTATATCTCATACCAAAACCTAGATTAATATCCTTTACCAAAATCTAGATTAAAGCCTATACCAAAACCTAGATTGATATTGCTTACCAAAACCTAGATTTATATCGCATACCAAAACCTAGATTTTAATACCGTACACCAAAACCTATATTGTAAGGCACAACCTAGATTTTAATATCGTACACCAAAACCTAGATTTATATCTCATACCAAAACCTAGATTAATATCCTTTACCAAAATCTAGATTAAAGCCTATACCAAAACCTAGATTGATATTGCTTACCAAAACCTAGATTTATATCGCATACCAAAACCTAGATTTATATCGCACACCAAAACCTAGAATTATGCAGTATAAAACAAAACCTAGATTTACCTTGTATACCAAAGCCTAGATTTATATTGTATACCAAAATCTAGATTTATACAATATACCAAAACCTATATTTTAATACCGTACACCAAAACCTATATTGTAATGCACAACCTAGATTTTAATATCGTACACCAAAACCTAGATTTATATCTCATATCAAAACCTAGATTAATATCCTTTATCAAAATCTAGATTAAAGCCTATACCAAAACCTAGATTGATATTGCTTACCAAAACCTAGATTTATATCGCATACCAAAACCTAGATTTTAATACCGTACACCAAAACCTATATTGTAATGCACAACCTAGATTTTAATATCGTACACCAAAACCTAGATTTATATCTCATACCAAAACCTAGATTAATATCCTTTACCAAAATCTAGATTAAAGCCTATACCAAAACCTAGATTGATATTGCTTACCAAAACCTAGATTTATATCGCATACCAAAACCTAGATTTTAATACCGTACACCAAAACCTATATTGTAAGGCACAACCTAGATTTTAATATCGTACACCAAAACCTAGATTTATATCTCATACCAAAACCTAGATTAATATCCTTTACCAAAATCTAGATTAAAGCCTATACCAAAGCCTAGATTTCTATTGTATACCAAAATCTAGATTTATACAATATACCAAAACCTAGATTTTAATACCGTACACCAAAACCTATATTGTAATGCACAACCTAGATTTTAATATCGTACACCAAAATCTAGATTAAAGCCTATAACAAAACCTAGATTGATATTGCTTACCAAAACCTAGATTTATATCGCATACCAAAACCTAGATTTATATCGCACACCAAAACCTAGAATTATGCAGTATAAAACAAAACCTAGATTTACCTTGTATACCAAAGCCTAGATTTATATTGTATACCAAAATCTAGATTTATACAATATACCAAAACCTAGATTTTAATACCGTACACCAAAACCTATATTGTAATGCACAACCTAGATTTTAATATCGTACACCAAAACCTAGATTTATATCTCATACCAAAACCTAGATTAATATCCTTTACCAAAATCTAGATTAAAGCCTATACCAAAACCTAGATTGATATTGCTTACCAAAACCTAGATTTATATCGCATACCAAAACCTAGATTTTAATACCGTACACCAAAACCTATATTGTAAGGCACAACCTAGATTTTAATATCGTACACCAAAACCTAGATTTATATCTCATTCCAAAACCTAGATTAATATCCTTTACCAAAATCTAGATTAAAGCCTATACCAAAACCTAGATTGATATTGCTTACCAAAACCTAGATTTATATCGCATACCAAAACCTAGATTTTAATACCGTACACCAAAACCTATATTGTAAGGCACAACCTAGATTTTAATATCGTACACCAAAACCTAGATTTATATCTCATACCAAAACCTAGATTAATATCCTTTACCAAAATCTAGATTAAAGCCTATACCAAAGCCTAGATTTCTATTGTATACCAAAATCTAGATTTATACAATATACCAAAACCTAGATTTTAATACCGTACACCAAAACCTATATTGTAATGCACAACCTAGATTTTAATATCGTACACCAAAACCTAGATTTATATCTCATACCAAAACCTAGATTAATATCCTTTACCAAAATCTAGATTAAAGCCTATAACAAAACCTAGATTGATATTGCTTACCAAAACCTAGATTTATATCGCATACCAAAACCTAGATTTATATCGCACACCAAAACCTAGAATTATGCAGTATAAAACAAAACCTAGATTTACCTTGTATACCAAAGCCTAGATTTATATTGTATACCAAAATCTAGATTTATACAATATACCAAAACCTAGATTTTAATACCGTACACCAAAACCTATATTGTAATGCACAACCTAGATTTTAATATCGTACACCAAAACCTAGATTTATATCTCATACCAAAACCTAGATTAATATCCTTTACCAAAATCTAGATTAAAGCCTATACCAAAACCTAGATTGATATTGCTTACCAAAACCTAGATTTATATCGCATACCAAAACCTAGATTTTAATACCGTACACCAAAACCTATATTGTAAGGCACAACCTAGATTTTAATATCGTACACCAAAACCTAGATTTATATCTCATACCAAAACCTAGATTAATATCCTTTACCAAAATCTAGATTAAAGCCTATACCAAAACCTAGATTGATATTGCTTACCAAAATCTAGATTTATATCGCATACCAAAACCTAGATTTTAATACCGTACACCAAAACCTATATTGTAAGGCACAACCTAGATTTTAATATCGTACACCAAAACCTAGATTTATATCTCATACCAAAACCTAGATTAATATCCTTTACCAAAACCTAGATTGATATTGCTTACCAAAACCTAGATTTATATCGCATACCAAAACCTAGATTTCAATATCGCACACCAAAACCTATATTGTAAGGCACAACCTAGATTTTAATATCGTACACCAAAACCTAGATTTATATCTCATACCAAAACCTAGATTAATATCCTTTACCAAAATCTAGATTAAAGCCTATACCAAAACCTAGATTGATATTGCTTACCAAAATCTAGATTTATATCGCATACCAAAACCTAGATTTTAATACCGTACACCAAAACCTATATTGTAAGGCACAACCTAGATTTTAATATCGTACACCAAAACCTAGATTTATATCTCATACCAAAACCTAGATTAATATCCTTTACCAAAATCTAGATTAAAGCCTATACCAAAACCTAGATTGATATTGCTTACCAAAATATAGATTTATATCGCATACCAAAACCTAGATTTATATCGCACACCAAAACCTAGAATTATGCAGTATAAAACAAAACCTAGATTTACCTTGTATACCAAAGCCTAGATTTATATTGTATACCAAAATCTAGATTTATACAATATACCAAAACCTAGATTTTAATACCGTACACCAAAACCTATATTGTAATGCACAACCTAGATTTTAATATCGTACACCAAAACCTAGATTTATATCTCATACCAAAACCTAGATTAATATCCTTTACCAAAATCTAGATTAAAGCCTATACCAAAACCTAGATTGATATTGCTTACCAAAACCTAGATTTATATCGCATACCAAAACCTAGATTTTAATACCGTACACCAAAACCTATATTGTAAGGCACAACCTAGATTTTAATATCGTACACCAAAACCTAGATTTATATCTCATACCAAAACCTAGATTAATATCCTTTACCAAAATCTAGATTAAAGCCTATACCAAAACCTAGATTGATATTGCTTACCAAAATCTAGATTTATATCGCATACCAAAACCTAGATTTTAATACCGTACACCAAAACCTATATTGTAATGCACAACCTAGATTTTAATATCGTACACCAAAACCTAGATTTATATCTCATACCAAAACCTAGATTAATATCCTTTACCAAAACCTAGATTGATATTGCTTACCAAAACCTAGATTTATATCGCATACCAAAACCTAGATTTCAATATCGCACACCAAAACCTATATTGTAAGGCACAACCTAGATTTTAATATCGTACACCAAAACCTAGATTTATATCTCATACCAAAACCTAGATTAATATCCTTTACCAAAATCTAGATTAAAGCTTATACCAAAACCTAGATTGATATTGCTTACCAAAGCCTAGATTTATATCGCATACCAAAACCTAGATTTTAATACCGTACACCAAAACCTATATTGTAAGGCACAACCTAGATTTTAATATCGTACACCAAAACCTAGATTTATATCTCATACCAAAACCTAGATTAATATCCTTTACCAAAATCTACATTAAAGCCTATACCAAAACCTAGATTGATATTGCTTACCAAAACCTAGATTTATATCGCATACCAAAACCTAGATTTATATCGCACACCAAAACCTAGAATTATGCAGTATAAAACAAAACCTAGATTTACCTTGTATACCAAAGCCTAGATTTATATCTCATACCAAAATCTAGATTTATATAATATACCAAAACCTAGATTTTAATACCGTACACCAAAACCTATATTGTAATGCACAACCTAGATTTTAATATCGTACACCAAAACCTAGATTTATATCTCATACCAAAACCTAGATTAATATCCTTTACCAAAATCTAGATTAAAGCCTATACCAAAACCTAGATTGATATTGCTTACCAAAACCTAGATTTATATCGCATACCAAAACCTAGATTTTAATACCGTACACCAAAACCTATATTGTAAGGCACAACCTAGATTTTAATATCGTACACCAAAACCTAGATTTATATCTCATACCAAAACCTAGATTAATATCCTTTACCAAAATCTAGATTAAAGCTTATACCAAAACCTAGATTGATATTGCTTACCAAAATCTAGATTTATATCGCATACCAAAACCTAGATTTTAATACCGTACACCAAAACCTATATTGTAAGGCACAACCTAGATTTTAATATCGTACACCAAAACCTAGATTTATATCTCATACCAAAACCTAGATTAATATCCTTTACCAAAATCTAGATTAAAGCCTATACCAAAACCTAGATTGATATTGCTTACCAAAACCTAGATTTATATCGCATACCAAAACCTAGATTTTAATACCGTACACCAAAACCTATATTGTAAGGCACAACCTAGATTTTAATATCGTACACCAAAACCTAGATTTATATCTCATACCAAAACCTAGATTAATATCCTTTACCAAAATCTAGATTAAAGCCTATACCAAAACCTAGATTGATATTGCTTACCAAAACCTAGATTTATATCGCATACCAAAACCTAGATTTTAATACCGTACACCAAAACCTATATTGTAAGGCACAACCTAGATTTTAATATCGTACACCAAAACCTAGATTTATATCTCATACCAAAACCTAGATTAATATCCTTTACCAAAATCTAGATTAAAGCCTATACCAAAACCTAGATTGATATTGCTTACCAAAACCTAGATTTATATCGCATACCAAAACCTAGATTTTAATACCGTACACCAAAACCTATATTGTAAGGCACAACCTAGATTTTAATATCGTACACCAAAACCTAGATTTATATCTCATACCAAAACCTAGATTAATATCCTTTACCAAAATCTAGATTAAAGCCTATACCAAAACCTAGATTGATATTGCTTACCAAAACCTAGATTTATATCGCATACCAAAACCTAGATTTATATCGCACACCAAAACCTAGAATTATGCAGTATAAAACAAAACCTAGATTTACCTTGTATACCAAAGCCTAGATTTATATCTCATACCAAAATCTAGATTTATACAATATACCAAAACCTAGATTTTAATACCGTACACCAAAACCTATATTGTAATGCACAACCTAGATTTTAATATCGTACACCAAAACCTAGATTTATATCTCATACCAAAACCTAGATTAATATCCTTTACCAAAATCTAGATTAAAGCCTATACCAAAACCTAGATTGATATTGCTTACCAAAACCTAGATTTATATCGCATACCAAAACCTAGATTTTAATACCGTACACCAAAACCTATATTGTAAGGCACAACCTAGATTTTAATATCGTACACCAAAACCTAGATTTATATCTCATACCAAAACCTAGATTAATATCCTTTACCAAAATCTAGATTAAAGCCTATACCAAAACCTAGATTGATATTGCTTACCAAAACCTAGATTTATATCGCATACCAAAACCTAGATTTATATCGCACACCAAAACCTAGAATTATGCAGTATAAAACAAAACCTAGATTTACCTTGTATACCAAAGCCTAGATTTATATCTCATACCAAAATCTAGATTTATACAATATACCAAAACCTAGATTTTAATACCGTACACCAAAACCTATATTGTAATGCACAACCTAGATTTTAATATCGTACACCAAAACCTAGATTTATATCTCATAACAAAACCTAGATTAATATCCTTTACCAAAATCTAGATTAAAGCCTATACCAAAACCTAGATTGATATTGCTTACCAAAACCTAGATTTATATCGCATACCAAAACCTAGATTTTAATACCGTACACCAAAACCTATATTGTAAGGCACAACCTAGATTTTAATATCGTACACCAAAACCTAGATTTATATCTCATACCAAAACCTAGATTAATATCCTTTACCAAAATCTAGATTAAAGCCTATACCAAAACCTAGATTGATATTGCTTACCAAAATCTAGATTTATATCGCATACCAAAACCTAGATTTTAATACCGTACACCAAAACCTATATTGTAATGCACAACCTAGATTTTAATATCGTACACCAAAACCTAGATTTATATCTCATACCAAAACCTAGATTAATATCCTTTACCAAAACCTAGATTGATATTGCTTACCAAAACCTAGATTTATATCGCATACCAAAACCTAGATTTCAATATCGCACACCAAAACCTATATTGTAAGGCACAACCTAGATTTTAATATCGTACACCAAAACCTAGATTTATATCTCATACCAAAACCTAGATTAATATCCTTTACCAAAATCTAGATTAAAGCCTATACCAAAACCTAGATTGATATTGCTTACCAAAGCCTAGATTTATATCGCATACCAAAACCTAGATTTTAATACCGTACACCAAAACCTATATTGTAAGGCACAACCTAGATTTTAATATCGTACACCAAAACCTAGATTTATATCTCATACCAAAACCTAGATTAATATCCTTTACCAAAATCTAGATTAAAGCCTATACCAAAACCTAGATTGATATTGCTTACCAAAACCTAGATTTATATCGCATACCAAAACCTAGATTTATATCGCACACCAAAACCTAGAATTATGCAGTATAAAACAAAACCTAGATTTACCTTGTATACCAAAGCCTAGATTTATATCTCATACCAAAATCTAGATTTATATAATATACCAAAACCTAGATTTTAATACCGTACACCAAAACCTATATTGTAATGCACAACCTAGATTTTAATATCGTACACCAAAACCTAGATTTATATCTCATACCAAAACCTAGATTAATATCCTTTACCAAAATCTAGATTAAAGCCTATACCAAAACCTAGATTGATATTGCTTACCAAAACCTAGATTTATATCGCATACCAAAACCTAGATTTTAATACCGTACACCAAAACCTATATTGTAAGGCACAACCTAGATTTTAATATCGTACACCAAAACCTAGATTTATATCTCATACCAAAACCTAGATTAATATCCTTTACCAAAATCTAGATTAAAGCTTATACCAAAACATAGATTGATATTGCTTACCAAAATCTAGATTTATATCGCATACCAAAACCTAGATTTTAATACCGTACACCAAAACCTATATTGTAAGGCACAACCTAGATTTTAATATCGTACACCAAAACCTAGATTTATATCTCATACCAAAACCTAGATTAATATCCTTTACCAAAATCTAGATTAAAGCCTATACCAAAACCTAGATTGATATTGCTTACCAAAACCTAGATTTATATCGCATACCAAAACCTAGATTTTAATACCGTACACCAAAACCTATATTGTAAGGCACAACCTAGATTTTAATATCGTACACCAAAACCTAGATTTATATCTCATACCAAAACCTAGATTAATATCCTTTACCAAAATCTAGATTAAAGCCTATACCAAAACCTAGATTGATATTGCTTACCAAAACCTAGATTTATATCGCATACCAAAACCTAGATTTTAATACCGTACACCAAAACCTATATTGTAAGGCACAACCTAGATTTTAATATCGTACACCAAAACCTAGATTTATATCTCATACCAAAACCTAGATTAATATCCTTTACCAAAATCTAGATTAAAGCCTATACCAAAACCTAGATTGATATTGCTTACCAAAACCTAGATTTATATCGCATACCAAAACCTAGATTTATATCGCACACCAAAACCTAGAATTATGCAGTATAAAACAAAACCTAGATTTACCTTGTATACCAAAGCCTAGATTTATATTGTATACCAAAATCTAGATTTATACAATATACCAAAACCTATATTTTAATACCGTACACCAAAACCTATATTGTAATGCACAACCTAGATTTTAATATCGTACACCAAAACCTAGATTTATATCTCATATCAAAACCTAGATTAATATCCTTTATCAAAATCTAGATTAAAGCCTATACCAAAACCTAGATTGATATTGCTTACCAAAACCTAGATTTATATCGCATACCAAAACCTAGATTTTAATACCGTACACCAAAACCTATATTGTAATGCACAACCTAGATTTTAATATCGTACACCAAAACCTAGATTTATATCTTATACCAAAACCTAGATTAATATCCTTTACTAAAATCTAGATTAAAGCCTATACCAAAACCTAGATTGATATTGCTTACCAAAATCTAGATTTATATCGCATACCAAAACCTAGATTTTAATACCGTACACCAAAACCTATATTGTAAGGCACAACCTAGATTTTAATATCGTACACCAAAACCTAGATTTATATCTCATACCAAAACCTAGATTAATATCCTTTACCAAAATCTAGATTAAAGCCTATACCAAAACCTAGATTGATATTGCTTACCAAAGCCTAGATTTATATCGCATACCAAAACCTAGATTTTAATACCGTACACCAAAACCTATATTGTAAGGCACAACCTAGATTTTAATATCGTACACCAAAACCTAGATTTATATCTCATACCAAAACCGAGATTAATATCCTTTACCAAAATCTAGATTAAAGCCTATACCAAAATCTAGATTGATATTGTTTTCCAAAATCTAGATTTATATCGCATACCAAAACCTAGATTTTAATACCGTACACCAAAACCTATATTGTAAGGCACAACCTAGATTTTAATATCGTACACCAAAACCTAGATTTATATCTCATACCAAATGCTAGATTAATATCCTTTACCAAAATCTAGATTAAAGCCTATACCAAAACCTAGATTGATATTGCTTACCAAAATCTAGATTTATATCGCATACCAAAACCTAGATTTATATCGCACACCAAAACCTAGAATTATGCAGTATAAAACAAAACCTAGATTTACCTTGTATACCAAAGCCTAGATTTATATTGTATACCAAAATCTAGATTTATACAATATACCAAAACCTAGATTTGAATACCGTACACCAAAACCTATATTGTAATGCACAACCTAGATTTTAATATCGTACACCAAAACCTAGATTTATATCTCATACCAAAACCTAGATTAATATCCTTTACCAAAATCTAGATTAAAGCCTATACCAAAACCTAGATTGATATTGCTTACCAAAACCTAGATTTATATCGCATACCAAAACCTAGATTTTAATACCGTACACCAACACCTATATTGTAATGCACAACCTAGATTTTAATATCGTACACCAAAACCTAGATTTATATCTTATACCAAAACCTAGATTAATATCCTTTACTAAAATCTAGATTAAAGCCTATACCAAAACCTAGATTGATATTGCTTACCAAAATCTAGATTTATATCGCATACCAAAACCTAGATTTTAATACCGTACACCAAAACCTATATTGTAAGGCACAATCTAGATTTTAATATCGTACACCAAAACCTAGATTTATATCTCATACCAAAACCTAGATTAATATCCTTTACCAAAATCTAGATTAAAGCCTATACCAAAACCTAGATTGATATTGCTTACCAAAACCTAGATTTATATCGCATACCAAAACCTAGATTTCAATATCGCACACCAAAACCTATATTGTAATGCACAACCTAGATTTTAATATCGTACACCAAAACCTAGATTTATATCTCATACCAAAACCTAGATTAATATCCTTTACCAAAATCTAGATTAAAGCCTATACCAAAACCTAGATTGATATTGCTTACCAAAGCCTAGATTTATATCGCATACCAAAACCTAGATTTTAATACCGTACACCAAAACCTATATTGTAAGGCACAACCTAGATTTTAATATCGTACACCAAAACCTAGATTTATATCTCATACCAAAACCGAGATTAATATCCTTTACCAAAATCTAGATTAAAGCCTATACCAAAATCTAGATTGATATTGCTTTCCAAAATCTAGATTTATATCGCATACCAAAACCTAGATTTTAATACCGTACACCAAAACCTATATTGTAAGGCACAACCTAGATTTTAATATCGTACACCAAAACCTAGATTTATATCTCATACCAAAACCTAGATTAATATCCTTTACCAAAATCTAGATTAAAGCCTATACCAAAACCTAGATTGATATTGCTTACCAAAATCTAGATTTATATCGCATACCAAAACCTAGATTTTAATACCGTATACCAAAACCTATATTGTAAGGCACAACCTAGATTTTAATATCGTACACCAAAACCTAGATTTATATCTCATACCAAAACCTAGATTAATATCCTTTACCAAAATCTAGATTAAAGCCTATACCAAAACCTAGATTGATATTGCTTACCAAAATATAGATTTATATCGCATACCAAAACCTAGATTTATATCGCACACCAAAACCTAGAATTATGCAGTATAAAACAAAACCTAGATTTACCTTGTATACCAAAGCCTAGATTTATATTGTATACCAAAATCTAGATTTATACAATATACCAAAACCTAGATTTTAATACCGTACACCAAAACCTATATTGTAATGCACAACCTAGATTTTAATATCGTACACCAAAACCTAGATTTATATCTCATACCAAAACCTAGATTAATATCCTTTACCAAAATCTAGATTAAAGCCTATACCAAAACCTAGATTGATATTGCTTACCAAAACCTAGATTTATATCGCATACCAAAACCTAGATTTTAATACCGTACACCAAAACCTATATTGTAAGGCACAACCTAGATTTTAATATCGTACACCAAAACCTAGATTTATATCTCATACCAAAACCTAGATTAATATCCTTTACCAAAATCTAGATTAAAGCCTATACCAAAACCTAGATTGATATTGCTTACCAAAATCTAGATTTATATCGCATACCAAAACCTAGATTTTAATACCGTACACCAAAACCTATATTGTAATGCACAACCTAGATTTTAATATCGTACACCAAAACCTAGATTTATATCTCATACCAAAACCTAGATTAATATCCTTTACCAAAACCTAGATTGATATTGCTTACCAAAACCTAGATTTATATCGCATACCAAAACCTAGATTTCAATATCGCACACCAAAACCTATATTGTAAGGCACAACCTAGATTTTAATATCGTACACCAAAACCTAGATTTATATCTCATACCAAAACCTAGATTAATATCCTTTACCAAAATCTAGATTAAAGCCTATACCAAAACCTAGATTGATATTGCTTACCAAAATCTAGATTTATATCGCATACCAAAACCTAGATTTTAATACCGTACACCAAAACCTATATTGTAAGGCACAACCTAGATTTTAATATCGTACACCAAAACCTAGATTTATATCTCATACCAAAACCTAGATTAATATCCTTTACCAAAATCTAGATTAAAGCCTATACCAAAACCTAGATTGATATTGCTTACCAAAATATAGATTTATATCGCATACCAAAACCTAGATTTATATCGCACACCAAAACCTAGAATTATGCAGTATAAAACAAAACCTAGATTTACCTTGTATACCAAAGCCTAGATTTATATTGTATACCAAAATCTAGATTTATACAATATACCAAAACCTAGATTTTAATACCGTACACCAAAACCTATATTGTAATGCACAACCTAGATTTTAATATCGTACACCAAAACCTAGATTTATATCTCATACCAAAACCTAGATTAATATCCTTTACCAAAATCTAGATTAAAGCCTATACCAAAACCTAGATTGATATTGCTTACCAAAACCTAGATTTATATCGCATACCAAAACCTAGATTTTAATACCGTACACCAAAACCTATATTGTAAGGCACAACCTAGATTTTAATATCGTACACCAAATCCTAGATTTATATCTCATACCAAAACCTAGATTAATATCCTTTACCAAAATCTAGATTAAAGCCTATACCAAAACCTAGATTGATATTGCTTACCAAAATCTAGATTTATATCGCATACCAAAACCTAGATTTTAATACCGTACACCAAAACCTATATTGTAATGCACAACCTAGATTTTAATATCGTACACCAAAACCTAGATTTATATCTCATACCAAAACCTAGATTAATATCCTTTACCAAAACCTAGATTGATATTGCTTACCAAAACCTAGATTTATATCGCATACCAAAACCTAGATTTCAATATCGCACACCAAAACCTATATTGTAAGGCACAACCTAGATTTTAATATCGTACACCAAAACCTAGATTTATATCTCATACCAAAACCTAGATTAATATCCTTTACCAAAATCTAGATTAAAGCCTATACCAAAACCTAGATTGATATTGCTTACCAAAGCCTAGATTTATATCGCATACCAAAACCTAGATTTTAATACCGTACACCAAAACCTATATTGTAAGGCACAACCTAGATTTTAATATCGTACACCAAAACCTAGATTTATATCTCATACCAAAACCTAGATTAATATCCTTTACCAAAATCTAGATTAAAGCCTATACCAAAACCTAGATTGATATTGCTTACCAAAACCTAGATTTATATCGCATACCAAAACCTAGATTTATATCGCACACCAAAACCTAGAATTATGCAGTATAAAACAAAACCTAGATTTACCTTGTATACCAAAGCCTAGATTTATATCTCATACCAAAATCTAGATTTATATAATATACCAAAACCTAGATTTTAATACCGTACACCAAAACCTATATTGTAATGCACAACCTAGATTTTAATATCGTACACCAAAACCTAGATTTATATCTCATACCAAAACCTAGATTAATATCCTTTACCAAAATCTAGATTAAAGCCTATACCAAAACCTAGATTGATATTGCTTACCAAAATCTAGATTTATATCGCATACCAAAACCTAGATTTTAATACCGTACACCAAAACCTATATTGTAATGCACAACCTAGATTTTAATATCGTACACCAAAACCTAGATTTATATCTCATACCAAAACCTAGATTAATATCCTTTACCAAAACCTAGATTGATATTGCTTACCAAAACCTAGATTTATATCGCATACCAAAACCTAGATTTCAATATCGCACACCAAAACCTATATTGTAAGGCACAACCTAGATTTTAATATCGTACACCAAAACCTAGATTTATATCTCATACCAAAACCTAGATTAATATCCTTTACCAAAATCTAGATTAAAGCCTATACCAAAACCTAGATTGATATTGCTTACCAAAATCTAGATTTATATCGCATACCAAAACCTAGATTTTAATACCGTACACCAAAACCTATATTGTAAGGCACAACCTAGATTTTAATATCGTACACCAAAACCTAGATTTATATCTCATACCAAAACCTAGATTAATATCCTTTACCAAAATCTAGATTAAAGCCTATACCAAAACCTAGATTGATATTGCTTACCAAAATATAGATTTATATCGCATACCAAAACCTAGATTTATATCGCACACCAAAACCTAGAATTATGCAGTATAAAACAAAACCTAGATTTACCTTGTATACCAAAGCCTAGATTTATATTGTATACCAAAATCTAGATTTATACAATATACCAAAACCTAGATTTTAATACCGTACACCAAAACCTATATTGTAATGCACAACCTAGATTTTAATATCGTACACCAAAACCTAGATTTATATCTCATACCAAAACCTAGATTAATATCCTTTACCAAAATCTAGATTAAAGCCTATACCAAAACCTAGATTGATATTGCTTACCAAAACCTAGATTTATATCGCATACCAAAACCTAGATTTTAATACCGTACACCAAAACCTATATTGTAAGGCACAACCTAGATTTTAATATCGTACACCAAAACCTAGATTTATATCTCATACCAAAACCTAGATTAATATCCTTTACCAAAATCTAGATTAAAGCCTATACCAAAACCTAGATTGATATTGCTTACCAAAATCTAGATTTATATCGCATACCAAAACCTAGATTTTAATACCGTACACCAAAACCTATATTGTAATGCACAACCTAGATTTTAATATCGTACACCAAAACCTAGATTTATATCTCATACCAAAACCTAGATTAATATCCTTTACCAAAACCTAGATTGATATTGCTTACCAAAACCTAGATTTATATCGCATACCAAAACCTAGATTTCAATATCGCACACCAAAACCTATATTGTAAGGCACAACCTAGATTTTAATATCGTACACCAAAACCTAGATTTATATCTCATACCAAAACCTAGATTAATATCCTTTACCAAAATCTAGATTAAAGCCTATACCAAAACCTAGATTGATATTGCTTACCAAAGCCTAGATTTATATCGCATACCAAAACCTAGATTTTAATACCGTACACCAAAACCTATATTGTAAGGCACAACCTAGATTTTAATATCGTACACCAAAACCTAGATTTATATCTCATACCAAAACCTAGATTAATATCCTTTACCAAAATCTAGATTAAAGCCTATACCAAAACCTAGATTGATATTGCTTACCAAAACCTAGATTTATATCGCATACCAAAACCTAGATTTATATCGCACACCAAAACCTAGAATTATGCAGTATAAAACAAAACCTAGATTTACCTTGTATACCAAAGCCTAGATTTATATCTCATACCAAAATCTAGATTTATATAATATACCAAAACCTAGATTTTAATACCGTACACCAAAACCTATATTGTAATGCACAACCTAGATTTTAATATCGTACACCAAAACCTAGATTTATATCTCATACCAAAACCTAGATTAATATCCTTTACCAAAATCTAGATTAAAGCCTATACCAAAACCTAGATTGATATTGCTTACCAAAACCTAGATTTATATCGCATACCAAAACCTAGATTTTAATACCGTACACCAAAACCTATATTGTAAGGCACAACCTAGATTTTAATATCGTACACCAAAACCTAGATTTATATCTCATACCAAAACCTAGATTAATATCCTTTACCAAAATCTAGATTAAAGCCTATACCAAAACCTAGATTGATATTGCTTACCAAAGCCTAGATTTATATCGCATACCAAAACCTAGATTTTAATACCGTACACCAAAACCTATATTGTAAGGCACAACCTAGATTTTAATATCGTACACCAAAACCTAGATTTATATCTCATACCAAAACCTAGATTAATATCCTTTACCAAAATCTAGATTAAAGCCTATACCAAAACCTAGATTGATATTGCTTACCAAAACCTAGATTTATATCGCATACCAAAACCTAGATTTATATCGCACACCAAAACCTAGAATTATGCAGTATAAAACAAAACCTAGATTTACCTTGTATACCAAAGCCTAGATTTATATCTCATACCAAAATCTAGATTTATATAATATACCAAAACCTAGATTTTAATACCGTACACCAAAACCTATATTGTAATGCACAACCTAGATTTTAATATCGTACACCAAAACCTAGATTTATATCTCATACCAAAACCTAGATTAATATCCTTTACCAAAATCTAGATTAAAGCCTATACCAAAACCTAGATTGATATTGCTTACCAAAATCTAGATTTATATCGCATACCAAAACCTAGATTTTAATACCGTACACCAAAACCTATATTGTAATGCACAACCTAGATTTTAATATCGTACACCAAAACCTAGATTTATATCTCATACCAAAACCTAGATTAATATCCTTTACCAAAACCTAGATTGATATTGCTTACCAAAACCTAGATTTATATCGCATACCAAAACCTAGATTTCAATATCGCACACCAAAACCTATATTGTAAGGCACAACCTAGATTTTAATATCGTACACCAAAACCTAGATTTATATCTCATACCAAAACCTAGATTAATATCCTTTACCAAAATCTAGATTAAAGCCTATACCAAAACCTAGATTGATATTGCTTACCAAAATCTAGATTTATATCGCATACCAAAACCTAGATTTTAATACCGTACACCAAAACCTATATTGTAAGGCACAACCTAGATTTTAATATCGTACACCAAAACCTAGATTTATATCTCATACCAAAACCTAGATTAATATCCTTTACCAAAATCTAGATTAAAGCCTATACCAAAACCTAGATTGATATTGCTTACCAAAATATAGATTTATATCGCATACCAAAACCTAGATTTATATCGCACACCAAAACCTAGAATTATGCAGTATAAAACAAAACCTAGATTTACCTTGTATACCAAAGCCTAGATTTATATTGTATACCAAAATCTAGATTTATACAATATACCAAAACCTAGATTTTAATACCGTACACCAAAACCTATATTGTAATGCACAACCTAGATTTTAATATCGTACACCAAAACCTAGATTTATATCTCATACCAAAACCTAGATTAATATCCTTTACCAAAATCTAGATTAAAGCCTATACCAAAACCTAGATTGATATTGCTTACCAAAACCTAGATTTATATCGCATACCAAAACCTAGATTTTAATACCGTACACCAAAACCTATATTGTAAGGCACAACCTAGATTTTAATATCGTACACCAAAACCTAGATTTATATCTCATACCAAAACCTAGATTAATATCCTTTACCAAAATCTAGATTAAAGCCTATACCAAAACCTAGATTGATATTGCTTACCAAAATCTAGATTTATATCGCATACCAAAACCTAGATTTTAATACCGTACACCAAAACCTATATTGTAATGCACAACCTAGATTTTAATATCGTACACCAAAACCTAGATTTATATCTCATACCAAAACCTAGATTAATATCCTTTACCAAAACCTAGATTGATATTGCTTACCAAAACCTAGATTTATATCGCATACCAAAACCTAGATTTCAATATCGCACACCAAAACCTATATTGTAAGGCACAACCTAGATTTTAATATCGTACACCAAAACCTAGATTTATATCTCATACCAAAACCTAGATTAATATCCTTTACCAAAATCTAGATTAAAGCCTATACCAAAACCTAGATTGATATTGCTTACCAAAGCCTAGATTTATATCGCATACCAAAACCTAGATTTTAATACCGTACACCAAAACCTATATTGTAAGGCACAACCTAGATTTTAATATCGTACACCAAAACCTAGATTTATATCTCATACCAAAACCTAGATTAATATCCTTTACCAAAATCTAGATTAAAGCCTATACCAAAACCTAGATTGATATTGCTTACCAAAACCTAGATTTATATCGCATACCAAAACCTAGATTTATATCGCACACCAAAACCTAGAATTATGCAGTATAAAACAAAACCTAGATTTACCTTGTATACCAAAGCCTAGATTTATATCTCATACCAAAATCTAGATTTATATAATATACCAAAACCTAGATTTTAATACCGTACACCAAAACCTATATTGTAATGCACAACCTAGATTTTAATATCGTACACCAAAACCTAGATTTATATCTCATACCAAAACCTAGATTAATATCCTTTACCAAAATCTAGATTAAAGCCTATACCAAAACCTAGATTGATATTGCTTACCAAAACCTAGATTTATATCGCATACCAAAACCTAGATTTTAATACCGTACACCAAAACCTATATTGTAAGGCACAACCTAGATTTTAATATCGTACACCAAAACCTAGATTTATATCTCATACCAAAACCTAGATTAATATCCTTTACCAAAATCTAGATTAAAGCTTATACCAAAACCTAGATTGATATTGCTTACCAAAATCTAGATTTATATCGCATACCAAAACCTAGATTTTAATACCGTACACCAAAACCTATATTGTAAGGCACAACCTAGATTTTAATATCGTACACCAAAACCTAGATTTATATCTCATACCAAAACCTAGATTAATATCCTTTACCAAAATCTAGATTAAAGCCTATACCAAAACCTAGATTGATATTGCTTACCAAAACCTAGATTTATATCGCATACCAAAACCTAGATTTTAATACCGTACACCAAAACCTATATTGTAAGGCACAACCTAGATTTTAATATCGTACACCAAAACCTAGATTTATATCTCATACCAAAACCTAGATTAATATCCTTTACCAAAATCTAGATTAAAGCCTATACCAAAACCTAGATTGATATTGCTTACCAAAACCTAGATTTATATCGCATACCAAAACCTAGATTTTAATACCGTACACCAAAACCTATATTGTAAGGCACAACCTAGATTTTAATATCGTACACCAAAACCTAGATTTATATCTCATACCAAAACCTAGATTAATATCCTTTACCAAAATCTAGATTAAAGCCTATACCAAAACCTAGATTGATATTGCTTACCAAAACCTAGATTTATATCGCATACCAAAACCTAGATTTTAATACCGTACACCAAAACCTATATTGTAAGGCACAACCTAGATTTTAATATCGTACACCAAAACCTAGATTTATATCTCATACCAAAACCTAGATTAATATCCTTTACCAAAATCTAGATTAAAGCCTATACCAAAACCTAGATTGATATTGCTTACCAAAACCTAGATTTATATCGCATACCAAAACCTAGATTTATATCGCACACCAAAACCTAGAATTATGCAGTATAAAACAAAACCTAGATTTACCTTGTATACCAAAGCCTAGATTTATATCTCATACCAAAATCTAGATTTATACAATATACCAAAACCTAGATTTTAATACCGTACACCAAAACCTATATTGTAATGCACAACCTAGATTTTAATATCGTACACCAAAACCTAGATTTATATCTCATACCAAAACCTAGATTAATATCCTTTACCAAAATCTAGATTAAAGCCTATACCAAAACCTAGATTGATATTGCTTACCAAAACCTAGATTTATATCGCATACCAAAACCTAGATTTTAATACCGTACACCAAAACCTATATTGTAAGGCACAACCTAGATTTTAATATCGTACACCAAAACCTAGATTTATATCTCATACCAAAACCTAGATTAATATCCTTTACCAAAATCTAGATTAAAGCCTATACCAAAACCTAGATTGATATTGCTTACCAAAACCTAGATTTATATCGCATACCAAAACCTAGATTTTAATACCGTACACCAAAACCTATATTGTAAGGCACAACCTAGATTTTAATATCGTACACCAAAACCTAGATTTATATCTCATACCAAAACCTAGATTAATATCCTTTACCAAAATCTAGATTAAAGCCTATACCAAAACCTAGATTGATATTGCTTACCAAAACCTAGATTTATATCGCATACCAAAACCTAGATTTTAATACCGTACACCAAAACCTATATTGTAAGGCACAACCTAGATTTTAATATCGTACACCAAAACCTAGATTTATATCTCATACCAAAACCTAGATTAATATCCTTTACCAAAATCTAGATTAAAGCCTATACCAAAACCTAGATTGATATTGCTTACCAAAACCTAGATTTATATCGCATACCAAAACCTAGATTTATATCGCACACCAAAACCTAGAATTATGCAGTATAAAACAAAACCTAGATTTACCTTGTATACCAAAGCCTAGATTTATATCTCATACCAAAATCTAGATTTATACAATATACCAAAACCTAGATTTTAATACCGTACACCAAAACCTATATTGTAATGCACAACCTAGATTTTAATATCGTACACCAAAACCTAGATTTATATCTCATAACAAAACCTAGATTAATATCCTTTACCAAAATCTAGATTAAAGCCTATACCAAAACCTAGATTGATATTGCTTACCAAAACCTAGATTTATATCGCATACCAAAACCTAGATTTTAATACCGTACACCAAAACCTATATTGTAAGGCACAACCTAGATTTTAATATCGTACACCAAAACCTAGATTTATATCTCATACCAAAACCTAGATTAATATCCTTTACCAAAATCTAGATTAAAGCCTATACCAAAACCTAGATTGATATTGCTTACCAAAATCTAGATTTATATCGCATACCAAAACCTAGATTTTAATACCGTACACCAGAACCTATATTGTAAGGCACAACCTAGATTTTAATATCGTACACCAAAACCTAGATTTATATCTCATACCAAAACCTAGATTAATATCCTTTACCAAAACCTAGATTGATATTGCTTACCAAAACCTAGATTTATATCGCATACCAAAACCTAGATTTCAATATCGCACACCAAAACCTATATTGTAAGGCACAACCTAGATTTTAATATCGTACACCAAAACCTAGATTTATATCTCATACCAAAACCTAGATTAATATCCTTTACCAAAATCTAGATTAAAGCCTATACCAAAACCTAGATTGATATTGCTTACCAAAGCCTAGATTTATATCGCATACCAAAACCTAGATTTTAATACCGTACACCAAAACCTATATTGTAAGGCACAACCTAGATTTTAATATCGTACACCAAAACCTAGATTTATATCTCATACCAAAACCTAGATTAATATCCTTTACCAAAATCTAGATTAAAGCCTATACCAAAACCTAGATTGATATTGCTTACCAAAACCTAGATTTATATCGCATACCAAAACCTAGATTTATATCGCACACCAAAACCTAGAATTATGCAGTATAAAACAAAACCTAGATTTACCTTGTATACCAAAGCCTAGATTTATATCTCATACCAAAATCTAGATTTATATAATATACCAAAACCTAGATTTTAATACCGTACACCAAAACCTATATTGTAATGCACAACCTAGATTTTAATATCGTACACCAAAACCTAGATTTATATCTCATACCAAAACCTAGATTAATATCCTTTACCAAAATCTAGATTAAAGCTTATACCAAAACCTAGATTGATATTGCTTACCAAAATCTAGATTTATATCGCATACCAAAACCTAGATTTTAATACCGTACACCAAAACCTATATTGTAAGGCACAACCTAGATTTTAATATCGTACACCAAAACCTAGATTTATATCTCATACCAAAACCTAGATTAATATCCTTTACCAAAATCTAGATTAAAGCCTATACCAAAACCTAGATTGATATTGCTTACCAAAACCTAGATTTATATCGCATACCAAAACCTAGATTTTAATACCGTACACCAAAACCTATATTGTAAGGCACAACCTAGATTTTAATATCGTACACCAAAACCTAGATTTATATCTCATACCAAAACCTAGATTAATATCCTTTACCAAAATCTAGATTAAAGCCTATACCAAAACCTAGATTGATATTGCTTACCAAAACCTAGATTTATATCGCATACCAAAACCTAGATTTTAATACCGTACACCAAAACCTATATTGTAAGGCACAACCTAGATTTTAATATCGTACACCAAAACCTAGATTTATATCTCATACCAAAACCTAGATTAATATCCTTTACCAAAATCTAGATTAAAGCCTATACCAAAACCTAGATTGATATTGCTTACCAAAACCTAGATTTATATCGCATACCAAAACCTAGATTTTAATACCGTACACCAAAACCTATATTGTAAGGCACAACCTAGATTTTAATATCGTACACCAAAACCTAGATTTATATCTCATACCAAAACCTAGATTAATATCCTTTACCAAAATCTAGATTAAAGCCTATACCAAAACCTAGATTGATATTGCTTACCAAAACCTAGATTTATATCGCATACCAAAACCTAGATTTATATCGCACACCAAAACCTAGAATTATGCAGTATAAAACAAAACCTAGATTTACCTTGTATACCAAAGCCTAGATTTATATCTCATACCAAAATCTAGATTTATACAATATACCAAAACCTAGATTTTAATACCGTACACCAAAACCTATATTGTAATGCACAACCTAGATTTTAATATCGTACACCAAAACCTAGATTTATATCTCATACCAAAACCTAGATTAATATCCTTTACCAAAATCTAGATTAAAGCCTATACCAAAACCTAGATTGATATTGCTTACCAAAACCTAGATTTATATCGCATACCAAAACCTAGATTTTAATACCGTACACCAAAACCTATATTGTAAGGCACAACCTAGATTTTAATATCGTACACCAAAACCTAGATTTATATCTCATACCAAAACCTAGATTAATATCCTTTACCAAAATCTAGATTAAAGCCTATACCAAAACCTAGATTGATATTGCTTACCAAAACCTAGATTTATATCGCATACCAAAACCTAGATTTTAATACCGTACACCAAAACCTATATTGTAAGGCACAACCTAGATTTTAATATCGTACACCAAAACCTAGATTTATATCTCATACCAAAACCTAGATTAATATCCTTTACCAAAATCTAGATTAAAGCCTATACCAAAACCTAGATTGATATTGCTTACCAAAACCTAGATTTATATCGCATACCAAAACCTAGATTTTAATACCGTACACCAAAACCTATATTGTAAGGCACAACCTAGATTTTAATATCGTACACCAAAACCTAGATTTATATCTCATACCAAAACCTAGATTAATATCCTTTACCAAAATCTAGATTAAAGCCTATACCAAAACCTAGATTGATATTGCTTACCAAAACCTAGATTTATATCGCATACCAAAACCTAGATTTATATCGCACACCAAAACCTAGAATTATGCAGTATAAAACAAAACCTAGATTTACCTTGTATACCAAAGCCTAGATTTATATCTCATACCAAAATCTAGATTTATACAATATACCAAAACCTAGATTTTAATACCGTACACCAAAACCTATATTGTAATGCACAACCTAGATTTTAATATCGTACACCAAAACCTAGATTTATATCTCATAACAAAACCTAGATTAATATCCTTTACCAAAATCTAGATTAAAGCCTATACCAAAACCTAGATTGATATTGCTTACCAAAACCTAGATTTATATCGCATACCAAAACCTAGATTTTAATACCGTACACCAAAACCTATATTGTAAGGCACAACCTAGATTTTAATATCGTACACCAAAACCTAGATTTATATCTCATACCAAAACCTAGATTAATATCCTTTACCAAAATCTAGATTAAAGCCTATACCAAAACCTAGATTGATATTGCTTACCAAAATCTAGATTTATATCGCATACCAAAACCTAGATTTTAATACCGTACACCAAAACCTATATTGTAAGGCACAACCTAGATTTTAATATCGTACACCAAAACCTAGATTTATATCTCATACCAAAACCTAGATTAATATCCTTTACCAAAACCTAGATTGATATTGCTTACCAAAACCTAGATTTATATCGCATACCAAAACCTAGATTTCAATATCGCACACCAAAACCTATATTGTAAGGCACAACCTAGATTTTAATATCGTACACCAAAACCTAGATTTATATCTCATACCAAAACCTAGATTAATATCCTTTACCAAAATCTAGATTAAAGCCTATACCAAAACCTAGATTGATATTGCTTACCAAAGCCTAGATTTATATCGCATACCAAAACCTAGATTTTAATACCGTACACCAAAACCTATATTGTAAGGCACAACCTAGATTTTAATATCGTACACCAAAACCTAGATTTATATCTCATACCAAAACCTAGATTAATATCCTTTACCAAAATCTAGATTAAAGCCTATACCAAAACCTAGATTGATATTGCTTACCAAAACCTAGATTTATATCGCATACCAAAACCTAGATTTATATCGCACACCAAAACCTAGAATTATGCAGTATAAAACAAAACCTAGATTTACCTTGTATACCAAAGCCTAGATTTATATCTCATACCAAAATCTAGATTTATATAATATACCAAAACCTAGATTTTAATACCGTACACCAAAACCTATATTGTAATGCACAACCTAGATTTTAATATCGTACACCAAAACCTAGATTTATATCTCATACCAAAACCTAGATTAATATCCTTTACCAAAATCTAGATTAAAGCCTATACCAAAACCTAGATTGATATTGCTTACCAAAACCTAGATTTATATCGCATACCAAAACCTAGATTTTAATACCGTACACCAAAACCTATATTGTAAGGCACAACCTAGATTTTAATATCGTACACCAAAACCTAGATTTATATCTCATACCAAAACCTAGATTAATATCCTTTACCAAAATCTAGATTAAAGCTTATACCAAAACCTAGATTGATATTGCTTACCAAAATCTAGATTTATATCGCATACCAAAACCTAGATTTTAATACCGTACACCAAAACCTATATTGTAAGGCACAACCTAGATTTTAATATCGTACACCAAAACCTAGATTTATATCTCATACCAAAACCTAGATTAATATCCTTTACCAAAATCTAGATTAAAGCCTATACCAAAACCTAGATTGATATTGCTTACCAAAACCTAGATTTATATCGCATACCAAAACCTAGATTTTAATACCGTACACCAAAACCTATATTGTAAGGCACAACCTAGATTTTAATATCGTACACCAAAACCTAGATTTATATCTCATACCAAAACCTAGATTAATATCCTTTACCAAAATCTAGATTAAAGCCTATACCAAAACCTAGATTGATATTGCTTACCAAAACCTAGATTTATATCGCATACCAAAACCTAGATTTTAATACCGTACACCAAAACCTATATTGTAAGGCACAACCTAGATTTTAATATCGTACACCAAAACCTAGATTTATATCTCATACCAAAACCTAGATTAATATCCTTTACCAAAATCTAGATTAAAGCCTATACCAAAACCTAGATTGATATTGCTTACCAAAACCTAGATTTATATCGCATACCAAAACCTAGATTTTAATACCGTACACCAAAACCTATATTGTAAGGCACAACCTAGATTTTAATATCGTACACCAAAACCTAGATTTATATCTCATACCAAAACCTAGATTAATATCCTTTACCAAAATCTAGATTAAAGCCTATACCAAAACCTAGATTGATATTGCTTACCAAAACCTAGATTTATATCGCATACCAAAACCTAGATTTTAATACCGTACACCAAAACCTATATTGTAAGGCACAACCTAGATTTTAATATCGTACACCAAAACCTAGATTTATATCTCATACCAAAACCTAGATTAATATCCTTTACCAAAATCTAGATTAAAGCCTATACCAAAACCTAGATTGATATTGCTTACCAAAACCTAGATTTATATCGCATACCAAAACCTAGATTTTAATACCGTACACCAAAACCTATATTGTAAGGCACAACCTAGATTATAATATCGTACACCAAAACCTAGATTTATATCTCATACCAAAACCTAGATTAATATCCTTTACCAAAATCTAGATTAAAGCCTATACCAAAGCCTAGATTTCTATTGTATACCAAAATCTAGATTTATACAATATACCAAAACCTAGATTTTAATACCGTACACCAAAACCTATATTGTAATGCACAACCTAGATTTTAATATCGTACACCAAAACCTAGATTTATATCTCATATCAAAACCTAGATTAATATCCTTTACCAAAATCTAGATTAAAGCCTATAACAAAACCTAGATTGATATTGCTTACCAAAACCTAGATTTATATCGCATACCAAAACCTAGATTTATATCGCACACCAAAACCTAGAATTATGCAGTATAAAACAAAACCTAGATTTACCTTGTATACCAAAGCCTAGATTTATATTGTATACCAAAATCTAGATTTATACAATATACCAAAACCTAGATTTTAATACCGTACACCAAAACCTATATTGTAATGCACAACCTAGATTTTAATATCGTACACCAAAACCTAGATTTATATCTCATATCAAAACCTAGATTAATATCCTTTACCAAAATCTAGATTAAAGCCTATACCAAAACCTAGATTGATATTGCTTACCAAAACCTAGATTTATATCGCATACCAAAACCTAGATTTATATCGCACACCAAAACATAGAATTATGCAGTATAAAACAAAACCTAGATTTACCTTGTATACCAAAGCCTAGATTTATATTGTATACCAAAATCTAGATTTATACAATATACCAAAACCTAGATTTTAATACCGTACACCAAAACCTATATTGTAATGCACAACCTAGATTTTAATATCGTACACCAAAACCTAGATTTATATCTCATACCAAAACCTAGATTAATATCCTTTACCAAAATCTAGATTAAAGCCTATTCCAAAACCTAGATTGATATTGCTTACCAAAACCTAGATTTATATCGCATACCAAAACCTAGATTTTAATACCGTACACCAAAACCTATATTGTAAGGCACAACCTAGATTTTAATATCGTACACCAAAACCTAGATTTATATCTCATACCAAAACCGAGATTAATATCCTTTACCAAAATCTAGATTAAAGCCTATACCAAAATCTAGATTGATATTGCTTTCCAAAATCTAGATTTATATCGCATACCAAAACCTAGATTTTAATACCGTACACCAAAACCTATATTGTAAGGCACAACCTAGATTTTAATATCGTACACCAAAACCTAGATTTATATCTCATACCAAATGCTAGATTAATATCCTTTACCAAA
This sequence comes from Bathymodiolus brooksi, assembly GCA_963680875.1. Lineage (NCBI taxonomy): Eukaryota > Metazoa > Mollusca > Bivalvia > Mytilida > Modiolidae > Bathymodiolus > Bathymodiolus brooksi. The sequence continues at coordinate 91,820,927 of OY804576.1, forward strand.
ATCTAGATTAAAGCCTATACCAAAACCTAGATTGATATTGCTTACCAAAATCTAGATTTATATCGCATACCAAAACCTAGATTTATATCGCACACCAAAACCTAGAATTATGCAGTATAAAACAAAACCTAGATTTACCTTGTATACCAAAGCCTAGATTTATATTGTATACCAAAATCTAGATTTATACAATATACCAAAACCTAGATTTTAATACCGTACACCAAAACCTATATTGTAATGCACAACCTAGATTTTAATATCGTACACCAAAACCTAGATTTATATCTCATACCAAAACCTAGATTAATATCCTTTACCAAAATCTAGATTAAAGCCTATACCAAAACCTAGATTGATATTGCTTACCAAAACCTAGATTTATATCGCATACCAAAACCTAGATTTTAATACCGTACACCAAAACCTATATTGTAAGGCACAACCTAGATTTTAATATCGTACACCAAAACCTAGATTTATATCTCATACCAAAACCTAGATTAATATCCTTTACCAAAATCTAGATTAAAGCCTATACCAAAACCTAGATTGATATTGCTTACCAAAATCTAGATTTATATCGCATACCAAAACCTAGATTTTAATACCGTACACCAAAACCTATATTGTAAGGCACAACCTAGATTTTAATATCGTACAACAAAACCTAGATTTATATCTCATACCAAAACCTAGATTAATATCCTTTACCAAAATCTAGATTAAAGCCTATACCAAAACCTAGATTGATATTGCTTACCAAAACCTAGATTTATATCGCATACCAAAACCTAGATTTCAATATCGCACACCAAAACCTATATTGTAATGCACAACCTAGATTTTAATATCGTACACCAAAACCTAGATTTATATCTCATACCAAAACCTAGATTAATATCCTTTACCAAAACCTAGATTGATATTGCTTACCAAAACCTAGATTTATATCGCATACCAAAACCTAGATTTCAATATCGCACACCAAAACCTATATTGTAAGGCACAACCTAGATTTTAATATCGTACACCAAAACTTAGATTTATATCTCATACCAAAACCTAGATTAATATCCTTTACCAAAATCTAGATTAAAGCCTATACCAAAACCTAGATTGATATTGCTTACCAAAGCCTAGATTTATATCGCATACCAAAACCTAGATTTTAATACCGTACACCAAAACCTATATTGTAAGGCACAACCTAGATTTTAATATCGTACACCAAAACCTAGATTTATATCTCATACCAAAACCTAGATTAATATCCTTTACCAAAATCTACATTAAAGCCTATACCAAAACCTAGATTGATATTGCTTACCAAAACCTAGATTTATATCGCATACCAAAACCTAGATTTATATCGCACACCAAAACCTAGAATTATGCAGTATAAAACAAAACCTAGATTTACCTTGTATACCAAAGCCTAGATTTATATCTCATACCAAAATCTAGATTTATATAATATACCAAAACCTAGATTTTAATACCGTACACCAAAACCTATATTGTAATGCACAACCTAGATTTTAATATCGTACACCAAAACCTAGATTTATATCTCATACCAAAACCTAGATTAATATCCTTTACCAAAATCTAGATTAAAGCCTATACCAAAACCTAGATTGATATTGCTTACCAAAACCTAGATTTATATCGCATACCAAAACCTAGATTTTAATACCGTACACCAAAACCTATATTGTAAGGCACAACCTAGATTTTAATATCGTACACCAAAACTTAGATTTATATCTCATACCAAAACCTAGATTAATATCCTTTACCAAAATCTAGATTAAAGCTTATACCAAAACCTAGATTGATATTGCTTACCAAAATCTAGATTTATATCGCATACCAAAACCTAGATTTTAATACCGTACACCAAAACCTATATTGTAAGGCACAACCTAGATTTTAATATCGTACACCAAAACCTAGATTTATATCTCATACCAAAACCTAGATTAATATCCTTTACCAAAATCTAGATTAAAGCCTATACCAAAACCTAGATTGATATTGCTTACCAAAACCTAGATTTATATCGCATACCAAAACCTAGATTTTAATACCGTACACCAAAACCTATATTGTAAGGCACAACCTAGATTTTAATATCGTACACCAAAACCTAGATTTATATCTCATACCAAAACCTAGATTAATATCCTTTACCAAAATCTAGATTAAAGCCTATACCAAAACCTAGATTGATATTGCTTACCAAAACCTAGATTTATATCGCATACCAAAACCTAGATTTTAATACCGTACACCAAAACCTATATTGTAAGGCACAACCTAGATTTTAATATCGTACACCAAAACCTAGATTTATATCTCATACCAAAACCTAGATTAATATCCTTTACCAAAATCTAGATTAAAGCCTATACCAAAACCTAGATTGATATTGCTTACCAAAACCTAGATTTATATCGCATACCAAAACCTAGATTTTAATACCGTACACCAAAACCTATATTGTAAGGCACAACCTAGATTTTAATATCGTACACCAAATCCTAGATTTATATCTCATACCAAAACCTAGATTAATATCCTTTACCAAAATCTAGATTAAAGCCTATACCAAAACCTAGATTGATATTGCTTACCAAAACCTAGATTTATATCGCATACCAAAACCTAGATTTATATCGCACACCAAAACCTAGAATTATGCAGTATAAAACAAAACCTAGATTTACCTTGTATACCAAAGCCTAGATTTATATCTCATACCAAAATCTAGATTTATACAATATACCAAAACCTAGATTTGAATACCGTACACCAAAACCTATATTGTAATGCACAACCTAGATTTTAATATCGTACACCAAAACCTAGATTTATATCTCATAACAAAACCTAGATTAATATCCTTTACCAAAATCTAGATTAAAGCCTATACCAAAACCTAGATTGATATTGCTTACCAAAACCTAGATTTATATCGCATACCAAAACCTAGATTTTAATACCGTACACCAAAACCTATATTGTAAGGCACAACCTAGATTTTAATATCGTACACCAAAACCTATATTGTAATGCACAACCTAGATTTTAATATCGTACACCAAAACCTAGATTTATATCTCATACCAAAACCTAGATTAATATCCTTTACCAAAATCTAGATTAAAGCCTATACCAAAACCTAGATTGATATTGCTTACCAAAATCTAGATTTATATCGCATACCAAAACCTAGATTTTAATACCGTACACCAAAACCTATATTGTAAGGCACAACCTAGATTTTAATATCGTACACCAAAACCTAGATTTATATCTCATACCAAAACCTAGATTAATATCCTTTACCAAAATCTAGATTAAAGCCTATACCAAAACCTAGATTGATATTGCTTACCAAAACCTAGATTTATATCGCATACCAAAACCAAGATTTTAATACCGTACACCAAAACCTATATTGTAAGGCACAACCTAGATTTTAATATCGTACACCAAAACCTAGATTTATATCTCATACCAAAACCTAGATTAATATCCTTTACCAAAATCTAGATTAAAGCCTATACCAAAACCTAGATTGATATTGCTTACCAAAACCTAGATTTATATCGCATACCAAAACCTAGATTTTAATACCGTACACCAAAACCTATATTGTAAGGCACAACCTAGATTTTAATATCGTACACCAAAACCTAGATTTATATCTCATACCAAAACCTAGATTAATATCCTTTACCAAAATCTAGATTAAAGCCTATACCAAAACCTAGATTGATATTGCTTACCAAAACCTAGATTTATATCGCATACCAAAACCTAGATTTTAATACCGTACACCAAAACCTATATTGTAAGGCACAACCTAGATTTTAATATCGTACACCAAAACCTAGATTTATATCTCATACCAAAACCTAGATTAATATCCTTTACCAAAATCTAGATTAAAGCCTATACCAAAACCTAGATTGATATTGCTTACCAAAACCTAGATTTATATCGCATATGAAAACCTAGATTTATATCGCACACCAAAACCTAGAATTATGCAGTATAAAACAAAACCTAGATTTACCTTGTATACCAAAGCCTAGATTTATATCTCATACCAAAATCTAGATTTATACAATATACCAAAACCTAGATTTTAATACCGTACACCAAAACATATATTGTAATGCACAACCTAGATTTTAATATCGTACACCAAAACCTAGATTTATATCTCATACCAAAACCTAGATTAATATCCTTTACCAAAATCTAGATTAAAGCCTATACCAAAACCTAGATTGATATTGCTTACCAAAACCTAGATTTATATCGCATACCAAAACCTAGATTTTAATACCGTACACCAAAACCTATATTGTAAGGCACAACCTAGATTTTAATATCGTACACCAAAACCTAGATTTATATCTCATAACAAAACCTAGATTAATATCCTTTACCAAAATCTAGATTAAAGCCTATACCAAAACCTAGATTGATATTGCTTACCAAAACCTAGATTTATATCGCATACCAAAACCTAGATTTTAATACCGTACACCAAAACCTATATTGTAAGGCACAACCTAGATTTTAATATCGTACACCAAAACCTATATTGTAATGCACAACCTAGATTTTAATATCGTACACCAAAACCTAGATTTATATCTCATACCAAAACCTAGATTAATATCCTTTACCAAAATCTAGATTAAAGCCTATACCAAAACCTAGATTGATATTGCTTACCAAAACCTAGATTTATATCGCATACCAAAACCTAGATTTTAATACCGTACACCAAAACCTATATTGTAATGCACAACCTAGATTTTAATATCGTACACCAAAACCTAGATTTATATCTCATACCAAAACCTAGATTAATATCCTTTACCAAAATCTAGATTAAAGCCTATACCAAAACCTAGATTGATATTGCATACCAAAACCTAGATTTATATCGCATACCAAAACCTAGATTTCAATATCGCACACCAAAACCTATATTGTAATGCACAACCTAGATTTTAATATCGTACACCAAAACCTAGATTTATATCTCATACCAAAACCTAGATTAATATCCTTTACCAAAATCTAGATTAAAGCCTATACCAAAACCTAGATTGATATTGCTTACCAAAACCTAGATTTATATCGCATACCAAAACCTAGATTTTAATACCGTACACCAAAACCTATATTGTAATGCACAACCTAGATTTTAATATCGTACACCAAAACCTAGATTTATATCTCATACCAAAACCGAGATTAATATCCTTTACCAAAATCTAGATTAAAGCCTATACCAAAATCTAGATTGATATTGCTTTCCAAAATCTAGATTTATATCGCATACCAAAACCTAGATTTTAATACCGTACACCAAAACCTATATTGTAAGGCACAACCTAGATTTTAATATCGTACACCAAAACCTAGATTTATATCTCATACCAAATGCTAGATTAATATCCTTTACCAAAATCTAGATTAAAGCCTATACCAAAACCTAGATTGATATTGCTTACCAAAATCTAGATTTATATCGCATACCAAAACCTAGATTTATATCGCACACCAAAACCTAGAATTATGCAGTATAAAACAAAACCTAGATTTACCTTGTATACCAAAGCCTAGATTTATATTGTATACCAAAATCTAGATTTATACAATATACCAAAACCTAGATTTTAATACCGTACACCAAAACCTATATTGTAATGCACAACCTAGATTTTAATATCGTACACCAAAACCTAGATTTATATCTCATACCAAAACCTAGATTAATATCCTTTACCAAAATCTAGATTAAAGCCTATACCAAAACCTAGATTGATATTGCTTACCAAAACCTAGATTTATATCGCATACCAAAACCTAGATTTTAATACCGTACACCAAAACCTATATTGTAAGGCACAACCTAGATTTTAATATCGTACACCAAAACCTAGATTTATATCTCATACCAAAACCTAGATTAATATCCTTTACCAAAATCTAGATTAAAGCCTATACCAAAACCTAGATTGATATTGCTTACCAAAATCTAGATTTATATCGCATACCAAAACCTAGATTTTAATACCGTACACCAAAACCTATATTGTAAGGCACAACCTAGATTTTAATATCGTACAACAAAACCTAGATTTATATCTCATACCAAAACCTAGATTAATATCCTTTACCAAAATCTAGATTAAAGCCTATACCAAAACCTAGATTGATATTGCTTACCAAAACCTAGATTTATATCGCATACCAAAACCTAGATTTCAATATCGCACACCAAAACCTATATTGTAATGCACAACCTAGATTTTAATATCGTACACCAAAACCTAGATTTATATCTCATACCAAAACCTAGATTAATATCCTTTACCAAAACCTAGATTGATATTGCTTACCAAAACCTAGATTTATATCGCATACCAAAACCTAGATTTCAATATCGCACACCAAAACCTATATTGTAAGGCACAACCTAGATTTTAATATCGTACACCAAAACCTAGATTTATATCTCATACCAAAACCTAGATTAATATCCTTTACCAAAATCTAGATTAAAGCCTATACCAAAACCTAGATTGATATTGCTTACCAAAGCCTAGATTTATATCGCATACCAAAACCTAGATTTTAATACCGTACACCAAAACCTATATTGTAAGGCACAACCTAGATTTTAATATCGTACACCAAAACCTAGATTTATATCTCATACCAAAACCTAGATTAATATCCTTTACCAAAATCTACATTAAAGCCTATACCAAAACCTAGATTGATATTGCTTACCAAAACCTAGATTTATATCGCATACCAAAACCTAGATTTATATCGCACACCAAAACCTAGAATTATGCAGTATAAAACAAAACCTAGATTTACCTTGTATACCAAAGCCTAGATTTATATCTCATACCAAAATCTAGATTTATATAATATACCAAAACCTAGATTTTAATACCGTACACCAAAACCTATATTGTAATGCACAACCTAGATTTTAATATCGTACACCAAAACCTAGATTTATATCTCATACCAAAACCTAGATTAATATCCTTTACCAAAATCTAGATTAAAGCCTATACCAAAACCTAGATTGATATTGCTTACCAAAACCTAGATTTATATCGCATACCAAAACCTAGATTTTAATACCGTACACCAAAACCTATATTGTAAGGCACAACCTAGATATTAATATCGTACACCAAAACCTAGATTTATATCTCATACCAAAACCTAGATTAATATCCTTTACCAAAATCTAGATTAAAGCTTATACCAAAACCTAGATTGATATTGCTTACCAAAATCTAGATTTATATCGCATACCAAAACCTAGATTTTAATACCGTACACCAAAACCTATATTGTAAGGCACAACCTAGATTTTAATATCGTATACCAAAACCTAGATTTATATCTCATACCAAAACCTAGATTAATATCCTTTACCAAAATCTAGATTAAAGCCTATACCAAAACCTAGATTGATATTGCTTACCAAAACCTAGATTTATATCGCATACCAAAACCTAGATTTTAATACCGTACACCAAAACCTATATTGTAAGGCACAACCTAGATTTTAATATCGTACACCAAAACCTAGATTTATATCTCATACCAAAACCTAGATTAATATCCTTTACCAAAATCTAGATTAAAGCCTATACCAAAACCTAGATTGATATTGCTTACCAAAACCTAGATTTATATCGCATACCAAAACCTAGATTTTAATACCGTACACCAAAACCTATATTGTAAGGCACAACCTAGATTTTAATATCGTACACCAAAACCTAGATTTATATCTCATACCAAAACCTAGATTAATATCCTTTACCAAAATCTAGATTAAAGCCTATACCAAAACCTAGATTGATATTGCTTACCAAAACCTAGATTTATATCGCATACCAAAACCTAGATTTTAATACCGTACACCAAAACCTATATTGTAAGGCACAACCTAGATTTTAATATCGTACACCAAAACCTAGATTTATATCTCATACCAAAACCTAGATTAATATCCTTTACCAAAATCTAGATTAAAGCTTATACCAAAACCTAGATTGATATTGCTTACCAAAACCTAGATTTATATCGCATACCAAAACCTAGATTTATATCGCACACCAAAACCTAGAATTATGCAGTATAAAACAAAACCTAGATTTACCTTGTATACCAAAGCCTAGATTTATATCTCATACCAAAATCTAGATTTATACAATATACCAAAACCTAGATTTTAATACCGTACACCAAAACCTATATTGTAATGCACAACCTAGATTTTAATATCGTACACCAAAACCTAGATTTATATCTCATAACAAAACCTAGATTAATATCCTTTACCAAAATCTAGATTAAAGCCTATACCAAAACCTAGATTGATATTGCTTACCAAAACCTAGATTTATATCGCATACCAAAACCTAGATTTTAATACCGTACACCAAAACCTATATTGTAAGGCACAACCTAGATTTTAATATCGTACACCAAAACCTATATTGTAATGCACAACCTAGATTTTAATATCGTACACCAAAACCTAGATTTATATCTCATACCAAAACCTAGATTAATATCCTTTACCAAAATCTAGATTAAAGCCTATACCAAAACCTAGATTGATATTGCTTACCAAAATCTAGATTTATATCGCATACCAAAACCTAGATTTTAATACCGTACACCAAAACCTATATTGTAAGGCACAACCTAGATTTTAATATCGTACACCAAAACCTAGATTTATATCTCATACCAAAACCTAGATTAATATCCTTTACCAAAATCTAGATTAAAGCCTATACCAAAACCTAGATTGATATTGCTTACCAAAACCTAGATTTATATCGCATACCAAAACCTAGATTTTAATACCGTACACCAAAACCTATATTGTAAGGCACAACCTAGATTTTAATATCGTACACCAAAACCTAGATTTATATCTCATACCAAAACCTAGATTAATATCCTTTACCAAAATCTAGATTAAAGCCTATACCAAAACCTAGATTGATATTGCTTACCAAAACCTAGATTTATATCGCATACCAAAACCTAGATTTTAATACCGTACACCAAAACCTATATTGTAAGGCACAACCTAGATTTTAATATCGTACACCAAAACCTAGATTTATATCTCATACCAAAACCTAGATTAATATCCTTTACCAAAATCTAGATTAAAGCCTATACCAAAACCTAGATTGATATTGCTTACCAAAACCTAGATTTATATCGCATACCAAAACCTAGATTTTAATACCGTACACCAAAACCTATATTGTAAGGCACAACCTAGATTTTAATATCGTACACCAAAACCTAGATTTATATCTCATACCAAAACCTAGATTAATATCCTTTACCAAAATCTAGATTAAAGCCTATACCAAAACCTAGATTGATATTGCTTACCAAAACCTAGATTTATATCGCATACCAAAACCTAGATTTATATCGCACACCAAAACCTAGAATTATGCAGTATAAAACAAAACCTAGATTTACCTTGTATACCAAAGCCTAGATTTATATCTCATACCAAAATCTAGATTTATACAATATACCAAAACCTAGATTTTAATACCGTACACCAAAACATATATTGTAATGCACAACCTAGATTTTAATATCGTACACCAAAACCTAGATTTATATCTCATACCAAAACCTAGATTAATATCCTTTACCAAAATCTAGATTAAAGCCTATACCAAAACCTAGATTGATATTGCTTACCAAAACCTAGATTTATATCGCATACCAAAACCTAGATTTTAATACCGTACACCAAAACCTATATTGTAAGGCACAACCTAGATTTTAATATCGTACACCAAAACCTAGATTTATATCTCATAACAAAACCTAGATTAATATCCTTTACCAAAATCTAGATTAAAGCCTTTACCAAAACCTAGATTGATATTGCTTACCAAAACCTAGATTTATATCGCATACCAAAACCTAGATTTTAATACCGTACACCAAAACCTATATTGTAATGCACAACCTAGATTTTAATATCGTACACCAAAACCTATATTGTAATGCACAACCTAGATTTTAATATCGTACACCAAAACCTAGATTTATATCTCATACCAAAACCTAGATTAATATCCTTTACCAAAATCTAGATTAAAGCCTATACCAAAACCTAGATTGATATTGCTTACCAAAATCTAGATTTATATCGCATACCAAAACCTAGATTTTAATACCGTACACCAAAACCTATATTGTAAGGCACAACCTAGATTTTAATATCGTACACCAAAACCTAGATTTATATCTCATACCAAAACCTAGATTAATATCCTTTACCAAAATCTAGATTAAAGCCTATACCAAAACCTAGATTGATATTGCTTACCAAAACCTAGATTTATATCGCATACCAAAACCTAGATTTTAATACCGTACACCAAAACCTATATTGTAAGGCACAACCTAGATTTTAATATCGTACACCAAAACCTAGATTTATATCTCATACCAAAACCTAGATTAATATCCTTTACCAAAATCTAGATTAAAGCCTATACCAAAACCTAGATTGATATTGCTTACCAAAACCTAGATTTATATCGCATACCAAAACCTAGATTTTAATACCGTACACCAAAACCTATATTGTAAGGCACAACCTAGATTTTAATATCGTACACCAAAACCTAGATTTATATCTCATACCAAAACCTAGATTAATATCCTTTACCAAAATCTAGATTAAAGCCTATACCAAAACCTAGATTGATATTGCTTACCAAAACCTAGATTTATATCGCATACCAAAACCTAGATTTTAATACCGTACACCAAAACCTATATTGTAAGGCACAACCTAGATTTTAATATCGTACACCAAAACCTAGATTTATATCTCATACCAAAACCTAGATTAATATCCTTTACCAAAATCTAGATTAAAGCCTATACCAAAACCTAGATTGATATTGCTTACCAAAACCTAGATTTATATCGCATACCAAAACCTAGATTTTAATACCGTACACCAAAACCTATATTGTAAGGCACAACCTAGATTTTAATATCGTACACCAAAACCTAGATTTATATCTCATACCAAAACCTAGATTAATATCCTTTACCAAAATCTAGATTAAAGCCTATACCAAAACCTAGATTGATATTGCTTACCAAAACCTAGATTTATATCGCATACCAAAACCTAGATTTTAATACCGTACACCAAAACCTATATTGTAAGGCACAACCTAGATTTTAATATCGTACACCAAAACCTAGATTTATATCTCATACCAAAACCTAGATTAATATCCTTTACCAAAATCTACATTAAAGCCTATACCAAAACCTAGATTGATATTGCTTACCAAAACCTAGATTTATATCGCATACCAAAACCTAGATTTTAATACCGTACACCAAAACCTATATTGTAAGGCACAACCTAGATTTTAATATCGTACACCAAAACCTAGATTTATATCTCATACCAAAACCTAGATTAATATCCTTTACCAAAATCTAGATTAAAGCCTATACCAAAGCCTAGATTTCTATTGTATACCAAAATCTAGATTTATACAATATACCAAAACCTAGATTTTAATACCGTACACCAAAACCTATATTGTAATGCACAACCTAGATTTTAATATCGTACACCAAAACCTAGATTTATATCTCATATCAAAACCTAGATTAATATCCTTTACCAAAATCTAGATTAAAGCCTATAACAAAACCTAGATTGATATTGCTTACCAAAACCTAGATTTATATCGCATACCAAAACCTAGATTTATATCGCACACCAAAACCTAGAATTATGCAGTATAAAACAAAACCTAGATTTACCTTGTATACCAAAGCCTAGATTTATATTGTATACCAAAATCTAGATTTATACAATATACCAAAACCTAGATTTTAATACCGTACACCAAAACCTATATTGTAATGCACAACCTAGATTTTAATATCGTACACCAAAACCTAGATTTATATCTCATATCAAAACCTAGATTAATATCCTTTACCAAAATCTAGATTAAAGCCTATACCAAAACCTAGATTGATATTGCTTACCAAAACCTAGATTTATATCGCATACCAAAACCTAGATTTATATCGCACACCAAAACATAGAATTATGCAGTATAAAACAAAACCTAGATTTACCTTGTATACCAAAGCCTAGATTTATATTGTATACCAAAATCTAGATTTATACAATATACCAAAACCTAGATTTTAATACCGTACACCAAAACCTATATTGTAATGCACAACCTAGATTTTAATATCGTACACCAAAACCTAGATTTATATCTCATACCAAAACCTAGATTAATATCCTTTACCAAAATCTAGATTAAAGTCTATACCAAAACCTAGATTGATATTGCATACCAAAACCTAGATTTATATCGCATACCAAAACCTAGATTTCAATATCGCACACCAAAACCTATATTGTAATGCACAACCTAGATTTTAATATCGTACACCAAAACCTAGATTTATATCTCATATCAAAACCTAGATTAATATCCTTTACCAAAATCTAGATTAAAGCCTATACCAAAGCCTAGATTTCTATTGTATACCAAAATCTAGATTTATACAATATACCAAAACCTAGATTTTAATACCGTACACCAAAACCTATATTGTAATGCACAACCTAGATTTTAATATCGTACACCAAAACCTAGATTTATATCTCATATCAAAACCTAGATTAATATCCTTTACCAAAATCTAGATTAAAGCCTATAACAAAACCTAGATTGATATTGCTTACCAAAACCTAGATTTATATCGCATACCAAAACCTAGATTTATATCGCACACCAAAACCTAGAATTATGCAGTATAAAACAAAACCTAGATTTACCTTGTATACCAAAGCCTAGATTTATATTGTATACCAAAATCTAGATTTATACAATATACCAAAACCTAGATTTTAATACCGTACACCAAAACCTATATTGTAATGCACAACCTAGATTTTAATATCGTACACCAAAACCTAGATTTATATCTCATATCAAAACCTAGATTAATATCCTTTACCAAAATCTAGATTAAAGCCTATACCAAAACCTAGATTGATATTGCTTACCAAAACCTAGATTTATATCGCATACCAAAACCTAGATTTATATCGCACACCAAAACATAGAATTATGCAGTATAAAACAAAACCTAGATTTACCTTGTATACCAAAGCCTAGATTTATATTGTATACCAAAATCTAGATTTATACAATATACCAAAACCTAGATTTTAATACCGTACACCAAAACCTATATTGTAATGCACAACCTAGATTTTAATATCGTACACCAAAACCTAGATTTATATCTCATACCAAAACCTAGATTAATATCCTTTACCAAAATCTAGATTAAAGTCTATACCAAAACCTAGATTGATATTGCATACCAAAACCTAGATTTATATCGCATACCAAAACCTAGATTTCAATATCGCACACCAAAACCTATATTGTAATGCACAACCTAGATTTTAATATCGTACACCAAAACCTAGATTTATATCTCATACCAAAACCTAGATTAATATCCTTTACCAAAATCTAGATTAAAGCCTATACCAAAACCTAGATTGATATTGCTTACCAAAGCCTAGATTTATATCGCATACCAAAACCTAGATTTTAATACCGTACACCAAAACCTATATTGTAATGCACAACCTAGATTTTAATATCGTACACCAAAACCTAGATTTATATCTCATACCAAAACCTAGATTAATATCCTTTACCAAAATCTAGATTAAAGCCTATACCAAAACCTAGATTGATATTGCTTACCAAAATCTAAATTTATATCGCATACCAAAACCTAGATTTTAATACCGTACACCAAAACCTATATTGTAATGCACAACCTAGATTTTAATATCGTACACCAAAACCTAGATTTATATCTCATACCAAAACCTAGATTAATATCCTTTACCAAAATCTAGATTAAAGCCTATACCAAAACCTAGATTGATATTGCTTACCAAAACCTAGATTTATATCGCATACCAAAACCTAGATTTTAATACCGTACACCAAAACCTATATTGTAAGGCACAACCTAGATTTTAATATCGTACACCAAAACCTAGATTTATATCTCATACCAAAACCTAGATTAATATCCTTTACCAAAATCTAGATTAAAGCCTATACCAAAACCTAGATTGATATTGCTTACCAAAACCTAGATTTATATCGCATACCAAAACCTAGATTTTAATACCGTACACCAAAACCTATATTGTAAGGCACAACCTAGATTTTAATATCGTACACCAAAACCTAGATTTATATCTCATACCAAAACCTAGATTAATATCCTTTACCAAAATCTAGATTAAAGCCTATACCAAAGCCTAGATTTCTATTGTATACCAAAATCTAGATTTATACAATATACCAAAACCTAGATTTTAATACCGTACACCAAAACCTATATTGTAATGCACAACCTAGATTTTAATATCGTACACCAAAACCTAGATTTATATCTCATACCAAAACCTAGATTAATATCCTTTACCAAAATCTAGATTAAAGCCTATAACAAAACCTAGATTGATATTGCTTACCAAAACCTAGATTTATATCGCATACCAAAACCTAGATTTATATCGCACACCAAAACCTAGAATTATGCGTATAAAACAAAACCTAGATTTACCTTGTATACCAAAGCCTAGATTTATATTGTATACCAAAATCTAGATTTATACAATATACCAAAACCTATATTTTAATACCGTACACCAAAACCTATATTGTAATGCACAACCTAGATTTTAATATCGTACACCAAAACCTAGATTTATATCTCATATCAAAACCTAGATTAATATCCTTTATCAAAATCTAGATTAAAGCCTATACCAAAACCTAGATTGATATTGCTTACCAAAACCTAGATTTATATCGCATACCAAAACCTAGATTTATATCGCACACCAAAACCTAGAATTATGCAGTATAAAACAAAACCTAGATTTACCTTGTATACCAAAGCCTAGATTTATATTGTATACCAAAATCTAGATTTATACAATATACCAAAACCTAGATTTTAATACCGTACACCAAAACCTATATTGTAATGCACAACCTAGATTTTAATATCGTACACCAAAACCTAGATTTATATCTCATACCAAAACCTAGATTAATATCCTTTACCAAAATCTAGATTAAAGCCTATACCAAAACCTAGATTGATATTGCTTACCAAAACCTAGATTTATATCGCATACCAAAACCTAGATTTTAATACCGTACACCAAAACCTATATTGTAATGCACAACCTAGATTTTAATATCGTACACCAAAACCTAGATTTATATCTTATACCAAAACCTAGATTAATATCCTTTACTAAAATCTAGATTAAAGCCTATACCAAAACCTAGATTGATATTGCTTACCAAAATCTAGATTTATATCGCATACCAAAACCTAGATTTTAATACCGTACACCAAAACCTATATTGTAAGGCACAACCTAGATTTTAATATCGTACACCAAAACCTAGATTTATATCTCATACCAAAACCTAGATTAATATCCTTTACCAAAATCTAGATTAAAGCCTATACCAAAACCTAGATTGATATTGCTTACCAAAACCTAGATTTATATCGCATACCAAAACCTAGATTTCAATATCGCACACCAAAACCTATATTGTAATGCACAACCTAGATTTTAATATCGTACACCAAAACCTAGATTTATATCTCATACCAAAACCTAGATTAATATCCTTTACCAAAATCTAGATTAAAGCCTATACCAAAACCTAGATTGATATTGCTTACCAAAGCCTAGATTTATATCGCATACCAAAACCTAGATTTTAATACCGTACACCAAAACCTATATTGTAAGGCACAACCTAGATTTTAATATCGTACACCAAAACCTAGATTTATATCTCATACCAAAACCGAGATTAATATCCTTTACCAAAATCTAGATTAAAGCCTATACCAAAATCTAGATTGATATTGCTTTCCAAAATCTAGATTTATATCGCATACCAAAACCTAGATTTTAATACCGTACACCAAAACCTATATTGTAAGGCACAACCTAGATTTTAATATCGTACACCAAAACCTAGATTTATATCTCATACCAAATGCTAGATTAATATCCTTTACCAAAATCTAGATTAAAGCCTATACCAAAACCTAGATTGATATTGCTTACCAAAGCCTAGATTTATATCGCATACCAAAACCTAGATTTTAATACCGTACACCAAAACCTATATTGTAAGGCACAACCTAGATTTTAATATCGTACACCAAAACCTAGATTTATATCTCATACCAAAACCTAGATTAATATCCTTTACCAAAATCTAGATTAAAGCCTATACCAAAATCTAGATTGATATTGCTTTCCAAAATCTAGATTTATATCGCATACCAAAACCTAGATTTTAATACCGTACACCAAAACCTATATTGTAAGGCACAACCTAGATTTTAATATCGTACACCAAAACCTAGATTTATATCTCATACCAAAACCTAGATTAATATCCTTTACCAAAATCTAGATTAAAGCCTATACCAAAACCTAGATTGATATTGCTTACCAAAATCTAGATTTATATCGCATACCAAAACCTAGATTTTAATACCGTACACCAAAACCTATATTGTAAGGCACAACCTAGATTTTAATATCGTACACCAAAACCTAGATTTATATCTCATACCAAAACCTAGATTAATATCCTTTACCAAAATCTAGATTAAAGCCTATACCAAAACCTAGATTGATATTGCTTACCAAAACCTAGATTTATATCGCATACCAAAACCTAGATTTATATCGCACACCAAAACCTAGAATTATGCAGTATAAAACAAAACCTAGATTTACCTTGTATACCAAAGCCTAGATTTATATCTCATACCAAAATCTAGATTTATACAATATACCAAAACCTAGATTTTAATACCGTACACCAAAACCTATATTGTAATGCACAACCTAGATTTTAATATCGTACACCAAAACCTAGATTTATATCTCATACCAAAACCTAGATTAATATCCTTTACCAAAATCTAGATTAAAGCCTATACCAAAACCTAGATTGATATTGCTTACCAAAACCTAGATTTATATCGCATACCAAAACCTAGATTTTAATACCGTACACCAAAACCTATATTGTAAGGCACAACCTAGATTTTAATATCGTACACCAAAACCTAGATTTATATCTCATACCAAAACCTAGATTAATATCCTTTACCAAAATCTAGATTAAAGCCTATACCAAAACCTAGATTGATATTGCTTACCAAAACCTAGATTTATATCGCATACCAAAACCTAGATTTTAATACCGTACACCAAAACCTATATTGTAAGGCACAACCTAGATTTTAATATCGTACACCAAAACCTAGATTTATATCTCATACCAAAACCTAGATTAATATCCTTTACCAAAATCTAGATTAAAGCCTATACCAAAGCCTAGATTTCTATTGTATACCAAAATCTAGATTTATACAATATACCAAAACCTAGATTTTAATACCGTACACCAAAACCTATATTGTAATGCACAACCTAGATTTTAATATCGTACACCAAAACCTAGATTTATATCTCATACCAAAACCTAGATTAATATCCTTTACCAAAATCTAGATTAAAGCCTATAACAAAACCTAGATTGATATTGCTTACCAAAACCTAGATTTATATCGCATACCAAAACCTAGATTTATATCGCACACCAAAACCTAGAATTATGCAGTATAAAACAAAACCTAGATTTACCTTGTATACCAAAGCCTAGATTTATATTGTATACCAAAATCTAGATTTATACAATATACCAAAACCTATATTTTAATACCGTACACCAAAACCTATATTGTAATGCACAACCTAGATTTTAATATCGTACACCAAAACCTAGATTTATATCTCATATCAAAACCTAGATTAATATCCTTTATCAAAATCTAGATTAAAGCCTATACCAAAACCTAGATTGATATTGCTTACCAAAACCTAGATTTATATCGCATACCAAAACCTAGATTTTAATACCGTACACCAAAACCTATATTGTAATGCACAACCTAGATTTTAATATCGTACCCCAAAACCTAGATTTATATCTTATACCAAAACCTAGATTAATATCCTTTACTAAAATCTAGATTAAAGCCTATACCAAAACCTAGATTGATATTGCTTACCAAAATCTAGATTTATATCGCATACCAAAACCTAGATTTTAATACCGTACACCAAAACCTATATTGTAAGGCACAACCTAGATTTTAATATCGTACACCAAAACCTAGATTTATATCTCATACCAAAACCTAGATTAATATCCTTTACCAAAATCTAGATTAAAGCCTATACCAAAACCTAGATTGATATTGCTTACCAAAACCTAGATTTATATCGCATACCAAAACCTAGATTTCAATATCGCACACCAAAACCTATATTGTAATGCACAACCTAGATTTTAATATCGTACACCAAAACCTAGATTTATATCTCATACCAAAACCTAGATTAATATCCTTTACCAAAATCTAGATTAAAGCCTATACCAAAACCTAGATTGATATTGCTTACCAAAGCCTAGATTTATATCGCATACCAAAACCTAGATTTTAATACCGTACACCAAAACCTATATTGTAAGGCACAACCTAGATTTTAATATCGTACACCAAAACCTAGATTTATATCTCATACCAAAACCGAGATTAATATCCTTTACCAAAATCTAGATTAAAGCCTATACCAAAATCTAGATTGATATTGTTTTCCAAAATCTAGATTTATATCGCATACCAAAACCTAGATTTTAATACCGTACACCAAAACCTATATTGTAAGGCACAACCTAGATTTTAATATCGTACACCAAAACCTAGATTTATATCTCATACCAAATGCTAGATTAATATCCTTTACCAAAATCTAGATTAAAGCCTATACCAAAACCTAGATTGATATTGCTTACCAAAATCTAGATTTATATCGCATACCAAAACCTAGATTTATATCGCACACCAAAACCTAGAATTATGCAGTATAAAACAAAACCTAGATTTACCTTGTATACCAAAGCCTAGATTTATATTGTATACCAAAATCTAGATTTATACAATATACCAAAACCTAGATTTGAATACCGTACACCAAAACCTATATTGTAATGCACAACCTAGATTTTAATATCGTACACCAAAACCTAGATTTATATCGCATACCAAAACCTAGATTTCAATATCGCACACCAAAACCTATATTGTAATGCACAACCTAGATTTTAATATCGTACACCAAAACCTAGATTTATATCTCATACCAAAACCTAGATTAATATCCTTTACCAAAATCTAGATTAAAGCCTATACCAAAACCTAGATTGATATTGCTTACCAAAGCCTAGATTTATATCGCATACCAAAACCTAGATTTTAATACCGTACACCAAAACCTATATTGTAAGGCACAACCTAGATTTTAATATCGTACACCAAAACCTAGATTTATATCTCATACCAAAACCGAGATTAATATCCTTTACCAAAATCTAGATTAAAGCCTATACCAAAATCTAGATTGATATTGCTTTCCAAAATCTAGATTTATATCGCATACCAAAACCTAGATTTTAATACCGTACACCAAAACCTATATTGTAAGGCACAACCTAGATTTTAATATCGTACACCAAAACCTAGATTTATATCTCATACCAAAACCTAGATTAATATCCTTTACCAAAATCTAGATTAAAGCCTATACCAAAACCTAGATTGATATTGCTTACCAAAATCTAGATTTATATCGCATACCAAAACCTAGATTTTAATACCGTACACCAAAACCTATATTGTAAGGCACAACCTAGATTTTAATATCGTACACCAAAACCTAGATTTATATCTCATACCAAAACCTAGATTAATATCCTTTACCAAAATCTAGATTAAAGCCTATACCAAAACCTAGATTGATATTGCTTACCAAAATATAGATTTATATCGCATACCAAAACCTAGATTTTAATACCGTACACCAAAACCTATATTGTAATGCACAACCTAGATTTTAATATCGTACACCAAAACCTAGATTTATATCTTATACCAAAACCTAGATTAATATCCTTTACTAAAATCTAGATTAAAGCCTATACCAAAACCTAGATTGATATTGCTTACCAAAATCTAGATTTATATCGCATACCAAAACCTAGATTTTAATACCGTACACCAAAACCTATATTGTAAGGCACAACCTAGATTTTAATATCGTACACCAAAACCTAGATTTATATCTCATACCAAAACCTAGATTAATATCCTTTACCAAAATCTAGATTAAAGCCTATACCAAAACCTAGATTGATATTGCTTACCAAAACCTAGATTTATATCGCATACCAAAACCTAGATTTTAATACCGTACACCAAAACCTATATTGTAAGGCACAACCTAGATTTTAATATCGTACACCAAAACCTATATTGTAATGCACAACCTAGATTTTAATATCGTACACCAAAACCTAGATTTATATCTCATACCAAAACCTAGATTAATATCCTTTACCAAAATCTAGATTAAAGCCTATAACAAAACCTAGATTGATATTGCTTACCAAAACCTAGATTTATATCGCATACCAAAACCTAGATTTATATCGCACACCAAAACCTAGAATTATGCAGTATAAAACAAAACCTAGATTTACCTTGTATACCAAAGCCTAGATTTATATTGTATACCAAAATCTAGATTTATACAATATACCAAAACCTATATTTTAATACCGTACACCAAAACCTATATTGTAATGCACAACCTAGATTTTAATATCGTACACCAAAACCTAGATTTATATCTCATATCAAAACCTAGATTAATATCCTTTATCAAAATCTAGATTAAAGCCTATACCAAAACCTAGATTGATATTGCTTACCAAAACCTAGATTTATATCGCATACCAAAACCTAGATTTATATCGCACACCAAAACCTAGAATTATGCAGTATAAAACAAAACCTAGATTTACCTTGTATACCAAAGCCTAGATTTATATTGTATACCAAAATCTAGATTTATACAATATACCAAAACCTAGATTTTAATACCGTACACCAAAACCTATATTGTAATGCACAACCTAGATTTTAATATCGTACACCAAAACCTAGATTTATATCTCATACCAAAACCTAGATTAATATCCTTTACCAAAATCTAGATTAAAGCCTATACCAAAACCTAGATTGATATTGCTTACCAAAACCTAGATTTATATCGCATACCAAAACCTAGATTTTAATACCGTACACCAAAACCTATATTGTAATGCACAACCTAGATTTTAATATCGTACACCAAAACCTAGATTTATATCTTATACCAAAACCTAGATTAATATCCTTTACTAAAATCTAGATTAAAGCCTATACCAAAACCTAGATTGATATTGCTTACCAAAATCTAGATTTATATCGCATACCAAAACCTAGATTTTAATACCGTACACCAAAACCTATATTGTAAGGCACAACCTAGATTTTAATATCGTACACCAAAACCTAGATTTATATCTCATACCAAAACCTAGATTAATATCCTTTACCAAAATCTAGATTAAAGCCTATACCAAAACCTAGATTGATATTGCTTACCAAAACCTAGATTTATATCGCATACCAAAACCTAGATTTCAATATCGCACACCAAAACCTATATTGTAATGCACAACCTAGATTTTAATATCGTACACCAAAACCTAGATTTATATCTCATACCAAAACCTAGATTAATATCCTTTACCAAAATCTAGATTAAAGCCTATACCAAAACCTAGATTGATATTGCTTACCAAAGCCTAGATTTATATCGCATACCAAAACCTAGATTTTAATACCGTACACCAAAACCTATATTGTAAGGCACAACCTAGATTTTAATATCGTACACCAAAACCTAGATTTATATCTCATACCAAAACCGAGATTAATATCCTTTACCAAAATCTAGATTAAAGCCTATACCAAAATCTAGATTGATATTGCTTTCCAAAATCTAGATTTATATCGCATACCAAAACCTAGATTTTAATACCGTACACCAAAACCTATATTGTAAGGCACAACCTAGATTTTAATATCGTACACCAAAACCTAGATTTATATCTCATACCAAATGCTAGATTAATATCCTTTACCAAAATCTAGATTAAAGCCTATACCAAAACCTAGATTGATATTGCTTACCAAAGCCTAGATTTATATCGCATACCAAAACCTAGATTTTAATACCGTACACCAAAACCTATATTGTAAGGCACAACCTAGATTTTAATATCGTACACCAAAACCTAGATTTATATCTCATACCAAAACCTAGATTAATATCCTTTACCAAAATCTAGATTAAAGCCTATACCAAAATCTAGATTGATATTGCTTTCCAAAATCTAGATTTATATCGCATACCAAAACCTAGATTTTAATACCGTACACCAAAACCTATATTGTAAGGCACAACCTAGATTTTAATATCGTACACCAAAACCTAGATTTATATCTCATACCAAAACCTAGATTAATATCCTTTACCAAAATCTAGATTAAAGCCTATACCAAAACCTAGATTGATATTGCTTACCAAAATCTAGATTTATATCGCATACCAAAACCTAGATTTTAATACCGTACACCAAAACCTATATTGTAAGGCACAACCTAGATTTTAATATCGTACACCAAAACCTAGATTTATATCTCATACCAAAACCTAGATTAATATCCTTTACCAAAATCTAGATTAAAGCCTATACCAAAACCTAGATTGATATTGCTTACCAAAACCTAGATTTATATCGCATACCAAAACCTAGATTTATATCGCACACCAAAACCTAGAATTATGCAGTATAAAACAAAACCTAGATTTACCTTGTATACCAAAGCCTAGATTTATATCTCATACCAAAATCTAGATTTATACAATATACCAAAACCTAGATTTTAATACCGTACACCAAAACCTATATTGTAATGCACAACCTAGATTTTAATATCGTACACCAAAACCTAGATTTATATCTCATACCAAAACCTAGATTAATATCCTTTACCAAAATCTAGATTAAAGCCTATACCAAAACCTAGATTGATATTGCTTACCAAAACCTAGATTTATATCGCATACCAAAACCTAGATTTTAATACCGTACACCAAAACCTATATTGTAAGGCACAACCTAGATTTTAATATCGTACACCAAAACCTAGATTTATATCTCATACCAAAACCTAGATTAATATCCTTTACCAAAATCTAGATTAAAGCCTATACCAAAACCTAGATTGATATTGCTTACCAAAACCTAGATTTATATCGCATACCAAAACCTAGATTTTAATACCGTACACCAAAACCTATATTGTAAGGCACAACCTAGATTTTAATATCGTACACCAAAACCTAGATTTATATCTCATACCAAAACCTAGATTAATATCCTTTACCAAAATCTAGATTAAAGCCTATACCAAAGCCTAGATTTCTATTGTATACCAAAATCTAGATTTATACAATATACCAAAACCTAGATTTTAATACCGTACACCAAAACCTATATTGTAATGCACAACCTAGATTTTAATATCGTACACCAAAACCTAGATTTATATCTCATACCAAAACCTAGATTAATATCCTTTACCAAAATCTAGATTAAAGCCTATAACAAAACCTAGATTGATATTGCTTACCAAAACCTAGATTTATATCGCATACCAAAACCTAGATTTATATCGCACACCAAAACCTAGAATTATGCAGTATAAAACAAAACCTAGATTTACCTTGTATACCAAAGCCTAGATTTATATTGTATACCAAAATCTAGATTTATACAATATACCAAAACCTATATTTTAATACCGTACACCAAAACCTATATTGTAATGCACAACCTAGATTTTAATATCGTACACCAAAACCTAGATTTATATCTCATATCAAAACCTAGATTAATATCCTTTATCAAAATCTAGATTAAAGCCTATACCAAAACCTAGATTGATATTGCTTACCAAAACCTAGATTTATATCGCATACCAAAACCTAGATTTTAATACCGTACACCAAAACCTATATTGTAATGCACAACCTAGATTTTAATATCGTACCCCAAAACCTAGATTTATATCTTATACCAAAACCTAGATTAATATCCTTTACTAAAATCTAGATTAAAGCCTATACCAAAACCTAGATTGATATTGCTTACCAAAATCTAGATTTATATCGCATACCAAAACCTAGATTTTAATACCGTACACCAAAACCTAGATTGTAAGGCACAACCTAGATTTTAATATCGTACACCAAAACCTAGATTTATATCTCATACCAAAACCTAGATTAATATCCTTTACCAAAATCTAGATTAAAGCCTATACCAAAACCTAGATTGATATTGCTTACCAAAACCTAGATTTATATCGCATACCAAAACCTAGATTTCAATATCGCACACCAAAACCTATATTGTAATGCACAACCTAGATTTTAATATCGTACACCAAAACCTAGATTTATATCTCATACCAAAACCTAGATTAATATCCTTTACCAAAATCTAGATTAAAGCCTATACCAAAACCTAGATTGATATTGCTTACCAAAGCCTAGATTTATATCGCATACCAAAACCTAGATTTTAATACCGTACACCAAAACCTATATTGTAAGGCACAACCTAGATTTTAATATCGTACACCAAAACCTAGATTTATATCTCATACCAAAACCGAGATTAATATCCTTTACCAAAATCTAGATTAAAGCCTATACCAAAATCTAGATTGATATTGTTTTCCAAAATCTAGATTTATATCGCATACCAAAACCTAGATTTTAATACCGTACACCAAAACCTATATTGTAAGGCACAACCTAGATTTTAATATCGTACACCAAAACCTAGATTTATATCTCATACCAAATGCTAGATTAATATCCTTTACCAAAATCTAGATTAAAGCCTATACCAAAACCTAGATTGATATTGCTTACCAAAATCTAGATTTATATCGCATACCAAAACCTAGATTTATATCGCACACCAAAACCTAGAATTATGCAGTATAAAACAAAACCTAGATTTACCTTGTATACCAAAGCCTAGATTTATATTGTATACCAAAATCTAGATTTATACAATATACCAAAACCTAGATTTGAATACCGTACACCAAAACCTATATTGTAATGCACAACCTAGATTTTAATATCGTACACCAAAACCTAGATTTATATCTCATACCAAAACCTAGATTAATATCCTTTACCAAAATCTAGATTAAAGCCTATACCAAAACCTAGATTGATATTGCTTACCAAAACCTAGATTTATATCGCATACCAAAACCTAGATTTTAATACCGTACACCAAAACCTATATTGTAATGCACAACCTAGATTTTAATATCGTACACCAAAACCTAGATTTATATCTTATACCAAAACCTAGATTAATATCCTTTACTAAAATCTAGATTAAAGCCTATACCAAAACCTAGATTGATATTGCTTACCAAAATCTAGATTTATATCGCATACCAAAACCTAGATTTTAATACCGTACACCAAAACCTATATTGTAAGGCACAATCTAGATTTTAATATCGTACACCAAAACCTAGATTTATATCTCATACCAAAACCTAGATGAATATCCTTTACCAAAATCTAGATTAAAGCCTATACCAAAACCTAGATTGATATTGCTTACCAAAACCTAGATTTATATCGCATACCAAAACCTAGATTTCAATATCGCACACCAAAACCTATATTGTAATGCACAACCTAGATTTTAATATCGTACACCAAAACCTAGATTTATATCTCATACCAAAACCTAGATTAATATCCTTTACCAAAATCTAGATTAAAGCCTATAACAAAACCTAGATTGATATTGCTTACCAAAACCTAGATTTATATCGCATACCAAAACCTAGATTTATATCGCACACCAAAACCTAGAATTATGCAGTATAAAACAAAACCTAGATTTACCTTGTATACCAAAGCCTAGATTTATATTGTATACCAAAATCTAGATTTATACAATATACCAAAACCTATATTTTAATACCGTACACCAAAACCTATATTGTAATGCACAACCTAGATTTTAATATCGTACACCAAAACCTAGATTTATATCTCATATCAAAACCTAGATTAATATCCTTTATCAAAATCTAGATTAAAGCCTATACCAAAACCTAGATTGATATTGCTTACCAAAACCTAGATTTATATCGCATACCAAAACCTAGATTTTAATACCGTACACCAAAACCTATATTGTAATGCACAACCTAGATTTTAATATCGTACACCAAAACCTAGATTTATATCTTATACCAAAACCTAGATTAATATCCTTTACTAAAATCTAGATTAAAGCCTATACCAAAACCTAGATTGATATTGCTTACCAAAATCTAGATTTATATCGCATACCAAAACCTAGATTTTAATACCGTACACCAAAACCTATATTGTAAGGCACAACCTAGATTTTAATATCGTACACCAAAACCTAGATTTATATCTCATACCAAAACCTAGATTAATATCCTTTACCAAAATCTAGATTAAAGCCTATACCAAAACCTAGATTGATATTGCTTACCAAAACCTAGATTTATATCGCATACCAAAACCTAGATTTCAATATCGCACACCAAAACCTATATTGTAATGCACAACCTAGATTTTAATATCGTACACCAAAACCTAGATTTATATCTCATACCAAAACCTAGATTAATATCCTTTACCAAAATCTAGATTAAAGCCTATACCAAAACCTAGATTGATATTGCTTACCAAAGCCTAGATTTATATCGCATACCAAAACCTAGATTTTAATACCGTACACCAAAACCTATATTGTAAGGCACAACCTAGATTTTAATATCGTACACCAAAACCTAGATTTAT
This sequence comes from Bathymodiolus brooksi, assembly GCA_963680875.1. NCBI lineage: Eukaryota > Metazoa > Mollusca > Bivalvia > Mytilida > Modiolidae > Bathymodiolus > Bathymodiolus brooksi. The sequence goes on from OY804576.1 coordinate 91,848,123, forward strand.
ATCTCATACCAAAACCGAGATTAATATCCTTTACCAAAATCTAGATTAAAGCCTATACCAAAATCTAGATTGATATTGTTTTCCAAAATCTAGATTTATATCGCATACCAAAACCTAGATTTTAATACCGTACACCAAAACCTATATTGTAAGGCACAACCTAGATTTTAATATCGTACACCAAAACCTAGATTTATATCTCATACCAAATGCTAGATTAATATCCTTTACCAAAATCTAGATTAAAGCCTATACCAAAACCTAGATTGATATTGCTTACCAAAATCTAGATTTATATCGCATACCAAAACCTAGATTTATATCGCACACCAAAACCTAGAATTATGCAGTATAAAACAAAACCTAGATTTACCTTGTATACCAAAGCCTAGATTTATATTGTATACCAAAATCTAGATTTATACAATATACCAAAACCTAGATTTGAATACCGTACACCAAAACCTATATTGTAATGCACAACCTAGATTTTAATATCGTACACCAAAACCTAGATTTATATCTCATACCAAAACCTAGATTAATATCCTTTACCAAAATCTAGATTAAAGCCTATACCAAAACCTAGATTGATATTGCTTACCAAAACCTAGATTTATATCGCATACCAAAACCTAGATTTTAATACCGTACACCAAAACCTATATTGTAATGCACAACCTAGATTTTAATATCGTACACCAAAACCTAGATTTATATCTTATACCAAAACCTAGATTAATATCCTTTACTAAAATCTAGATTAAAGCCTATACCAAAACCTAGATTGATATTGCTTACCAAAATCTAGATTTATATCGCATACCAAAACCTAGATTTTAATACCGTACACCAAAACCTATATTGTAAGGCACAATCTAGATTTTAATATCGTACACCAAAACCTAGATTTATATCTCATACCAAAACCTAGATTAATATCCTTTACCAAAATCTAGATTAAAGCCTATACCAAAACCTAGATTGATATTGCTTACCAAAACCTAGATTTATATCGCATACCAAAACCTAGATTTCAATATCGCACACCAAAACCTATATTGTAATGCACAACCTAGATTTTAATATCGTACACCAAAACCTAGATTTATATCTCATACCAAAACCGAGATTAATATCCTTTACCAAAATCTAGATTAAAGCCTATACCAAAACCTAGATTGATATTGCTTACCAAAGCCTAGATTTATATCGCATACCAAAACCTAGATTTTAATACCGTACACCAAAACCTATATTGTAAGGCACAACCTAGATTTTAATATCGTACACCAAAACCTAGATTTATATCTCATACCAAAACCGAGATTAATATCCTTTACCAAAATCTAGATTAAAGCCTATACCAAAATCTAGATTGATATTGCTTTCCAAAATCTAGATTTATATCGCATACCAAAACCTAGATTTTAATACCGTACACCAAAACCTATATTGTAAGGCACAACCTAGATTTTAATATCGTACACCAAAACCTAGATTTATATCTCATACCAAAACCGAGATTAATATCCTTTACCAAAATCTAGATTAAAGCCTATACCAAAACCTAGATTGATATTGCTTACCAAAATCTAGATTTATATCGCATACCAAAACCTAGATTTTAATACCGTACACCAAAACCTATATTGTAAGGCACAACCTAGATTTTAATATCGTACACCAAAACCTAGATTTATATCTCATACCAAAACCTAGATTAATATCCTTTACCAAAATCTAGATTAAAGCCTATACCAAAACCTAGATTGATATTGCTTACCAAAATATAGATTTATATCGCATACCAAAACCTAGATTTTAATACCGTACACCAAAACCTATATTGTAATGCACAACCTAGATTTTAATATCGTACACCAAAACCTAGATTTATATCTTATACCAAAACCTAGATTAATATCCTTTACTAAAATCTAGATTAAAGCCTATACCAAAACCTAGATTGATATTGCTTACCAAAATCTAGATTTATATCGCATACCAAAACCTAGATTTTAATACCGTACACCAAAACCTATATTGTAAGGCACAACCTAGATTTTAATATCGTACACCAAAACCTAGATTTATATCTCATACCAAAACCTAGATTAATATCCTTTACCAAAATCTAGATTAAAGCCTATACCAAAACCTAGATTGATATTGCTTACCAAAACCTAGATTTATATCGCATACCAAAACCTAGATTTCAATATCGCACACCAAAACCTATATTGTAATGCACAACCTAGATTTTAATATCGTACACCAAAACCTAGATTTATATCTCATACCAAAACCTAGATTAATATCCTTTACCAAAATCTAGATTAAAGCCTATACCAAAACCTAGATTGATATTGCTTACCAAAGCCTAGATTTATATCGCATACCAAAACCTAGATTTTAATACCGTACACCAAAACCTATATTGTAAGGCACAACCTAGATTTTAATATCGTACACCAAAACCTAGATTTATATCTCATACCAAAACCGAGATTAATATCCTTTACCAAAATCTAGATTAAAGCCTATACCAAAATCTAGATTGATATTGCTTTCCAAAATCTAGATTTATATCGCATACCAAAACCTAGATTTTAATACCGTACACCAAAACCTATATTGTAAGGCACAACCTAGATTTTAATATCGTACACCAAAACCTAGATTTATATCTCATACCAAATGCTAGATTAATATCCTTTACCAAAATCTAGATTAAAGCCTATACCAAAACCTAGATTGATATTGCTTACCAAAGCCTAGATTTATATCGCATACCAAAACCTAGATTTTAATACCGTACACCAAAACCTATATTGTAAGGCACAACCTAGATTTTAATATCGTACACCAAAACCTAGATTTATATCTCATACCAAAACCTAGATTAATATCCTTTACCAAAATCTAGATTAAAGCCTATACCAAAATCTAGATTGATATTGCTTTCCAAAATCTAGATTTATATCGCATACCAAAACCTAGATTTTAATACCGTACACCAAAACCTATATTGTAAGGCACAACCTAGATTTTAATATCGTACACCAAAACCTAGATTTATATCTCATACCAAAACCTAGATTAATATCCTTTACCAAAATCTAGATTAAAGCCTATACCAAAACCTAGATTGATATTGCTTACCAAAATCTAGATTTATATCGCATACCAAAACCTAGATTTTAATACCGTACACCAAAACCTATATTGTAAGGCACAACCTAGATTTTAATATCGTACACCAAAACCTAGATTTATATCTCATACCAAAACCTAGATTAATATCCTTTACCAAAATCTAGATTAAAGCCTATACCAAAACCTAGATTGATATTGCTTACCAAAACCTAGATTTATATCGCATACCAAAACCTAGATTTATATCGCACACCAAAACCTAGAATTATGCAGTATAAAACAAAACCTAGATTTACCTTGTATACCAAAGCCTAGATTTATATCTCATACCAAAATCTAGATTTATACAATATACCAAAACCTAGATTTTAATACCGTACACCAAAACCTATATTGTAATGCACAACCTAGATTTTAATATCGTACACCAAAACCTAGATTTATATCTCATACCAAAACCTAGATTAATATCCTTTACCAAAATCTAGATTAAAGCCTATACCAAAACCTAGATTGATATTGCTTACCAAAACCTAGATTTATATCGCATACCAAAACCTAGATTTTAATACCGTACACCAAAACCTATATTGTAAGGCACAACCTAGATTTTAATATCGTACACCAAAACCTAGATTTATATCTCATACCAAAACCTAGATTAATATCCTTTACCAAAATCTAGATTAAAGCCTATACCAAAACCTAGATTGATATTGCTTACCAAAACCTAGATTTATATCGCATACCAAAACCTAGATTTTAATACCGTACACCAAAACCTATATTGTAAGGCACAACCTAGATTTTAATATCGTACACCAAAACCTAGATTTATATCTCATACCAAAACCTAGATTAATATCCTTTACCAAAATCTAGATTAAAGCCTATACCAAAGCCTAGATTTCTATTGTATACCAAAATCTAGATTTATACAATATACCAAAACCTAGATTTTAATACCGTACACCAAAACCTATATTGTAATGCACAACCTAGATTTTAATATCGTACACCAAAACCTAGATTTATATCTCATACCAAAACCTAGATTAATATCCTTTACCAAAATCTAGATTAAAGCCTATAACAAAACCTAGATTGATATTGCTTACCAAAACCTAGATTTATATCGCATACCAAAACCTAGATTTATATCGCACACCAAAACCTAGAATTATGCAGTATAAAACAAAACCTAGATTTACCTTGTATACCAAAGCCTAGATTTATATTGTATACCAAAATCTAGATTTATACAATATACCAAAACCTATATTTTAATACCGTACACCAAAACCTATATTGTAATGCACAACCTAGATTTTAATATCGTACACCAAAACCTAGATTTATATCTCATATCAAAACCTAGATTAATATCCTTTATCAAAATCTAGATTAAAGCCTATACCAAAACCTAGATTGATATTGCTTACCAAAACCTAGATTTATATCGCATACCAAAACCTAGATTTTAATACCGTACACCAAAACCTATATTGTAATGCACAACCTAGATTTTAATATCGTACACCAAAACCTAGATTTATATCTTATACCAAAACCTAGATTAATATCCTTTACTAAAATCTAGATTAAAGCCTATACCAAAACCTAGATTGATATTGCTTACCAAAATCTAGATTTATATCGCATACCAAAACCTAGATTTTAATACCGTACACCAAAACCTATATTGTAAGGCACAACCTAGATTTTAATATCGTACACCAAAACCTAGATTTATATCTCATACCAAAACCTAGATTAATATCCTTTACCAAAATCTAGATTAAAGCCTATACCAAAACCTAGATTGATATTGCTTACCAAAACCTAGATTTATATCGCATACCAAAACCTAGATTTCAATATCGCACACCAAAACCTATATTGTAATGCACAACCTAGATTTTAATATCGTACACCAAAACCTAGATTTATATCTCATACCAAAACCTAGATTAATATCCTTTACCAAAATCTAGATTAAAGCCTATACCAAAACCTAGATTGGTATTGCTTACCAAAGCCTAGATTTATATCGCATACCAAAACCTAGATTTTAATACCGTACACCAAAACCTATATTGTAAGGCACAACCTAGATTTTAATATCGTACACCAAAACCTAGATTTATATCTCATACCAAAACCGAGATTAATATCCTTTACCAAAATCTAGATTAAAGCCTATACCAAAATCTAGATTGATATTGTTTTCCAAAATCTAGATTTATATCGCATACCAAAACCTAGATTTTAATACCGTACACCAAAACCTATATTGTAAGGCACAACCTAGATTTTAATATCGTACACCAAAACCTAGATTTATATCTCATACCAAATGCTAGATTAATATCCTTTACCAAAATCTAGATTAAAGCCTATACCAAAACCTAGATTGATATTGCTTACCAAAATCTAGATTTATATCGCATACCAAAACCTAGATTTATATCGCACACCAAAACCTAGAATTATGCAGTATAAAACAAAACCTAGATTTACCTTGTATACCAAAGCCTAGATTTATATTGTATACCAAAATCTAGATTTATACAATATACCAAAACCTAGATTTGAATACCGTACACCAAAACCTATATTGTAATGCACAACCTAGATTTTAATATCGTACACCAAAACCTAGATTTATATCTTATACCAAAACCTAGATTAATATCCTTTACTAAAATCTAGATTAAAGCCTATACCAAAACCTAGATTGATATTGCTTACCAAAATCTAGATTTATATCGCATACCAAAACCTAGATTTTAATACCGTACACCAAAACCTATATTGTAATGCACAACCTAGATTTTAATATCGTACACCAAAACCTAGATTTATATCTTATACCAAAACCTAGATTAATATCCTTTACTAAAATCTAGATTAAAGCCTATACCAAAACCTAGATTGATATTGCTTACCAAAATCTAGATTTATATCGCATACCAAAACCTAGATTTTAATACCGTACACCAAAACCTATATTGTAAGGCACAACCTAGATTTTAATATCGTACACCAAAACCTAGATTTATATCTCATACCAAAACCTAGATTAATATCCTTTACCAAAATCTAGATTAAAGCCTATACCAAAACCTAGATTGATATTGCTTACCAAAACCTAGATTTATATCGCATACCAAAACCTAGATTTCAATATCGCACACCAAAACCTATATTGTAATGCACAACCTAGATTTTAATATCGTACACCAAAACCTAGATTTATATCTCATACCAAAACCTAGATTAATATCCTTTACCAAAATCTAGATTAAAGCCTATACCAAAACCTAGATTGATATTGCTTACCAAAGCCTAGATTTATATCGCATACCAAAACCTAGATTTTAATACCGTACACCAAAACCTATATTGTAAGGCACAACCTAGATTTTAATATCGTACACCAAAACCTAGATTTATATCTCATACCAAAACCGAGATTAATATCCTTTACCAAAATCTAGATTAAAGCCTATACCAAAATCTAGATTGATATTGTTTTCCAAAATCTAGATTTATATCGCATACCAAAACCTAGATTTTAATACCGTACACCAAAACCTATATTGTAAGGCACAACCTAGATTTTAATATCGTACACCAAAACCTAGATTTATATCTCATACCAAATGCTAGATTAATATCCTTTACCAAAATCTAGATTAAAGCCTATACCAAAACCTAGATTGATATTGCTTACCAAAATCTAGATTTATATCGCATACCAAAACCTAGATTTATATCGCACACCAAAACCTAGAATTATGCAGTATAAAACAAAACCTAGATTTACCTTGTATACCAAAGCCTAGATTTATATTGTATACCAAAATCTAGATTTATACAATATACCAAAACCTAGATTTGAATACCGTACACCAAAACCTATATTGTAATGCACAACCTAGATTTTAATATCGTACACCAAAACCTAGATTTATATCTTATACCAAAACCTAGATTAATATCCTTTACTAAAATCTAGATTAAAGCCTATACCAAAACCTAGATTGATATTGCTTACCAAAATCTAGATTTATATCGCATACCAAAACCTAGATTTTAATACCGTACACCAAAACCTATATTGTAATGCACAACCTAGATTTTAATATCGTACACCAAAACCTAGATTTATATCTCATACCAAAACCTAGATTAATATCCTTTACCAAAATCTAGATTAAAGCCTATACCAAAACCTAGATTGATATTGCTTACCAAAACCTAGATTTATATCGCATACCAAAACCTAGATTTCAATATCGCACACCAAAACCTATATTGTAATGTACAACCTAGATTTTAATATCGTACACCAAAACCTAGATTTATATCTCATACCAAAACCTAGATTAATATCCTTTACCAAAATCTAGATTAAAGCCTATACCAAAACCTAGATTGATATTGCTTACCAAAGCCTAGATTTATATCGCATACCAAAACCTAGATTTTAATACCGTACACCAAAACCTATATTGTAAGGCACAACCTAGATTTTAATATCGTACACCAAAACCTAGATTTATATCTCATACCAAAACCGAGATTAATATCCTTTACCAAAATCTAGATTAAAGCCTATACCAAAATCTAGATTGATATTGCTTTCCAAAATCTAGATTTATATCGCATACCAAAACCTAGATTTTAATACCGTACACCAAAACCTATATTGTAAGGCACAACCTAGATTTTAATATCGTACACCAAAACCTAGATTTATATCTCATACCAAAACCTAGATTAATATCCTTTACCAAAATCTAGATTAAAGCCTATACCAAAACCTAGATTGATATTGCTTACCAAAATCTAGATTTATATCGCATACCAAAACCTAGATTTTAATACCGTACACCAAAACCTATATTGTAAGGCACAACCTAGATTTTAATATCGTACACCAAAACCTAGATTTATATCTCATACCAAAACCTAGATTAATATCCTTTACCAAAATCTAGATTAAAGCCTATACCAAAACCTAGATTGATATTGCTTACCAAAATATAGATTTATATCGCATACCAAAACCTAGATTTATATCGCACACCAAAACCTAGAATTATGCAGTATAAAACAAAACCTAGATTTACCTTGTATACCAAAGCCTAGATTTATATTGTATACCAAAATCTAGATTTATACAATATACCAAAACCTAGATTTTAATACCGTACACCAAAACCTATATGGTAATGCACAACCTAGATTTTAATATCGTACACCAAAACCTAGATTTATATCTCATACCAAAACCTAGATTAATATCCTTTACCAAAATCTAGATTAAAGCCTATACCAAAACCTAGATTGATATTGCTTACCAAAACCTAGATTTATATCGCATACCAAAACCTAGATTTTAATACCGTACACCAAAACCTATATTGTAAGGCACAACCTAGATTTTAATATCGTACACCAAAACCTAGATTTATATCTCATACCAAAACCTAGATTAATATCCTTTACCAAAATCTAGATTAAAGCCTATACCAAAACCTAGATTGATATTGCTTACCAAAATCTAGATTTATATCGCATACCAAAACCTAGATTTTAATACCGTACACCAAAACCTATATTGTAATGCACAACCTAGATTTTAATATCGTACACCAAAACCTAGATTTATATCTCATACCAAAACCTAGATTAATATCCTTTACCAAAACCTAGATTGATATTGCTTACCAAAACCTAGATTTATATCGCATACCAAAACCTAGATTTCAATATCGCACACCAAAACCTATATTGTAAGGCACAACCTAGATTTTAATATCGTACACCAAAACCTAGATTTATATCTCATACCAAAACCTAGATTAATATCCTTTACCAAAATCTAGATTAAAGCCTATACCAAAACCTAGATTGATATTGCTTACCAAAGCCTAGATTTATATCGCATACCAAAACCTAGATTTTAATACCGTACACCAAAACCTATATTGTAAGGCACAACCTAGATTTTAATATCGTACACCAAAACCTAGATTTATATCTCATACCAAAACCTAGATTAATATCCTTTACCAAAATCTACATTAAAGCCTATACCAAAACCTAGATTGATATTGCTTACCAAAACCTAGATTTATATCGCATACCAAAACCTAGATTTATATCGCACACCAAAACCTAGAATTATGCAGTATAAAACAAAACCTAGATTTACCTTGTATACCAAAGCCTAGATTTATATCTCATACCAAAATCTAGATTTATATAATATACCAAAACCTAGATTTTAATACCGTACACCAAAACCTATATTGTAATGCACAACCTAGATTTTAATATCGTACACCAAAACCTAGATTTATATCTCATACCAAAACCTAGATTAATATCCTTTACCAAAATCTAGATTAAAGCCTATACCAAAACCTAGATTGATATTGCTTACCAAAACCTAGATTTATATCGCATACCAAAACCTAGATTTTAATACCGTACACCAAAACCTATATTGTAAGGCACAACCTAGATTTTAATATCGTACACCAAAACCTAGATTTATATCTCATAACAAAACCTAGATTAATATCCTTTACCAAAATCTAGATTAAAGCCTATACCAAAACCTAGATTGATATTGCTTACCAAAACCTAGATTTATATCGCATACCAAAACCTAGATTTTAATACCGTACACCAAAACCTATATTGTAAGGCACAACCTAGATTTTAATATCGTACACCAAAACCTATATTGTAATGCACAACCTAGATTTTAATATCGTACACCAAAACCTAGATTTATATCTCATACCAAAACCTAGATTAATATCCTTTACCAAAATCTAGATTAAAGCCTATACCAAAACCTAGATTGATATTGCTTACCAAAATCTAGATTTATATCGCATACCAAAACCTAGATTTTAATACCGTACACCAAAACCTATATTGTAAGGCACAACCTAGATTTTAATATCGTACACCAAAACCTAGATTTATATCTCATACCAAAACCTAGATTAATATCCTTTACCAAAATCTAGATTAAAGCCTATACCAAAACCTAGATTGATATTGCTTACCAAAACCTAGATTTATATCGCATACCAAAACCTAGATTTTAATACCGTACACCAAAACCTATATTGTAAGGCACAACCTAGATTTTAATATCGTACACCAAAACCTAGATTTATATCTCATACCAAAACCTAGATTAATATCCTTTACCAAAATCTAGATTAAAGCCTATACCAAAACCTAGATTGATATTGCTTACCAAAACCTAGATTTATATCGCATACCAAAACCTAGATTTTAATACCGTACACCAAAACCTATATTGTAAGGCACAACCTAGATTTTAATATCGTACACCAAAACCTAGATTTATATCTCATACCAAAACCTAGATTAATATCCTTTACCAAAATCTAGATTAAAGCCTATACCAAAACCTAGATTGATATTGCTTACCAAAACCTAGATTTATATCGCATACCAAAACCTAGATTTTAATACCGTACACCAAAACCTATATTGTAAGGCACAACCTAGATTTTAATATCGTACACCAAAACCTAGATTTATATCTCATACCAAAACCTAGATTAATATCCTTTACCAAAATCTAGATTAAAGCCTATACCAAAACCTAGATTGATATTGCTTACCAAAACCTAGATTTATATCGCATACCAAAACCTAGATTTTAATACCGTACACCAAAACCTATATTGTAAGGCACAACCTAGATTTTAATATCGTACACCAAAACCTAGATTTATATCTCATACCAAAACCTAGATTAATATCCTTTACCAAAATCTAGATTAAAGCCTATACCAAAACCTAGATTGATATTGCTTACCAAAACCTAGATTTATATCGCATACCAAAACCTAGATTTTAATACCGTACACCAAAACCTATATTGTAAGGCACAACCTAGATTTTAATATCGTACACCAAAACCTAGATTTATATCTCATACCAAAACCTAGATTAATATCCTTTACCAAAATCTAGATTAAAGCCTATACCAAAGCCTAGATTTCTATTGTATACCAAAATCTAGATTTATACAATATACCAAAACCTAGATTTTAATACCGTACACCAAAACCTATATTGTAATGCACAACCTAGATTTTAATATCGTACACCAAAACCTAGATTTATATCTCATATCAAAACCTAGATTAATATCCTTTACCAAAATCTAGATTAAAGCCTATAACAAAACCTAGATTGATATTGCTTACCAAAACCTAGATTTATATCGCATACCAAAACCTAGATTTATATCGCACACCAAAACCTAGAATTATGCAGTATAAAACAAAACCTAGATTTACCTTGTATACCAAAGCCTAGATTTATATTGTATACCAAAATCTAGATTTATACAATATACCAAAACCTAGATTTTAATACCGTACACCAAAACCTATATTGTAATGCACAACCTAGATTTTAATATCGTACACCAAAACCTAGATTTATATCTCATATCAAAACCTAGATTAATATCCTTTACCAAAATCTAGATTAAAGCCTATACCAAAACCTAGATTGATATTGCTTACCAAAACCTAGATTTATATCGCATACCAAAACCTAGATTTATATCGCACACCAAAACATAGAATTATGCAGTATAAAACAAAACCTAGATTTACCTTGTATACCAAAGCCTAGATTTATATTGTATACCAAAATCTAGATTTATACAATATACCAAAACCTAGATTTTAATACCGTACACCAAAACCTATATTGTAATGCACAACCTAGATTTTAATATCGTACACCAAAACCTAGATTTATATCTCATACCAAAACCTAGATTAATATCCTTTACCAAAATCTAGATTAAAGCCTATACCAAAACCTAGATTGATATTGCATACCAAAACCTAGATTTATATCGCATACCAAAACCTAGATTTCAATATCGCACACCAAAACCTATATTGTAATGCACAACCTAGATTTTAATATCGTACACCAAAACCTAGATTTATATCTCATACCAAAACCTAGATTAATATCCTTTACCAAAATCTAGATTAAAGCCTATACCAAAACCTAGATTGATATTGCTTACCAAAGCCTAGATTTATATCGCATACCAAAACCTAGATTTTAATACCGTACACCAAAACCTATATTGTAATGCACAACCTAGATTTTAATATCGTACACCAAAACCTAGATTTATATCTCATACCAAAACCTAGATTAATATCCTTTACCAAAATCTAGATTAAAGCCTATACCAAAACCTAGATTGATATTGCTTACCAAAATCTAGATTTATATCGCATACCAAAACCTAGATTTTAATACCGTACACCAAAACCTATATTGTAATGCACAACCTAGATTTTAATATCGTACACCAAAACCTAGATTTATATCTCATACCAAAACCTAGATTAATATCCTTTACCAAAATCTAGATTAAAGCCTATACCAAAACCTAGATTGATATTGCTTACCAAAACCTAGATTTATATCGCATACCAAAACCTAGATTTTAATACCGTACACCAAAACCTATATTGTAAGGCACAACCTAGATTTTAATATCGTACACCAAAACCTAGGTTTATATCTCATAACAAAACCTAGATTAATATCCTTTACCAAAATCTAGATTAAAGCCTATACCAAAACCTAGATTGATATTGCTTACCAAAACCTAGATTTATATCGCATACCAAAACCTAGATTTTAATACCGTACACCAAAACCTATATTGTAAGGCACAACCTAGATTTTAATATCGTACACCAAAACCTATATTGTAATGCACAACCTAGATTTTAATATCGTACACCAAAACCTAGATTTATATCTCATACCAAAACCTAGATTAATATCCTTTACCAAAATCTAGATTAAAGCCTATACCAAAACCTAGATTGATATTGCTTACCAAAATCTAGATTTATATCGCATACCAAAACCTAGATTTTAATACCGTACACCAAAACCTATATTGTAAGGCACAACCTAGATTTTAATATCGTACACCAAAACCTAGATTTATATCTCATACCAAAACCTAGATTAATATCCTTTACCAAAATCTAGATTAAAGCCTATACCAAAACCTAGATTGATATTGCTTACCAAAACCTAGATTTATATCGCATACCAAAACCTAGATTTTAATACCGTACACCAAAACCTATATTGTAAGGCACAACCTAGATTTTAATATCGTACACCAAAACCTAGATTTATATCTCATACCAAAACCTAGATTAATATCCTTTACCAAAATCTAGATTAAAGCCTATACCAAAACCTAGATTGATATTGCTTACCAAAACCTAGATTTATATCGCATACCAAAACCTAGATTTTAATACCGTACACCAAAACCTATATTGTAAGGCACAACCTAGATTTTAATATCGTACACCAAAACCTAGATTTATATCTCATACCAAAACCTAGATTAATATCCTTTACCAAAATCTAGATTAAAGCCTATACCAAAACCTAGATTGATATTGCTTACCAAAACCTAGATTTATATCGCATACCAAAACCTAGATTTTAATACCGTACACCAAAACCTATATTGTAAGGCACAACCTAGATTTTAATATCGTACACCAAAACCTAGATTTATATCTCATACCAAAACCTAGATTAATATCCTTTACCAAAATCTAGATTAAAGCCTATACCAAAACCTAGATTGATATTGCTTACCAAAACCTAGATTTATATCGCATACCAAAACCTAGATTTTAATACCGTACACCAAAACCTATATTGTAAGGCACAACCTAGATTTTAATATCGTACACCAAAACCTAGATTTATATCTCATACCAAAACCTAGATTAATATCCTTTACCAAAATCTAGATTAAAGCCTATACCAAAACCTAGATTGATATTGCTTACCAAAACCTAGATTTATATCGCATACCAAAACCTAGATTTTAATACCGTACACCAAAACCTATATTGTAAGGCACAACCTAGATTTTAATATCGTACACCAAAACCTAGATTTATATCTCATACCAAAACCTAGATTAATATCCTTTACCAAAATCTAGATTAAAGCCTATACCAAAGCCTAGATTTCTATTGTATACCAAAATCTAGATTTATACAATATACCAAAACCTAGATTTTAATACCGTACACCAAAACCTATATTGTAATGCACAACCTAGATTTTAATATCGTACACCAAAACCTAGATTTATATCTCATATCAAAACCTAGATTAATATCCTTTACCAAAATCTAGATTAAAGCCTATAACAAAACCTAGATTGATATTGCTTACCAAAACCTAGATTTATATCGCATACCAAAACCTAGATTTATATCGCACACCAAAACCTAGAATTATGCAGTATAAAACAAAACCTAGATTTACCTTGTATACCAAAGCCTAGATTTATATTGTATACCAAAATCTAGATTTATACAATATACCAAAACCTAGATTTTAATACCGTACACCAAAACCTATATTGTAATGCACAACCTAGATTTTAATATCGTACACCAAAACCTAGATTTATATCTCATATCAAAACCTAGATTAATATCCTTTACCAAAATCTAGATTAAAGCCTATACCAAAACCTAGATTGATATTGCTTACCAAAACCTAGATTTATATCGCATACCAAAACCTAGATTTATATCGCACACCAAAACATAGAATTATGCAGTATAAAACAAAACCTAGATTTACCTTGTATACCAAAGCCTAGATTTATATTGTATACCAAAATCTAGATTTATACAATATACCAAAACCTAGATTTTAATACCGTACACCAAAACCTATATTGTAATGCACAACCTAGATTTTAATATCGTACACCAAAACCTAGATTTATATCTCATACCAAAACCTAGATTAATATCCTTTACCAAAATCTAGATTAAAGCCTATACCAAAACCTAGATTGATATTGCATACCAAAACCTAGATTTATATCGCATACCAAAACCTAGATTTCAATATCGCACACCAAAACCTATATTGTAATGCACAACCTAGATTTTAATATCGTACACCAAAACCTAGATTTATATCTCATACCAAAACCTAGATTAATATCCTTTACCAAAATCTAGATTAAAGCCTATACCAAAACCTAGATTGATATTGCTTACCAAAGCCTAGATTTATATCGCATACCAAAACCTAGATTTTAATACCGTACACCAAAACCTATATTGTAATGCACAACCTAGATTTTAATATCGTACACCAAAACCTAGATTTATATCTCATACCAAAACCTAGATTAATATCCTTTACCAAAATCTAGATTAAAGCCTATACCAAAACCTAGATTGATATTGCTTACCAAAACCTAGATTTATATCGCATACCAAAACCTAGATTTTAATACCGTACACCAAAACCTATATTGTAAGGCACAACCTAGATTTTAATATCGTACACCAAAACCTAGATTTATATCTCATACCAAAACCTAGATTAATATCCTTTACCAAAATCTAGATTAAAGCCTATACCAAAGCCTAGATTTCTATTGTATACCAAAATCTAGATTTATACAATATACCAAAACCTAGATTTTAATACCGTACACCAAAACCTATATTGTAATGCACAACCTAGATTTTAATATCGTACACCAAAACCTAGATTTATATCTCATATCAAAACCTAGATTAATATCCTTTACCAAAATCTAGATTAAAGCCTATAACAAAACCTAGATTGATATTGCTTACCAAAACCTAGATTTATATCGCATACCAAAACCTAGATTTATATCGCACACCAAAACCTAGAATTATGCAGTATAAAACAAAACCTAGATTTACCTTGTATACCAAAGCCTAGATTTATATTGTATACCAAAATCTAGATTTATACAATATACCAAAACCTAGATTTTAATACCGTACACCAAAACCTATATTGTAATGCACAACCTAGATTTTAATATCGTACACCAAAACCTAGATTTATATCTCATATCAAAACCTAGATTAATATCCTTTACCAAAATCTAGATTAAAGCCTATACCAAAACCTAGATTGATATTGCTTACCAAAACCTAGATTTATATCGCATACCAAAACCTAGATTTATATCGCACACCAAAACATAGAATTATGCAGTATAAAACAAAACCTAGATTTACCTTGTATACCAAAGCCTAGATTTATATTGTATACCAAAATCTAGATTTATACAATATACCAAAACCTAGATTTTAATACCGTACACCAAAACCTATATTGTAATGCACAACCTAGATTTTAATATCGTACACCAAAACCTAGATTTATATCTCATACCAAAACCTAGATTAATATCCTTTACCAAAATCTAGATTAAAGCCTATACCAAAACCTAGATTGATATTGCATACCAAAACCTAGATTTATATCGCATACCAAAACCTAGATTTCAATATCGCACACCAAAACCTATATTGTAATGCACAACCTAGATTTTAATATCGTACACCAAAACCTAGATTTATATCTCATACCAAAACCTAGATTAATATCCTTTACCAAAATCTAGATTAAAGCCTATACCAAAACCTAGATTGATATTGCTTACCAAAGCCTAGATTTATATCGCATACCAAAACCTAGATTTTAATACCGTACACCAAAACCTATATTGTAATGCACAACCTAGATTTTAATATCGTACACCAAAACCTAGATTTATATCTCATACCAAAACCTAGATTAATATCCTTTACCAAAATCTAGATTAAAGCCTATACCAAAACCTAGATTGATATTGCTTACCAAAATCTAGATTTATATCGCATACCAAAACCTAGATTTTAATACCGTACACCAAAACCTATATTGTAATGCACAACCTAGATTTTAATATCGTACACCAAAACCTAGATTTATATCTCATACCAAAACCTAGATTAATATCCTTTACCAAAATCTAGATTAAAGCCTATACCAAAACCTAGATTGATATTGCTTACCAAAACCTAGATTTATATCGCATACCAAAACCTAGATTTTAATACCGTACACCAAAACCTATATTGTAAGGCACAACCTAGATTTTAATATCGTACACCAAAACCTAGATTTATATCTCATACCAAAACCTAGATTAATATCCTTTACCAAAATCTAGATTAAAGCCTATACCAAAACCTAGATTGATATTGCTTACCAAAACCTAGATTTATATCGCATACCAAAACCTAGATTTTAATACCGTACACCAAAACCTATATTGTAAGGCACAACCTAGATTTTAATATCGTACACCAAAACCTAGATTTATATCTCATACCAAAACCTAGATTAATATCCTTTACCAAAATCTAGATTAAAGCCTATACCAAAGCCTAGATTTCTATTGTATACCAAAATCTAGATTTATACAATATACCAAAACCTAGATTTTAATACCGTACACCAAAACCTATATTGTAAGGCACAACCTAGATTTTAATATCGTACACCAAAACCTAGATTTATATCTCATACCAAAACCTAGATTAATATCCTTTACCAAAATCTAGATTAAAGCCTATAACAAAACCTAGATTGATATTGCTTACCAAAACCTAGATTTATATCGCATACCAAAACCTAGATTTATATCGCACACCAAAACCTAGAATTATGCAGTATAAAACAAAACTTAGATTTACCTTGTATACCAAAGCCTAGATTTATATTGTATACCAAAATCTAGATTTATACAATATACCAAAACCTATATTTTAATACCGTACACCAAAACCTATATTGTAATGCACAACCTAGATTTTAATATCGTACACCAAAACCTAGATTTATATCTCATATCAAAACCTAGATTAATATCCTTTATCAAAATCTAGATTAAAGCCTATACCAAAACCTAGATTGATATTGCTTACCAAAACCTAGATTTATATCGCATACCAAAACCTAGATTTATATCGCACACCAAAACCTAGAATTATGCAGTATAAAACAAAACCTAGATTTACCTTGTATACCAAAGCCTAGATTTATATTGTATACCAAAATCTAGATTTATACAATATACCAAAACCTAGATTTTAATACCGTACACCAAAACCTATATTGTAATGCACAACCTAGATTTTAATATCGTACACCAAAACCTAGATTTATATCTCATACCAAAACCTAGATTAATATCCTTTACCAAAATCTAGATTAAAGCCTATACCAAAACCTAGATTGATATTGCTTACCAAAACCTAGATTTATATCGCATACCAAAACCTAGATTTTAATACCGTACACCAAAACCTATATTGTAAGGCACAACCTAGATTTTAATATCGTACACCAAAACCTAGATTTATATCTCATACCAAAACCTAGATTAATATCCTTTACCAAAATCTAGATTAAAGCCTATACCAAAACCTAGATTGATATTGCTTACCAAAACCTAGATTTATATCGCATACCAAAACCTAGATTTCAATATCGCACACCAAAACCTATATTGTAATGCACAACCTAGATTTTAATATCGTACACCAAAACCTAGATTTATATCTCATACCAAAACCTAGATTAATATCCTTTACCAAAATCTAGATTAAAGCCTATACCAAAACCTAGATTGATATTGCTTACCAAAGCCTAGATTTATATCGCATACCAAAACCTAGATTTTAATACCGTACACCAAAACCTATATTGTAAGGCACAACCTAGATTTTAATATCGTACACCAAAACCTAGATTTATATCTCATACCAAAACCGAGATTAATATCCTTTACCAAAATCTAGATTAAAGCCTATACCAAAATCTAGATTGATATTGCTTTCCAAAATCTAGATTTATATCGCATACCAAAACCTAGATTTTAATACCGTACACCAAAACCTATATTGTAAGGCACAACCTAGATTTTAATATCGTACACCAAAACCTAGATTTATATCTCATACCAAATGCTAGATTAATATCCTTTACCAAAATCTAGATTAAAGCCTATACCAAAACCTAGATTGATATTGCTTACCAAAGCCTAGATTTATATCGCATACCAAAACCTAGATTTTAATACCGTACACCAAAACCTATATTGTAAGGCACAACCTAGATTTTAATATCGTACACCAAAACCTAGATTTATATCTCATACCAAAACCTAGATTAATATCCTTTACCAAAATCTAGATTAAAGCCTATACCAAAATCTAGATTGATATTGCTTTCCAAAATCTAGATTTATATCGCATACCAAAACCTAGATTTTAATACCGTACACCAAAACCTATATTGTAAGGCACAACCTAGATTTTAATATCGTACACCAAAACCTAGATTTATATCTCATACCAAAACCTAGATTAATATCCTTTACCAAAATCTAGATTAAAGCCTATACCAAAACCTAGATTGATATTGCTTACCAAAATCTAGATTTATATCGCATACCAAAACCTAGATTTTAATACCGTACACCAAAACCTATATTGTAAGGCACAACCTAGATTTTAATATCGTACACCAAAACCTAGATTTATATCTCATACCAAAACCTAGATTAATATCCTTTACCAAAATCTAGATTAAAGCCTATACCAAAACCTAGATTGATATTGCTTACCAAAACCTAGATTTATATCGCATACCAAAACCTAGATTTATATCGCACACCAAAACCTAGAATTATGCAGTATAAAACAAAACCTAGATTTACCTTGTATACCAAAGCCTAGATTTATATCTCATACCAAAATCTAGATTTATACAATATACCAAAACCTAGATTTTAATACCGTACACCAAAACCTATATTGTAATGCACAACCTAGATTTTAATATCGTACACCAAAACCTAGATTTATATCTCATACCAAAACCTAGATTAATATCCTTTACCAAAATCTAGATTAAAGCCTATACCAAAACCTAGATTGATATTGCTTACCAAAACCTAGATTTATATCGCATACCAAAACCTAGATTTTAATACCGTACACCAAAACCTATATTGTAAGGCACAACCTAGATTTTAATATCGTACACCAAAACCTAGATTTATATCTCATACCAAAACCTAGATTAATATCCTTTACCAAAATCTAGATTAAAGCCTATAACAAAACCTAGATTGATATTGCTTACCAAAACCTAGATTTATATCGCATACCAAAACCTAGATTTATATCGCACACCAAAACATAGAATTATGCAGTATAAAACAAAACCTAGATTTACCTTGTATACCAAAGCCTAGATTTATATTGTATACCAAAATCTAGATTTATACAATATACCAAAACCTAGATTTTAATACCGTACACCAAAACCTATATTGTAATGCACAACCTAGATTTTAATATCGTACACCAAAACCTAGATTTATATCTCATACCAAAACCTAGATTAATATCCTTTACCAAAATCTAGATTAAAGCCTATACCAAAACCTAGATTGATATTGCATACCAAAACCTAGATTTATATCGCATACCAAAACCTAGATTTCAATATCGCACACCAAAACCTATATTGTAATGCACAACCTAGATTTTAATATCGTACACCAAAACCTAGATTTATATCTCATACCAAAACCTAGATTAATATCCTTTACCAAAATCTAGATTAAAGCCTATACCAAAACCTAGATTGATATTGCTTACCAAAGCCTAGATTTATATCGCATACCAAAACCTAGATTTTAATACCGTACACCAAAACCTATATTGTAATGCACAACCTAGATTTTAATATCGTACACCAAAACCTAGATTTATATCTCATACCAAAACCTAGATTAATATCCTTTACCAAAATCTAGATTAAAGCCTATACCAAAACCTAGATTGATATTGCTTACCAAAATCTAGATTTATATCGCATACCAAAACCTAGATTTTAATACCGTACACCAAAACCTATATTGTAATGCACAACCTAGATTTTAATATCGTACACCAAAACCTAGATTTATATCTCATACCAAAACCTAGATTAATATCCTTTACCAAAATCTAGATTAAAGCCTATACCAAAACCTAGATTGATATTGCTTACCAAAACCTAGATTTATATCGCATACCAAAACCTAGATTTTAATACCGTACACCAAAACCTATATTGTAAGGCACAACCTAGATTTTAATATCGTACACCAAAACCTAGATTTATATCTCATACCAAAACCTAGATTAATATCCTTTACCAAAATCTAGATTAAAGCCTATACCAAAACCTAGATTGATATTGCTTACCAAAACCTAGATTTATATCGCATACCAAAACCTAGATTTTAATACCGTACACCAAAACCTATATTGTAAGGCACAACCTAGATTTTAATATCGTACACCAAAACCTAGATTTATATCTCATACCAAAACCTAGATTAATATCCTTTACCAAAATCTAGATTAAAGCCTATACCAAAGCCTAGATTTCTATTGTATACCAAAATCTAGATTTATACAATATACCAAAACCTAGATTTTAATACCGTACACCAAAACCTATATTGTAATGCACAACCTAGATTTTAATATCGTCCACCAAAACCTAGATTTATATCTCATACCAAAACCTAGATTAATATCCTTTACCAAAATCTAGATTAAAGCCTATAACAAAACCTAGATTGATATTGCTTACCAAAACCTAGATTTATATCGCATACCAAAACCTAGATTTATATCGCACACCAAAACCTAGAATTATGCAGTATAAAACAAAACCTAGATTTACCTTGTATACCAAAGCCTAGATTTATATTGTATACCAAAATCTAGATTTATACAATATACCAAAACCTATATTTTAATACCGTACACCAAAACCTATATTGTAATGCACAACCTAGATTTTAATATCGTACACCAAAACCTAGATTTATATCTCATATCAAAACCTAGATTAATATCCTTTATCAAAATCTAGATTAAAGCCTATACCAAAACCTAGATTGATATTGCTTACCAAAACCTAGATATATATCGCATACCAAAACCTAGATTTATATCGCACACCAAAACCTAGAATTATGCAGTATAAAACAAAACCTAGATTTACCTTGTATACCAAAGCCTAGATTTATATTGTATACCAAAATCTAGATTTATACAATATACCAAAACCTAGATTTTAATACCGTACACCAAAACCTATATTGTAATGCACAACCTAGATTTTAATATCGTACACCAAAACCTAGATTTATATCTCATACCAAAACCTAGATTAATATCCTTTACCAAAATCTAGATTAAAGCCTATACCAAAACCTAGATTGATATTGCTTACCAAAACCTAGATTTATATCGCATACCAAAACCTAGATTTTAATACCGTACACCAAAACCTATATTGTAATGCACAACCTAGATTTTAATATCGTACACCAAAACCTAGATTTATATCTTATACCAAAACCTAGATTAATATCCTTTACTAAAATCTAGATTAAAGCCTATACCAAAACCTAGATTGATATTGCTTACCAAAATCTAGATTTATATCGCATACCAAAACCTAGATTTTAATACCGTACACCAAAACCTATATTGTAAGGCACAACCTAGATTTTAATATCGTACACCAAAACCTAGATTTATATCTCATACCAAAACCTAGATTAATATCCTTTACCAAAATCTAGATTAAAGCCTATACCAAAACCTAGATTGATATTGCTTACCAAAACCTAGATTTATATCGCATACCAAAACCTAGATTTCAATATCGCACACCAAAACCTATATTGTAATGCACAACCTAGATTTTAATATCGTACACCAAAACCTAGATTTATATCTCATACCAAAACCTAGATTAATATCCTTTACCAAAATCTAGATTAAAGCCTATACCAAAACCTAGATTGATATTGCTTACCAAAGCCTAGATTTATATCGCATACCAAAACCTAGATTTTAATACCGTACACCAAAACCTATATTGTAAGGCACAACCTAGATTTTAATATCGTACACCAAAACCTAGATTTATATCTCATACCAAAACCGAGATTAATATCCTTTACCAAAATCTAGATTAAAGCCTATACCAAAATCTAGATTGATATTGCTTTCCAAAATCTAGATTTATATCGCATACCAAAACCTAGATTTTAATACCGTACACCAAAACCTATATTGTAAGGCACAACCTAGATTTTAATATCGTACACCAAAACCTAGATTTATATCTCATACCAAATGCTAGATTAATATCCTTTACCAAAATCTAGATTAAAGCCTATACCAAAACCTAGATTGATATTGCTTACCAAAGCCTAGATTTATATCGCATACCAAAACCTAGATTTTAATACCGTACACCAAAACCTATATTGTAAGGCACAACCTAGATTTTAATATCGTACACCAAAACCTAGATTTATATCTCATACCAAAACCTAGATTAATATCCTTTACCAAAATCTAGATTAAAGCCTATACCAAAATCTAGATTGATATTGCTTTCCAAAATCTAGATTTATATCGCATACCAAAACCTAGATTTTAATACCGTACACCAAAACCTATATTGTAAGGCACAACCTAGATTTTAATATCGTACACCAAAACCTAGATTTATATCTCATACCAAAACCTAGATTAATATCCTTTACCAAAATCTAGATTAAAGCCTATACCAAAACCTAGATTGATATTGCTTACCAAAATCTAGATTTATATCGCATACCAAAACCTAGATTTTAATACCGTACACCAAAACCTATATTGTAAGGCACAACCTAGATTTTAATATCGTACACCAAAACCTAGATTTATATCTCATACCAAAACCTAGATTAATATCCTTTACCAAAATCTAGATTAAAGCCTATACCAAAACCTAGATTGATATTGCTTACCAAAACCTAGATTTATATCGCATACCAAAACCTAGATTTATATCGCACACCAAAACCTAGAATTATGCAGTATAAAACAAAACCTAGATTTACCTTGTATACCAAAGCCTAGATTTATATCTCATACCAAAATCTAGATTTATACAATATACCAAAACCTAGATTTTAATACCGTACACCAAAACCTATATTGTAATGCACAACCTAGATTTTAATATCGTACACCAAAACCTAGATTTATATCTCATACCAAAACCTAGATTAATATCCTTTACCAAAATCTAGATTAAAGCCTATACCAAAACCTAGATTGATATTGCTTACCAAAACCTAGATTTATATCGCATACCAAAACCTAGATTTTAATACCGTACACCAAAACCTATATTGTAAGGCACAACCTAGATTTTAATATCGTACACCAAAACCTAGATTTATATCTCATACCAAAACCTAGATTAATATCCTTTACCAAAATCTAGATTAAAGCCTATACCAAAACCTAGATTGATATTGCTTACCAAAACCTAGATTTATATCGCATACCAAAACCTAGATTTTAATACCGTACACCAAAACCTATATTGTAAGGCACAACCTAGATTTTAATATCGTACACCAAAACCTAGATTTATATCTCATACCAAAACCTAGATTAATATCCTTTACCAAAATCTAGATTAAAGCCTATACCAAAGCCTAGATTTCTATTGTATACCAAAATCTAGATTTATACAATATACCAAAACCTAGATTTTAATACCGTACACCAAAACCTATATTGTAATGCACAACCTAGATTTTAATATCGTACACCAAAACCTAGATTTATATCTCATACCAAAACCTAGATTAATATCCTTTACCAAAATCTAGATTAAAGCCTATAACAAAACCTAGATTGATATTGCTTACCAAAACCTAGATTTATATCGCATACCAAAACCTAGATTTATATCGCACACCAAAACCTAGAATTATGCAGTATAAAACAAAACCTAGATTTACCTTGTATACCAAAGCCTAGATTTATATTGTATACCAAAATCTAGATTTATACAATATACCAAAACCTATATTTTAATACCGTACACCAAAACCTATATTGTAAGGCACAACCTAGATTTTAATATCGTACACCAAAACCTAGATTTATATCTCATACCAAAACCTAGATTAATATCCTTTACCAAAATCTAGATTAAAGCCTATACCAAAACCTAGATTGATATTGCTTACCAAAACCTAGATTTATATCGCATACCAAAACCTAGATTTCAATATCGCACACCAAAACCTATATTGTAATGCACAACCTAGATTTTAATATCGTACACCAAAACCTAGATTTATATCTCATACCAAAACCTAGATTAATATCCTTTACCAAAATCTAGATTAAAGCCTATACCAAAACCTAGATTGATATTGCTTACCAAAGCCTAGATTTATATCGCATACCAAAACCTAGATTTTAATACCGTACACCAAAACCTATATTGTAAGGCACAACCTAGATTTTAATATCGTACACCAAAACCTAGATTTATATCTCATACCAAAACCGAGATTAATATCCTTTACCAAAATCTAGATTAAAGTCTATACCAAAATCTAGATTGATATTGTTTTCCAAAATCTAGATTTATATCGCATACCAAAACCTAGATTTTAATACCGTACACCAAAACCTATATTGTAAGGCACAACCTAGATTTTAATATCGTACACCAAAACCTAGATTTATATCTCATACCAAATGCTAGATTAATATCCTTTACCAAAATCTAGATTAAAGCCTATACCAAAACCTAGATTGATATTGCTTACCAAAATCTAGATTTATATCGCATACCAAAACCTAGATTTATATCGCACACCAAAACCTAGAATTATGCAGTATAAAACAAAACCTAGATTTACCTTGTATACCAAAGCCTAGATTTATATTGTATACCAAAATCTAGATTTATACAATATACCAAAACCTAGATTTGAATACCGTACACCAAAACCTATATTGTAATGCACAACCTAGATTTTAATATCGTACACCAAAACCTAGATTTATATCTCATACCAAAACCTAGATTAATATCCTTTACCAAAATCTAGATTAAAGCCTATACCAAAACCTAGATTGATATTGCTTACCAAAACCTAGATTTATATCGCATACCAAAACCTAGATTTCAATATCGCACACCAAAACCTATATTGTAATGCACAACCTAGATTTTAATATCGTACACCAAAACCTAGATTTATATCTCATACCAAAACCTAGATTAATATCCTTTACCAAAATCTAGATTAAAGCCTATACCAAAACCTAGATTGATATTGCTTACCAAAGCCTAGATTTATATCGCATACCAAAACCTAGATTTTAATACCGTACACCAAAACCTATATTGTAAGGCACAACCTAGATTTTAATATCGTACACCAAAACCTAGATTTATATCTCATACCAAAACCGAGATTAATATCCTTTACCAAAATCTAGATTAAAGCCTATACCAAAATCTAGATTGATATTGTTTTCCAAAATCTAGATTTATATCGCATACCAAAACCTAGATTTTAATACCGTACACCAAAACCTATATTGTAAGGCACAACCTAGATTTTAATATCGTACACCAAAACCTAGATTTATATCTCATACCAAATGCTAGATTAATATCCTTTACCAAAATCTAGATTAAAGCCTATACCAAAACCTAGATTGATATTGCTTACCAAAATCTAGATTTATATCGCATACCAAAACCTAGATTTATATCGCACACCAAAACCTAGAATTATGCAGTATAAAACAAAACCTAGATTTACCTTGTATACCAAAGCCTAGATTTATATTGTATACCAAAATCTAGATTTATACAATATACCAAAACCTAGATTTGAATACCGTACACCAAAACCTATATTGTAATGCACAACCTAGATTTTAATATCGTACACCAAAACCTAGATTTATATCTCATACCAAAACCTAGATTAATATCCTTTACCAAAATCTAGATTAAAGCCTATACCAAAACCTAGATTGATATTGCTTACCAAAACCTAGATTTATATCGCATACCAAAACCTAGATTTTAATACCGTACACCAAAACCTATATTGTAATGCACAACCTAGATTTTAATATCGTACACCAAAACCTAGATTTATATCTTATACCAAAACCTAGATTAATATCCTTTACTAAAATCTAGATTAAAGCCTATACCAAAACCTAGATTGATATTGCTTACCAAAATCTAGATTTATATCGCATACCAAAACCTAGATTTTAATACCGTACACCAAAACCTATATTGTAAGGCACAATCTAGATTTTAATATCGTACACCAAAACCTAGATTTATATCTCATACCAAAACCTAGATTAATATCCTTTACCAAAATCTAGATTAAAGCCTATACCAAAACCTAGATTGATATTGCTTACCAAAACCTAGATTTATATCGCATACCAAAACCTAGATTTCAATATCGCACACCAAAACCTATATTGTAATGCACAACCTAGATTTTAATATCGTACACCAAAACCTAGATTTATATCTCATACCAAAACCTAGATTAATATCCTTTACCAAAATCTAGATTAAAGCCTATACCAAAACCTAGATTGATATTGCTTACCAAAGCCTAGATTTATATCGCATACCAAAACCTAGATTTTAATACCGTACACCAAAACCTATATTGTAAGGCACAACCTAGATTTTAATATCGTACACCAAAACCTAGATTTATATCTCATACCAAAACCGAGATTAATATCCTTTACCAAAATCTAGATTAAAGCCTATACCAAAATCTAGATTGATATTGCTTTCCAAAATCTAGATTTATATCGCATACCAAAACCTAGATTTTAATACCGTACACCAAAACCTATATTGTAAGGCACAACCTAGATTTTAATATCGTACACCAAAACCTAGATTTATATCTCATACCAAAACCTAGATTAATATCCTTTACCAAAATCTAGATTAAAGCCTATACCAAAACCTAGATTGATATTGCTTACCAAAATCTAGATTTATATCGCATACCAAAACCTAGATTTTAATACCGTACACCAAAACCTATATTGTAAGGCACAACCTAGATTTTAATATCGTACACCAAAACCTAGATTTATATCTCATACCAAAACCTAGATTAATATCCTTTACCAAAATCTAGATTAAAGCCTATACCAAAACCTAGATTGATATTGCTTACCAAAATATAGATTTATATCGCATACCAAAACCTAGATTTATATCGCACACCAAAACCTAGAATTATGCAGTATAAAACAAAACCTAGATTTACCTTGTATACCAAAGCCTAGATTTATATTGTATACCAAAATCTAGATTTATACAATATACCAAAACCTAGATTTTAATACCGTACACCAAAACCTATATTGTAATGCACAACCTAGATTTTAATATCGTACACCAAAACCTAGATTTATATCTCATACCAAAACCTAGATTAATATCCTTTACCAAAATCTAGATTAAAGCCTATACCAAAACCTAGATTGATATTGCTTACCAAAACCTAGATTTATATCGCATACCAAAACCTAGATTTTAATACCGTACACCAAAACCTATATTGTAAGGCACAACCTAGATTTTAATATCGTACACCAAAACCTAGATTTATATCTCATACCAAAACCTAGATTAATATCCTTTACCAAAATCTAGATTAAAGCCTATACCAAAACCTAGATTGATATTGCTTACCAAAATCTAGATTTATATCGCATACCAAAACCTAGATTTTAATACCGTACACCAAAACCTATATTGTAATGCACAACCTAGATTTTAATATCGTACACCAAAACCTAGATTTATATCTCATACCAAAACCTAGATTAATATCCTTTACCAAAACCTAGATTGATATTGCTTACCAAAACCTAGATTTATATCGCATACCAAAACCTAGATTTCAATATCGCACACCAAAACCTATATTGTAAGGCACAACCTAGATTTTAATATCGTACACCAAAACCTAGATTTATATCTCATACCAAAACCTAGATTAATATCCTTTACCAAAATCTAGATTAAAGCCTATACCAAAACCTAGATTGATATTGCTTACCAAAGCCTAGATTTATATCGCATACCAAAACCTAGATTTTAATACCCTACACCAAAACCTATATTGTAAGGCACAACCTAGATTTTAATATCGTACACCAAAACCTAGATTTATATCTCATACCAAAACCTAGATTAATATCCTTTACCAAAATCTAGATTAAAGCCTATACCAAAACCTAGATTGATATTGCTTACCAAAACCTAGATTTATATCGCATACCAAAACCTAGATTTATATCGCACACCAAAACCTAGAATTATGCAGTATAAAACAAAACCTAGATTTACCTTGTATACCAAAGCCTAGATTTATATCTCATACCAAAATCTAGATTTATATAATATACCAAAACCTAGATTTTAATACCGTACACCAAAACCTATATTGTAATGCACAACCTAGATTTTAATATCGTACACCAAAACCTAGATTTATATCTCATACCAAAACCTAGATTAATATCCTTTACCAAAATCTAGATTAAAGCCTATACCAAAACCTAGATTGATATTGCTTACCAAAACCTAGATTTATATCGCATACCAAAACCTAGATTTTAATACCGTACACCAAAAACCTATATTGTAAGGCACAACCTAGATTTTAATATCGTACACCAAAACCTAGATTTATATCTCATACCAAAACCTAGATTAATATCCTTTACCAAAATCTAGATTAAAGCTTATACCAAAACCTAGATTGATATTGCTTACCAAAATCTAGATTTATATCGCATACCAAAACCTAGATTTTAATACCGTACACCAAAACCTATATTGTAAGGCACAACCTAGATTTTAATATCGTACACCAAAACCTAGATTTATATCTCATACCAAAACCTAGATTAATATCCTTTACCAAAATCTAGATTAAAGCCTATACCAAAACCTAGATTGATATTGCTTACCAAAACCTAGATTTATATCGCATACCAAAACCTAGATTTTAATACCGTACACCAAAACCTATATTGTAAGGCACAACCTAGATTTTAATATCGTACACCAAAACCTAGATTTATATCTCATACCAAAACCTAGATTAATATCCTTTACCAAAATCTAGATTAAAGCCTATACCAAAACCTAGATTGATATTGCTTACCAAAACCTAGATTTATATCGCATACCAAAACCTAGATTTTAATACCGTACACCAAAACCTATATTGTAAGGCACAACCTAGATTTTAATATCGTACACCAAAACCTAGATTTATATCTCATACCAAAACCTAGATTAATATCCTTTACCAAAATCTAGATTAAAGCCTATACCAAAACCTAGATTGATATTGCTTACCAAAACCTAGATTTATATCGCATACCAAAACCTAGATTTTAATACCGTACACCAAAACCTATATTGTAAGGCACAACCTAGATTTTAATATCGTACACCAAAACCTAGATTTATATCTCATACCAAAACCTAGATTAATATCCTTTACCAAAACCTAGATTAAAGCCTATACCAAAACCTAGATTGATATTGCTTACCAAAACCTAGATTTATATCGCATACCAAAACCTAGATTTATATCGCACACCAAAACCTAGAATTATGCAGTATAAAACAAAACCTAGATTTACCTTGTATACCAAAGCCTAGATTTATATCTCATACCAAAATCTAGATTTATACAATATACCAAAACCTAGATTTTAATACCGTACACCAAAACCTATATTGTAATGCACAACCTAGATTTTAATATCGTACACCAAAACCTAGATTTATATCTCATACCAAAACCTAGATTAATATCCTTTACCAAAATCTAGATTAAAGCCTATACCAAAACCTAGATTGATATTGCTTACCAAAACCTAGATTTATATCGCATACCAAAACCTAGATTTTAATACCGTACACCAAAACCTATATTGTAAGGCACAACCTAGATTTTAATATCGTACACCAAA
Source organism: Bathymodiolus brooksi (assembly GCA_963680875.1). Lineage (NCBI taxonomy): Eukaryota > Metazoa > Mollusca > Bivalvia > Mytilida > Modiolidae > Bathymodiolus > Bathymodiolus brooksi. Next base: position 91,879,235 of record OY804576.1, read on the forward strand.
ACCTAGATTTATATCTCATACCAAAACCTAGATTAATATCCTTTACCAAAATCTAGATTAAAGCCTATACCAAAACCTAGATTGATATTGCTTACCAAAACCTAGATTTATATCGCATACCAAAACCTAGATTTTAATACCGTACACCAAAACCTATATTGTAAGGCACAACCTAGATTTTAATATCGTACACCAAAACCTAGATTTATATCTCATACCAAAACCTAGATTAATATCCTTTACCAAAATCTAGATTAAAGCCTATACCAAAACCTAGATTGATATTGCTTACCAAAACCTAGATTTATATCGCATACCAAAACCTAGATTTTAATACCGTACACCAAAACCTATATTGTAAGGCACAACCTAGATTTTAATATCGTACACCAAAACCTAGATTTATATCTCATACCAAAACCTAGATTAATATCCTTTACCAAAATCTAGATTAAAGCCTATACCAAAACCTAGATTGATATTGCTTACCAAAACCTAGATTTATATCGCATACCAAAACCTAGATTTATATCGCACACCAAAACCTAGAATTATGCAGTATAAAACAAAACCTAGATTTACCTTGTATACCAAAGCCTAGATTTATATCTCATACCAAAATCTAGATTTATACAATATACCAAAACCTAGATTTTAATACCGTACACCAAAACCTATATTGTAATGCACAACCTAGATTTTAATATCGTACACCAAAACCTAGATTTATATCTCATACCAAAACCTAGATTAATATCCTTTACCAAAATCTAGATTAAAGCCTATACCAAAACCTAGATTGATATTGCTTACCAAAATCTAGATTTATATCGCATACCAAAACCTAGATTTTAATACCGTACACCAAAACCTATATTGTAATGCACAACCTAGATTTTAATATCGTACACCAAAACCTAGATTTATATCTCATACCAAAACCTAGATTAATATCCTTTACCAAAACCTAGATTGATATTGCTTACCAAAACCTAGATTTATATCGCATACCAAAACCTAGATTTCAATATCGCACACCAAAACCTATATTGTAAGGCACAACCTAGATTTTAATATCGTACACCAAAACCTAGATTTATATCTCATACCAAAACCTAGATTAATATCCTTTACCAAAATCTAGATTAAAGCCTATACCAAAACCTAGATTGATATTGCTTACCAAAGCCTAGATTTATATCGCATACCAAAACCTAGATTTTAATACCGTACACCAAAACCTATATTGTAAGGCACAACCTAGATTTTAATATCGTACACCAAAACCTAGATTTATATCTCATACCAAAACCTAGATTAATATCCTTTACCAAAACCTAGATTGATATTGCTTACCAAAACCTAGATTTATATCGCATACCAAAACCTAGATTTATATCGCACACCAAAACCTAGAATTATGCAGTATAAAACAAAACCTAGATTTACCTTGTATACCAAAGCCTAGATTTATATCTCATACCAAAATCTAGATTTATATAATATACCAAAACCTAGATTTTAATACCGTACACCAAAACCTATATTGTAATGCACAACCTAGATTTTAATATCGTACACCAAAACCTAGATTTATATCTCATACCAAAACCTAGATTAATATCCATTACCAAAATCTAGATTAAAGCCTATACCAAAACCTAGATTGATATTGCTTACCAAAACCTAGATTTATATCGCATACCAAAACCTAGATTTTAATACCGTACACCAAAACCTATATTGTAAGGCACAACCTAGATTTTAATATCGTACACCAAAACCTAGATTTATATCTCATACCAAAACCTAGATTAATATCCTTTACCAAAATCTAGATTAAAGCTTATACCAAAACCTAGATTGATATTGCTTACCAAAATCTAGATTTATATCGCATACCAAAACCTAGATTTTAATACCGTACACCAAAACCTATATTGTAAGGCACAACCTAGATTTTAATATCGTACACCAAAACCTAGATTTATATCTCATACCAAAACCTAGATTAATATCCTTTACCAAAATCTAGATTAAAGCCTATACCAAAACCTAGATTGATATTGCTTACCAAAACCTAGATTTATATCGCATACCAAAACCTAGATTTTAATACCGTACACCAAAACCTATATTGTAAGGCACAACCTAGATTTTAATTTCGTACACCAAAACCTAGATTTATATCTCATACCAAAACCTAGATTAATATCCTTTACCAAAATCTAGATTAAAGCCTATACCAAAACCTAGATTGATATTGCTTACCAAAACCTAGATTTATATCGCATACCAAAACCTAGATTTTAATACCGTACACCAAAACCTATATTGTAAGGCACAACCTAGATTTTAATATCGTACACCAAAACCTAGATTTATATCTCATACCAAAACCTAGATTAATATCCTTTACCAAAATCTAGATTAAAGCCTATACCAAAACCTAGATTGATATTGCTTACCAAAACCTAGATTTATATCGCATACCAAAACCTAGATTTTAATACCGTACACCAAAACCTATATTGTAAGGCACAACCTAGATTTTAATATCGTACACCAAAACCTAGATTTATATCTCATACCAAAACCTAGATTAATATCCTTTACCAAAATCTAGATTAAAGCCTATACCAAAACCTAGATTGATATTGCTTACCAAAACCTAGATTTATATCGCATACCAAAACCTAGATTTTAATACCGTACACCAAAACCTATATTGTAAGGCACAACCTAGATTTTAATATCGTACACCAAAACCTAGATTTATATCTCATACCAAAACCTAGATTAATATCCTTTACCAAAATCTAGATTAAAGCCTATACCAAAACCTAGATTGATATTGCTTACCAAAACCTAGATTTATATCGCATACCAAAACCTAGATTTTAATACCGTACACCAAAACCTATATTGTAAGGCACAACCTAGATTTTAATATCGTACACCAAAACCTAGATTTATATCTCATACCAAAACCTAGATTAATATCCTTTACCAAAATCTAGATTAAAGCCTATACCAAAGCCTAGATTTCTATTGTATACCAAAATCTAGATTTATACAATATACCAAAACCTAGATTTTAATACCGTACACCAAAACCTATATTGTAATGCACAACCTAGATTTTAATATCGTACACCAAAACCTAGATTTATATCTCATATCAAAACCTAGATTAATATCCTTTACCAAAATCTAGATTAAAGCCTATAACAAAACCTAGATTGATATTGCTTACCAAAACCTAGATTTATATCGCATACCAAAACCTAGATTTATATCGCACACCAAAACCTAGAATTATGCAGTATAAAACAAAACCTAGATCTACCTTGTATACCAAAGCCTAGATTTATATTGTATACCAAAATCTAGATTTATACAATATACCAAAACCTAGATTTTAATACCGTACACCAAAACCTATATTGTAATGCACAACCTAGATTTTAATATCGTACACCAAAACCTAGATTTATATCTCATATCAAAACCTAGATTAATATCCTTTACCAAAATCTAGATTAAAGCCTATACCAAAACCTAGATTGATATTGCTTACCAAAACCTAGATTTATATCGCATACCAAAACCTAGATTTATATCGCACACCAAAACATAGAATTATGCAGTATAAAACAAAACCTAGATTTACCTTGTATACCAAAGCCTAGATTTATATTGTATACCAAAATCTAGATTTATACAATATACCAAAACCTAGATTTTAATACCGTACACCAAAACCTATATTGTAATGCACAACCTAGATTTTAATATCGTACACCAAAACCTAGATTTATATCTCATACCAAAACCTAGATTAATATCCTTTACCAAAATCTAGATTAAAGCCTATACCAAAACCTAGATTGATATTGCTTACCAAAACCTAGATTTATATCGCATACCAAAACCTAGATTTTAATACCGTACACCAAAACCTATATTGTAAGGCACAACCTAGATTTTAATATCGTACACCAAAACCTAGATTTATATCTCATACCAAAACCGAGATTAATATCCTTTACCAAAATCTAGATTAAAGCCTATACCAAAATCTAGATTGATATTGCTTTCCAAAATCTAGATTTATATCGCATACCAAAACCTAGATTTTAATACCGTACACCAAAACCTATATTGTAAGGCACAACCTAGATTTTAATATCGTACACCAAAACCTAGATTTATATCTCATACCAAATGCTAGATTAATATCCTTTACCAAAATCTAGATTAAAGCCTATACCAAAACCTAGATTGATATTGCTTACCAAAATCTAGATTTATATCGCATACCAAAACCTAGATTTATATCGCACACAAAAACCTAGAATTATGCAGTATAAAACAAAACCTAGATTTACCTTGTATACCAAAGCCTAGATTTATATTGTATACCAAAATCTAGATTTATACAATATACCAAAACCTAGATTTTAATACCGTACACCAAAACCTATATTGTAATGCACAACCTAGATTTTAATATCGTACACCAAAACCTAGATTTATATCTCATACCAAAACCTAGATTAATATCCTTTACCAAAATCTAGATTAAAGCCTATACCAAAACCTAGATTGATATTGCTTACCAAAACCTAGATTTATATCGCATACCAAAACCTAGATTTTAATACCGTACACCAAAACCTATATTGTAAGGCACAACCTAGATTTTAATATCGTACACCAAAACCTAGATTTATATCTCATACCAAAACCTAGATTAATATCCTTTACCAAAATCTAGATTAAAGCCTATACCAAAACCTAGATTGATATTGCTTACCAAAATCTAGATTTATATCGCATACCAAAACCTAGATTTTAATACCGTACACCAAAACCTATATTGTAAGGCACAACCTAGATTTTAATATCGTACAACAAAACCTAGATTTATATCTCATACCAAAACCTAGATTAATATCCTTTACCAAAATCTAGATTAAAGCCTATACCAAAACCTAGATTGATATTGCTTACCAAAACCTAGATTTATATCGCATACCAAAACCTAGATTTCAATATCGCACACCAAAACCTATATTGTAATGCACAACCTAGATTTTAATATCGTACACCAAAACCTAGATTTATATCTCATACCAAAACCTAGATTAATATCCTTTACCAAAACCTAGATTGATATTGCTTACCAAAACCTAGATTTATATCGCATACCAAAACCTAGATTTCAATATCGCACACCAAAACCTATATTGTAAGGCACAACCTAGATTTTAATATCGTACACCAAAACCTAGATTTATATCTCATACCAAAACCTAGATTAATATCCTTTACCAAAATCTAGATTAAAGCCTATACCAAAACCTAGATTGATATTGCTTACCAAAGCCTAGATTTATATCGCATACCAAAACCTAGATTTTAATACCGTACACCAAAACCTATATTGTAAGGCACAACCTAGATTTTAATATCGTACACCAAAACCTAGATTTATATCTCATACCAAAACCTAGATTAATATCCTTTACCAAAATCTACATTAAAGCCTATACCAAAACCTAGATTGATATTGCTTACCAAAACCTAGATTTATATCGCATACCAAAACCTAGATTTATATCGCACACCAAAACCTAGAATTATGCAGTATAAAACAAAACCTAGATTTACCTTGTATACCAAAGCCTAGATTTATATCTCATACCAAAATCTAGATTTATATAATATACCAAAACCTAGATTTTAATACCGTACACCAAAACCTATATTGTAATGCACAACCTAGATTTTAATATCGTACACCAAAACCTAGATTTATATCTCATACCAAAACCTAGATTAATATCCTTTACCAAAATCTAGATTAAAGCCTATACCAAAACCTAGATTGATATTGCTTACCAAAACCTAGATTTATATCGCATACCAAAACCTAGATTTTAATACCGTACACCAAAACCTATATTGTAAGGCACAACCTAGATTTTAATATCGTACACCAAAACCTAGATTTATATCTCATACCAAAACCTAGATTAATATCCTTTACCAAAATCTAGATTAAAGCTTATACCAAAACCTAGATTGATATTGCTTACCAAAATCTAGATTTATATCGCATACCAAAACCTAGATTTTAATACCGTACACCAAAACCTATATTGTAAGGCACAACCTAGATTTTAATATCGTACACCAAAACCTAGATTTATATCTCATACCAAAACCTAGATTAATATCCTTTACCAAAATCTAGATTAAAGCCTATACCAAAACCTAGATTGATATTGCTTACCAAAACCTAGATTTATATCGCATACCAAAACCTAGATTTTAATACCGTACACCAAAACCTATATTGTAAGGCACAACCTAGATTTTAATATCGTACACCAAAACCTAGATTTATATCTCATACCAAAACCTAGATTAATATCCTTTACCAAAATCTAGATTAAAGCCTATACCAAAACCTAGATTGATATTGCTTACCAAAACCTAGATTTATATCGCATACCAAAACCTAGATTTTAATACCGTACACCAAAACCTATATTGTAAGGCACAACCTAGATTTTAATATCGTACACCAAAACCTAGATTTATATCTCATACCAAAACCTAGATTAATATCCTTTACCAAAATCTAGATTAAAGCCTATACCAAAACCTAGATTGATATTGCTTACCAAAACCTAGATTTATATCGCATACCAAAACCTAGATTTTAATACCGTACACCAAAACCTATATTGTAAGGCACAACCTAGATTTTAATATCGTACACCAAAACCTAGATTTATATCTCATACCAAAACCTAGATTAATATCCTTTACCAAAATCTAGATTAAAGCCTATACCAAAACCTAGATTGATATTGCTTACCAAAACCTAGATTTATATCGCATACCAAAACCTAGATTTATATCGCACACCAAAACCTAGAATTATGCAGTATAAAACAAAACCTAGATTTACCTTGTATACCAAAGCCTACATTTATATCTCATACCAAAATCTAGATTTATACAATATACCAAAACCTAGATTTTAATACCGTACACCAAAACCTATATTGTAATGCACAACCTAGATTTTAATATCGTACACCAAAACCTAGATTTATATCTCATAACAAAACCTAGATTAATATCCTTTACCAAAATCTAGATTAAAGCCTATACCAAAACCTAGATTGATATTGCTTACCAAAACCTAGATTTATATCGCATACCAAAACCTAGATTTTAATACCGTACACCAAAACCTATATTGTAAGGCACAACCTAGATTTTAATATCGTACACCAAAACCTATATTGTAATGCACAACCTAGATTTTAATATCGTACACCAAAACCTAGATTTATATCTCATACCAAAACCTAGATTAATATCCTTTACCAAAATCTAGATTAAAGCCTATACCAAAACCTAGATTGATATTGCTTACCAAAATCTAGATTTATATCGCATACCAAAACCTAGATTTTAATACCGTACACCAAAACCTATATTGTAAGGCACAACCTAGATTTTAATATCGTACACCAAAACCTAGATTTATATCTCATACCAAAACCTAGATTAATATCCTTTACCAAAATCTAGATTAAAGCCTATACCAAAACCTAGATTGATATTGCTTACCAAAACCTAGATTTATATCGCATACCAAAACCTAGATTTTAATACCGTACACCAAAACCTATATTGTAAGGCACAACCTAGATTTTAATATCGTACACCAAAACCTAGATTTATATCTCATACCAAAACCTAGATTAATATCCTTTACCAAAATCTAGATTAAAGCCTATACCAAAACCTAGATTGATATTGCTTACCAAAACCTAGATTTATATCGCATACCAAAACCTAGATTTTAATACCGTACACCAAAACCTATATTGTAAGGCACAACCTAGATTTTAATATCGTACACCAAAACCTAGATTTATATCTCATACCAAAACCTAGATTAATATCCTTTACCAAAATCTAGATTAAAGCCTATACCAAAACCTAGATTGATATTGCTTACCAAAACCTAAATTTATATCGCATACCAAAACCTAGATTTTAATACCGTACACCAAAACCTATATTGTAAGGCACAACCTAGATTTTAATATCGTACACCAAAACCTAGATTTATATCTCATACCAAAACCTAGATTAATATCCTTTACCAAAATCTAGATTAAAGCCAATACCAAAACCTAGATTGATATTGCTTACCAAAACCTAGATTTATATCGCATACCAAAACCTAGATTTATATCGCACACCAAAACCTAGAATTATGCAGTATAAAACAAAACCTAGATTTACCTTGTATACCAAAGCCTAGATTTATATCTCATACCAAAATCTAGATTTATACAATATACCAAAACCTAGATTTTAATACCGTACACCAAAACATATATTGTAATGCACAACCTAGATTTTAATATCGTACACCAAAACCTAGATTTATATCTCATACCAAAACCTAGATTAATATCCTTTACCAAAATCTAGATTAAAGCCTATACCAAAACCTAGATTGATATTGCTTACCAAAACCTAGATTTATATCGCATACCAAAACCTAGATTTTAATACCGTACACCAAAACCTATATTGTAAGGCACAACCTAGATTTTAATATCGTACACCAAAACCTAGATTTATATCTCATAACAAAACCTAGATTAATATCCTTTACCAAAATCTAGATTAAAGCCTATACCAAAACCTAGATTGATATTGCTTACCAAAACCTAGATTTATATCGCATACCAAAACCTAGATTTTAATACCGTACACCAAAACCTATATTGTAAGGCACAACCTAGATTTTAATATCGTACACCAAAACCTATATTGTAATGCACAACCTAGATTTTAATATCGTACACCAAAACCTAGATTTATATCTCATACTAAAACCTAGATTAATATCCTTTACCAAAATCTAGATTAAAGCCTATACCAAAACCTAGATTGATATTGCTTACCAAAATCTAGATTTATATCGCATACCAAAACCTAGATTTTAATACCGTACACCAAAACCTATATTGTAAGGCACAACCTAGATTTTAATATCGTACACCAAAACCTAGATTTATATCTCATACCAAAACCTAGATTAATATCCTTTACCAAAATCTAGATTAAAGCCTATACCAAAACCTAGATTGATATTGCTTACCAAAACCTAGATTTATATCGCATACCAAAACCTAGATTTTAATACCGTACACCAAAACCTATATTGTAAGGCACAACCTAGATTTTAATATCGTACACCAAAACCTAGATTTATATCTCATACCAAAACCTAGATTAATATCCTTTACCAAAATCTAGATTAAAGCCTATACCAAAACCTAGATTGATATTGCTTACCAAAACCTAGATTTATATCGCATACCAAAACCTAGATTTTAATACCGTACACCAAAACCTATATTGTAAGGCACAACCTAGATTTTAATATCGTACACCAAAACCTAGATTTATATCTCATACCAAAACCTAGATTAATATCCTTTACCAAAATCTAGATTAAAGCCTATACCAAAACCTAGATTGATATTGCTTACCAAAACCTAGATTTATATCGCATACCAAAACCTAGATTTTAATACCGTACACCAAAACCTATATTGTAAGGCACAACCTAGATTTTAATATCGTACACCAAAACCTAGATTTATATCTCATACCAAAACCTAGATTAATATCCTTTACCAAAATCTAGATTAAAGCCTATACCAAAACCTAGATTGATATTGCTTACCAAAACCTAGATTTATATCGCATACCAAAACCTAGATTTTAATACCGTACACCAAAACCTATATTGTAAGGCACAACCTAGATTTTAATATCGTACACCAAAACCTAGATTTATATCTCATACCAAAACCTAGATTAATATCCTTTACCAAAATCTAGATTAAAGCCTATACCAAAGCCTAGATTTCTATTGTATACCAAAATCTAGATTTATACAATATACCAAAACCTAGATTTTAATACCGTACACCAAAACCTATATTGTAATGCACAACCTAGATTTTAATATCGTACACCAAAACCTAGATTTATATCTCATATCAAAACCTAGATTAATATCCTTTACCAAAATCTAGATTAAAGCCTATACCAAAACCTAGATTGATATTGCTTACCAAAACCTAGATTTATATCGCATACCAAAACCTAGATTTATATCGCACACCAAAACATAGAATTATGCAGTATAAAACAAAACCTAGATTTACCTTGTATACCAAAGCCTAGATTTATATTGTATACCAAAATCTAGATTTATACAATATACCAAAACCTAGATTTTAATACCGTACACCAAAACCTATATTGTAATGCACAACCTAGATTTTAATATCGTACACCAAAACCTAGATTTATATCTCATATCAAAACCTAGATTAATATCCTTTACCAAAATCTAGATTAAAGCCTATACCAAAACCTAGATTGATATTGCTTACCAAAACCTAGATTTATATCGCATACCAAAACCTAGATTTATATCGCACACCAAAACATAGAATTATGCAGTATAAAACAAAACCTAGATTTACCTTGTATACCAAAGCCTAGATTTATATTGTATACCAAAATCTAGATTTATACAATATACCAAAACCTAGATTTTAATACCGTACACCAAAACCTATATTGTAATGCACAACCTAGATTTTAATATCGTACACCAAAACCTAGATTTATATCTCATACCAAAACCTAGATTAATATCCTTTACCAAAATCTAGATTAAAGCCTATACCAAAACCTAGATTGATATTGCTTACCAAAACCTAGATTTATATCGCATACCAAAACCTAGATTTTAATACCGTACACCAAAACCTATATTGTAAGGCACAACCTAGATTTTAATATCGTACACCAAAACCTAGATTTATATCTCATACCAAAACCGAGATTAATATCCTTTACCAAAATCTAGATTAAAGCCTATACCAAAATCTAGATTGATATTGCTTTCCAAAATCTAGATTTATATCGCATACCAAAACCTAGATTTTAATACCGTACACCAAAACCTATATTGTAAGGCACAACCTAGATTTTAATATCGTACACCAAAACCTAGATTTATATCTCATACCAAATGCTAGATTAATATCCTTTACCAAAATCTAGATTAAAGCCTATACCAAAACCTAGATTGATATTGCTTACCAAAATCTAGATTTATATCGCATACCAAAACCTAGATTTATATCGCACACAAAAACCTAGAATTATGCAGTATAAAACAAAACCTAGATTTACCTTGTATACCAAAGCCTAGATTTATATTGTATACCAAAATCTAGATTTATACAATATACCAAAACCTAGATTTTAATACCGTACACCAAAACCTATATTGTAATGCACAACCTAGATTTTAATATCGTACACCAAAACCTAGATTTATATCTCATACCAAAACCTAGATTAATATCCTTTACCAAAATCTAGATTAAAGCCTATACCAAAACCTAGATTGATATTGCTTACCAAAACCTAGATTTATATCGCATACCAAAACCTAGATTTTAATACCGTACACCAAAACCTATATTGTAAGGCACAACCTAGATTTTAATATCGTACACCAAAACCTAGATTTATATCTCATACCAAAACCTAGATTAATATCCTTTACCAAAATCTAGATTAAAGCCTATACCAAAACCTAGATTGATATTGCTTACCAAAATCTAGATTTATATCGCATACCAAAACCTAGATTTTAATACCGTACACCAAAACCTATATTGTAATGCACAACCTAGATTTTAATATCGTACACCAAAACCTAGATTTATATCTCATACCAAAACCTAGATTAATATCCTTTACCAAAACCTAGATTGATATTGCTTACCAAAACCTAGATTTATATCGCATACCAAAACCTAGATTTCAATATCGCACACCAAAACCTATATTGTAAGGCACAACCTAGATTTTAATATCGTACACCAAAACCTAGATTTATATCTCATACCAAAACCTAGATTAATATCCTTTACCAAAATCTAGATTAAAGCCTATACCAAAACCTAGATTGATATTGCTTACCAAAGCCTAGATTTATATCGCATACCAAAACCTAGATTTTAATACCGTACACCAAAACCTATATTGTAAGGCACAACCTAGATTTTAATATCGTACACCAAAACCTAGATTTATATCTCATACCAAAACCTAGATTAATATCCTTTACCAAAATCTACATTAAAGCCTATACCAAAACCTAGATTGATATTGCTTACCAAAACCTAGATTTATATCGCATACCAAAACCTAGATTTATATCGCACACCAAAACCTAGAATTATGCAGTATAAAACAAAACCTAGATTTACCTTGTATACCAAAGCCTAGATTTATATCTCATACCAAAATCTAGATTTATATAATATACCAAAACCTAGATTTTAATACCGTACACCAAAACCTATATTGTAATGCACAACCTAGATTTTAATATCGTACACCAAAACCTAGATTTATATCTCATACCAAAACCTAGATTAATATCCTTTACCAAAATCTAGATTAAAGCCTATACCAAAACCTAGATTGATATTGCTTACCAAAACCTAGATTTATATCGCATACCAAAACCTAGATTTTAATACCGTACACCAAAACCTATATTGTAAGGCACAACCTAGATTTTAATATCGTACACCAAAACCTAGATTTATATCTCATACCAAAACCTAGATTAATATCCTTTACCAAAATCTAGATTAAAGCTTATACCAAAACCTAGATTGATATTGCTTACCAAAATCTAGATTTATATCGCATACCAAAACCTAGATTTTAATACCGTACACCAAAACCTATATTGTAAGGCACAACCTAGATTTTAATATCGTACACCAAAACCTAGATTTATATCTCATACCAAAACCTAGATTAATATCCTTTACCAAAATCTAGATTAAAGCCTATACCAAAACCTAGATTGATATTGCTTACCAAAACCTAGATTTATATCGCATACCAAAACCTAGATTTTAATACCGTACACCAAAACCTATATTGTAAGGCACAACCTAGATTTTAATATCGTACACCAAAACCTAGATTTATATCTCATACCAAAACCTAGATTAATATCCTTTACCAAAATCTAGATTAAAGCCTATACCAAAACCTAGATTGATATTGCTTACCAAAACCTAGATTTATATCGCATACCAAAACCTAGATTTTAATACCGTACACCAAAACCTATATTGTAAGGCACAACCTAGATTTTAATATCGTACACCAAAACCTAGATTTATATCTCATACCAAAACCTAGATTAATATCCTTTACCAAAATCTAGATTAAAGCCTATACCAAAACCTAGATTGATATTGCTTACCAAAACCTAGATTTATATCGCATACCAAAACCTAGATTTTAATACCGTACACCAAAACCTATATTGTAAGGCACAACCTAGATTTTAATATCGTACACCAAAACCTAGATTTATATCTCATACCAAAACCTAGATTAATATCCTTTACCAAAATCTAGATTAAAGCCTATACCAAAACCTAGATTGATATTGCTTACCAAAACCTAGATTTATATCGCATACCAAAACCTAGATTTATATCGCACACCAAAACCTAGAATTATGCAGTATAAAACAAAACCTAGATTTACCTTGTATACCAAAGCCTAGATTTATATCTCATACCAAAATCTAGATTTATACAATATACCAAAACCTAGATTTTAATACCGTACACCAAAACCTATATTGTAATGCACAACCTAGATTTTAATATCGTACACCAAAACCTAGATTTATATCTCATAACAAAACCTAGATTAATATCCTTTACCAAAATCTAGATTAAAGCCTATACCAAAACCTAGATTGATATTGCTTACCAAAACCTAGATTTATATCGCATACCAAAACCTAGATTTTAATACCGTACACCAAAACCTATATTGTAAGGCACAACCTAGATTTTAATATCGTACACCAAAACCTATATTGTAATGCACAACCTAGATTTTAATATCGTACACCAAAACCTAGATTTATATCTCATACCAAAACCTAGATTAATATCCTTTACCAAAATCTAGATTAAAGCCTATACCAAAACCTAGATTGATATTGCTTACCAAAATCTAGATTTATATCGCATACCAAAACCTAGATTTTAATACCGTACACCAAAACCTATATTGTAAGGCACAACCTAGATTTTAATATCGTACACCAAAACCTAGATTTATATCTCATACCAAAACCTAGATTAATATCCTTTACCAAAATCTAGATTAAAGCCTATACCAAAACCTAGATTGATATTGCTTACCAAAACCTAGATTTATATCGCATACCAAAACCTAGATTTTAATACCGTACACCAAAACCTATATTGTAAGGCACAACCTAGATTTTAATATCGTACACCAAAACCTAGATTTATATCTCATACCAAAACCTAGATTAATATCCTTTACCAAAATCTAGATTAAAGCCTATACCAAAACCTAGATTGATATTGCTTACCAAAACCTAGATTTATATCGCATACCAAAACCTAGATTTTAATACCGTACACCAAAACCTATATTGTAAGGCACAACCTAGATTTTAATATCGTACACCAAAACCTAGATTTATATCTCATACCAAAACCTAGATTAATATCCTTTACCAAAATCTAGATTAAAGCCTATACCAAAACCTAGATTGATATTGCTTACCAAAACCTAAATTTATATCGCATACCAAAACCTAGATTTTAATACCGTACACCAAAACCTATATTGTAAGGCACAACCTAGATTTTAATATCGTACACCAAAACCTAGATTTATATCTCATACCAAAACCTAGATTAATATCCTTTACCAAAATCTAGATTAAAGCCAATACCAAAACCTAGATTGATATTGCTTACCAAAACCTAGATTTATATCGCATACCAAAACCTAGATTTATATCGCACACCAAAACCTAGAATTATGCAGTATAAAACAAAACCTAGATTTACCTTGTATACCAAAGCCTAGATTTATATCTCATACCAAAATCTAGATTTATACAATATACCAAAACCTAGATTTTAATACCGTACACCAAAACATATATTGTAATGCACAACCTAGATTTTAATATCGTACACCAAAACCTAGATTTATATCTCATACCAAAACCTAGATTAATATCCTTTACCAAAATCTAGATTAAAGCCTATACCAAAACCTAGATTGATATTGCTTACCAAAACCTAGATTTATATCGCATACCAAAACCTAGATTTTAATACCGTACACCAAAACCTATATTGTAAGGCACAACCTAGATTTTAATATCGTACACCAAAACCTAGATTTATATCTCATAACAAAACCTAGATTAATATCCTTTACCAAAATCTAGATTAAAGCCTATACCAAAACCTAGATTGATATTGCTTACCAAAACCTAGATTTATATCGCATACCAAAACCTAGATTTTAATACCGTACACCAAAACCTATATTGTAAGGCACAACCTAGATTTTAATATCGTACACCAAAACCTATATTGTAATGCACAACCTAGATTTTAATATCGTACACCAAAACCTAGATTTATATCTCATACCAAAACCTAGATTAATATCCTTTACCAAAATCTAGATTAAAGCCTATACCAAAACCTAGATTGATATTGCTTACCAAAATCTAGATTTATATCGCATACCAAAACCTAGATTTTAATACCGTACACCAAAACCTATATTGTAAGGCACAACCTAGATTTTAATATCGTACACCAAAACCTAGATTTATATCTCATACCAAAACCTAGATTAATATCCTTTACCAAAATCTAGATTAAAGCCTATACCAAAACCTAGATTGATATTGCTTACCAAAACCTAGATTTATATCGCATACCAAAACCTAGATTTTAATACCGTACACCAAAACCTATATTGTAAGGCACAACCTAGATTTTAATATCGTACACCAAAACCTAGATTTATATCTCATACCAAAACCTAGATTAATATCCTTTACCAAAATCTAGATTAAAGCCTATACCAAAACCTAGATTGATATTGCTTACCAAAACCTAGATTTATATCGCATACCAAAACCTAGATTTTAATACCGTACACCAAAACCTATATTGTAAGGCACAACCTAGATTTTAATATCGTACACCAAAACCTAGATTTATATCTCATACCAAAACCTAGATTAATATCCTTTACCAAAATCTAGATTAAAGCCTATACCAAAACCTAGATTGATATTGCTTACCAAAACCTAGATTTATATCGCATACCAAAACCTAGATTTTAATACCGTACACCAAAACCTATATTGTAAGGCACAACCTAGATTTTAATATCGTACACCAAAACCTAGATTTATATCTCATACCAAAACCTAGATTAATATCCTTTACCAAAATCTAGATTAAAGCCTATACCAAAACCTAGATTGATATTGCTTACCAAAACCTAGATTTATATCGCATACCAAAACCTAGATTTTAATACCGTACACCAAAACCTATATTGTAAGGCACAACCTAGATTTTAATATCGTACACCAAAACCTAGATTTATATCTCATACCAAAACCTAGATTAATATCCTTTACCAAAATCTAGATTAAAGCCTATACCAAAGCCTAGATTTCTATTGTATACCAAAATCTAGATTTATACAATATACCAAAACCTAGATTTTAATACCGTACACCAAAACCTATATTGTAATGCACAACCTAGATTTTAATATCGTACACCAAAACCTAGATTTATATCTCATATCAAAACCTAGATTAATATCCTTTACCAAAATCTAGATTAAAGCCTATAACAAAACCTAGATTGATATTGCTTACCAAAACCTAGATTTATATCGCATACCAAAACCTAGATTTATATCGCACACCAAAACCTAGAATTATGCAGTATAAAACAAAACCTAGATTTACCTTGTATACCAAAGCCTAGATTTATATTGTATACCAAAATCTAGATTTATACAATATACCAAAACCTAGATTTTAATACCGTACACCAAAACCTATATTGTAATGCACAACCTAGATTTTAATATCGTACACCAAAACCTAGATTTATATCTCATATCAAAACCTAGATTAATATCCTTTACCAAAATCTAGATTAAAGCCTATACCAAAACCTAGATTGATATTGCTTACCAAAACCTAGATTTATATCGCATACCAAAACCTAGATTTATATCGCACACCAAAACATAGAATTATGCAGTATAAAACAAAACCTAGATTTACCTTGTATACCAAAGCCTAGATTTATATTGTATACCAAAATCTAGATTTATACAATATACCAAAACCTAGATTTTAATACCGTACACCAAAACCTATATTGTAATGCACAACCTAGATTTTAATATCGTACACCAAAACCTAGATTTATATCTCATACCAAAACCTAGATTAATATCCTTTACCAAAATCTAGATTAAAGCCTATACCAAAACCTAGATTGATATTGCATACCAAAACCTAGATTTATATCGCATACCAAAACCTAGATTTCAATATCGCACACCAAAACCTATATTGTAATGCACAACCTAGATTTTAATATCGTACACCAAAACCTAGATTTATATCTCATACCAAAACCTAGATTAATATCCTTTACCAAAATCTAGATTAAAGCCTATACCAAAACCTAGATTGATATTGCTTACCAAAGCCTAGATTTATATCGCATACCAAAACCTAGATTTTAATACCGTACACCAAAACCTATATTGTAATGCACAACCTAGATTTTAATATCGTACACCAAAACCTAGATTTATATCTCATACCAAAACCTAGATTAATATCCTTTACCAAAATCTAGATTAAAGCCTATACCAAAACCTAGATTGATATTGCTTACCAAAATCTAGATTTATATCGCATACCAAAACCTAGATTTTAATACCGTACACCAAAACCTATATTGTAAGGCACAACCTAGATTTTAATATCGTACACCAAAACCTAGATTTATATCTCATACCAAAACCTAGATTAATATCCTTTACCAAAATCTAGATTAAAGCCTATACCAAAACCTAGATTGATATTGCTTACCAAAACCTAGATTTATATCGCATACCAAAACCTAGATTTTAATACCGTACACCAAAACCTATATTGTAAGGCACAACCTAGATTTTAATATCGTACACCAAAACCTAGATTTATATCTCATACCAAAACCTAGATTAATATCCTTTACCAAAATCTAGATTAAAGCCTATACCAAAACCTAGATTGATATTGCTTACCAAAACCTAGATTTATATCGCATACCAAAACCTAGATTTTAATACCGTACACCAAAACCTATATTGTAAGGCACAACCTAGATTTTAATATCGTACACCAAAACCTAGATTTATATCTCATACCAAAACCTAGATTAATATCCTTTACCAAAATCTAGATTAAAGCCTATACCAAAACCTAGATTGATATTGCTTACCAAAACCTAGATTTATATCGCATACCAAAACCTAGATTTTAATACCGTACACCAAAACCTATATTGTAAGGCACAACCTAGATTTTAATATCGTACACCAAAACCTAGATTTATATCTCATACCAAAACCTAGATTAATATCCTTTACCAAAATCTAGATTAAAGCCTATACCAAAACCTAGATTGATATTGCTTACCAAAACCTAGATTTATATCGCATACCAAAACCTAGATTTTAATACCGTACACCAAAACCTATATTTTAAGGCACAACCTAGATTTTAATATCGTACACCAAAACCTAGATTTATATCTCATACCAAAACCTAGATTAATATCCTTTACCAAAATCTAGATTAAAGCCTATACCAAAACCTAGATTGATATTGCTTACCAAAACCTAGATTTATATCGCATACCAAAACCTAGATTTTAATACCGTACACCAAAACCTATATTGTAAGGCACAACCTAGATTTTAATATCGTACACCAAAACCTAGATTTATATCTCATACCAAAACCTAGATTAATATCCTTTACCAAAATCTAGATTAAAGCCTATACCAAAACCTAGATTTCTATTGTATACCAAAATCTAGATTTATACAATATACCAAAACCTAGATTTTAATACCGTACACCAAAACCTATATTGTAATGCACAACCTAGATTTTAATATCGTACACCAAAACCTAGATTTATATCTCATATCAAAACCTAGATTAATATCCTTTACCAAAATCTAGATTAAAGCCTATAACAAAACCTAGATTGATATTGCTTACCAAAACCTAGATTTATATCGCATACCAAAACCTAGATTTATATCGCACACCAAAACCTAGAATTATGCAGTATAAAACAAAACCTAGATTTACCTTGTATACCAAAGCCTAGATTTCTATTGTATACCAAAATCTAGATTTATACAATATACCAAAACCTAGATTTTAATACCGTACACCAAAACCTATATTGTAATGCACAACCTAGATTTTAATATCGTACACCAAAACCTAGATTTATATCTCATATCAAAACCTAGATTAATATCCTTTACCAAAATCTAGATTAAAGCCTATACCAAAACCTAGATTGATATTGCTTACCAAAACCTAGATTTATATCGCATACCAAAACCTAGATTTATATCGCACACCAAAACATAGAATTATGCAGTATAAAACAAAACCTAGATTTACCTTGTATACCAAAGCCTAGATTTATATTGTATACCAAAATCTAGATTTATACAATATACCAAAACCTAGATTTTAATACCGTACACCAAAACCTATATTGTAATGCACAACCTAGATTTTAATATCGTACACCAAAACCTAGATTTATATCTCATACCAAAACCTAGATTAATATCCTTTACCAAAATCTAGATTAAAGCCTATACCAAAACCTAGATTGATATTGCTTACCAAAACCTAGATTTATATCGCATACCAAAACCTAGATTTTAATACCGTACACCAAAACCTATATTGTAAGGCACAACCTAGATTTTAATATCGTACACCAAAACCTAGATTTATATCTTATACCAAAACCTAGATTAATATCCTTTACCAAAATCTAGATTAAAGCCTATACCAAAGCCTAGATTTCTATTGTATACCAAAATCTAGATTTATACAATATACCAAAACCTAGATTTTAATACCGTACACCAAAACCTATATTGTAATGCACAACCTAGATTTTAATATCGTACACCAAAACCTAGATTTATATCTCATACCAAAACCTAGATTAATATCCTTTACCAAAATCTAGATTAAAGCCTATACCAAAACCTAGATTGATATTGCTTACCAAAACCTAGATTTATATCGCATACCAAAACCTAGATTTTAATACCGTACACCAAAACCTATATTGTAAGGCACAACCTAGATTTTAATATCGTACACCAAAACCTAGATTTATATCTCATAACAAAACCTAGATTAATATCCTTTACCAAAATCTAGATTAAAGCCTATACCAAAACCTAGATTGATATTGCTTACCAAAACCTAGATTTATATCGCATACCAAAACCTAGATTTTAATACCGTACACCAAAACCTATATTGTAAGGCACAACCTAGATTTTAATATCGTACACCAAAACCTATATTGTAATGCACAACCTAGATTTTAATATCGTACACCAAAACCTAGATTTATATCTCATACCAAAACCTAGATTAATATCCTTTACCAAAATCTAGATTAAAGCCTATACCAAAACCTAGATTGATATTGCTTACCAAAATCTAGATTTATATCGCATACCAAAACCTAGATTTTAATACCGTACACCAAAACCTATATTGTAAGGCACAACCTAGATTTTAATATCGTACACCAAAACCTAGATTTATATCTCATACCAAAACCTAGATTAATATCCTTTACCAAAATCTAGATTAAAGCCTATACCAAAACCTAGATTGATATTGCTTACCAAAACCTAGATTTATATCGCATACCAAAACCTAGATTTTAATACCGTACACCAAAACCTATATTGTAAGGCACAACCTAGATTTTAATATCGTACACCAAAACCTAGATTTATATCTCATACCAAAACCTAGATTAATATCCTTTACCAAAATCTAGATTAAAGCCTATACCAAAACCTAGATTGATATTGCTTACCAAAACCTAGATTTATATCGCATACCAAAACCTAGATTTTAATACCGTACACCAAAACCTATATTGTAAGGCACAACCTAGATTTTAATATCGTACACCAAAACCTAGATTTATATCTCATACCAAAACCTAGATTAATATCCTTTACCAAAATCTAGATTAAAGCCTATACCAAAACCTAGATTGATATTGCTTACCAAAACCTAGATTTATATCGCATACCAAAACCTAGATTTTAATACCGTACACCAAAACCTATATTGTAAGGCACAACCTAGATTTTAATATCGTACACCAAAACCTAGATTTATATCTCATACCAAAACCTAGATTAATATCCTTTACCAAAATCTAGATTAAAGCCTATACCAAAACCTAGATTGATATTGCTTACCAAAACCTAGATTTATATCGCATACCAAAACCTAGATTTTAATACCGTACACCAAAACCTATATTGTAAGGCACAACCTAGATTTTAATATCGTACACCAAAACCTAGATTTATATCTCATACCAAAACCTAGATTAATATCCTTTACCAAAATCTAGATTAAAGCCTATACCAAAGCCTAGATTTCTATTGTATACCAAAATCTAGATTTATACAATATACCAAAACCTAGATTTTAATACCGTACACCAAAACCTATATTGTAATGCACAACCTAGATTTTAATATCGTACACCAAAACCTAGATTTATATCTCATATCAAAACCTAGATTAATATCCTTTACCAAAATCTAGATTAAAGCCTATAACAAAACCTAGATTGATATTGCTTACCAAAACCTAGATTTATATCGCATACCAAAACCTAGATTTATATCGCACACCAAAACCTAGAATTATGCAGTATAAAACAAAACCTAGATTTACCTTGTATACCAAAGCCTAGATTTATATTGTATACCAAAATCTAGATTTATACAATATACCTAACCTAGATTTTAATACCGTACACCAAAACCTATATTGTAATGCACAACCTAGATTTTAATATCGTACACCAAAACCTAGATTTATATCTCATATCAAAACCTAGATTAATATCCTTTACCAAAATCTAGATTAAAGCCTATACCAAAACCTAGATTGATATTGCTTACCAAAACCTAGATTTATATCGCATACCAAAACCTAGATTTATATCGCACACCAAAACATAGAATTATGCAGTATAAAACAAAACCTAGATTTACCTTGTATACCAAAGCCTAGATTTATATTGTATACCAAAATCTAGATTTATACAATATACCAAAACCTAGATTTTAATACCGTACACCAAAACCTATATTGTAATGCACAACCTAGATTTTAATATCGTACACCAAAACCTAGATTTATATCTCATACCAAAACCTAGATTAATATCCTTTACCAAAATCTAGATTAAAGCCTATACCAAAACCTAGATTGATATTGCATACCAAAACCTAGATTTATATCGCATACCAAAACCTAGATTTCAATATCGCACACCAAAACCTATATTGTAATGCACAACCTAGATTTTAATATCGTACACCAAAACCTAGATTTATATCTCATACCAAAACCTAGATTAATATCCTTTACCAAAATCTAGATTAAAGCCTATACCAAAACCTAGATTGATATTGCTTACCAAAGCCTAGATTTATATCGCATACCAAAACCTAGATTTTAATACCGTACACCAAAACCTATATTGTAATGCACAACCTAGATTTTAATATCGTACACCAAAACCTAGATTTATATCTCATACCAAAACCTAGATTAATATCCTTTACCAAAATCTAGATTAAAGCCTATACCAAAACCTAGATTGATATTGCTTACCAAAATCTAGATTTATATCGCATACCAAAACCTAGATTTTAATACCGTACACCAAAACCTATATTGTAAGGCACAACCTAGATTTTAATATCGTACACCAAAACCTAGATTTATATCTCATACCAAAACCTAGATTAATATCCTTTACCAAAATCTAGATTAAAGCCTATACCAAAACCTAGATTGATATTGCTTACCAAAACCTAGATTTATATCGCATACCAAAACCTAGATTTTAATACCGTACACCAAAACCTATATTGTAAGGCACAACCTAGATTTTAATATCGTACACCAAAACCTAGATTTATATCTCATACCAAAACCTAGATTAATATCCTTTACCAAAATCTAGATTAAAGCCTATACCAAAACCTAGATTGATATTGCTTACCAAAACCTAGATTTATATCGCATACCAAAACCTAGATTTTAATACCGTACACCAAAACCTATATTGTAAGGCACAACCTAGATTTTAATATCGTACACCAAAACCTAGATTTATATCTCATACCAAAACCTAGATTAATATCCTTTACCAAAATCTAGATTAAAGCCTATACCAAAACCTAGATTGATATTGCTTACCAAAACCTAGATTTATATCGCATACCAAAACCTAGATTTTAATACCGTACACCAAAACCTATATTGTAAGGCACAACCTAGATTTTAATATCGTACACCAAAACCTAGATTTATATCTCATACCAAAACCTAGATTAATATCCTTTACCAAAATCTAGATTAAAGCCTATACCAAAACCTAGATTGATATTGCTTACCAAAACCTAGATTTATATCGCATACCAAAACCTAGATTTTAATACCGTACACCAAAACCTATATTTTAAGGCACAACCTAGATTTTAATATCGTACACCAAAACCTAGATTTATATCTCATACCAAAACCTAGATTAATATCCTTTACCAAAATCTAGATTAAAGCCTATACCAAAACCTAGATTGATATTGCTTACCAAAACCTAGATTTATATCGCATACCAAAACCTAGATTTTAATACCGTACACCAAAACCTATATTGTAAGGCACAACCTAGATTTTAATATCGTACACCAAAACCTAGATTTATATCTCATACCAAAACCTAGATTAATATCCTTTACCAAAATCTAGATTAAAGCCTATAACAAAACCTAGATTGATATTGCTTACCAAAACCTAGATTTATATCGCATACCAAAACCTAGATTTATATCGCACACCAAAACCTAGAATTATGCAGTATAAAACAAAACCTAGATTTACCTTGTATACCAAAGCCTAGATTTATATTGTATACCAAAATCTAGATTTATACAATATACCAAAACCTAGATTTTAATACCGTACACCAAAACCTATATTGTAATGCACAACCTAGATTTTAATATCGTACACCAAAACCTAGATTTATATCTCATATCAAAACCTAGATTAATATCCTTTACCAAAATCTAGATTAAAGCCTATACCAAAACCTAGATTGATATTGCTTACCAAAACCTAGATTTATATCGCATACCAAAACCTAGATTTATATCGCACACCAAAACATAGAATTATGCAGTATAAAACAAAACCTAGATTTACCTTGTATACCAAAGCCTAGATTTATATTGTATACCAAAATCTAGATTTATACAATATACCAAAACCTAGATTTTAATACCGTACACCAAAACCTATATTGTAATGCACAACCTAGATTTTAATATCGTACACCAAAACCTAGATTTATATCTCATACCAAAACCTAGATTAATATCCTTTACCAAAATCTAGATTAAAGCCTATACCAAAACCTAGATTGATATTGCTTACCAAAACCTAGATTTATATCGCATACCAAAACCTAGATTTTAATACCGTACACCAAAACCTATATTGTAAGGCACAACCTAGATTTTAATATCGTACACCAAAACCTAGATTTATATCTTATACCAAAACCTAGATTAATATCCTTTACCAAAATCTAGATTAAAGCCTATACCAAAGCCTAGATTTCTATTGTATACCAAAATCTAGATTTATACAATATACCAAAACCTAGATTTTAATACCGTACACCAAAACCTATATTGTAATGCACAACCTAGATTTTAATATCGTACACCAAAACCTAGATTTATATCTCATACCAAAACCTAGATTAATATCCTTTACCAAAATCTAGATTAAAGCCTATAACAAAACCTAGATTGATATTGCTTACCAAAACCTAGATTTATATCTCATACCAAAACCTAGATTAATATCCTTTACCAAAATCTAGATTAAAGCCTATAACAAAACCTAGATTGATATTGCTTACCAAAACCTAGATTTATATCGCATACCAAAACCTAGATTTATATCGCACACCAAAACCTAGAATTATGCAGTATAAAACAAAACCTAGATTTACCTTGTATACCAAAGCCTAGATTTATATTGTATACCAAAATCTAGATTTATACAATATACCAAAACCTAGATTTTAATACCGTACACCAAAACCTATATTGTAATGCACAACCTAGATTTTAATATCGTACACTAAAACCTAGATTTATATCTCATATCAAAACCTAGATTAATATCCTTTACCAAAATCTAGATTAAAGCCTATACCAAAACCTAGATTGATATTGCTTACCAAAACCTAGATTTATATCGCATACCAAAACCTAGATTTATATCGCACACCAAAACATAGAATTATGCAGTATAAAACAAAACCTAGATTTACCTTGTATACCAAAGCCTAGATTTATATTGTATACCAAAATCTAGATTTATACAATATACCAAAACCTAGATTTTAATACCGTACACCAAAACCTATATTGTAATGCACAACCTAGATTTTAATATCGTACACCAAAACCTAGATTTATATCTCATACCAAAACCTAGATTAATATCCTTTACCAAAATCTAGATTAAAGCCTATACCAAAACCTAGATTGATATTGCTTACCAAAACCTAGATTTATATCGCATACCAAAACCTAGATTTTAATACCGTACACCAAAACCTATATTGTAAGGCACAACCTAGATTTTAATATCGTACACCAAAACCTAGATTTATATCTTATACCAAAACCTAGATTAATATCCTTTACCAAAATCTAGATTAAAGCCTATACCAAAACCTAGATTGATATTGCTTACCAAAATCTAGATTTATATCGCATACCAAAACCTAGATTTTAATACCGTACACCAAAACCTATATTGTAATGCACAACCTAGATTTTAATATCGTACACCAAAACCTAGATTTATATCTCATACCAAAACCTAGATTAATATCCTTTACCAAAATCTAGATTAAAGCCTATACCAAAACCTAGATTGATATTGCTTACCAAAACCTAGATTTATATCGCATACCAAAACCTAGATTTTAATACCGTACACCAAAACCTATATTGTAAGGCACAACCTAGATTTTAATATCGTACACCAAAACCTAGATTTATATCTCATACCAAAACCTAGATTAATATCCTTTACCAAAATCTAGATTAAAGCCTATACCAAAACCTAGATTGATATTGCTTACCAAAACCTAGATTTATATCGCATACCAAAACCTAGATTTTAATACCGTACACCAAAACCTATATTGTAAGGCACAACCTAGATTTTAATATCGTACACCAAAACCTAGATTTATATCTCATACCAAAACCTAGATTAATATCCTTTACCAAAATCTAGATTAAAGCCTATACCAAAACCTAGATTGATATTGCTTACCAAAACCTAGATTTATATCGCATACCAAAACCTAGATTTTAATACCGTACACCAAAACCTATATTGTAAGGCACAACCTAGATTTTAATATCGTACACCAAAACCTAGATTTATATCTCATACCAAAACCTAGATTAATATCCTTTACCAAAATCTAGATTAAAGCCTATACCAAAACCTAGATTGATATTGCTTACCAAAACCTAGATTTATATCGCATACCAAAACCTAGATTTTAATACCGTACACCAAAACCTATATTGTAAGGCACAACCTAGATTTTAATATCGTACACCAAAACCTAGATTTATATCTCATACCAAAACCTAGATTAATATCCTTTACCAAAATCTAGATTAAAGCCTATACCAAAACCTAGATTGATATTGCTTACCAAAACCTAGATTTATATCGCATACCAAAACCTAGATTTTAATACCGTACACCAAAACCTATATTTTAAGGCACAACCTAGATTTTAATATCGTACACCAAAACCTAGATTTATATCTCATACCAAAACCTAGATTAATATCCTTTACCAAAATCTAGATTAAAGCCTATACCAAAACCTAGATTGATATTGCTTACCAAAACCTAGATTTATATCGCATACCAAAACCTAGATTTTAATACCGTACACCAAAACCTATATTGTAAGGCACAACCTAGATTTTAATATCGTACACCAAAACCTAGATTTATATCTCATACCAAAACCTAGATTAATATCCTTTACCAAAATCTAGATTAAAGCCTATACCAAAGCCTAGATTTCTATTGTATACCAAAATCTAGATTTATACAATATACCAAAACCTAGATTTTAATACCGTACACCAAAACCTATATTGTAATGCACAACCTAGATTTTAATATCGTACACCAAAACCTAGATTTATATCTCATATCAAAACCTAGATTAATATCCTTTACCAAAATCTAGATTAAAGCCTATAACAAAACCTAGATTGATATTGCTTACCAAAACCTAGATTTATATCGCATACCAAAACCTAGATTTATATCGCACACCAAAACCTAGAATTATGCAGTATAAAACAAAACCTAGATTTACCTTGTATACCAAAGCCTAGATTTATATTGTATACCAAAATCTAGATTTATACAATATACCAAAACCTAGATTTTAATACCGTACACCAAAACCTATATTGTAATGCACAACCTAGATTTTAATATCGTACACCAAAACCTAGATTTATATCTCATATCAAAACCTAGATTAATATCCTTTACCAAAATCTAGATTAAAGCCTATACCAAAACCTAGATTGATATTGCTTACCAAAACCTAGATTTATATCGCATACCAAAACCTAGATTTATATCGCACACCAAAACCTAGAATTATGCAGTATAAAACAAAACCTAGATTTACCTTGTATACCAAAGCCTAGATTTATATTGTATACCAAAATCTAGATTTATACAATATACCAAAACCTAGATTTTAATACCGTACACCAAAACCTATATTGTAATGCACAACCTAGATTTTAATATCGTACACCAAAACCTAGATTTATATCTCATACCAAAACCTAGATTAATATCCTTTACCAAAATCTAGATTAAAGCCTATACCAAAACCTAGATTGATATTGCTTACCAAAACCTAGATTTATATCGCATACCAAAACCTAGATTTTAATACCGTACACCAAAACCTATATTGTAAGGCACAACCTAGATTTTAATATCGTACACCAAAACCTAGATTTATATCTTATACCAAAACCTAGATTAATATCCTTTACCAAAATCTAGATTAAAGCCTATACCAAAGCCTAGATTTCTATTGTATACCAAAATCTAGATTTATACAATATACCAAAACCTAGATTTTAATACCGTACACCAAAACCTATATTGTAATGCACAACCTAGATTTTAATATCGTACACCAAAACCTAGATTTATATCTCATACCAAAACCTAGATTAATATCCTTTACCAAAATCTAGATTAAAGCCTATAACAAAACCTAGATTGATATTGCTTACCAAAACCTAGATTTATATCGCATACCAAAACCTAGATTTATATCGCACACCAAAACCTAGAATTATGCAGTATAAAACAAAACCTAGATTTACCTTGTATACCAAAGCCTAGATTTATATTGTATACCAAAATCTAGATTTATACAATATACCAAAACCTAGATTTTAATACCGTACACCAAAACCTATATTGTAATGCACAACCTAGATTTTAATATCGTACACTAAAACCTAGATTTATATCTCATATCAAAACCTAGATTAATATCCTTTACCAAAATCTAGATTAAAGCCTATACCAAAACCTAGATTGATATTGCTTACCAAAACCTAGATTTATATCGCATACCAAAACCTAGATTTATATCGCACACCAAAACATAGAATTATGCAGTATAAAACAAAACCTAGATTTACCTTGTATACCAAAGCCTAGATTTATATTGTATACCAAAATCTAGATTTATACAATATACCAAAACCTAGATTTTAATACCGTACACCAAAACCTATATTGTAATGCACAACCTAGATTTTAATATCGTACACCAAAACCTAGATTTATATCTCATACCAAAACCTAGATTAATATCCTTTACCAAAATCTAGATTAAAGCCTATACCAAAACCTAGATTGATATTGCTTACCAAAACCTAGATTTATATCGCATACCAAAACCTAGATTTTAATACCGTACACCAAAACCTATATTGTAAGGCACAACCTAGATTTTAATATCGTACACCAAAACCTAGATTTATATCTTATACCAAAACCTAGATTAATATCCTTTACCAAAATCTAGATTAAAGCCTATACCAAAACCTAGATTGATATTGCTTACCAAAATCTAGATTTATATCGCATACCAAAACCTAGATTTTAATACCGTACACCAAAACCTATATTGTAATGCACAACCTAGATTTTAATATCGTACACCAAAACCTAGATTTATATCTCATACCAAAACCTAGATTAATATCCTTTACCAAAATCTAGATTAAAGCCTATACCAAAACCTAGATTGATATTGCTTACCAAAACCTAGATTTATATCGCATACCAAAACCTAGATTTTAATACCGTACACCAAAACCTATATTGTAAGGCACAACCTAGATTTTAATATCGTACACCAAAACCTAGATTTATATCTCATACCAAAACCTAGATTAATATCCTTTACCAAAATCTAGATTAAAGCCTATACCAAAACCTAGATTGATATTGCTTACCAAAACCTAGATTTATATCGCATACCAAAACCTAGATTTTAATACCGTACACCAAAACCTATATTGTAAGGCACAACCTAGATTTTAATATCGTACACCAAAACCTAGATTTATATCTCATATCAAAACCTAGATTAATATCCTTTACCAAAATCTAGATTAAAGCCTATACCAAAGCCTAGATTTCTATTGTATACCAAAATCTAGATTTATACAATATACCAAAACCTAGATTTTAATACCGTACACCAAAACCTATATTGTAATGCACAACCTAGATTTTAATATCGTACACCAAAACCTAGATTTATATCTCATATCAAAACCTAGATTAATATCCTTTACCAAAATCTAGATTAAAGCCTATAACAAAACCTAGATTGATATTGCTTACCAAAACCTAGATTTATATCGCATACCAAAACCTAGATTTATATCGCACACCAAAACCTAGAATTATGCAGTATAAAACAAAACCTAGATTTACCTTGTATACCAAAGCCTAGATTTATATTGTATACCAAAATCTAGATTTATACAATATACCAAAACCTAGATTTTAATACCGTACACCAAAACCTATATTGTAATGCACAACCTAGATTTTAATATCGTACACCAAAACCTAGATTTATATCTCATACCAAAACCTAGATTAATATCCTTTACCAAAATCTAGATTAAAGCCTATACCAAAACCTAGATTGATATTGCTTACCAAAACCTAGATTTATATCGCATACCAAAACCTAGATTTTAATACCGTACACCAAAACCTATATTGTAAGGCACAACCTAGATTTTAATATCGTACACCAAAACCTAGATTTATATCTCATACCAAAACCTAGATTAATATCCTTTACCAAAATCTAGATTAAAGCCTATACCAAAACCTAGATTGATATTGCTTACCAAAACCTAGATTTATATCGCATACCAAAACCTAGATTTTAATACCGTACACCAAAACCTATATTGTAAGGCACAACCTAGATTTTAATATCGTACACCAAAACCTAGATTTATATCTCATATCAAAACCTAGATTAATATCCTTTACCAAAATCTAGATTAAAGCCTATACCAAAGCCTAGATTTCTATTGTATACCAAAATCTAGATTTATACAATATACCAAAACCTAGATTTTAATACCGTACACCAAAACCTATATTGTAATGCACAACCTAGATTTTAATATCGTACACCAAAACCTAGATTTATATCTCATATCAAAACCTAGATTAATATCCTTTACCAAAATCTAGATTAAAGCCTATAACAAAACCTAGATTGATATTGCTTACCAAAACCTAGATTTATATCGCATACCAAAACCTAGATTTATATCGCACACCAAAACCTAGAATTATGCAGTATAAAACAAAACCTAGATTTACCTTGTATACCAAAGCCTAGATTTATATTGTATACCAAAATCTAGATTTATACAATATACCAAAACCTAGATTTTAATACCGTACACCAAAACCTATATTGTAATGCACAACCTAGATTTTAATATCGTACACCAAAACCTAGATTTATATCTCATATCAAAACCTAGATTAATATCCTTTACCAAAATCTAGATTAAAGCCTATACCAAAACCTAGATTGATATTGCTTACCAAAACCTAGATTTATATCGCATACCAAAACCTAGATTTATATCTCATACCAAAACCTAGATTAATATCCTTTACCAAAATCTAGATTAAAGCCTATACCAAAACCTAGATTGATATTGCTTACCAAAGCCTAGATTTATATCGCATACCAAAACCTAGATTTTAATACCGTACACCAAAACCTATATTGTAAGGCACAACCTAGATTTTAATATCGTACACCAAAACCTAGATTTATATCTCATACCAAAACCTAGATTAATATCCTTTACCAAAATCTAGATTAAAGCCTATACCAAAACCTAGATTGATATTGCTTACCAAAACCTAGATTTATATCGCATACCAAAACCTAGATTTATATCGCACACCAAAACCTAGAATTATGCAGTATAAAACAAAACCTAGATTTACCTTGTATACCAAAGCCTAGATTTATATCTCATACCAAAATCTAGATTTATACAATATACCAAAACCTAGATTTTAATACCGTACACCAAAACCTATATTGTAATGCACAACCTAGATTTTAATATCGTACACCAAAACCTAGATTTATATCTCATATCAAAACCTAGATTAATATCCTTTACCAAAATCTAGATTAAAGCCTATACCAAAACCTAGATTGATATTGCTTACCAAAACCTAGATTTATATCGCATACCAAAACCTAGATTTATATCGCACACCAAAACCTAGAATTATGCAGTATAAAACAAAACCTAGATTTACCTTGTATACCAAAGCCTAGATTTATATTGTATACCAAAATCTAGATTTATACAATATACCAAAACCTAGATTTTAATACCGTACACCAAAACCTATATTGTAATGCACAACCTAGATTTTAATATCGTACACCAAAACCTAGATTTATATCTCATACCAAAACCTAGATTAATATCCTTTACCAAAATCTAGATTAAAGCCTATACCAAAACCTAGATTGATATTGCTTACCAAAACCTAGATTTATATCGCATACCAAAACCTAGATTTTAATACCGTACACCAAAACCTATATTGTAAGGCACAACCTAGATTTTAATATCGTACACCAAAACCTAGATTTATATCTTATACCAAAACCTAGATTAATATCCTTTACCAAAATCTAGATTAAAGCCTATACCAAAGCCTAGATTTCTATTGTATACCAAAATCTAGATTTATACAATATACCAAAACCTAGATTTTAATACCGTACACCAAAACCTATATTGTAATGCACAACCTAGATTTTAATATCGTACACCAAAACCTAGATTTATATCTCATACCAAAACCTAGATTAATATCCTTTACCAAAATCTAGATTAAAGCCTATAACAAAACCTAGATTGATATTGCTTACCAAAACCTAGATTTATATCGCATACCAAAACCTAGATTTATATCGCACACCAAAACCTAGAATTATGCAGTATAAAACAAAACCTAGATTTACCTTGTATACCAAAGCCTAGATTTATATTGTATACCAAAATCTAGATTTATACAATATACCAAAACCTAGATTTTAATACCGTACACCAAAACCTATATTGTAATGCACAACCTAGATTTTAATATCGTACACTAAAACCTAGATTTATATCTCATATCAAAACCTAGATTAATATCCTTTACCAAAATCTAGATTAAAGCCTATACCAAAACCTAGATTGATATTGCTTACCAAAACCTAGATTTATATCGCATACCAAAACCTAGATTTATATCGCACACCAAAACATAGAATTATGCAGTATAAAACAAAACCTAGATTTACCTTGTATACCAAAGCCTAGATTTATATTGTATACCAAAATCTAGATTTATACAATATACCAAAACCTAGATTTTAATACCGTACACCAAAACCTATATTGTAATGCACAACCTAGATTTTAATATCGTACACCAAAACCTAGATTTATATCTCATACCAAAACCTAGATTAATATCCTTTACCAAAATCTAGATTAAAGCCTATACCAAAACCTAGATTGATATTGCTTACCAAAACCTAGATTTATATCGCATACCAAAACCTAGATTTTAATACCGTACACCAAAACCTATATTGTAAGGCACAACCTAGATTTTAATATCGTACACCAAAACCTAGATTTATATCTTATACCAAAACCTAGATTAATATCCTTTACCAAAATCTAGATTAAAGCCTATACCAAAACCTAGATTGATATTGCTTACCAAAATCTAGATTTATATCGCATACCAAAACCTAGATTTTAATACCGTACACCAAAACCTATATTGTAATGCACAACCTAGATTTTAATATCGTACACCAAAACCTAGATTTATATCTCATACCAAAACCTAGATTAATATCCTTTACCAAAATCTAGATTAAAGCCTATACCAAAACCTAGATTGATATTGCTTACCAAAACCTAGATTTATATCGCATACCAAAACCTAGATTTTAATACCGTACACCAAAACCTATATTGTAAGGCACAACCTAGATTTTAATATCGTACACCAAAACCTAGATTTATATCTCATACCAAAACCTAGATTAATATCCTTTACCAAAATCTAGATTAAAGCCTATACCAAAACCTAGATTGATATTGCTTACCAAAACCTAGATTTATATCGCATACCAAAACCTAGATTTTAATACCGTACACCAAAACCTATATTGTAAGGCACAACCTAGATTTTAATATCGTACACCAAAACCTAGATTTATATCTCATACCAAAACCTAGATTAATATCCTTTACCAAAATCTAGATTAAAGCCTATACCAAAACCTAGATTGATATTGCTTACCAAAACCTAGATTTATATCGCATACCAAAACCTAGATTTTAATACCGTACACCAAAACCTATATTGTAAGGCACAACCTAGATTTTAATATCGTACACCAAAACCTAGATTTATATCTCATACCAAAACCTAGATTAATATCCTTTACCAAAATCTAGATTAAAGCCTATACCAAAACCTAGATTGATATTGCTTACCAAAACCTAGATTTATATCGCATACCAAAACCTAGATTTTAATACCGTACACCAAAACCTATATTGTAAGGCACAACCTAGATTTTAATATCGTACACCAAAACCTAGATTTATATCTCATACCAAAACCTAGATTAATATCCTTTACCAAAATCTAGATTAAAGCCTATACCAAAACCTAGATTGATATTGCTTACCAAAACCTAGATTTATATCGCATACCAAAACCTAGATTTTAATACCGTACACCAAAACCTATATTGTAAGGCACAACCTAGATTTTAATATCGTACACCAAAACCTAGATTTATATCTCATATCAAAACCTAGATTAATATCCTTTACCAAAATCTAGATTAAAGCCTATACCAAAGCCTAGATTTCTATTGTATACCAAAATCTAGATTTATACAATATACCAAAACCTAGATTTTAATACCGTACACCAAAACCTATATTGTAATGCACAACCTAGATTTTAATATCGTACACCAAAACCTAGATTTATATCTCATATCAAAACCTAGATTAATATCCTTTACCAAAATCTAGATTAAAGCCCATAACAAAACCTAGATTGATATTGCTTACCAAAACCTAGATTTATATCGCATACCAAAACCTAGATTTATATCGCACACCAAAACCTAGAATTATGCAGTATAAAACAAAACCTAGATTTACCTTGTATACCAAAGCCTAGATTTATATTGTATACCAAAATCTAGATTTATACAATATACCAAAACCTAGATTTTAATACCGTACACCAAAACCTATATTGTAATGCACAACCTAGATTTTAATATCGTACACCAAAACCTAGATTTATATCTCATATCAAAACCTAGATTAATATCCTTTACCAAAATCTAGATTAAAGCCTATACCAAAACCTAGATTGATATTGCTTACCAAAACCTAGATTTATATCGCATACCAAAACCTAGATTTATATCTCATACCAAAACCTAGATTAATATCCTTTACCAAAATCTAGATTAAAGCCTATACCAAAACCTAGATTGATATTGCTTACCAAAGCCTAGATTTATATCGCATACCAAAACCTAGATTTTAATACCGTACACCAAAACCTATATTGTAAGGCACAACCTAGATTTTAATATCGTACACCAAAACCTAGATTTATATCTCATACCAAAACCTAGATTAATATCCTTTACCAAAATCTAGATTAAAGCCTATACCAAAACCTAGATTGATATTGCTTACCAAAACCTAGATTTATATCGCATACCAAAACCTAGATTTATATCGCACACCAAAACCTAGAATTATGCAGTATAAAACAAAACCTAGATTTACCTTGTATACCAAAGCCTAGATTTATATCTCATACCAAAATCTAGATTTATATAATATACCAAAACCTAGATTTTAATACCGTACACCAAAACCTATATTGTAATGCACAACCTAGATTTTAATATCGTACACCAAAACCTAGATTTATATCTCATACCAAAACCTAGATTAATATCCTTTACCAAAATCTAGATTAAAGCCTATACCAAAACCTAGATTGATATTGCTTACCAAAACCTAGATTTATATCGCATACCAAAACCTAGATTTTAATACCGTACACCAAAACCTATATTGTAAGGCACAACCTAGATTTTAATATCGTACACCAAAACCTAGATTTATATCTCATACCAAAACCTAGATTAATATCCTTTACCAAAATCTAGATTAAAGCTTATACCAAAACCTAGATTGATATTGCTTACCAAAATCTAGATTTATATCGCATACCAAAACCTAGATTTTAATACCGTACACCAAAACCTATATTGTAAGGCACAACCTAGATTTTAATATCGTACACCAAAACCTAGATTTATATCTCATACCAAAACCTAGATTAATATCCTTTACCAAAATCTAGATTAAAGCCTATACCAAAACCTAGATTGATATTGCTTACCAAAACCTAGATTTATATCGCATACCAAAACCTAGATTTTAATACCGTACACCAAAACCTATATTGTAAGGCACAACCTAGATTTTAATATCGTACACCAAAACCTAGATTTATATCTCATACCAAAACCTAGATTAATATCCTTTACCAAAATCTAGATTAAAGCCTATACCAAAACCTAGATTGATATTGCATACCAAAACCTAGATTTATATCGCATACCAAAACCTAGATTTTAATACCGTACACCAAAACCTATATTGTAAGGCACAACCTAGATTTTAATATCGTACACCAAAACCTAGATTTATATCTCATACCAAAACCTAGATTAATATCCTTTACCAAAATCTAGATTAAAGCCTATACCAAAACCTAGATTGATATTGCTTACCAAAACCTAGATTTATATCGCATACCAAAACCTAGATTTTAATACCGTACACCAAAACCTATATTGTAAGGCACAACCTAGATTTTAATATCGTACACCAAAACCTAGATTTATATCTCATACCAAAACCTAGATTAATATCCTTTACCAAAATCTAGATTAAAGCCTATACCAAAACCTAGATTGATATTGCTTACCAAAACCTAGATTTATATCGCATACCAAAACCTAGATTTTAATACCGTACACCAAAACCTATATTGTAAGGCACAACCTAGATTTTAATATCGTACACCAAAACCTAGATTTATATCTCATACCAAAACCTAGATTAATATCCTTTACCAAAATCTAGATTAAAGCCTATACCAAAACCTAGATTGATATTGCTTACCAAAACCTAGATTTATATCGCATACCAAAACCTAGATTTTAATACCGTACACCAAAACCTATATTGTAAGGCACAACCTAGATTTTAATATCGTACACCAAAACCTAGATTTATATCTCATACCAAAACCGAGATTAATATCCTTTACCAAAATCTAGATTAAAGCCTATACCAAAACCTAGATTGATATTGCTTACCAAAACCTAGATTTATATCGCATACCAAAACCTAGATTTTAATACCGTACACCAAAACCTATATTGTAAGGCACAACCTAGATTTTAATATCGTACACCAAAACCTAGATTTATATCTCATATCAAAACCTAGATTAATATCCTTTACCAAAATCTAGATTAAAGCCTATACCAAAGCCTAGATTTCTATTGTATACCAAAATCTAGATTTATACAATATACCAAAACCTAGATTTTAATACCGTACACCAAAACCTATATTGTAATGCACAACCTAGATTTTAATATCGTACACCAAAACCTAGATTTATATCTCATATCAAAACCTAGATTAATATCCTTTACCAAAATCTAGATTAAAGCCTATAACAAAACCTAGATTGATATTGCTTACCAAAACCTAGATTTATATCGCATACCAAAACCTAGATTTATATCGCACACCAAAACCTAGAATTATGCAGTATAAAACAAAACCTAGATTTACCTTGTATACCAAAGCCTAGATTTATATTGTATACCAAAATCTAGATTTATACAATATACCAAAACCTAGATTTTAATACCGTACACCAAAACCTATATTGTAATGCACAACCTAGATTTTAATATCGTACACCAAAACCTAGATTTATATCTCATATCAAAACCTAGATTAATATCCTTTACCAAAATCTAGATTAAAGCCTATACCAAAACCTAGATTGATATTGCTTACCAAAACCTAGATTTATATCGCATACCAAAACCTAGATTTATATCGCACACCAAAACATAGAATTATGCAGTATAAAACAAAACCTAGATTTACCTTGTATACCAAAGCCTAGATTTATATTGTATACCAAAATCTAGATTTATACAATATACCAAAACCTAGATTTTAATACCGTACACCAAAACCTATATTGTAATGCACAACCTAGATTTTAATATCGTACACCAAAACCTAGATTTATATCTCATACCAAAACCTAGATTAATATCCTTTACCAAAATCTAGATTAAAGCCTATACCAAAACCTAGATTGATATTGCTTACCAAAACCTAGATTTATATCGCATACCAAAACCTAGATTTTAATACCGTACACCAAAACCTATATTGTAAGGCACAACCTAGATTTTAATATCGTACACCAAAACCTAGATTTATATCTTATACCAAAACCTAGATTAATATCCTTTACCAAAATCTAGATTAAAGCCTATACCAAAACCTAGATTGATATTGCTTACCAAAATCTAGATTTATATCGCATACCAAAACCTAGATTTTAATACCGTACACCAAAACCTATATTGTAAGGCACAACCTAGATTTTAATATCGTACACCAAAACCTAGATTTATATCTCATACCAAAACCTAGATTAATATCCTTTACCAAAATCTAGATTAAAGCCTATACCAAAACCTAGATTGATATTGCTTACCAAAACCTAGATTTATATCGCATACCAAAACCTAGATTTTAATACCGTACACCAAAACCTATATTGTAAGGCACAACCTAGATTTTAATATCGTACACCAAAACCTAGATTTATATCTCATACCAAAACCTAGATTAATATCCTTTACCAAAATCTAGATTAAAGCCTATACCAAAACCTAGATTGATATTGCTCACCAAAAGCTAGATTTATATCGCATACCAAAACCTAGATTTTAATACCGTACACCAAAACCTATATTGTAAGGCACAACCTAGATTTTAATATCGTACACCAAAACCTAGATTTATATCTCATACCAAAACCTAGATTAATATCCTTTACCAAAATCTAGATTAAAGCCTATACCAAAACCTAGATTGATATTGCTTACCAAAACCTAGATTTATATCGCATACCAAAACCTAGATTTTAATACCGTACACCAAAACCTATATTGTAAGGCACAACCTAGATTTTAATATCGTACACCAAAACCTAGATTTATATCTCATACCAAAATCTAGATTTATATCGCACACCAAAATCTAGATTAAAGCCTATACCAAAACCTAGATTGATATTGCTTACCAAAACCTAGATTTATATCGCATACCAAAACCTAGATTTTAATACCGTACACCAAAACCTATATTGTAAGGCACAACCTAGATTTTAATATCGTACACCAAAACCTAGATTTATATCTCATACCAAAACCTAGATTAATATCCTTTACCAAAATCTAGATTAAAGCCTATACCAAAGCCTAGATTTCTATTGTATACCAAAATCTAGATTTATACAATATACCAAAACCTAGATTTTAATACCGTACACCAAAACCTATATTGTAATGCACAACCTAGATTTTAATATCGTACACCAAAACCTAGATTTATATCTCATATCAAAACCTAGATTAATATCCTTTACCAAAATCTAGATTAAAGCCTATAACAAAACCTAGATTGATATTGCTTACCAAAACCTAGATTTATATCGCATACCAAAACCTAGATTTATATCGCACACCAAAACCTAGAATTATGCAGTATAAAACAAAACCTAGATTTACCTTGTATACCAAAGCCTAGATTTATATTGTATACCAAAATCTAGATTTATACAATATACCAAAACCTAGATTTTAATACCGTACACCAAAACCTATATTGTAATGCACAACCTAGATTTTAATATCGTACACCAAAACCTAGATTTATATCTCATATCAAAACCTAGATTAATATCCTTTACCAAAATCTAGATTAAAGCCTATACCAAAACCTAGATTGATATTGCTTACCAAAACCTAGATTTATATCGCATACCAAAACCTAGATTTATATCGCACACCAAAACCTAGAATTATGCAGTATAAAACAAAACCTAGATTTACCTTGTATACCAAAGCCTAGATTTATATTGTATACCAAAATCTAGATTTATACAATATACCAAAACCTAGATTTGAATACCGTACACCAAAACCTATATTGTAATGCACAACCTAGATTTTAATATCGTACACCAAAACCTAGATTTATATCTCATACCAAAACCTAGATTAATATCCTTTACCAAAATCTAGATTAAAGCCTATACCAAAACCTAGATTGATATTGCTTACCAAAACCTAGATTTATATCGCATACCAAAACCTAGATTTTAATACCGTACACCAAAACCTATATTGTAAGGCACAACCTAGATTTTAATATCGTACACCAAAACCTAGATTTATATCTTATACCAAAACCAAGATTAATATCCTTTACCAAAATCTAGATTAAAGCCTATACCAAAACCTAGATTGATATTGCTTACCAAAATCTAGATTTATATCGCATACCAAAACCTAGATTTTAATACCGTACACCAAAACCTATATTGTAAGGCACAACCTAGATTTTAATATCGTACACCAAAACCTAGATTTATATCTCATACCAAAACCTAGATTAATATCCTTTACCAAAATCTAGATTAAAGCCTATACCAAAACCTAGATTGATATTGCTTACCAAAGCCTAGATTTATATCGCATACCAAAACCTAGATTTTAATACCGTACACCAAAACCTATATTGTAAGGCACAACCTAGATTTTAATATCGTACACCAAAACCTAGATTTATATCTCATACCAAAACCGAGATTAATATCCTTTACCAAAATCTAGATTAAAGCCTATACCAAAACCTAGATTGATATTGCTTACCAAAATCTAGATTTATATCGCATACCAAAACCTAGATTTTAATACCGTACACCAAAACCTATATTGTAAGGCACAACCTAGATTTTAATATCGTACACCAAAACCTAGATTTATATCTCATACCAAAACCTAGATTAATATCCTTTACCAAAATCTAGATTAAAGCCTATACCAAAACCTAGATTGATATTGCTTACCAAAATCTAGATTTATATCGCATACCAAAACCTAGATTTATATCGCACACCAAAACCTAGAATTATGCAGTATAAAACAAAACCTAGATTTACCTTGTATACCAAAGCCTAGATTTATATTGTATACCAAAATCTAGATTTATACAATATACCAAAACCTAGATTTTAATACCGTACACCAAAACCTTTATTGTAATGCACAACCTAGATTTTAATATCGTACACCAAAACCTAGATTTATATCTCATACCAAAACCTAGATTAATATCCTTTACCAAAATCTAGATTAAAGCCTATACCAAAACCTAGATTGATATTGCTTACCAAAACCTAGATTTATATCGCATACCAAAACCTAGATTTATATCGCACACCAAAACCTAGAATTATGCAGTATAAAACAAAACCTAGATTTACCTTGTATACCAAAGCCTAGATTTATATTGTATACCAAAATCTAGATTTATACAATATACCAAAACCTAGATTTTAATACCGTACACCAAAACCTATATTGTAATGCACAACCTAGATTTTAATATCGTACACCAAAACCTAGATTT
The DNA here is from genome assembly GCA_963680875.1 of Bathymodiolus brooksi. Classification (NCBI taxonomy): domain Eukaryota; kingdom Metazoa; phylum Mollusca; class Bivalvia; order Mytilida; family Modiolidae; genus Bathymodiolus; species Bathymodiolus brooksi. The sequence continues at coordinate 91,921,307 of OY804576.1, forward strand.
ATATCTCATACCAAAACCTAGATTAATATCCTTTACCAAAATCTAGATTAAAGCCTATACCAAAACCTAGATTGATATTGCTTACCAAAACCTAGATTTATATCGCATACCAAAACCTAGATTTTAATACCGTACACCAAAACCTATATTGTAAGGCACAACCTAGATTTTAATATCGTACACCAAAACCTAGATTTATATCTTATACCAAAACCAAGATTAATATCCTTTACCAAAATCTAGATTAAAGCCTATACCAAAACCTAGATTGATATTGCTTACCAAAATCTAGATTTATATCGCATACCAAAACCTAGATTTTAATACCGTACACCAAAACCTATATTGTAAGGCACAACCTAGATTTTAATATCGTACACCAAAACCTAGATTTATATCTCATACCAAAACCTAGATTAATATCCTTTACCAAAATCTAGATTAAAGCCTATACCAAAACCTAGATTGATATTGCTTACCAAAGCCTAGATTTATATCGCATACCAAAACCTAGATTTTAATACCGTACACCAAAACCTATATTGTAAGGCACAACCTAGATTTTAATATCGTACACCAAAACCTAGATTTATATCTCATACCAAAACCGAGATTAATATCCTTTACCAAAATCTAGATTAAAGCCTATACCAAAACCTAGATTGATATTGCTTACCAAAATCTAGATTTATATCGCATACCAAAACCTAGATTTTAATACCGTACACCAAAACCTATATTGTAAGGCACAACCTAGATTTTAATATCGTACACCAAAACCTAGATTTATATCTCATACCAAAACCTAGATTAATATCCTTTACCAAAATCTAGATTAAAGCCTATACCAAAACCTAGATTGATATTGCTTACCAAAATCTAGATTTATATCGCATACCAAAACCTAGATTTATATCGCACACCAAAACCTAGAATTATGCAGTATAAAACAAAACCTAGATTTACCTTGTATACCAAAGCCTAGATTTATATTGTATACCAAAATCTAGATTTATACAATATACCAAAACCTAGATTTTAATACCGTACACCAAAACCTTTATTGTAATGCACAACCTAGATTTTAATATCGTACACCAAAACCTAGATTTATATCTCATACCAAAACCTAGATTAATATCCTTTACCAAAATCTAGATTAAAGCCTATACCAAAACCTAGATTGATATTGCTTACCAAAACCTAGATTTATATCGCATACCAAAACCTAGATTTATATCGCACACCAAAACCTAGAATTATGCAGTATAAAACAAAACCTAGATTTACCTTGTATACCAAAGCCTAGATTTATATTGTATACCAAAATCTAGATTTATACAATATACCAAAACCTAGATTTTAATACCGTACACCAAAACCTATATTGTAATGCACAACCTAGATTTTAATATCGTACACCAAAACCTAGATTTATATCTCATACCAAAACCTAGATTAATATCCTTTACCAAAATCTAGATTAAAGCCTATACCAAAACCTAGATTGATATTGCTTACCAAAACCTAGATTTATATCGCATACCAAAACCTAGATTTTAATACCGTACACCAAAACCTATATTGTAAGGCACAACCTAGATTTTAATATCGTACACCAAAACCTAGATTTATATCTTATACCAAAACCAAGATTAATATCCTTTACCAAAATCTAGATTAAAGCCTATACCAAAACCTAGATTGATATTGCTTACCAAAATCTAGATTTATATCGCATACCAAAACCTAGATTTTAATACCGTACACCAAAACCTATATTGTAAGGCACAACCTAGATTTTAATATCGTACACCAAAACCTAGATTTATATCTCATACCAAAACCTAGATTAATATCCTTTACCAAAATCTAGATTAAAGCCTATACCAAAACCTAGATTGATATTGCTTACCAAAGCCTAGATTTATATCGCATACCAAAACCTAGATTTTAATACCGTACACCAAAACCTATATTGTAAGGCACAACCTAGATTTTAATATCGTACACCAAAACCTAGATTTATATCTCATACCAAAACCGAGATTAATATCCTTTACCAAAATCTAGATTAAAGCCTATACCAAAACCTAGATTGATATTGCTTACCAAAATCTAGATTTATATCGCATACCAAAACCTAGATTTTAATACCGTACACCAAAACCTATATTGTAAGGCACAACCTAGATTTTAATATCGTACACCAAAACCTAGATTTATATCTCATACCAAAACCTAGATTAATATCCTTTACCAAAATCTAGATTAAAGCCTATACCAAAACCTAGATTGATATTGCTTACCAAAATCTAGATTTATATCGCATACCAAAACCTAGATTTATATCGCACACCAAAACCTAGAATTATGCAGTATAAAACAAAACCTAGATTTACCTTGTATACCAAAGCCTAGATTTATATTGTATGCCAAAATCTAGATTTATACAATATACCAAAACCTAGATTTTAATACCGTACACCAAAACCTTTATTGTAATGCACAACCTAGATTTTAATATCGTACACCAAAACCTAGATTTATATCTCATACCAAAACCTAGATTAATATCCTTTACCAAAATCTAGATTAAAGCCTATACCAAAACCTAGATTGATATTGCTTACCAAAACCTAGATTTATATCGCATACCAAAACCTAGATTTATATCGCACACCAAAACCTAGAATTATGCAGTATAAAACAAAACCTAGATTTACCTTGTATACCAAAGCCTAGATTTATATTGTATACCAAAATCTAGATTTATACAATATACCAAAACCTAGATTTTAATACCGTACACCAAAACCTATATTGTAATGCACAACCTAGATTTTAATATCGTACACCAAAACCTAGATTTATATCTCATACCAAAACCTAGATTAATATCCTTTACCAAAATCTAGATTAAAGCCTATACCAAAACCTAGATTGATATTGCTTACCAAAACCTAGATTTATATCGCATACCAAAACCTAGATTTTAATACCGTACACCAAAACCTATATTGTAAGGCACAACCTAGATTTTAATATCGTACACCAAAACCTAGATTTATATCTCATACCAAAACCTAGATTAATATCCTTTACCAAAATCTAGATTAAAGCTTATACCAAAACCTAGATTGATATTGCTTACCAAAATCTAGATTTATATCGCATACCAAAACCTAGATTTTAATACCGTACACCAAAACCTATATTGTAAGGCACAACCTAGATTTTAATATCGTACACCAAAACCTAGATTTATATCTCATACCAAAACCTAGATTAATATCCTTTACCAAAATCTAGATTAAAGCCTATACCAAAACCTAGATTGATATTGCTTACCAAAACCTAGATTTATATCGCATACCAAAACCTAGATTTTAATACCGTACACCAAAACCTATATTGTAAGGCACAACCTAGATTTTAATATCGTACACCAAAACCTAGATTTATATCTCATACCAAAACCTAGATTAATATCCTTTACCAAAATCTAGATTAAAGCCTATACCAAAACCTAGATTGATATTGCTTACCAAAACCTAGATTTATATCGCATACCAAAACCTAGATTTTAATACCGTACACCAAAACCTATATTGTAAGGCACAACCTAGATTTTAATATCGTACACCAAAACCTAGATTTATATCTCATACCAAAACCTAGATTAATATCCTTTACCAAAATCTAGATTAAAGCCTATACCAAAGCCTAGATTTCTATTGTATACCAAAATCTAGATTTATACAATATACCAAAACCTAGATTTTAATACCGTACACCAAAACCTATATTGTAATGCACAACCTAGATTTTAATATCGTACACCAAAACCTAGATTTATATCTCATACCAAAACCTAGATTAATATCCTTTACCAAAATCTAGATTAAAGCCTATACCAAAACCTAGATTGATATTGCTTACCAAAACCTAGATTTATATCGCATACCAAAACCTATATTTTAATACCGTACACCAAAACCTATATTGTAAGGCACAACCTAGATTTTAATATCGTACACCAAAACCTAGATTTATATCTTATACCAAAACCTAGATTAATATCCTTTACCAAAATCTAGTTAAAGCCTATACCAAAACCTAGATTGATATTGCTTACCAAAATCTAGATTTATATCGCATACCAAAACCTAGATTTTAATACCGTACACCAAAACCTATATTGTAAGGCACAACCTAGATTTTAATATCGTACACCAAAACCTAGATTTATATCTCATACCAAAACCTAGATTAATATCCTTTACCAAAATCTAGATTAAAGCCTATACCAAAACCTAGATTGATATTGCATACCAAAACCTAGATTTATATCGCATACCAAAACCTAGATTTCAATATCGCACACCAAAACCTATATTGTAATGCACAACCTAGATTTTAATATCGTACACCAAAACCTAGATTTATATCTCATACCAAAACCTAGATTAATATCCTTTACCAAAATCTAGATGCCTATACCAAAACCTAGATTGATATTGCTTACCAAAACCTAGATTTATATCGCATACCAAAACCTAGATTTATATCGCACACCAAAACCTAGAATTATGCAGTATAAAACAAACCTAGATTTACCTTGTATACCAAAGCCTAGATTTATATTGTATACCAAAATCTAGATTTATACAATATACCAAAACCTAGATTTTAATACCGTACACCAAAACCTATATTGTAATGCACAACCTAGATTTTAATATCGTACACCAAAACCTAGATTTATATCTCATACCAAAACCTAGATTAATATCCTTTACCAAAATCTAGATTAAAGCCTATACCAAAACCTAGATTGATATTGCTTACCAAAACCTAGATTTATATCGCATACCAAAACCTAGATTTTAATACCGTACACCAAAACCTATATTGTAAGGCACAACCTAGATTTTAATATCGTACACCAAAACCTAGATTTATATCTCATACCAAAACCTAGATTAATATCCTTTACCAAAATCTAGATTAAAGCCTATACCAAAACCTAGATTGATATTGCTTACCAAAATCTAGATTTATATCGCATACCAAAACCTAGATTTTAATACCGTACACCAAAACCTATATTGTAAGGCACAACCTAGATTTTAATATCGTACACCAAAACCTAGATTTATATCTCATACCAAAACCTAGATTAATATCCTTTACCAAAATCTAGATTAAAGCCTATACCAAAACCTAGATTGATATTGCTTACCAAAACCTAGATTTATATCGCATACCAAAACCTAGATTTCAATATCGCACACCAAAACCTATATTGTAATGCACAACCTAGATTTTAATATCGTACACCAAAACCTAGATTTATATCTCATACCAAAACCTAGATTAATATCCTTTACCAAAATCTAGATTAAAGCCTATACCAAAACCTAGATTGATATTGCTTACCAAAGCCTAGATTTATATCGCATACCAAAACCTAGATTTTAATACCGTACACCAAAACCTATATTGTAAGGCACAACCTAGATTTTAATATCGTACACCAAAACCTAGATTTATATCTCATACCAAAACCTAGATTAATATCCTTTACCAAAATCTAGATTAAAGCCTATACCAAAACCTAGATTGATATTGCTTACCAAAATCTAGATTTATATCGCATACCAAAACCTAGATTTTAATACCGTACACCAAAACCTATATTGTAAGGCACAACCTAGATTTTAATATCGTACACCAAAACCTAGATTTATATCTCATACCAAAACCTAGATTAATATCCTTTACCAAAATCTAGATTAAAGCCTATACCAAAACCTAGATTGATATTGCTTACCAAAACCTAGATTTATATCGCATACCAAAACCTAGATTTTAATACCGTACACCAAAACCTATATTGTAAGGCACAACCTAGATTTTAATATCGTACACCAAAACCTAGATTTATATCTCATACCAAAACCTAGATTAATATCCTTTACCAAAATCTAGATTAAAGCCTATACCAAAACCTAGATTGATATTGCTTACCAAAACCTAGATTTATATCGCATACCAAAACCTAGATTTCAATATCGCACACCAAAACCTATATTGTAATGCACAACCTAGATTTTAATATCGTACACCAAAACCTAGATTTATATCTCATACCAAAACCTAGATTAATATCCTTTACCAAAATCTAGATTAAAGCCTATACCAAAACCTAGATTGATATTGCTTACCAAAGCCTAGATTTATATCGCATACCAAAACCTAGATTTTAATACCGTACACCAAAACCTATATTGTAAGGCACAACCTAGATTTTAATATCGTACACCAAAACCTAGATTTATATCTCATACCAAAACCTAGATTAATATCCTTTACCAAAATCTAGATTAAAGCCTATACCAAAACCTAGATTGATATTGCTTACCAAAACCTAGATTTATATCGCATACCAAAACCTAGATTTTAATACCGTACACCAAAACCTATATTGTAAGGCACAACCTAGATTTTAATATCGTACACCAAAACCTAGATTTATATCTCATACCAAAACCTAGATTAATATCCTTTACCAAAATCTAGATTAAAGCCTATACCAAAACCTAGATTGATATTGCTTACCAAAACCTAGATTTATATCGCATACCAAAACCTAGATTTTAATACCGTACACCAAAACCTATATTGTAAGGCACAACCTAGATTTTAATATCGTACACCAAAACCTAGATTTATATCTCATACCAAAACCTAGATTAATATCCTTTACCAAAATCTAGATTAAAGCCTATACCAAAACCTAGATTGATATTGCTTACCAAAACCTAGATTTATATCGCATACCAAAACCTAGATTTTAATACCGTACACCAAAACCTATATTGTAAGGCACAACCTAGATTTTAATATCGTACACCAAAACCTAGATTTATATCTCATACCAAAACCTAGATTAATATCCTTTACCAAAATCTAGATTAAAGCCTATACCAAAACCTAGATTGATATTGCTTACCAAAACCTAGATTTATATCGCATACCAAAACCTAGATTTTAATACCGTACACCAAAACCTATATTGTAAGGCACAACCTAGATTTTAATATCGTACACCAAAACCGAGATTTATATCTCATACCAAAACCTAGATTAATATCCTTTACCAAAATCTAGATTAAAGCCTATACCAAAACCTAGATTGATATTGCTTACCAAAACCTAGATTTATATCGCATACCAAAACCTAGATTTTAATACCGTACACCAAAACCTATATTGTAAGGCACAACCTAGATTTTAATATCGTACACCAAAACCTAGATTTATATCTCATACCAAAACCTAGATTAATATCCTTTACCAAAATCTAGATTAAAGCCTATACCAAAACCTAGATTGATATTGCTTACCAAAACCTAGATTTATATCGCATACCAAAACCTAGATTTTAATACCGTACACCAAAACCTATATTGTAAGGCACAACCTAGATTTTAATATCGTACACCAAAACCTAGATTTATATCTCATACCAAAACCTAGATTAATATCCTTTACCAAAATCTAGATTAAAGCCTATACCAAAACCTAGATTGATATTGCTTACCAAAACCTAGATTTATATCGCATACCAAAACCTAGATTTATATCGCACACCAAAACCTAGAATTATGCAGTATAAAACAAACCTAGATTTACCTTGTATACCAAAGCCTAGATTTATATTGTATACCAAAATCTAGATTTATACAATATACCAAAACCTAGATTTTAATACCGTACACCAAAACCTATATTGTAATGCACAACCTAGATTTTAATATCGTACACCAAAACCTAGATTTATATCTCATACCAAAACCTAGATTAATATCCTTTACCAAAATCTAGATTAAAGCCTATACCAAAACCTAGATTGATATTGCTTACCAAAACCTAGATTTATATCGCATACCAAAACCTAGATTTTAATACCGTACACCAAAACCTATATTGTAAGGCACAACCTAGATTTTAATATCGTACACCAAAACCTAGATTTATATCTCATACCAAAACCTAGATTAATATCCTTTACCAAAATCTAGATTAAAGCCTATACCAAAACCTAGATTGATATTGCTTACCAAAATCTAGATTTATATCGCATACCAAAACCTAGATTTTAATACCGTACACCAAAACCTATATTGTAAGGCACAACCTAGATTTTAATATCGTACACCAAAACCTAGATTTATATCTCATACCAAAACCTAGATTAATATCCTTTACCAAAATCTAGATTAAAGCCTATACCAAAACCTAGATTGATATTGCTTACCAAAACCTAGATTTATATCGCATACCAAAACCTAGATTTCAATATCGCACACCAAAACCTATATTGTAATGCACAACCTAGATTTTAATATCGTACACCAAAACCTAGATTTATATCTCATACCAAAACCTAGATTAATATCCTTTACCAAAATCTAGATTAAAGCCTATACCAAAACCTAGATTGATATTGCTTACCAAAGCCTAGATTTATATCGCATACCAAAACCTAGATTTTAATACCGTACACCAAAACCTATATTGTAAGGCACAACCTAGATTTTAATATCGTACACCAAAACCTAGATTTATATCTCATACCAAAACCTAGATTAATATCCTTTACCAAAATCTAGATTAAAGCCTATACCAAAACCTAGATTGATATTGCTTACCAAAATCTAGATTTATATCGCATACCAAAACCTAGATTTTAATACCGTACACCAAAACCTATATTGTAAGGCACAACCTAGATTTTAATATCGTACACCAAAACCTAGATTTATATCTCATACCAAAACCTAGATTAATATCCTTTACCAAAATCTAGATTAAAGCCTATACCAAAACCTAGATTGATATTGCTTACCAAAACCTAGATTTATATCGCATACCAAAACCTAGATTTTAATACCGTACACCAAAACCTATATTGTAAGGCACAACCTAGATTTTAATATCGTACACCAAAACCTAGATTTATATCTCATACCAAAACCTAGATTAATATCCTTTACCAAAATCTAGATTAAAGCCTATACCAAAACCTAGATTGATATTGCTTACCAAAACCTAGATTTATATCGCATACCAAAACCTAGATTTTAATACCGTACACCAAAACCTATATTGTAAGGCACAACCTAGATTTTAATATCGTACACCAAAACCTAGATTTATATCTCATACCAAAACCTAGATTAATATCCTTTACCAAAATCTAGATTAAAGCCTATACCAAAACCTAGATTGATATTGCTTACCAAAACCTAGATTTATATCGCATACCAAAACCTAGATTTTAATACCGTACACCAAAACCTATATTGTAAGGCACAACCTAGATTTTAATATCGTACACCAAAACCTAGATTTATATCTCATACCAAAACCTAGATTAATATCCTTTACCAAAATCTAGATTAAAGCCTATACCAAAACCTAGATTGATATTGCTTACCAAAACCTAGATTTATATCGCATACCAAAACCTAGATTTTAATACCGTACACCAAAACCTATATTGTAAGGCACAACCTAGATTTTAATATCGTACACCAAAACCTAGATTTATATCTCATACCAAAACCTAGATTAATATCCTTTACCAAAATCTAGATTAAAGCCTATACCAAAACCTAGATTGATATTGCTTACCAAAACCTAGATTTATATCGCATACCAAAACCTAGATTTCAATATCGCACACCAAAACCTATATTGTAATGCACAACCTAGATTTTAATATCGTACACCAAAACCTAGATTTATATCTCATACCAAAACCTAGATTAATATCCTTTACCAAAATCTAGATTAAAGCCTATACCAAAACCTAGATTGATATTGCTTACCAAAGCCTAGATTTATATCGCATACCAAAACCTAGATTTTAATACCGTACACCAAAACCTATATTGTAAGGCACAACCTAGATTTTAATATCGTACACCAAAACCTAGATTTATATCTCATACCAAAACCTAGATTAATATCCTTTACCAAAATCTAGATTAAAGCCTATACCAAAACCTAGATTGATATTGCTTACCAAAATCTAGATTTATATCGCATACCAAAACCTAGATTTTAATACCGTACACCAAAACCTATATTGTAAGGCACAACCTAGATTTTAATATCGTACACCAAAACCTAGATTTATATCTCATACCAAAACCTAGATTAATATCCTTTACCAAAATCTAGATTAAAGCCTATACCAAAACCTAGATTGATATTGCTTACCAAAACCTAGATTTATATCGCATACCAAAACCTAGATTTTAATACCGTACACCAAAACCTATATTGTAAGGCACAACCTAGATTTTAATATCGTACACCAAAACCTAGATTTATATCTCATACCAAAACCTAGATTAATATCCTTTACCAAAATCTAGATTAAAGCCTATACCAAAACCTAGATTGATATTGCTTACCAAAACCTAGATTTATATCGCATACCAAAACCTAGATTTCAATATCGCACACCAAAACCTATATTGTAATGCACAACCTAGATTTTAATATCGTACACCAAAACCTAGATTTATATCTCATACCAAAACCTAGATTAATATCCTTTACCAAAATCTAGATTAAAGCCTATACCAAAACCTAGATTGATATTGCTTACCAAAGCCTAGATTTATATCGCATACCAAAACCTAGATTTTAATACCGTACACCAAAACCTATATTGTAAGGCACAACCTAGATTTTAATATCGTACACCAAAACCTAGATTTATATCTCATACCAAAACCTAGATTAATATCCTTTACCAAAATCTAGATTAAAGCCTATACCAAAACCTAGATTGATATTGCTTACCAAAACCTAGATTTATATCGCATACCAAAACCTAGATTTTAATACCGTACACCAAAACCTATATTGTAAGGCACAACCTAGATTTTAATATCGTACACCAAAACCTAGATTTATATCTCATACCAAAACCTAGATTAATATCCTTTACCAAAATCTAGATTAAAGCCTATACCAAAACCTAGATTGATATTGCTTACCAAAACCTAGATTTATATCGCATACCAAAACCTAGATTTTAATACCGTACACCAAAACCTATATTGTAAGGCACAACCTAGATTTTAATATCGTACACCAAAACCTAGATTTATATCTCATACCAAAACCTAGATTAATATCCTTTACCAAAATCTAGATTAAAGCCTATACCAAAACCTAGATTGATATTGCTTACCAAAACCTAGATTTATATCGCATACCAAAACCTAGATTTTAATACCGTACACCAAAACCTATATTGTAAGGCACAACCTAGATTTTAATATCGTACACCAAAACCTAGATTTATATCTCATACCAAAACCTAGATTAATATCCTTTACCAAAATCTAGATTAAAGCCTATACCAAAACCTAGATTGATATTGCTTACCAAAACCTAGATTTATATCGCATACCAAAACCTAAATTTTAATACCGTACACCAAAACCTATATTGTAAGGCACAACCTAGATTTTAATATCGTACACCAAAACCGAGATTTATATCTCATACCAAAACCTAGATTAATATCCTTTACCAAAATCTAGATTAAAGCCTATACCAAAACCTAGATTGATATTGCTTACCAAAACCTAGATTTATATCGCATACCAAAACCTAGATTTTAATACCGTACACCAAAACCTATATTGTAAGGCACAACCTAGATTTTAATATCGTACACCAAAACCTAGATTTATATCTCATACCAAAACCTAGATTAATATCCTTTACCAAAATCTAGATTAAAGCCTATACCAAAACCTAGATTGATATTGCTTACCAAAACCTAGATTTATATCGCATACCAAAACCTAGATTTTAATACCGTACACCAAAACCTATATTGTAAGGCACAACCTAGATTTTAATATCGTACACCAAAACCTAGATTTATATCTCATACCAAAACCTAGATTAATATCCTTTACCAAAATCTAGATTAAAGCCTATACCAAAACCTAGATTGATATTGCTTACCAAAACCTAGATTTATATCGCATACCAAAACCTAGATTTATATCGCACACCAAAACCTAGAATTATGCAGTATAAAACAAACCTAGATTTACCTTGTATACCAAAGCCTAGATTTATATTGTATACCAAAATCTAGATTTATACAATATACCAAAACCTAGATTTTAATACCGTACACCAAAACCTATATTGTAATGCACAACCTAGATTTTAATATCGTACACCAAAACCTAGATTTATATCTCATACCAAAACCTAGATTAATATCCTTTACCAAAATCTAGATTAAAGCCTATACCAAAACCTAGATTGATATTGCTTACCAAAACCTAGATTTATATCGCATACCAAAACCTAGATTTTAATACCGTACACCAAAACCTATATTGTAAGGCACAACCTAGATTTTAATATCGTACACCAAAACCTAGATTTATATCTCATACCAAAACCTAGATTAATATCCTTTACCAAAATCTAGATTAAAGCCTATACCAAAACCTAGATTGATATTGCTTACCAAAATCTAGATTTATATCGCATACCAAAACCTAGATTTTAATACCGTACACCAAAACCTATATTGTAAGGCACAACCTAGATTTTAATATCGTACACCAAAACCTAGATTTATATCTCATACCAAAACCTAGATTAATATCCTTTACCAAAATCTAGATTAAAGCCTATACCAAAACCTAGATTGATATTGCTTACCAAAACCTAGATTTATATCGCATACCAAAACCTAGATTTCAATATCGCACACCAAAACCTATATTGTAATGCACAACCTAGATTTTAATATCGTACACCAAAACCTAGATTTATATCTCATACCAAAACCTAGATTAATATCCTTTACCAAAATCTAGATTAAAGCCTATACCAAAACCTAGATTGATATTGCTTACCAAAGCCTAGATTTATATCGCATACCAAAACCTAGATTTTAATACCGTACACCAAAACCTATATTGTAAGGCACAACCTAGATTTTAATATCGTACACCAAAACCTAGATTTATATCTCATACCAAAACCTAGATTAATATCCTTTACCAAAATCTAGATTAAAGCCTATACCAAAACCTAGATTGATATTGCTTACCAAAATCTAGATTTATATCGCATACCAAAACCTAGATTTTAATACCGTACACCAAAACCTATATTGTAAGGCACAACCTAGATTTTAATATCGTACACCAAAACCTAGATTTATATCTCATACCAAAACCTAGATTAATATCCTTTACCAAAATCTAGATTAAAGCCTATACCAAAACCTAGATTGATATTGCTTACCAAAACCTAGATTTATATCGCATACCAAAACCTAGATTTTAATACCGTACACCAAAACCTATATTGTAAGGCACAACCTAGATTTTAATATCGTACACCAAAACCTAGATTTATATCTCATACCAAAACCTAGATTAATATCCTTTACCAAAATCTAGATTAAAGCCTATACCAAAACCTAGATTGATATTGCTTACCAAAACCTAGATTTATATCGCATACCAAAACCTAGATTTTAATACCGTACACCAAAACCTATATTGTAAGGCACAACCTAGATTTTAATATCGTACACCAAAACCTAGATTTATATCTCATACCAAAACCTAGATTAATATCCTTTACCAAAATCTAGATTAAAGCCTATACCAAAACCTAGATTGATATTGCTTACCAAAACCTAGATTTATATCGCATACCAAAACCTAGATTTTAATACCGTACACCAAAACCTATATTGTAAGGCACAACCTAGATTTTAATATCGTACACCAAAACCTAGATTTATATCTCATACCAAAACCTAGATTAATATCCTTTACCAAAATCTAGATTAAAGCCTATACCAAAACCTAGATTGATATTGCTTACCAAAACCTAGATTTATATCGCATACCAAAACCTAGATTTATATCGCACACCAAAACCTAGAATTATGCAGTATAAAACAAAACCTAGATTTACCTTGTATACCAAAGCCTAGATTTATATCTCATACCAAAATCTAGATTTATATAATATACCAAAACCTAGATTTTAATACCGTACACCAAAACCTATATTGTAATGCACAACCTAGATTTTAATATCGTACACCAAAACCTAGATTTATATCTCATACCAAAACCTAGATTAATATCCTTTACCAAAATCTAGATTAAAGCCTATACCAAAACCTAGATTGATATTGCTTACCAAAACCTAGATTTATATCGCATACCAAAACCTAGATTTTAATACCGTACACCAAAACCTATATTGTAAGGCACAACCTAGATTTTAATATCGTACACCAAAACCTAGATTTATATCTCATACCAAAACCTAGATTAATATCCTTTACCAAAATCTAGATTAAAGCCTATACCAAAACCTAGATTGATATTGCTTACCAAAATCTAGATTTATATCGCATACCAAAACCTAGATTTTAATACCGTACACCAAAACCTATATTGTAAGGCACAACCTAGATTTTAATATCGTACACCAAAACCTAGATTTATATCTCATACCAAAACCTAGATTAATATCCTTTACCAAAATCTAGATTAAAGCCTATACCAAAACCTAGATTGATATTGCTTACCAAAACCTAGATTTATATCGCATACCAAAACCTAGATTTCAATATCGCACACCAAAACCTATATTGTAATGCACAACCTAGATTTTAATATCGTACACCAAAACCTAGATTTATATCTCATACCAAAACCTAGATTAATATCCTTTACCAAAATCTAGATTAAAGCCTATACCAAAACCTAGATTGATATTGCTTACCAAAGCCTAGATTTATATCGCATACCAAAACCTAGATTTTAATACCGTACACCAAAACCTATATTGTAAGGCACAACCTAGATTTTAATATCGTACACCAAAACCTAGATTTATATCTCATACCAAAACCTAGATTAATATCCTTTACCAAAATCTAGATTAAAGCCTATACCAAAACCTAGATTGATATTGCTTACCAAAACCTAGATTTATATCGCATACCAAAACCTAGATTTTAATACCGTACACCAAAACCTATATTGTAAGGCACAACCTAGATTTTAATATCGTACACCAAAACCTAGATTTATATCTCATACCAAAACCTAGATTAATATCCTTTACCAAAATCTAGATTAAAGCCTATACCAAAACCTAGATTGATATTGCTTACCAAAACCTAGATTTATATCGCATACCAAAACCTAGATTTTAATACCGTACACCAAAACCTATATTGTAAGGCACAACCTAGATTTTAATATCGTACACCAAAACCTAGATTTATATCTCATACCAAAACCTAGATTAATATCCTTTACCAAAATCTAGATTAAAGCCTATACCAAAACCTAGATTGATATTGCTTACCAAAACCTAGATTTATATCGCATACCAAAACCTAGATTTATATCGCACACCAAAACCAAGAATTATGCAGTATAAAACAAAACCTAGATTTACCTTGTATACCAAAGCCTAGATTTATATCTCATACCAAAATCTAGATTTATATAATATACCAAAACCTAGATTTTAATACCGTACACCAAAACCTATATTGTAATGCACAACCTAGATTTTAATATCGTACACCAAAACCTAGATTTATATCTCATACCAAAACCTAGATTAATATCCTTTACCAAAATCTAGATTAAAGCCTATACCAAAACCTAGATTGATATTGCTTACCAAAACCTAGATTTATATCGCATACCAAAACCTAGATTTTAATACCGTACACCAAAACCTATATTGTAAGGCACAACCTAGATTTTAATATCGTACACCAAAACCTAGATTTATATCTCATACCAAAACCTAGATTAATATCCTTTACCAAAATCTAGATTAAAGCCTATACCAAAACCTAGATTGATATTGCTTACCAAAATCTAGATTTATATCGCATACCAAAACCTAGATTTTAATACCGTACACCAAAACCTATATTGTAAGGCACAACCTAGATTTTAATATCGTACACCAAAACCTAGATTTATATCTCATACCAAAACCTAGATTAATATCCTTTACCAAAATCTAGATTAAAGCCTATACCAAAACCTAGATTGATATTGCTTACCAAAACCTAGATTTATATCGCATACCAAAACCTAGATTTCAATATCGCACACCAAAACCTATATTGTAATGCACAACCTAGATTTTAATATCGTACACCAAAACCTAGATTTATATCTCATACCAAAACCTAGATTAATATCCTTTACCAAAATCTAGATTAAAGCCTATACCAAAACCTAGATTGATATTGCTTACCAAAGCCTAGATTTATATCGCATACCAAAACCTAGATTTTAATACCGTACACCAAAACCTATATTGTAAGGCACAACCTAGATTTTAATATCGTACACCAAAACCTAGATTTATATCTCATACCAAAACCTAGATTAATATCCTTTACCAAAATCTAGATTAAAGCCTATACCAAAACCTAGATTGATATTGCTTACCAAAATCTAGATTTATATCGCATACCAAAACCTAGATTTTAATACCGTACACCAAAACCTATATTGTAAGGCACAACCTAGATTTTAATATCGTACACCAAAACCTAGATTTATATCTCATACCAAAACCTAGATTAATATCCTTTACCAAAATCTAGATTAAAGCCTATACCAAAACCTAGATTGATATTGCTTACCAAAACCTAGATTTATATCGCATACCAAAACCTAGATTTTAATACCGTACACCAAAACCTATATTGTAAGGCACAACCTAGATTTTAATATCGTACACCAAAACCTAGATTTATATCTCATACCAAAACCTAGATTAATATCCTTTACCAAAATCGAGATTAAAGCCTATACCAAAACCTAGATTGATATTGCTTACCAAAACCTAGATTTATATCGCATACCAAAACCTAGATTTTAATACCGTACACCAAAACCTATATTGTAAGGCACAACCTAGATTTTAATATCGTACACCAAAACCTAGATTTATATCTCATACCAAAACCTAGATTAATATCCTTTACCAAAATCTAGATTAAAGCCTATACCAAAACCTAGATTGATATTGCTTACCAAAACCTAGATTTATATCGCATACCAAAACCTAGATTTTAATACCGTACACCAAAACCTATATTGTAAGGCACAACCTAGATTTTAATATCGTACACCAAAACCTAGATTTATATCTCATACCGAAACCTAGATTAATATCCTTTACCAAAATCTAGATTAAAGCCTATACCAAAACCTAGATTGATATTGCTTACCAAAACCTAGATTTATATCGCATACCAAAACCTAGATTTATATCGCACACCAAAACCTAGAATTATGCAGTATAAAACAAAACCTAGATTTACCTTGTATACCAAAGCCTAGATTTATATCTCATACCAAAATCTAGATTTATATAATATACCAAAACCTAGATTTTAATACCGTACACCAAAACCTATATTGTAATGCACAACCTAGATTTTAATATCGTACACCAAAACCTAGATTTATATCTCATACCAAAACCTAGATTAATATCCTTTACCAAAATCTAGATTAAAGCCTATACCAAAACCTAGATTGATATTGCTTACCAAAACCTAGATTTATATCGCATACCAAAACCTAGATTTTAATACCGTACACCAAAACCTATATTTTAAGGCACAACCTAGATTTTAATATCGTACACCAAAACCTAGATTTATATCTCATACCAAAACCTAGATTAATATCCTTTACCAAAATCTAGATTAAAGCTTATACCAAAACCTAGATTGATATTGCTTACCAAAATCTAGATTTATATCGCATACCAAAACCTAGATTTTAATACCGTACACCAAAACCTATATTGTAAGGCACAACCTAGATTTTAATATCGTACACCAAAACCTAGATTTATATCTCATACCAAAACCTAGATTAATATCCTTTACCAAAATCTAGATTAAAGCCTATACCAAAACCTAGATTGATATTGCTTACCAAAACCTAGATTTATATCGCATACCAAAACCTAGATTTTAATACCGTACACCAAAACCTATATTGTAAGGCACAACCTAGATTTTAATATCGTACACCAAAACCTAGATTTATATCTCATACCAAAACCTAGATTAATATCCTTTACCAAAATCTAGATTAAAGCCTATACCAAAACCTAGATTGATATTGCTTACCAAAACCTAGATTTATATCGCATACCAAAACCTAGATTTATATCGCACACCAAAACCTAGAATTATGCAGTATAAAACAAACCTAGATTTACCTTGTATACCAAAGCCTAGATTTATATTGTATACCAAAATCTAGATTTATACAATATACCAAAACCTAGATTTTAATACCGTACACCAAAACCTATATTGTAATGCACAACCTAGATTTTAATATCGTACACCAAAACCTAGATTTATATCTCATACCAAAACCTAGATTAATATCCTTTACCAAAATCTAGATTAAAGCCTATACCAAAACCTAGATTGATATTGCTTACCAAAATCTAGATTTATATCGCATACCAAAACCTAGATTTTAATACCGTACACCAAAACCTATATTGTAAGGCACAACCTAGATTTTAATATCGTACACCAAAACCTAGATTTATATCTCATACCAAAACCTAGATTAATATCCTTTACCAAAATCTAGATTAAAGCCTATACCAAAACCTAGATTGATATTGCTTACCAAAACCTAGATTTATATCGCATACCAAAACCTAGATTTCAATATCGCACACCAAAACCTATATTGTAATGCACAACCTAGATTTTAATATCGTACACCAAAACCTAGATTTATATCTCATACCAAAACCTAGATTAATATCCTTTACCAAAATCTAGATTAAAGCCTATACCAAAACCTAGATTGATATTGCTTACCAAAGCCTAGATTTATATCGCATACCAAAACCTAGATTTTAATACCGTACACCAAAACCTATATTGTAAGGCACAACCTAGATTTTAATATCGTACACCAAAACCTAGATTTATATCTCATACCAAAACCTAGATTAATATCCTTTACCAAAATCTAGATTAAAGCCTATACCAAAACCTAGATTGATATTGCTTACCAAAATCTAGATTTATATCGCATACCAAAACCTAGATTTTAATACCGTACACCAAAACCTATATTGTAAGGCACAACCTAGATTTTAATATCGTACACCAAAACCTAGATTTATATCTCATACCAAAACCTAGATTAATATCCTTTACCAAAATCTAGATTAAAGCCTATACCAAAACCTAGATTGATATTGCTTACCAAAACCTAGATTTATATCGCATACCAAAACCTAGATTTTAATACCGTACACCAAAACCTATATTGTAAGGCACAACCTAGATTTTAATATCGTACACCAAAACCTAGATTTATATCTCATACCAAAACCTAGATTAATATCCTTTACCAAAATCTAGATTAAAGCCTATACCAAAACCTAGATTGATATTGCTTACCAAAACCTAGATTTATATCGCATACCAAAACCTAGATTTTAATACCGTACACCAAAACCTATATTGTAAGGCACAACCTAGATTTTAATATCGTACACCAAGACCTAGATTTATATCTCATACCAAAACCTAGATTAATATCCTTTACCAAAATCTAGATTAAAGCCTATACCAAAACCTAGATTGATATTGCTTACCAAAACCTAGATTTATATCGCATACCAAAACCTAGATTTATATCGCACACCAAAACCTAGAATTATGCAGTATAAAACAAACCTAGATTTACCTTGTATACCAAAGCCTAGATTTATATTGTATACCAAAATCTAGATTTATACAATATACCAAAACCTAGATTTTAATACCGTACACCAAAACCTATATTGTAATGCACAACCTAGATTTTAATATCGTACACCAAAACCTAGATTTATATCTCATACCAAAACCTAGATTAATATCCTTTACCAAAATCTAGATTAAAGCCTATACCAAAACCTAGATTGATATTGCTTACCAAAACCTAGATTTATATCGCATACCAAAACCTAGATTTTAATACCGTACACCAAAACCTATATTGTAAGGCACAACCTAGATTTTAATATCGTACACCAAAACCTAGATTTATATCTCATACCAAAACCTAGATTAATATCCTTTACCAAAATCTAGATTAAAGCCTATACCAAAACCTAGATTGATATTGCTTACCAAAATCTAGATTTATATCGCATACCAAAACCTAGATTTTAATACCGTACACCAAAACCTATATTGTAAGGCACAACCTAGATTTTAATATCGTACACCAAAACCTAGATTTATATCTCATACCAAAACCTAGATTAATATCCTTTACCAAAATCTAGATTAAAGCCTATACCAAAACCTAGATTGATATTGCTTACCAAAACCTAGATTTATATCGCATACCAAAACCTAGATTTCAATATCGCACACCAAAACCTATATTGTAATGCACAACCTAGATTTTAATATCGTACACCAAAACCTAGATTTATATCTCATACCAAAACCTAGATTAATATCCTTTACCAAAATCTAGATTAAAGCCTATACCAAAACCTAGATTGATATTGCTTACCAAAGCCTAGATTTATATCGCATACCAAAACCTAGATTTTAATACCGTACACCAAAACCTATATTGTAAGGCACAACCTAGATTTTAATATCGTACACCAAAACCTAGATTTATATCTCATACCAAAACCTAGATTAATATCCTTTACCAAAATCTAGATTAAAGCCTATACCAAAACCTAGATTGATATTGCTTACCAAAATCTAGATTTATATCGCATACCAAAACCTAGATTTTAATACCGTACACCAAAACCTATATTGTAAGGCACAACCTAGATTTTAATATCGTACACCAAAACCTAGATTTATATCTCATACCAAAACCTAGATTAATATCCTTTACCAAAATCTAGATTAAAGCCTATACCAAAACCTAGATTGATATTGCTTACCAAAACCTAGATTTATATCGCATACCAAAACCTAGATTTCAATATCGCACACCAAAACCTATATTGTAATGCACAACCTAGATTTTAATATCGTACACCAAAACCTAGATTTATATCTCATACCAAAACCTAGATTAATATCCTTTACCAAAATCTAGATTAAAGCCTATACCAAAACCTAGATTGATATTGCTTACCAAAGCCTAGATTTATATCGCATACCAAAACCTAGATTTTAATACCGTACACCAAAACCTATATTGTAAGGCACAACCTAGATTTTAATATCGTACACCAAAACCTAGATTTATATCTCATACCAAAACCTAGATTAATATCCTTTACCAAAATCTAGATTAAAGCCTATACCAAAACCTAGATTGATATTGCTTACCAAAACCTAGATTTATATCGCATACCAAAACCTAGATTTTAATACCGTACACCAAAACCTATATTGTAAGGCACAACCTAGATTTTAATATCGTACACCAAAACCTAGATTTATATCTCATACCAAAACCTAGATTAATATCCTTTACCAAAATCTAGATTAAAGCCTATACCAAAACCTAGATTGATATTGCTTACCAAAACCTAGATTTATATCGCATACCAAAACCTAGATTTTAATACCGTACACCAAAACCTATATTGTAAGGCACAACCTAGATTTTAATATCGTACACCAAAACCTAGATTTATATCTCATACCAAAACCTAGATTAATATCCTTTATCAAAATCTAGATTAAAGCCTATACCAAAACCTAGATTGATATTGCTTACCAAAACCTAGATTTATATCGCATACCAAAACCTAGATTTATATCGCACACCAAAACCAAGAATTATGCAGTATAAAACAAAACCTAGATTTACCTTGTATACCAAAGCCTAGATTTATATCTCATACCAAAATCTAGATTTATATAATATACCAAAACCTAGATTTTAATACCGTACACCAAAACCTATATTGTAATGCACAACCTAGATTTTAATATCGTACACCAAAACCTAGATTTATATCTCATACCAAAACCTAGATTAATATCCTTTACCAAAATCTAGATTAAAGCCTATACCAAAACCTAGATTGATATTGCTTACCAAAACCTAGATTTATATCGCATACCAAAACCTAGATTTTAATACCGTACACCAAAACCTATATTGTAAGGCACAACCTAGATTTTAATATCGTACACCAAAACCTAGATTTATATCTCATACCAAAACCTAGATTAATATCCTTTACCAAAATCTAGATTAAAGCCTATACCAAAACCTAGATTGATATTGCTTACCAAAATCTAGATTTATATCGCATACCAAAACCTAGATTTTAATACCGTACACCAAAACCTATATTGTAAGGCACAACCTAGATTTTAATATCGTACACCAAAACCTAGATTTATATCTCATACCAAAACCTAGATTAATATCCTTTACCAAAATCTAGATTAAAGCCTATACCAAAACCTAGATTGATATTGCTTACCAAAACCTAGATTTATATCGCATACCAAAACCTAGATTTCAATATCGCACACCAAAACCTATATTGTAATGCACAACCTAGATTTTAATATCGTACACCAAAACCTAGATTTATATCTCATACCAAAACCTAGATTAATATCCTTTACCAAAATCTAGATTAAAGCCTATACCAAAACCTAGATTGATATTGCTTACCAAAGCCTAGATTTATATCGCATACCAAAACCTAGATTTTAATACCGTACACCAAAACCTATATTGTAAGGCACAACCTAGATTTTAATATCGTACACCAAAACCTAGATTTATATCTCATACCAAAACCTAGATTAATATCCTTTACCAAAATCTAGATTAAAGCCTATACCAAAACCTAGATTGATATTGCTTACCAAAATCTAGATTTATATCGCATACCAAAACCTAGATTTTAATACCGTACACCAAAACCTATATTGTAAGGCACAACCTAGATTTTAATATCGTACACCAAAACCTAGATTTATATCTCATACCAAAACCTAGATTAATATCCTTTACCAAAATCTAGATTAAAGCCTATACCAAAACCTAGATTGATATTGCTTACCAAAACCTAGATTTATATCGCATACCAAAACCTAGATTTTAATACCGTACACCAAAACCTATATTGTAAGGCACAACCTAGATTTTAATATCGTACACCAAAACCTAGATTTATATCTCATACCAAAACCTAGATTAATATCCTTTACCAAAATCGAGATTAAAGCCTATACCAAAACCTAGATTGATATTGCTTACCAAAACCTAGATTTATATCGCATACCAAAACCTAGATTTTAATACCGTACACCAAAACCTATATTGTAAGGCACAACCTAGATTTTAATATCGTACACCAAAACCTAGATTTATATCTCATACCAAAACCTAGATTAATATCCTTTACCAAAATCTAGATTAAAGCCTATACCAAAACCTAGATTGATATTGCTTACCAAAACCTAGATTTATATCGCATACCAAAACCTAGATTTTAATACCGTACACCAAAACCTATATTGTAAGGCACAACCTAGATTTTAATATCGTACACCAAAACCTAGATTTATATCTCATACCAAAACCTAGATTAATATCCTTTACCAAAATCTAGATTAAAGCCTATACCAAAACCTAGATTGATATTGCTTACCAAAACCTAGATTTATATCGCATACCAAAACCTAGATTTCAATATCGCACACCAAAACCTATATTGTAATGCACAACCTAGATTTTAATATCGTACACCAAAACCTAGATTTATATCTCATACCAAAACCTAGATTAATATCCTTTACCAAAATCTAGATTAAAGCCTATACCAAAACCTAGATTGATATTGCTTACCAAAGCCTAGATTTATATCGCATACCAAAACCTAGATTTTAATACCGTACACCAAAACCTATATTGTAAGGCACAACCTAGATTTTAATATCGTACACCAAAACCTAGATTTATATCTCATACCAAAACCTAGATTAATATCCTTTACCAAAATCTAGATTAAAGCCTATACCAAAACCTAGATTGATATTGCTTACCAAAATCTAGATTTATATCGCATACCAAAACCTAGATTTTAATACCGTACACCAAAACCTATATTGTAAGGCACAACCTAGATTTTAATATCGTACACCAAAACCTAGATTTATATCTCATACCAAAACCTAGATTAATATCCTTTACCAAAATCTAGATTAAAGCCTATACCAAAACCTAGATTGATATTGCTTACCAAAACCTAGATTTATATCGCATACCAAAACCTAGATTTTAATACCGTACACCAAAACCTATATTGTAAGGCACAACCTAGATTTTAATATCGTACACCAAAACCTAGATTTATATCTCATACCAAAACCTAGATTAATATCCTTTACCAAAATCGAGATTAAAGCCTATACCAAAACCTAGATTGATATTGCTTACCAAAACCTAGATTTATATCGCATACCAAAACCTAGATTTTAATACCGTACACCAAAACCTATATTGTAAGGCACAACCTAGATTTTAATATCGTACACCAAAACCTAGATTTATATCTCATACCAAAACCTAGATTAATATCCTTTACCAAAATCTAGATTAAAGCCTATACCAAAACCTAGATTGATATTGCTTACCAAAACCTAGATTTATATCGCATACCAAAACCTAGATTTTAATACCGTACACCAAAACCTATATTGTAAGGCACAACCTAGATTTTAATATCGTACACCAAAACCTAGATTTATATCTCATACCAAAACCTAGATTAATATCCTTTACCAAAATCTAGATTAAAGCCTATACCAAAACCTAGATTGATATTGCTTACCAAAACCTAGATTTATATCGCATACCAAAACCTAGATTTATATCGCACACCAAAACCTAGAATTATGCAGTATAAAACAAAACCTAGATTTACCTTGTATACCAAAGCCTAGATTTATATCTCATACCAAAATCTAGATTTATATAATATACCAAAACCTAGATTTTAATACCGTACACCAAAACCTATATTGTAATGCACAACCTAGATTTTAATATCGTACACCAAAACCTAGATTTATATCTCATACCAAAACCTAGATTAATATCCTTTACCAAAATCTAGATTAAAGCCTATACCAAAACCTAGATTGATATTGCTTACCAAAACCTAGATTTATATCGCATACCAAAACCTAGATTTTAATACCGTACACCAAAACCTATATTTTAAGGCACAACCTAGATTTTAATATCGTACACCAAAACCTAGATTTATATCTCATACCAAAACCTAGATTAATATCCTTTACCAAAATCTAGATTAAAGCTTATACCAAAACCTAGATTGATATTGCTTACCAAAATCTAGATTTATATCGCATACCAAAACCTAGATTTTAATACCGTACACCAAAACCTATATTGTAAGGCACAACCTAGATTTTAATATCGTACACCAAAACCTAGATTTATATCTCATACCAAAACCTAGATTAATATCCTTTACCAAAATCTAGATTAAAGCCTATACCAAAACCTAGATTGATATTGCTTACCAAAACCTAGATTTATATCGCATACCAAAACCTAGATTTTAATACCGTACACCAAAACCTATATTGTAAGGCACAACCTAGATTTTAATATCGTACACCAAAACCTAGATTTATATCTCATACCAAAACCTAGATTAATATCCTTTACCAAAATCTAGATTAAAGCCTATACCAAAACCTAGATTGATATTGCTTACCAAAACCTAGATTTATATCGCATACCAAAACCTAGATTTTAATACCGTACACCAAAACCTATATTGTAAGGCACAACCTAGATTTTAATATCGTACACCAAAACCTAGATTTATATCTCATACCAAAACCTAGATTAATATCCTTTACCAAAATCTAGATTAAAGCTTATACCAAAACCTAGATTGATATTGCTTACCAAAATCTAGATTTATATCGCATACCAAAACCTAGATTTTAATACCGTACACCAAAACCTATATTGTAAGGCACAACCTAGATTTTAATATCGTACACCAAAACCTAGATTTATATCTCATACCAAAACCTAGATTAATATCCTTTACCAAAATCTAGATTAAAGCCTATACCAAAACCTAGATTGATATTGCTTACCAAAATCTAGATTTATATCGCATACCAAAACCTAGATTTTAATACCGTACACCAAAACCTATATTGTAAGGCACAACCTAGATTTTAATATCGTACACCAAAACCTAGATTTATATCTCATACCAAAACCTAGATTAATATCCTTTACCAAAATCTAGATTAAAGCCTATACCAAAACCTAGATTGATATTGCTTACCAAAACCTAGATTTATATCGCATACCAAAACCTAGATTTATATCGCACACCAAAACCTAGAATTATGCAGTATAAAACAAAACCTAGATTTACCTTGTATACCAAAGCCTAGATTTATATCTCATACCAAAATCTAGATTTATATAATATACCAAAACCTAGATTTTAATACCGTACACCAAAACCTTTATTGTAATGCACAACCTAGATTTTAATATCGTACACCAAAACCTAGATTTATATCTCATACCAAAACCTAGATTAATATCCTTTACCAAAATCTAGATTAAAGCCTATACCAAAACCTAGATTGATATTGCTTACCAAAACCTAGATTTATATCGCATACCAAAACCTAGATTTTAATACCGTACACCAAAACCTATATTGTAAGGCACAACCTAGATTTTAATATCGTACACCAAAACCTAGATTTATATCTCATACCAAAACCTAGATTAATATCCTTTACCAAAATCTAGATTAAAGCCTATACCAAAACCTAGATTGATATTGCTTACCAAAACCTAGATTTATATCGCATACCAAAACCTAGATTTTAATACCGTACACCAAAACCTATATTGTAAGGCACAACCTAGATTTTAATATCGTACACCAAAACCTAGATTTATATCTCATACCAAAACCTAGATTAATATCCTTTACCAAAATCTAGATTAAAGCCTATACCAAAACCTAGATTGATATTGCTTACCAAAACCTAGATTTATATCGCATACCAAAACCTAGATTTCAATATCGCACACCAAAACCTATATTGTAATGCACAACCTAGATTTTAATATCGTACACCAAAACCTAGATTTATATCTCATACCAAAACCTAGATTAATATCCTTTACCAAAATCTAGATTAAAGCCTATACCAAAACCTAGATTGATATTGCTTACCAAAGCCTAGATTTATATCGCATACCAAAACCTAGATTTTAATACCGTACACCAAAACCTATATTGTAAGGCACAACCTAGATTTTAATATCGTACACCAAAACCTAGATTTATATCTCATACCAAAACCTAGATTAATATCCTTTACCAAAATCTAGATTAAAGCCTATACCAAAACCTAGATTGATATTGCTTACCAAAATCTAGATTTATATCGCATACCAAAACCTAGATTTTAATACCGTACACCAAAACCTATATTGTAAGGCACAACCTAGATTTTAATATCGTACACCAAAACCTAGATTTATATCTCATACCAAAACCTAGATTAATATCCTTTACCAAAATCTAGATTAAAGCCTATACCAAAACCTAGATTGATATTGCTTACCAAAACCTAGATTTATATCGCATACCAAAACCTAGATTTTAATACCGTACACCAAAACCTATATTGTAAGGCACAACCTAGATTTTAATATCGTACACCAAAACCTAGATTTATATCTCATACCAAAACCTAGATTAATATCCTTTACCAAAATCTAGATTAAAGCCTATACCAAAACCTAGATTGATATTGCTTACCAAAATCTAGATTTATATCGCATACCAAAACCTAGATTTTAATACCGTACACCAAAACCTATATTGTAAGGCACAACCTAGATTTTAATATCGTACACCAAAACCTAGATTTATATCTCATACCAAAACCTAGATTAATATCCTTTACCAAAATCTAGATTAAAGCCTATACCAAAACCTAGATTGATATTGCTTACCAAAACCTAGATTTATATCGCATACCAAAACCTAGATTTTAATACCGTACACCAAAACCTATATTGTAAGGCACAACCTAGATTTTAATATCGTACACCAAAACCTAGATTTATATCTCATACCAAAACCTAGATTAATATCCTTTACCAAAATCTAGATTAAAGCCTATACCAAAACCTAGATTGATATTGCTTACCAAAACCTAGATTTATATCGCATACCAAAACCTAGATTTATATCGCACACCAAAACCTAGAATTATGCAGTATAAAACAAAACCTAGATTTACCTTGTATACCAAAGCCTAGATTTATATCTCATACCAAAATCTAGATTTATATAATATACCAAAACCTAGATTTTAATACCGTACACCAAAACCTATATTGTAATGCACAACCTAGATTTTAATATCGTACACCAAAACCTAGATTTATATCTCATACCAAAACCTAGATTAATATCCTTTACCAAAATCTAGATTAAAGCCTATACCAAAACCTAGATTGATATTGCTTACCAAAACCTAGATTTATATCGCATACCAAAACCTAGATTTTAATACCGTACACCAAAACCTATATTGTAAGGCACAACCTAGATTTTAATATCGTACACCAAAACCTAGATTTATATCTCATACCAAAACCTAGATTAATATCCTTTACCAAAATCTAGATTAAAGCCTATACCAAAACCTAGATTGATATTGCTTACCAAAACCTAGATTTATATCGCATACCAAAACCTAGATTTTAATACCGTACACCAAAACCTATATTGTAAGGCACAACCTAGATTTTAATATCGTACACCAAAACCTAGATTTATATCTCATACCAAAACCTAGATTAATATCCTTTACCAAAATCTAGATTAAAGCCTATACCAAAACCTAGATTGATATTGCTTACCAAAACCTAGATTTATATCGCATACCAAAACCTAGATTTCAATATCGCACACCAAAACCTATATTGTAATGCACAACCTAGATTTTAATATCGTACACCAAAACCTAGATTTATATCTCATACCAAAACCTAGATTAATATCCTTTACCAAAATCTAGATTAAAGCCTATACCAAAACCTAGATTGATATTGCTTACCAAAGCCTAGATTTATATCGCATACCAAAACCTAGATTTTAATACCGTACACCAAAACCTATATTGTAAGGCACAACCTAGATTTTAATATCGTACACCAAAACCTAGATTTATATCTCATACCAAAACCTAGATTAATATCCTTTACCAAAATCTAGATTAAAGCCTATACCAAAACCTAGATTGATATTGCTTACCAAAATCTAGATTTATATCGCATACCAAAACCTAGATTTTAATACCGTACACCAAAACCTATATTGTAAGGCACAACCTAGATTTTAATATCGTACACCAAAACCTAGATTTATATCTCATACCAAAACCTAGATTAATATCCTTTACCAAAATCTAGATTAAAGCCTATACCAAAACCTAGATTGATATTGCTTACCAAAACCTAGATTTATATCGCATACCAAAACCTAGATTTTAATACCGTACACCAAAACCTATATTGTAAGGCACAACCTAGATTTTAATATCGTACACCAAAACCTAGATTTATATCTCATACCAAAACCTAGATTAATATCCTTTACCAAAATCTAGATTAAAGCCTATACCAAAACCTAGATTGATATTGCTTACCAAAATCTAGATTTATATCGCATACCAAAACCTAGATTTTAATACCGTACACCAAAACCTATATTGTAAGGCACAACCTAGATTTTAATATCGTACACCAAAACCTAGATTTATATCTCATACCAAAACCTAGATTAATATCCTTTACCAAAATCTAGATTAAAGCCTATACCAAAACCTAGATTGATATTGCTTACCAAAACCTAGATTTATATCGCATACCAAAACCTAGATTTTAATACCGTACACCAAAACCTATATTGTAAGGCACAACCTAGATTTTAATATCGTACACCAAAACCTAGATTTATATCTCATACCAAAACCTAGATTAATATCCTTTACCAAAATCTAGATTAAAGCCTATACCAAAACCTAGATTGATATTGCTTACCAAAACCTAGATTTATATCGCATACCAAAACCTAGATTTATATCGCACACCAAAACCTAGAATTATGCAGTATAAAACAAAACCTAGATTTACCTTGTATACCAAAGCCTAGATTTATATCTCATACCAAAATCTAGATTTATATAATATACCAAAACCTAGATTTTAATACCGTACACCAAAACCTATATTGTAATGCACAACCTAGATTTTAATATCGTACACCAAAACCTAGATTTATATCTCATACCAAAACCTAGATTAATATCCTTTACCAAAATCTAGATTAAAGCCTATAACAAAACCTAGATTGATATTGCTTACCAAAACCTAGATTTATATCGCATACCAAAACCTAGATTTTAATACCGTACACCAAAACCTATATTGTAAGGCACAACCTAGATTTTAATATCGTACACCAAAACCTAGATTTATATCTCATACCAAAACCTAGATTAATATCCTTTACCAAAATCTAGATTAAAGCTTATACCAAAACCTAGATTGATATTGCTTACCAAAATCTAGATTTATATCGCATACCAAAACCTAGATTTTAATATCGTACACCAAAACCTAGATTTATATCTCATACCAAAACCTAGATTAATATCCTTTACCAAAATCTAGATTAAAGCCTATACCAAAACCTAGATTGATATTGCTTACCAAAACCTAGATTTATATCGCATACCAAAACCTAGATTTTAATACCGTACACCAAAACCTATATTGTAAGGCACAACCTAGATTTTAATATCGTACACCAAAACCTAGATTTATATCTCATACCAAAACCTAGATTAATATCCTTTACCAAAATCTAGATTAAAGCTTATACCAAAACCTAGATTGATATTGCTTACCAAAATCTAGATTTATATCGCATACCAAAACCTAGATTTTAATACCGTACACCAAAACCTATATTGTAAGGCACAACCTAGATTTTAATATCGTACACCAAAACCTAGATTTATATCTCATACCAAAACCTAGATTAATATCCTTTACCAAAATCTAGATTAAAGCCTATACCAAAACCTAGATTGATATTGCTTACCAAAACCTAGATTTATATCGCATACCAAAACCTAGATTTTAATACCGTACACCAAAACCTATATTGTAAGGCACAACCTAGATTTTAATATCGTACACCAAAACCTAGATTTATATCTCATACCAAAACCTAGATTAATATCCTTTACCAAAATCTAGATTAAAGCCTATACCAAAACCTAGATTGATATTGCTTACCAAAACCTAGATTTATATCGCATACCAAAACCTAGATTTTAATACCGTACACCAAAACCTATATTGTAAGGCACAACCTAGATTTTAATATCGTACACCAAAACCTAGATTTATATCTCATACCAAAACCTAGATTAATATCCTTTACCAAAATCTAGATTAAAGCCTATACCAAAACCTAGATTGATATTGCTTACCAAAACCTAGATTTATATCGCATACCAAAACCTAGATTTTAATACCGTACACCAAAACCTATATTGTAATGCACAACCTAGATTTTAATATCGTACACCAAAACCTAGATTTATATCTCATACCAAAACCTAGATTAATATCCTTTACCAAAATCTAGATTAAAGCCTATAACAAAACCTAGATTGATATTGCTTACCAAAACCTAGATTTATATCGCATACCAAAACCTAGATTTATATCGCACACCAAAACCTAGAATTATGCAGTATAAAACAAAACCTAGATTTACCTTGTATACCAAAGCCTAGATTTATATTGTATACCAAAATCTAGATTTATACAATATACCAAAACCTAGATTTTAATACCGTACACCAAGACCTATATTGTAATGCACAACCTAGATTTTAATATCGTACACCAAAACCTAGATTTATATCTCATACCAAAACCTAGATTAATATCCTTTACCAAAATCTAGATTAAAGCCTATACCAAAACCTAGATTGATATTGCTTACCAAAACCTAGATTTATATCGCATACCAAAACCTAGATTTTAATACCGTACACCAAAACCTATATTGTAAGGCACAACCTAGATTTTAATATCGTACACCAAAACCTAGATTTATATCTTATACCAAAACCTAGATTAATATCCTTTACCAAAATCTAGATTAAAGCCTATACCAAAACCTAGATTGATATTGCTTACCAAAATCTAGATTTATATCGCATACCAAAACCTAGATTTTAATACCGTACACCAAAACCTATATTGTAAGGCACAACCTAGATTTTAATATCGTACACCAAAACCTAGATTTATATCTCATACCAAAACCTAGATTAATATCCTTTACCAAAATCTAGATTAAAGCCTATACCAAAACCTAGATTGATATTGCTTACCAAAACCTAGATTTATATCGCATACCAAAACCTAGATTTCAATATCGCACACCAAAACCTATATTGTAATGCACAACCTAGATTTTAATATCGTACACCAAAACCTAGATTTATATCTCATACCAAAACCTAGATTAATATCCTTTACCAAAATCTAGATTAAAGCCTATACCAAAACCTAGATTGATATTGCTTACCAAAGCCTAGATTTATATCGCATACCAAAACCTAGATTTTAATACCGTACACCAAAACCTATATTGTAAGGCACAACCTAGATTTTAATATCGTACACCAAAACCTAGATTTATATCTCATACCAAAACCTAGATTAATATCCTTTACCAAAATCTAGATTAAAGCCTATACCAAAACCTAGATTGATATTGCTTACCAAAATCTAGATTTATATCGCATACCAAAACCTAGATTTTAATACCGTACACCAAAACCTATATTGTAAGGCACAACCTAGATTTTAATATCGTACACCAAAACCTAGATTTATATCTCATACCAAAACCTAGATTAATATCCTTTACCAAAATCTAGATTAAAGCCTATACCAAAACCTAGATTGATATTGCTTACCAAAACCTAGATTTATATCGCATACCAAAACCTAGATTTTAATACCGTACACCAAAACCTATATTGTAAGGCACAACCTAGATTTTAATATCGTACACCAAAACCTAGATTTATATCTCATACCAAAACCTAGATTAATATCCTTTACCAAAATCTAGATTAAAGCCTATACCAAAACCTAGATTGATATTGCTTACCAAAACCTAGATTTATATCGCATACCAAAACCTAGATTTATATCGCACACCAAAACCTAGAATTATGCAGTATAAAACAAAACCTAGATTTACCTTGTATACCAAAGCCTAGATTTATATTGTATACCAAAATCTAGATTTATACAATATACCAAAACCTAGATTTTAATACCGTACACCAAAACCTATATTGTAATGCACAACCTAGATTTTAATATCGTACACCAAAACCTAGATTTATATCTCATACCAAAACCTAGATTAATATCCTTTACCAAAATCTAGATTAAAGCCTATACCAAAACCTAGATTGATATTGCTTACCAAAACCTAGATTTATATCGCATACCAAAACCTAGATTTTAATACCGTACACCAAAACCTATATTGTAAGGCACAACCTAGATTTTAATATCGTACACCAAAACCTAGATTTATATCTCATACCAAAACCTAGATTAATATCCTTTACCAAAATCTAGATTAAAGCCTATACCAAAACCTAGATTGATATTGCTTACCAAAACCTAGATTTATATCGCATACCAAAACCTAGATTTTAATATCGTACACCAAAACCTATATTGTAAGGCACAACCTAGATTTTAATATCGTACACCAAAACCTAGATTTATATCTCATACCAAAACCTAGATTAATATCCTTTACCAAAATCTAGATTAAAGCCTATACCAAAACCTAGATTGATATTGCTTACCAAAACCTAGATTTATATCGCATACCAAAACCTAGATTTCAATATCGCACACCAAAACCTATATTGTAATGCACAACCTAGATTTTAATATCGTACACCAAAACCTAGATTTATATCTCATACCAAAACCTAGATTAATATCCTTTACCAAAATCTAGATTAAAGCCTATACCAAAACCTAGATTGATATTGCTTACCAAAACCTAGATTTATATCGCATACCAAAACCTAGATTTTAATACCGTACACCAAAACCTATATTGTAAGGCACAACCTAGATTTTAATATCGTACACCAAAACCTAGATTTATATCTCATACCAAAACCTAGATTAATATCCTTTACCAAAATCTAGATTAAAGCCTATACCAAAACCTAGATTGATATTGCTTACCAAAACCTAGATTTATATCGCATACCAAAACCTAGATTTTAATACCGTACACCAAAACCTATATTGTAAAGCACAACCTAGATTTTAATATCGTACACCAAAACCTAGATTTATATCTCATACCAAAACCTAGATTAATATCCTTTACCAAAATCTAGATTAAAGCCTATACCAAAACCTAGATTGATATTGCTTACCAAAACCTAGATTTATATCGCATACCAAAACCTAGATTTTAATACCGTACACCAAAACCTATATTGTAAGGCACAACCTAGATTTTAATATCGTACACCAAAACCTAGATTTATATCTCATACCAAAACCTAGATTAATATCCTTTACCAAAATCTAGATTAAAGCTTATACCAAAACCTAGATTGATATTGCTTACCAAAATCTAGATTTATATCGCATACCAAAACCTAGATTTTAATACCGTACACCAAAACCTATATTGTAAGGCACAACCTAGATTTTAATATCGTACACCAAAACCTAGATTTATATCTCATACCAAAACCTAGATTAATATCCTTTACCAAAATCTAGATTAAAGCCTATACCAAAACCTAGATTGATATTGCTTACCAAAACCTAGATTTATATCGCATACCAAAACCTAGATTTTAATACCGTACACCAAAACCTATATTGTAAGGCACAACCTAGATTTTAATATCGTACACCAAAACCTAGATTTATATCTCATACCAAAACCTAGATTAATATCCTTTACCAAAATCTAGATTAAAGCCTATACCAAAACCTAGATTGATATTGCTTACCAAAACCTAGATTTATATCGCATACCAAAACCTAGATTTTAATACCGTACACCAAAACCTATATTGTAAGGCACAACCTAGATTTTAATATCGTACACCAAAACCTAGATTTATATCTCATACCAAAACCTAGATTAATATCCTTTACCAAAATCTAGATTAAAGCCTATACCAAAACCTAGATTGATATTGCTTACCAAAACCTAGATTTATATCGCATACCAAAACCTAGATTTTAATACCGTACACCAAAACCTATATTGTAATGCACAACCTAGATTTTAATATCGTACACCAAAACCTAGATTTATATCTCATACCAAAACCTAGATTAATATCCTTTACCAAAATCTAGATTAAAGCCTATAACAAAACCTAGATTGATATTGCTTACCAAAACCTAGATTTATATCGCATACCAAAACCTAGATTTATATCGCACACCAAAACCTAGAATTATGCAGTATAAAACAAAACCTAGATTTACCTTGTATACCAAAGCCTAGATTTATATTGTATACCAAAATCTAGATTTATACAATATACCAAAACCTAGATTTTAATACCGTACACCAAGACCTATATTGTAATGCACAACCTAGATTTTAATATCGTACACCAAAACCTAGATTTATATCTCATACCAAAACCTAGATTAATATCCTTTACCAAAATCTAGATTAAAGCCTATACCAAAACCTAGATTGATATTGCTTACCAAAACCTAGATTTATATCGCATACCAAAACCTAGATTTTAATACCGTACACCAAAACCTATATTGTAAGGCACAACCTAGATTTTAATATCGTACACCAAAACCTAGATTTATATCTTATACCAAAACCTAGATTAATATCCTTTACCAAAATCTAGATTAAAGCCTATACCAAAACCTAGATTGATATTGCTTACCAAAATCTAGATTTATATCGCATACCAAAACCTAGATTTTAATACCGTACACCAAAACCTATATTGTAAGGCACAACCTAGATTTTAATATCGTACACCAAAACCTAGATTTATATCTCATACCAAAACCTAGATTAATATCCTTTACCAAAATCTAGATTAAAGCCTATACCAAAACCTAGATTGATATTGCTTACCAAAACCTAGATTTATATCGCATACCAAAACCTAGATTTCAATATCGCACACCAAAACCTATATTGTAATGCACAACCTAGATTTTAATATCGTACACCAAAACCTAGATTTATATCTCATACCAAAACCTAGATTAATATCCTTTACCAAAATCTAGATTAAAGCCTATACCAAAACCTAGATTGATATTGCTTACCAAAGCCTAGATTTATATCGCATACCAAAACCTAGATTTTAATACCGTACACCAAAACCTATATTGTAAGGCACAACCTAGATTTTAATATCGTACACCAAAACCTAGATTTATATCTCATACCAAAACCTAGATTAATATCCTTTACCAAAATCTAGATTAAAGCCTATACCAAAACCTAGATTGATATTGCTTACCAAAATCTAGATTTATATCGCATACCAAAACCTAGATTTTAATACCGTACACCAAAACCTATATTGTAAGGCACAACCTAGATTTTAATATCGTACACCAAAACCTAGATTTATATCTCATACCAAAACCTAGATTAATATCCTTTACCAAAATCTAGATTAAAGCCTATACCAAAACCTAGATTGATATTGCTTACCAAAACCTAGATTTATATCGCATACCAAAACCTAGATTTTAATACCGTACACCAAAACCTATATTGTAAGGCACAACCTAGATTTTAATATCGTACACCAAAACCTAGATTTATATCTCATACCAAAACCTAGATTAATATCCTTTACCAAAATCTAGATTAAAGCCTATACCAAAACCTAGATTGATATTGCTTACCAAAACCTAGATTTATATCGCATACCAAAACCTAGATTTATATCGCACACCAAAACCTAGAATTATGCAGTATAAAACAAAACCTAGATTTACCTTGTATACCAAAGCCTAGATTTATATTGTATACCAAAATCTAGATTTATACAATATACCAAAACCTAGATTTTAATACCGTACACCAAAACCTATATTGTAATGCACAACCTAGATTTTAATATCGTACACCAAAACCTAGATTTATATCTCATACCAAAACCTAGATTAATATCCTTTACCAAAATCTAGATTAAAGCCTATACCAAAACCTAGATTGATATTGCTTACCAAAACCTAGATTTATATCGCATACCAAAACCTAGATTTTAATACCGTACACCAAAACCTATATTGTAAGGCACAACCTAGATTTTAATATCGTACACCAAAACCTAGATTTATATCTCATACCAAAACCTAGATTAATATCCTTTACCAAAATCTAGATTAAAGCCTATACCAAAACCTAGATTGATATTGCTTACCAAAACCTAGATTTATATCGCATACCAAAACCTAGATTTTAATATCGTACACCAAAACCTATATTGTAAGGCACAACCTAGATTTTAATATCGTACACCAAAACCTAGATTTATATCTCATACCAAAACCTAGATTAATATCCTTTACCAAAATCTAGATTAAAGCCTATACCAAAACCTAGATTGATATTGCTTACCAAAACCTAGATTTATATCGCATACCAAAACCTAGATTTCAATATCGCACACCAAAACCTATATTGTAATGCACAACCTAGATTTTAATATCGTACACCAAAACCTAGATTTATATCTCATACCAAAACCTAGATTAATATCCTTTACCAAAATCTAGATTAAAGCCTATACCAAAACCTAGATTGATATTGCTTACCAAAACCTAGATTTATATCGCATACCAAAACCTAGATTTTAATACCGTACACCAAAACCTATATTGTAAGGCACAACCTAGATTTTAATATCGTACACCAAAACCTAGATTTATATCTCATACCAAAACCTAGATTAATATCCTTTACCAAAATCTAGATTAAAGCCTATACCAAAACCTAGATTGATATTGCTTACCAAAACCTAGATTTATATCGCATACCAAAACCTAGATTTTAATACCGTACACCAAAACCTATATTGTAAAGCACAACCTAGATTTTAATATCGTACACCAAAACCTAGATTTATATCTCATACCAAAACCTAGATTAATATCCTTTACCAAAATCTAGATTAAAGCCTATACCAAAACCTAGATTGATATTGCTTACCAAAACCTAGATTTATATCGCATACCAAAACCTAGATTTTAATACCGTACACCAAAACCTATATTGTAAGGCACAACCTAGATTTTAATATCGTACACCAAAACCTAGATTTATATCTCATACCAAAACCTAGATTAATATCCTTTACCAAAATCTAGATTAAAGCCTATACCAAAACCTAGATTGATATTGCTTACCAAAACCTAGATTTATATCGCATACCAAAACCTAGATTTATATCGCACACCAAAACCTAGAATTATGCAGTATAAAACAAAACCTAGATTTACCTTGTATACCAAAGCCTAGATTTATATCTCATACCAAAATCTAGATTTATACAATATACCAAAACCTAGATTTATACAATATACCAAAACCTAGATTTTAATACCGTACACCAAAACCTATATTGTAATGCACAACCTAGATTTTAATATCGTACACCAAAACCTAGATTTATATCTCATACCAAAACCTAGATTAATATCCTTTACCAAAATCTAGATTAAAGCCTATACCAAAACCTAGATTGATATTGCTTACCAAAACTTAGATTTATATCGCATACCAAAACCTAGATTTTAATACCGTACACCAAAACCTATATTGTAAGGCACAACCTAGATTTTAATATCGTACACCAAAACCTAGATTTATATCTCATACCAAAACCTAGATTAATATCCTTTACCAAAATCTAGATTAAAGCTTATACCAAAACCTAGATTGATATTGCTTACCAAAATCTAGATTTATATCGCATACCAAAACCTAGATTTTAATACCGTACACCAAAACCTATATTGTAAGGCACAACCTAGATTTTAATATCGTACACCAAAACCTAGATTTATATCTCATACCAAAACCTAGATTAATATCCTTTACCAAAATCTAGATTAAAGCCTATACCAAAACCTAGATTGATATTGCTTACCAAAACCTAGATTTATATCGCATACCAAAACCTAGATTTTAATACCGTACACCAAAATCTATATTGTAAGGCACAACCTAGATTTTAATATCGTACACCAAAACCTAGATTTATATCTCATACCAAAACCTAGATTAATATCCTTTACCAAAATCTAGATTAAAGCCTATACCAAAACCTAGATTGATATTGCTTACCAAAATCTAGATTTATATCGCATACCAAAACCTAGATTTTAATACCGTACACCAAAACCTATATTGTAAGGCACAACCTAGATTTTAATATCGTACACCAAAACCTAGATTTATATCTCATACCAAAACCTAGATTAATATCCTTTACCAAAATCTAGATTAAAGCCTATACCAAAACCTAGATTGATATTGCTTACCAAAACCTAGATTTATATCGCATACCAAAACCTAGATTTTAATACCGTACACCAAAACCTATATTGTAAGGCACAACCTAGATTTTAATATCGTACACCAAAACCTAGATTTATATCTCATACCAAAACCTAGATTAATATCCTTTACCAAAATCTAGATTAAAGCCTATACCAAAACCTAGATTGATATTGCTTACCAAAACCTAGATTTATATCGCATACCAAAACCTAGATTTTAATACCGTACACCAAAACCTATATTGTAAAGCACAACCTAGATTTTAATATCGTACACCAAAACCTAGATTTATATCTCATACCAAAACCTAGATTAATATCCTTTACCAAAATCTAGATTAAAGCCTATACCAAAACCTAGATTGATATTGCTTACCAAAACCTAGATTTATATCGCATACCAAAACCTAGATTTTAATACCGTACACCAAAACCTATATTGTAAGGCACAACCTAGATTTTAATATCGTACACCAAAACCTAGATTTATATCTCATACCAAAACCTAGATTAATATCCTTTACCAAAATCTAGATTAAAGCCTATACCAAAACCTAGATTGATATTGCTTACCAAAACCTAGATTTATATCGCATACCAAAACCTAGATTTATATCGCACACCAAAACCTAGAATTATGCAGTATAAAACAAAACCTAGATTTACCTTGTATACCAAAGCCTAGATTTATATCTCATACCAAAATCTAGATTTATACAATATACCAAAACCTAGATTTATACAATATACCAAAACCTAGATTTTAATACCGTACACCAAAACCTATATTGTAATGCACAACCTAGATTTTAATATCGTACACCAAAACCTAGATTTATATCTCATACCAAAACCTAGATTAATATCCTTTACCAAAATCTAGATTAAAGCCTATACCAAAACCTAGATTGATATTGCTTACCAAAACCTAGATTTATATCGCATACCAAAACCTAGATTTTAATACCGTACACCAAAACCTATATTGTAAGGCACAACCTAGATTTTAATATCGTACACCAAAACCTAGATTTATATCTCATACCAAAACCTAGATTAATATC
Organism: Bathymodiolus brooksi; assembly: GCA_963680875.1. Classification (NCBI taxonomy): domain Eukaryota; kingdom Metazoa; phylum Mollusca; class Bivalvia; order Mytilida; family Modiolidae; genus Bathymodiolus; species Bathymodiolus brooksi. The sequence continues at coordinate 91,962,273 of OY804576.1, forward strand.
CTTTACCAAAATCTAGATTAAAGCTTATACCAAAACCTAGATTGATATTGCTTACCAAAATCTAGATTTATATCGCATACCAAAACCTAGATTTTAATACCGTACACCAAAACCTATATTGTAAGGCACAACCTAGATTTTAATATCGTACACCAAAACCTAGATTTATATCTCATACCAAAACCTAGATTAATATCCTTTACCAAAATCTAGATTAAAGCCTATACCAAAACCTAGATTGATATTGCTTACCAAAACCTAGATTTATATCGCATACCAAAACCTAGATTTTAATACCGTACACCAAAATCTATATTGTAAGGCACAACCTAGATTTTAATATCGTACACCAAAACCTAGATTTATATCTCATACCAAAACCTAGATTAATATCCTTTACCAAAATCTAGATTAAAGCCTATACCAAAACCTAGATTGATATTGCTTACCAAAACCTAGATTTATATCGCATACCAAAACCTAGATTTTAATACCGTACACCAAAACCTATATTGTAATGCACAACCTAGATTTTAATATCGTACACCAAAACCTAGATTTATATCTCATACCAAAACCTAGATTAATATCCTTTACCAAAATCTAGATTAAAGCCTATACCAAAACCTAGATTGATATTGCTTACCAAAACCTAGATTTATATCGCATACCAAAACCTAGATTTTAATACCGTACACCAAAACCTATATTGTAAGGCACAACCTAGATTTTAATATCGTACACCAAAACCTAGATTTATATCTCATACCAAAACCTAGATTAATATCCTTTACCAAAATCTAGATTAAAGCTTATACCAAAACCTAGATTGATATTGCTTACCAAAATCTAGATTTATATCGCATACCAAAACCTAGATTTTAATACCGTACACCAAAACCTATATTGTAAAGCACAACCTAGATTTTAATATCGTACACCAAAACCTAGATTTATATCTCATACCAAAACCTAGATTAATATCCTTTACCAAAATCTAGATTAAAGCCTATACCAAAACCTAGATTGATATTGCTTACCAAAACCTAGATTTATATCGCATACCAAAACCTAGATTTTAATACCGTACACCAAAACCTATATTGTAAGGCACAACCTAGATTTTAATATCGTACACCAAAACCTAGATTTATATCTCATACCAAAACCTAGATTAATATCCTTTACCAAAATCTAGATTAAAGCCTATACCAAAACCTAGATTGATATTGCTTACCAAAACCTAGATTTATATCGCATACCAAAACCTAGATTTTAATACCGTACACCAAAACCTATATTGTAAGGCACAACCTAGATTTTAATATCGTACACCAAAACCTAGATTTATATCTCATACCAAAACCTAGATTAATATCCTTTACCAAAATCTAGATTAAAGCCTATACCAAAACCTAGATTGATATTGCTTACCAAAACCTAGATTTATATCGCATACCAAAACCTAGATTTTAATACCGTACACCAAAACCTATATTGTAAGGCACAACCTAGATTTTAATATCGTACACCAAAACCTAGATTTATATCTCATACCAAAACCTAGATTAATATCCTTTACCAAAATCTAGATTAAAGCCTATACCAAAACCTAGATTGATATTGCTTACCAAAACCTAGATTTATATCGCATACCAAAACCTAGATTTATATCGCACACCAAAACCTAGAATTATGCAGTATAAAACAAAACCTAGATTTACCTTGTATACCAAAGCCTAGATTTATATCTCATACCAAAATCTAGATTTATACAATATACCAAAACCTAGATTTTAATACCGTACACCAAAACCTATATTGTAATGCACAACCTAGATTTTAATATCGTACACCAAAACCTAGATTTATATCTCATACCAAAACCTAGATTAATATCCTTTACCAAAATCTAGATTAAAGCCTATACCAAAACCTAGATTGATATTGCTTACCAAAACCTAGATTTATATCGCATACCAAAACCTAGATTTTAATACCGTACACCAAAACCTATATTGTAAGGCACAACCTAGATTTTAATATCGTACACCAAAACCTAGATTTATATCTCATACCAAAACCTAGATTAATATCCTTTACCAAAATCTAGATTAAAGCCTATACCAAAACCTAGATTGATATTGCTTACCAAAACCTAGATTTATATCGCATACCAAAACCTAGATTTTAATACCGTACACCAAAACCTATATTGTAAGGCACAACCTAGATTTTAATATCGTACACCAAAACCTATATTGTAATGCACATCCTAGATTTTAATATCGTACACCAAAACCTAGATTTATATCTCATACCAAAACCTAGATTAATATCCTTTACCAAAATCTAGATTAAAGCCTATACCAAAACCTAGATTGATATTGCTTACCAAAACCTAGATTTATATCGCATACCAAAACCTAGATTTTAATACCGTACACCAAAACCTATATTGTAAGGCACAACCTAGATTTTAATATCGTACACCAAAACCTAGATTTATATCTCATACCAAAACCTAGATTAATATCCTTTACCAAAATCTAGATTAAAGCCTATACCAAAACCTAGATTGATATTGCTTACCAAAACCTAGATTTATATCGCATACCAAAACCTAGATTTTAATACCGTACACCAAAACCTATATTGTAAGGCACAACCTAGATTTTAATATCGTACACCAAAACCGAGATTTATATCTCATACCAAAACCTAGATTAATATCCTTTACCAAAATCTAGATTAAAGCCTATAGCAAAACCTAGATTGATATTGCTTACCAAAACCTAGATTTATATCGCATACCAAAACCTAGATTTTAATACCGTACACCAAAACCTATATTGTAAGGCACAACCTAGATTTTAATATCGTACACCAAAACCTAGATTTATATCTCATACCAAAACCTAGATTAATATCCTTTACCAAAATCTAGATTAAAGCCTATACCAAAACCTAGATTGATATTGCTTACCAAAACCTAGATTTATATCGCATACTAAAACCTAGATTTTAATACCGTACACCAAAACCTATATTGTAAGGCACAACCTAGATTTTAATATCGTACACCAAAACCTAGATTTATATCTCATACCAAAACCTAGATTAATATCCTTTACCAAAATCTAGATTAAAGCCTATACCAAAACCTAGATTGATATTGCTTACCAAAACCTAGATTTATATCGCATACCAAAACCTAGATTTTAATACCGTACACCAAAACCTATATTGTAAGGCACAACCTAGATTTTAATATCGTACACCAAAACCTAGATTTATATCTCATACCAAAACCTAGATTAATATCCTTTACCAAAATCTAGATTAAAGCCTATACCAAAACCTAGATTGATATTGCTTACCAAAACCTAGATTTATATCGCATACTAAAACCTAGATTTTAATACCGTACACCAAAACCTATATTGTAAGGCACAACCTAGATTTTAATATCGTACACCAAAACCTAGATTTATATCTCATACCAAAACCTAGATTAATATCCTTTACCAAAATCTAGATTAAAGCCTATACCAAAACCTAGATTGATATTGCTTACCAAAACCTAGATTTATATCGCATACCAAAACCTAGATTTTAATACCGTACACCAAAACCTATATTGTAAGGCACAACCTAGATTTTAATATCGTACACCAAAACCTAGATTTATATCTCATACCAAAACCTAGATTAATATCCTTTACCAAAATCTAGATTAAAGCCTATACCAAAACCTAGATTGATATTGCTTACCAAAACCTAGATTTATATCGCATACCAAAACCTAGATTTTAATACCGTACACCAAAACCTATATTGTAAGGCACAACCTAGATTTTAATATCGTACACCAAAACCTATATTGTAATGCACAACCTAGATTTTAATACCGTACACCAAAACCTAGATTTATATCTCAGACAAAAACCTAGATTAATATCCTTTACCAAAATCTAGATTAAAGCCTATACCAAAACCTAGATTGATATTGCTTACCAAAACCTAGATTTATATCGCATACCAAAACCTAGATTTATATCGCACACCAAAACCTAGAATTATGCAGAATAAAACAAAACCTAGATTTACCTTGTATACCAAAGCCTAGATTTCTATTGTATACCAAAATCTAGATTTATACAATATACCAAAACCTAGATTTTAATACCGTACACCAAAACCTATATTGTAATGCACAACCTAGAATTTAATATCGTACACCAAAACCTAGATTTATATCTCATACCAAAACCTAGATTAATATCCTTTACCAAAATCTAGATTAAAGCCTATACCAAAACCTAGATTGATATTGCTTACCAAAACCTAGATTTATATCGCATACCAAAACCTAGATTTATATCGCACACCAAAACCTAGAATTATGCAGTATAAAACAAAACCTAGATTTACCTTGTATACCAAAGCCTAGATTTATATCTCATACCAAAATCTAGATTTATACAATATACCAAAACCTAGATTTTAATACCGTACACCAAAACCTATATTGTAATGCACAACCTAGATTTTAATATCGTACACCAAAACCTAGATTTATATCTCATACCAAAACCTAGATTAATATCCTTTACCAAAATCTAGATTAAAGCCTATACCAAAACCTAGATTGATATTGCTTACCAAAACCTAGATTTATATCGCATACCAAAACCTAGATTTTAATACCGTACACCAAAACCTATATTGTAAGGCACAACCTAGATTTTAATATCGTACACCAAAACCTAGATTTATATCTCATACCAAAACCTAGATTAATATCCTTTACCAAAATCTAGATTAAAGCCTATACCAAAACCTAGATTGATATTGCTTACCAAAACCTAGATTTATATCGCATACCAAAACCTAGATTGTAATACCGTACACCAAAACCTATATTGTAATGCACAACCTAGATTTTAATATCGTACACCAAAACCTAGATTTATATCTCATAACAAAACCTAGATTAATATCCTTTACCAAAATCTAGATTAAAGCCTATACCAAAACCTAGATTGATATTGCTTACCAAAACCTAGATTTATATCGCATACCAAAACCTAGATTTTAATACCGTACACCAAAACCTATATTGTAAGGCACAACCTAGATTTTAATATCGTACACCAAAACCTATATTGTAATGCACAACCTAGATTTTAATATCGTACACCAAAACCTAGATTTATATCTCATACCAAAACCTAGATTAATATCCTTTACCAAAATCTAGATTAAAGCCTATACCAAAACCTAGATTGATATTGCTTACCAAAATCTAGATTTATATCGCATACCAAAACCTAGATTTTAATACCGTACACCAAAACCTATATTGTAAGGCACAACCTAGATTTTAATATCGTACACCAAAACCTAGATTTATATCTCATACCAAAACCTAGATTAATATCCTTTACCAAAATCTAGATTAAAGCCTATACCAAAACCTAGATTGATATTGCTTACCAAAACCTAGATTTATATCGCATACCAAAACCTAGATTTTAATACCGTACACCAAAACCTATATTGTAAGGCACAACCTAGATTTTAATATCGTACACCAAAACCGAGATTTATATCTCATACCAAAACCTAGATTAATATCCTTTACCAAAATCTAGATTAAAGCCTATACCAAAACCTAGATTGATATTGCTTACCAAAACCTAGATTTATATCGCATACCAAAACCTAGATTTTAATACCGTACACCAAAACCTATATTGTAAGGCACAACCTAGATTTTAATATCGTACACCAAAACCTAGATTTATATCTCATACCAAAACCTAGATTAATATCCTTTACCAAAATCTAGATTAAAGCCTATACCAAAACCTAGATTGATATTGCTTACCAAAACCTAGATTTATATCGCATACCAAAACCTAGATTTTAATACCGTACACCAAAACCTATATTGTAAGGCACAACCTAGATTTTAATATCGTACACCAAAACCTAGATTTATATCTCATACCAAAACCTAGATTAATATCCTTTACCAAAATCTAGATTAAAGCCTATACCAAAACCTAGATTGATATTGCTTACCAAAACCTAGATTTATATCGCATACCAAAACCGAGATTTTAATACCGTACACCAAAACCTATATTGTAAGGCACAACCTAGATTTTAATATCGTACACCAAAACCTAGATTTATATCTCATACCAAAACCTAGATTAATATCCTTTACCAAAATCTAGATTAAAGCCTATACCAAAACCTAGATTGATATTGCTTACCAAAACCTAGATTTATATCGCATACCAAAACCTAGATTTTAATACCGTACACCAAAACCTATATTGTAAGGCACAACCTAGATTTTAATATCGTACACCAAAACCTATATTGTAATGCACAACCTAGATTTTAATATCGTACACCAAAACCTAGATTTATATCTCATACAAAAACCTAGATTAATATCCTTTACCAAAATCTAGATTAAAGCCTATACCAAAACCTAGATTGATATTGCTTACCAAAACCTAGATTTATATCGCATACCAAAACCTAGATTTATATCGCACACCAAAACCTAGAATTATGCAGTATAAAACAAAACCTAGATTTACTTTGTATACCAAAGCCTAGATTTCTATTGTATACCAAAATCTAGATTTATACAATATACCAAAACCTAGATTTTAATACCGTACACCAAAACCTATATTGTAATGCACAACCTAGATTTTAATATCGTACACCAAAACCTAGATTTATATCTCATACCAACACCTAGATTAATATCCTTTACCAAAATCTAGATTAAAGCCTATAACAAAACCTAGATTGATATTGCTTACCAAAACCTAGATTTATATCGCATACCAAAACCTAGATTTATATCGCACACCAAAACCTAGAATTATGCAGTATAAAACAAAACCTAGATTTACCTTGTATACCAAAGCCTAGATTTATATTGTATACCAAAATCTAGATTTATACAATATACCAAAACCTAGATTTTAATACCGTACACCAAAACCTATATTGTAATGCACAACCTAGATTTTAATATCGTACACCAAAACCTAGATTTATATCTCATACCAAAACCTAGATTAATATCCTTTACCAAAATCTAGATTAAAGCCTATACCAAAACCTAGATTGATATTGCTTACCAAAACCTAGATTTATATCGCATACCAAAACCTAGATTTATATCGCACACCAAAACCTAGAATTATGCAGTATAAAACAAAACCTAGATTTACCTTGTATACCAAAGCCTAGATTTATATTGTATACCAAAATCTAGATTTATACAATATACCAAAACCTAGATTTTAATACCGTACACCAAAACCTATATTGTAAGGCACAACCTAGATTTTAATATCGTACACCAAAACCTAGATTTATATCTCATACCAAAACCTAAATTAATATCCTTTACCAAAATCTAGATTAAAGCCTATACCAAAACCTAGATTGACATTGCTTACCAAAATCTAGATTTATATCGCATACCAAAACCTAGATTTTAATACCGTACACCAAAACCTATATTGTAAGGCACAACCTAGATTTTAATATCGTACACCAAAACCTAGATTTATATCTCATACCAAAACCTAGATTAATATCCTTTACCAAAATCTAGATTAAAGCCTATACCAAAACCTAGATTGATATTGCTTACCAAAATCTAGATTTATATCGCATACCAAAACCTAGATTTTAATACCGTACACCAAAACCTATATTGTAAGGCACAACCTAGATTTTAATATCGTACACCAAAACCTAGATGTATATCTCATACCAAAACCTAGATTAATATCCTTTACCAAAATCTAGATTAAAGCCTATACCAAAACCTAGATTGATATTGCTTACCAAAACCTAGATTTATATCGCATACCAAAACCTAGATTTCAATATCGCACACCAAAACCTATATTGTAATGCACAACCTAGATTTTAATATCGTACACCAAAACCTAGATGTATATCTCATACCAAAACCTAGATTAATATCCTTTACCAAAATCTAGATTAAAGCCTATACCAAAACCTAGATTGATATTACTTACCAAAAACTAGATTTATATCGCATACCAAAACCTAGATTTTAATATCGTACACCAAAACCTATATTGTAAGGCACAACCTAGATTTTAATACCGTACACCAAAACCTATATTGTAATGCACAACCTAGATTTTAATATCGTACACCAAAACCTAGATTTATATCTCATACCAAAACCTAGATTAATATCATTTACCAAAATCTAGATTAAAGCCTATACCAAAACCTAGATTGGTATTGCTTACCAAAACCTAGATTTATATCGCATACCAAAACCTAGATTTATATCGCACACCAAATCCTAGAATTATGCGGTATAAAACAAAACCTAGATTTACCTTGTATGCCAAAGCCTAGATTTATATTGTATACCAAAATCTAGATTTATACAATATACCAAAACCTAGATTTTAATACCGTACACCAAAACCTATATTGTAAAGCACAACCTAGATTTTAATATCGTACACCAAAACCTAGATTTATATCTCATACCAAAACCTAGATTAATATCCTTTACCAAAATCTAGATTAAAGCCTATACCAAAACCTAGATTGATATTGCTTACCAAAAACTAGATTTATATCGCATACCAAAACCTAGATTTTAATACCGTACACCAAAACCTATATTGTAAGGCACAACCTAGATTTTAATACCGTACACCAAAACCTATATTGTAATGCACAACCTAGATTTTAATATCGTACACCAAAACCTAGATTTATATCTCATACAAAAACCTAGATTAATATCCTTTACCAAAATCTAGATTAAAGCCTATACCAAAACCTAGATTGATATTGCTTACCAAAACCTAGATTTATATCGCATACCAAAACCTAGATTTTAATACCGTACACCAAAACCTATATTGTAAGGCACAACCTAGATTTTAATATCGTACACCAAAACCTAGATTTATATCTCATACCAAAACCTAGATTAATATCCTTTACCAAAATCTAGATTAAAGCCTATACCAAAACCTAGATTGATATTGCTTACCAAAACCTAGATTTATATCGCATACCAAAACCTAGATTTATATCGCACACCAAAACCTAGAATTATGCAGTATAAAACAAAACCTAGATTTACCTTGTATACCAAAGCCTAGATTTATATCTCATACCAAAATCTAGATTTATACAATATACCAAAACCTAGATTTTAATACCGTACACCAAAACCTATATTGTAATGCACAACCTAGATTTTAATATCGTACACCAAAACCTAGATTTATATATCATACCAAAACCTAGATTAATATCCTTTACCAAAATCTAGATTAAAGCCTATACCAAAACCTAGATTGATATTGCTTACCAAAACCTAGATTTATATCGCATACCAAAACCTAGATTTTAATACCGTACACCAAAACCTATATTGTAAGGCACAACCTAGATTTTAATATCGTACACCAAAACCTAGATTTATATCTCATACCAAAACCTAGATTAATATCCTTTACCAAAATCTAGATTAAAGCCTATACCAAAACCTAGATTGATATTGCTTACCAAAACCTAGATTTATATCGCATACCAAAACCTAGATTTTAATACCGTACACCAAAACCTATATTGTAATGCACAACCTAGATTTTAATATCGTACACCAAAACCTAGATTTATATCTCATAACAAAACCTAGATTAATATCCTTTACCAAAATCTAGATTAAAGCCTATACCAAAACCTAGATTGATATTGCTTACCAAAACCTAGATTTATATCGCATACCAAAACCTAGATTTTAATATCGTACACCAAAACCTATATTGTAAGGCACAACCTAGATTTTAATATCGTACACCAAAACCTATATTGTAATGCACAACCTAGATTTTAATATCGTACACCAAAACCTAGATTTATATCTCATACCAAAACCTAGATAAATATCCTTTACCAAAATCTAGATTAAAGCCTATACCAAAACCTAGATTGATATTGCTTACCAAAATCTAGATTTATATCGCATACCAAAACCTAGATTTTAATACCGTACACCAAAACCTATATTGTAAGGCACAACCTAGATTTTAATATCGTACACCAAAACCTAGATTTATATCTCATACAAAAACCTAGATTAATATCCTTTACCAAAATCTAGATTAAAGCCTATACCAAAACCTAGATTGATATTGCTTACCAAAACCTAGATTTATATCGCATACCAAAACCTAGATTTATATCGCACACCAAAACCTAGAATTATGCAGTATAAAACAAAACCTAGATTTACTTTGTATACCAAAGCCTAGATTTCTATTGTATACCAAAATCTAGATTTATACAATATACCAAAACCTAGATTTTAATACCGTACACCAAAACCTATATTGTAATGCACAACCTAGATTTTAATATCGTACACCAAAACCTAGATTTATATCTCATACCAACACCTAGATTAATATCCTTTACCAAAATCTAGATTAAAGCTTATAACAAAACCTAGATTGATATTGCTTACCAAAACCTAGATTTATATCGCATACCAAAACCTAGATTTATATCGCACACCAAAACCTAGAATTATGCAGTATAAAACAAAACCTAGATTTACCTTGTATACCAAAGCCTAGATTTATATTGTATACCAAAATCTAGATTTATACAATATACCAAAACCTAGATTTTAATACCGTACACCAAAACCTATATTGTAATGCACAACCTAGATTTTAATATCGTACACCAAAACCTAGATTTATATCTCATACCAAAACCTAGATTAATATCCTTTACCAAAATCTAGATTAAAGCCTATACCAAAACCTAGATTGATATTGCTTACCAAAACCTAGATTTATATCGCATACCAAAACCTAGATTTATATCGCACACCAAAACCTAGAATTATGCAGTATAAAACAAAACCTAGATTTACCTTGTATACCAAAGCCTAGATTTATATTGTATACCAAAATCTAGATTTATACAATATACCAAAACCTAGATTTTAATACCGTACACCAAAACCTATATTGTAAGGCACAACCTAGATTTTAATATCGTACACCAAAACCTAGATTTATATCTCATACCAAAACCTAAATTAATATCCTTTACCAAAATCTAGATTAAAGCCTATACCAAAACCTAGATTGATATTGCTTACCAAAATCTAGATTTATATCGCATACCAAAACCTAGATTTTAATACCGTACACCAAAACCTATATTGTAAGGCACAACCTAGATTTTAATATCGTACACCAAAACCTAGATTTATATCTCATACCAAAACATAGATTAATATCCTTTACCAAAATCTAGATTAAAGCCTATACCAAAACCTAGATTGATATTGCTTACCAAAATCTAGATTTATATCGCATACCAAAACCTAGATTTTAATACCGTACACCAAAACCTATATTGTAAGGCACAACCTAGATTTTAATATCGTACACCAAAACCTAGATGTATATCTCATACCAAAACCTAGATTAATATCCTTTACCAAAATCTAGATTAAAGCCTATACCAAAACCTAGATTGATATTGCTTACCAAAACCTAGATTTATATCGCATACCAAAACCTAGATTTCAATATCGCACACCAAAACCTATATTGTAAGGCACAACCTAGATTTTAATATCGTACACCAAAACCTAGATGTATATCTCATACCAAAACCTAGATTAATATCCTTTACCAAAATCTAGATTAAAGCCTATACCAAAACCTAGATTGATATTACTTACCAACAACTAGATTTATATCGCATACCAAAACCTAGATTTTAATACCGTACACCAAAACCTATATTGTAAGGCACAACCTAGATTTTAATACCGTACACCAAAACCTATATTGTAATGCACAACCTAGATTTTAATATCGTACACCAAAACCTAGATTTATATCTCATACCAAAACCTAGATTAATATCCTTTACCAAAATCTAGATTAAAGCCTATACCAAAACCTAGATTGATATTGCTTACCAAAACCTAGATTTATATCGCATACCAAAACCTAGATTTTAATACCGTACACCAAAACCTATATTGTAAGGCACAACCTAGATTTTAATATCGTACACCAAAACCTAGATTTATATCTCATACCAAAACCTAGATTAATATCCTTTACCAAAATCTAGATTAAAGCCTATACCAAAACCTAGATTGATATTGCTTACCAAAACCTAGATTTATATCGCATACCAAAACCTAGATTTTAATACCGTACACCAAAACCTATATTGTAATGCACAACCTAGATTTTAATATCGTACACCAAAACCTAGATTTATATCTCATAACAAAACCTAGATTAATATCCTTTACCAAAATCTAGATTAAAGCCTATACCAAAACCTAGATTGATATTGCTTACCAAAACCTAGATTTATATCGCATACCAAAACCTAGATTTTAATATCGTACACCAAAACCTATATTGTAAGGCACAACCTAGATTTTAATATCGTACACCAAAACCTATATTGTAATGCACAACCTAGATTTTAATATCGTACACCAAAACCTAGATTTATATCTCATACCAAAACCTAGATAAATATCCTTTACCAAAATCTAGATTAAAGCCTATACCAAAACCTAGATTGATATTGCTTACCAAAATCTAGATTTATATCGCATACCAAAACCTAGATTTTAATACCGTACACCAAAACCTATATTGTAAGGCACAACCTAGATTTTAATATCGTACACCAAAACCTAGATTTATATCTCATACAAAAACCTAGATTAATATCCTTTACCAAAATCTAGATTAAAGCCTATACCAAAACCTAGATTGATATTGCTTACCAAAACCTAGATTTATATCGCATACCAAAACCTAGATTTATATCGCACACCAAAACCTAGAATTATGCAGTATAAAACAAAACCTAGATTTACTTTGTATACCAAAGCCTAGATTTCTATTGTATACCAAAATCTAGATTTATACAATATACCAAAACCTAGATTTTAATACCGTACACCAAAACCTATATTGTAATGCACAACCTAGATTTTAATATCGTACACCAAAACCTAGATTTATATCTCATACCAACACCTAGATTAATATCCTTTACCAAAATCTAGATTAAAGCTTATAACAAAACCTAGATTGATATTGCTTACCAAAACCTAGATTTATATCGCATACCAAAACCTAGATTTATATCGCACACCAAAACCTAGAATTATGCAGTATAAAACAAAACCTAGATTTACCTTGTATACCAAAGCCTAGATTTATATTGTATACCAAAATCTAGATTTATACAATATACCAAAACCTAGATTTTAATACCGTACACCAAAACCTATATTGTAATGCACAACCTAGATTTTAATATCGTACACCAAAACCTAGATTTATATCTCATACCAAAACCTAGATTAATATCCTTTACCAAAATCTAGATTAAAGCCTATACCAAAACCTAGATTGATATTGCTTACCAAAACCTAGATTTATATCGCATACCAAAACCTAGATTTATATCGCACACCAAAACCTAGAATTATGCAGTATAAAACAAAACCTAGATTTACCTTGTATACCAAAGCCTAGATTTATATTGTATACCAAAATCTAGATTTATACAATATACCAAAACCTAGATTTTAATACCGTACACCAAAACCTATATTGTAAGGCACAACCTAGATTTTAATATCGTACACCAAAACCTAGATTTATATCTCATACCAAAACCTAAATTAATATCCTTTACCAAAATCTAGATTAAAGCCTATACCAAAACCTAGATTGATATTGCTTACCAAAATCTAGATTTATATCGCATACCAAAACCTAGATTTTAATACCGTACACCAAAACCTATATTGTAAGGCACAACCTAGATTTTAATATCGTACACCAAAACCTAGATGTATATCTCATACCAAAACCTAGATTAATATCCTTTACCAAAATCTAGATTAAAGCCTATACCAAAACCTAGATTGATATTGCTTACCAAAACCTAGATTTATATCGCATACCAAAACCTAGATTTCAATATCGCACACCAAAACCTATATTGTAATGCACAACCTAGATTTTAATATCGTACACCAAAACCTAGATGTATATCTCATACCAAAACCTAGATTAATATCCTTTACCAAAATCTAGATTAAAGCCTATACCAAAACCTAGATTGATATTACTTACCAAAAACTAGATTTATATCGCATACCAAAACCTAGATTTTAATACCGTACACCAAAACCTATATTGTAAGGCACAACCTAGATTTTAATACCGTACACCAAAACCTATATTGTAATGCACAACCTAGATTTTAATATCGTACACCAAAACCTAGATTTATATCTCATACCAAAACCTAGATTAATATCATTTACCAAAATCTAGATTAAAGCCTATACCAAAACCTAGATTGGTATTGCTTACCAAAACCTAGATTTATATCGCATACCAAAACCTAGATTTATATCGCACACCAAATCCTAGAATTATGCGGTATAAAACAAAACCTAGATTTACCTTGTATGCCAAAGCCTAGATTTATATTGTATACCAAAATCTAGATTTATACAATATACCAAAACCTAGATTTTAATACCGTACACCAAAACCTATATTGTAAAGCACAACCTAGATTTTAATATCGTACACCAAAACCTAGATTTATATCTCATACCAAAACCTAGATTAATATCCTTTACCAAAATCTAGATTAAAGCCTATACCAAAACCTAGATTGATATTGCTTACCAAAAACTAGATTTATATCGCATACCAAAACCTAGATTTTAATACCGTACACCAAAACCTATATTGTAAGGCACAACCTAGATTTTAATACCGTACACCAAAACCTATATTGTAATGCACAACCTAGATTTTAATATCGTACACCAAAACCTAGATTTATATCTCATACAAAAACCTAGATTAATATCCTTTACCAAAATCTAGATTAAAGCCTATACCAAAACCTAGATTGATATTGCTTACCAAAACCTAGATTTATATCGCATACCAAAACCTAGATTTATATCGCACACCAAAACCTAGAATTATGCAGTATAAAACAAAACCTAGATTTACCTTGTATACCAAAGCCTAGATTTATATTGTATACCAAAATCTAGATTTATACAATATACCAAAACCTAGATTTTAATACCGTACACCAAAACCTTTATTGTAATGCACAACCTAGATTTTAATATCGTACACCAAAACCTAGATTTATATCTCATACCAAAACCTAGATTAATATCCTTTACCAAAATCTAGATTAAAGCCTATACCAAAACCTAGATTGATATTGCTTACCAAAACCTAGATTTATATCGCATACCAAAACCTAGATTTTAATACCGTACACCAAAACCTATATTGTAAGGCACAACCTAGATTTTAATATCGTACACCAAAACCTAGATTTATATCTCATACCAAAACCTAGATTAATATCCTTTACCAAAATCTAGATTAAAGCCTATACCAAAACCTAGATTGATATTGCTTACCAAAACCTAGATTTATATCGCATACCAAAACCTAGATTTATATCGCACACCAAAACCTAGAATTATGCAGTATAAAACAAAACCTAGATTTACCTTGTATACCAAAGCCTAGATTTATATCTCATACCAAAATCTAGATTTATACAATATACCAAAACCTAGATTTTAATACCGTACACCAAAACCTATATTGTAATGCACAACCTAGATTTTAATATCGTACACCAAAACCTAGATTTATATCTCATAACAAAACCTAGATTAATATCCTTTACCAAAATCTAGATTAAAGCCTATACCAAAACCTAGATTGATATTGCTTACCAAAACCTAGATTTATATCGCATACCAAAACCTAGATTTTAATACCGTACACCAAAACCTATATTGTAATGCACAACCTAGATTTTAATATCGTACACCAAAACCTAGATTTATATCTCATAACAAAACCTAGATTAATATCCTTTACCAAAATCTAGATTAAAGCCTATACCAAAACCTAGATTGATATTGCTTACCAAAACCTAGATTTATATCGCATACCAAAACCTAGATTTTAATACCGTACACCAAAACCTATATTGTAAGGCACAACCTAGATTTTAATATCGTACACCAAAACCTATATTGTAATGCACAACCTAGATTTTAATATCGTACACCAAAACCTAGATTTATATCTCATACCAAAACCTAGATTAATATCCTTTACCAAAATCTAGATTAAAGCCTATACCAAAACCTAGATTGATATTGCTTACCAAAATCTAGATTTATATCGCATACCAAAACCTAGATTTTAATACCGTACACCAAAACCTATATTGTAAGGCACAACCTAGATTTTAATATCGTACACCAAAACCTAGATTTATATCTCATACCAAAACCTAGATTAATATCCTTTACCAAAATCTAGATTAAAGCCTATACCAAAACCTAGATTGATATTGCTTACCAAAACCTAGATTTATATCGCATACCAAAACCTAGATTTTAATACCGTACACCAAAACCTATATTGTAAGGCACAACCTAGATTTTAATATCGTACACCAAAACCGAGATTTATATCTCATACCAAAACCTAGATTAATATCCTTTACCAAAATCTAGATTAAAGCCTATACCAAAACCTAGATTGATATTGCTTACCAAAACCTAGATTTATATCGCATACCAAAACCTAGATTTTAATACCGTACACCAAAACCTATATTGTAAGGCACAACCTAGATTTTAATATCGTACACCAAAACCTAGATTTATATCTCATACCAAAACCTAGATTAATATCCTTTACCAAAATCTAGATTAAAGCCTATACCAAAACCTAGATTGATATTGCTTACCAAAATCTAGATTTATATCGCATACCAAAACCTAGATTTTAATACCGTACACCAAAACCTATATTGTAAGGCACAACCTAGATTTTAATATCGTACACCAAAACCTAGATTTATATCTCATACCAAAACCTAGATTAATATTCTTTACCAAAATCTAGATTAAAGCCTATACCAAAACCTAGATTGATATTGCTTACCAAAACCTAGATTTATATCGCATACCAAAACCTAGATTTCAATATCGCACACCAAAACCTATATTGTAATGCACAACCTAGATTTTAATATCGTACACCAAAACCTAGATTTATATCTCATACCAAAACCTAGATTAATATCCTTTACCAAAATCTAGATTAAAGCCTATACCAAAACCTAGATTGATATTGCTTACCAAAACCTAGATTTATATCGCATACCAAAACCTAGATTTTAATACCGTACACCAAAACCTATATTGTAAGGCACAACCTAGATTTTAATATCGTACACCAAAACCTAGATTTATATCTCATACCAAAACCTAGATTAATATCCTTTACCAAAATCTAGATTAAAGCCTATTCCAAAACCTAGATTGATATTGCTTACCAAAATCTAGATTTATATCGCATACCAAAACCTAGATTTTAATACCGTACACCAAAACCTATATTGTAAGGCACAACCTAGATTTTAATATCGTACACCAAAACCTAGATGTATATCTCATACCAAAACCTAGATTAATATCCTTTACCAAAATCTAGATTAAAGCCTATAACAAAACCTAGATTGATATTGCTTACCAAAACCTAGATTTATATCGCATACCAAAACCTAGATTTCAATATCGCACACCAAAACCTATATTGTAATGCACAACCTAGATTTTAATATCGTACACCAAAACCTAGATTTATATCTCATACCAAAACCTAGATTAATATCATTTACCAAAATCTAGATTAAAGCCTATACCAAAACCTAGATTGGTATTGCTTACCAAAACCTAGATTTATATCGCATACCAAAACCTAGATTTATATCGCACACCAAAACCTAGAATTATGCGTTATAAAATAAAACCTAGATTTACCTTGTATGCCAAAGCCTAGATTTATATTGTATACCAAAATCTAGATTTATACAATATACCAAAACCTAGATTTTAATACCGTACACCAAAACCTATATTGTAAAGCACAACCTAGATTTTAATATCGTACACCAAAACCTAGATTTATATCTCATACCAAAACCTAGATTAATATCCTTTACCAAAATCTAGATTAAAGCCTATACCAAAACCTAGATTGATATTGCTTACCAAAAACTAGATTTATATCGCATACCAAAACCTAGATTTTAATACCGTACATCAAAACCTATATTGTAAGGCACAACCTAGATTTTAATACCGTACACCAAAACCTATATTGTAATGCACAACCTAGATTTTAATATCATACACCAAAACCTAGATTTATATCTCATACCAAAACCTAGATTAATATCATTTACCAAAATCTAGATTAAAGCCTATACCAAAACCTAGATTGGTATTGCTTACCAAAACCTAGATTTATATCGCATACCAAAACCTAGATTTATATCGCACACCAAAACCTAGAATTATGCGGTATAAAACAAAACCTAGATTTACCTTGTATGCCAAAGCCTAGATTTATATTGTATACCAAAATCTAGATTTATACAATATACCAAAACCTAGATTTTAATACCGTACACCAAAACCTATATTGTAAAGCACAACCTAGATTTTAATATCGTACACCAAAACCTAGATTTATATCTCATACCAAAACCTAGATTAATATCCTTTACCAAAATCTAGATTAAAGCCTATACCAAAACCTAGATTGATATTGCTTACCAAAAACTAGATTTATATCGCATACCAAAACCTAGATTTTAATACCGTACACCAAAACCTATATTGTAAGGCACAACCTAGATTTTAATACCGTACACCAAAACCTATATTGTAATGCACAACCTAGATTTTAATATCGTACACCAAAACCTAGATTTATATCTCATACAAAAACCTAGATTAATATCCTATACCAAAATCTAGATTAAAGCCTATACCAAAACCTAGATTGATATTGCTTACCAAAACCTAGATTTATATCGCATACCAAAACCTAGATTTATATCGCACACCAAAATCTAGAATTATGCAGTATAAAACAAAACCTAGATTTACCTTGTATACCAAAGCCTAGATTTATATTGTATACCAAAATCTAGATTTATACAATATACCAAAACCTAGATTTTAATACCGTACACCAAAACCTATATTGTAATGCACAACTTAGATTTTAATATCGTACACCAAAACCTAGATTTATATCTCATACCAAAACCTAGATTAATATCCTTTACCAAAATCTAGATTAAAGCCTATACCAAAACCTAGATTGATATTGCTTACCAAAACCTAGATTTATATCGCATACCAAAACCTAGATTTTAATACCGTACACCAAAACCTATATTGTAAGGCACAACCTAGATTTTAATATCGTACACCAAAACCTAGATTTATATCTCATACCAAAACCTAGATTAATATCCTTTACCAAAATCTAGATTAAAGCCTATACCAAAACCTAGATTGATATTGCTTACCAAAACCTAGATTTATATCGCATACCAAAACCTAGATTTTAATACCGTACACCAAAACCTATATTGTAAGGCACAACCTAGATTTTAATATCGTACACCAAAACCTAGATTTATATCTCATACCAAAACCTAGATTAATATTCTTTACCAAAATCTAGATTAAAGCCTATACCAAAACCTAGATTGATATTGCTTATCAAAACCTAGATTTATATCGCATACCAAAACCTAGATTTTAATACCGTACACCAAAACCTATATTGTAAGGCACAACCTAGATTTTAATATCGTACACCAAAACCTAGATTTATATCTCATACCAAAACCTAGATTAATATCCTTTACCAAAATCTAGATTAAAGCCTATACCAAAACCTAGATTGATATTGCTTACCAAAATCTAGATTTATATCGCATACCAAAACCTAGATTTTAATACCGTACACCAAAACCTATATTGTAAGGCACAACCTAGATTTTAATATCGTACACCAAAACCTAGATTTATATCTCATACCAAAACCTAGATTAATATCCTTTACCAAAATCTAGATTAAAGCCTATACCAAAACCTAGATTGATATTGCTTACCAAAACCTAGATTTATATCGCATACCAAAACCTAGATTTTAATACCGTACACCAAAACCTATATTGTAAGGCACAACCTAGATTTTAATATCGTACACCAAAACCTAGATTTATATCTCATACCAAAACCTAGATTAATATCCTTTACCAAAATCTAGATTAAAGCCTATACCAAAACCTAGATTGATATTGCTTACCAAAACCTAGATTTATATCGCATACCAAAACCTAGATTTTAATACCGTACACCAAAACCTATATTGTAAGGCACAACCTAGATTTTAATATCGTACACCAAAACCTAGATTTATATCTCATACCAAAACCTAGATTAATATCCTTTACCAAAATCTAGATTAAAGCCTATACCAAAACCTAGATTGATATTGCTTACCAAAACCTAGATTTATATCGCATACCAAAACCTAGATTTTAATACCGTACACCAAAACCTATATTGTAAGGCACAACCTAGATTTTAATATCGTACACCAAAACCTATATTGTAATGCACAACCTAGATTTTAATATCGTACACCAAAACCTAGATTAATATCCTTTACCAAATTCTAGATTAAAGCCTATACCAAAACCTAGATTGATATTGCTTACCAAAATCTAGATTTATATCGCATACCAAAACCTAGATTTTAATACCGTACACCAAAACCTATATTGTAAGGCACAACCTAGATTTTAATATCGTACACCAAAACCTAGATTTATATCTCATACCAAAACCTAGATTAATATCCTTTACCAAAATCTAGATTAAAGCCTATACCAAAACCTAGATTGATATTGCTTACCAAAACCTAGAATTATATCGCATACCAAAACCTAGATTTTAATACCGTACACCAAAACCTATATTGTAAGGCACAACCTAGATTTTAATATCGTACACCAAAACCTAGATTTATATCTCATACCAAAACCTAGATTAATATCCTTTACCAAAATCTAGATTAAAGCCTATACCAAAACCTAGATTGATATTGCTTACCAAAACCTAGATTTATATCGCATACCAAAACCTAGATTTTAATACCGTACACCAAAACCTATATTGTAAGGCACAACCTAGATTTTAATATCGTACACCAAAACCTAGATTTATATCTCATACCAAAACCTAGATTAATATCCTTTACCAAAATCTAGATTAAAGCCTATACCAAAACCTAGATTGATATTGCTTACCAAAACCTAGATTTATATCGCATACCAAAACCTAGATTTTAATACCGTACACCAAAACCTATATTGTAAGGCACAACCTAGATTTTAATATCGTACACCAAAACCTAGATTTATATCTCATACCAAAACCTAGATTAATATCCTTTACCAAAATCTAGATTAAAGCCTATACCAAAACCTAGATTGATATTGCTTACCAAAACCTAGATTTATATCGCATACCAAAACCTAGATTTATATCGCACACCAAAACCTAGAATTATGCAGTATAAAACAAAACCTAGATTTACCTTGTATACCAAAGCCTAGATTTATATTGTATACCAAAATCTAGATTTATACAATATACCAAAACCTAGATTTTAATACCGTACACCAAAACCTATATTGTAATGCACAACCTAGATTTTAATATCGTACACCAAAACCTAGATTTATATCTCATACCAAAACCTAGATTAATATCCTTTACCAAAATCTAGATTAAAGCCTATACCAAAACCTAGATTGATATTGCTTACCAAAACCTAGATTTATATCGCATACCAAAACCTAGATTTTAATACCGTACACCAAAACCTATATTGTAAGGCACAACCTAGATTTTAATATCGTACACCAAAACCGAGATTTATATCTCATACCAAAACCTAGATTAATATCCTTTACCAAAATCTAGATTAAAGCCTATACCAAAACCTAGATTGATATTGCTTACCAAAACCTAGATTTATATCGCATACCAAAACCTAGATTTTAATACCGTACACCAAAACCTATATTGTAAGGCACAACCTAGATTTTAATATCGTACACCAAAACCTAGATTTATATCTCATACCAAAACCTAGATTAATATCCTTTACCAAAATCTAGATTAAAGCCTATACCAAAACCTAGATTGATATTGCTTACCAAAATCTAGATTTATATCGCATACCAAAACCTAGATTTTAATACCGTACACCAAAACCTATATTGTAAGGCACAACCTAGATTTTAATATCGTACACTAAAACCTAGATTTATATCTCATACCAAAACCTAGATTAATATTCTTTACCAAAATCTAGATTAAAGCCTATACCAAAACCTAGATTGATATTGCTTACCAAAACCTAGATTTATATCGCATACCAAAACCTAGATTTCAATATCGCACACCAAAACCTATATTGTAATGCACAACCTAGATTTTAATATCGTACACCAAAACCTAGATTTATATCTCATACCAAAACCTAGATTAATATCCTTTACCAAAATCTAGATTAAAGCCTATACCAAAACCTAGATTGATATTGCTTACCAAAACCTAGATTTATATCGCATACCAAAACCTAGATTTTAATACCGTACACCAAAACCTATATTGTAAGGCACAACCTAGATTTTAATATCGTACACCAAAACCTAGATTTATATCTCATACCAAAACCTAGATTAATATCCTTTACCAAAATCTAGATTAAAGCCTATACCAAAACCTAGATTGATATTGCTTACCAAAATCTAGATTTATATCGCATACCAAAACCTAGATTTTAATACCGTACACCAAAACCTATATTGTAAGGCACAACCTAGATTTTAATATCGTACACCAAAACCTAGATGTATATCTCATACCAAAACCTAGATTAATATCCTTTACCAAAATCTAGATTAAAGCCTATAACAAAACCTAGATTGATATTGCTTACCAAAACCTAGATTTATATCGCATACCAAAACCTAGATTTCAATATCGCACACCAAAACCTATATTGTAATGCACAACCTAGATTTTAATATCGTACACCAAAACCTAGATTTATATCTCATACCAAAACCTTGATTAATATCATTTACCAAAATCTAGATTAAAGCCTATACCAAAACCTAGATTGGTATTGCTTACCAAAACCTAGATTTATATCGCATACCAAAACCTAGATTTATATCGCACACCAAAACCTAGAATTATGCGTTATAAAATAAAACCTAGATTTACCTTGTATGCCAAAGCCTAGATTTATATTGTATACCAAAATCTAGATTTATACAATATACCAAAACCTAGATTTTAATACCGTACACCAAAACCTATATTGTAAAGCACAACCTAGATTTTAATATCGTACACCAAAACCTAGATTTATATCTCATACCAAAACCTAGATTAATATCCTTTACCAAAATCTAGATTAAAGCCTATACCAAAACCTAGATTGATATTGCTTACCAAAAACTAGATTTATATCGCATACCAAAACCTAGATTTTAATACCGTACATCAAAACCTATATTGTAAGGCACAACCTAGATTTTAATACCGTACACCAAAACCTATATTGTAATGCACAACCTAGATTTTAATATCATACACCAAAACCTAGATTTATATCTCATACCAAAACCTAGATTAATATCATTTACCAAAATCTAGATTAAAGCCTATACCAAAACCTAGATTGGTATTGCTTACCAAAACCTAGATTTATATCGCATACCAAAACCTAGATTTATATCGCACACCAAAACCTAGAATTATGCGGTATAAAACAAAACCTAGATTTACCTTGTATGCCAAAGCCTAGATTTATATTGTATACCAAAATCTAGATTTATACAATATACCAAAACCTAGATTTTAATACCGTACACCAAAACCTATATTGTAAAGCACAACCTAGATTTTAATATCGTACACCAAAACCTAGATTTATATCTCATACCAAAACCTAGATTAATATCCTTTACCAAAATCTAGATTAAAGCCTATACCAAAACCTAGATTGATATTGCTTACCAAAAACTAGATTTATATCGCATACCAAAACCTAGATTTTAATACCGTACACCAAAACCTATATTGTAAGGCACAACCTAGATTTTAATACCGTACACCAAAACCTATATTGTAATGCACAACCTAGATTTTAATATCGTACACCAAAACCTAGATTTATATCTCATACAAAAACCTAGATTAATATCCTATACCAAAATCTAGATTAAAGCCTATACCAAAACCTAGATTGATATTGCTTACCAAAACCTAGATTTATATCGCATACCAAAACCTAGATTTATATCGCACACCAAAATCTAGAATTATGCAGTATAAAACAAAACCTAGATTTACCTTGTATACCAAAGCCTAGATTTATATTGTATACCAAAATCTAGATTTATACAATATACCAAAACCTAGATTTTAATACCGTACACCAAAACCTATATTGTAATGCACAACCTAGATTTTAATATCGTACACCAAAACCTAGATTTATATCTCATACCAAAACCTAGATTAATATCCTTTACCAAAATCTAGATTAAAGCCTATACCAAAACCTAGATTGATATTGCTTACCAAAACCTAGATTTATATCGCATACCAAAACCTAGATTTTAATACCGTACACCAAAACCTATATTGTAAGGCACAACCTAGATTTTAATATCGTACACCAAAACCTAGATTTATATCTCATACCAAAACCTAGATTAATATCCTTTACCAAAATCTAGATTAAAGCCTATACCAAAACCTAGATTGATATTGCTTACCAAAACCTAGATTTATATCGCATACCAAAACCTAGATTTTAATACCGTACACCAAAACCTATATTGTAAGGCACAACCTAGATTTTAATATCGTACACCAAAACCTAGATTTATATCTCATACCAAAACCTAGATTAATATTCTTTACCAAAATCTAGATTAAAGCCTATACCAAAACCTAGATTGATATTGCTTATCAAAACCTAGATTTATATCGCATACCAAAACCTAGATTTTAATACCGTACACCAAAACCTATATTGTAAGGCACAACCTAGATTTTAATATCGTACACCAAAACCTAGATTTATATCTCATACCAAAACCTAGATTAATATCCTTTACCAAAATCTAGATTAAAGCCTATACCAAAACCTAGATTGATATTGCTTACCAAAATCTAGATTTATATCGCATACCAAAACCTAGATTTTAATACCGTACACCAAAACCTATATTGTAAGGCACAACCTAGATTTTAATATCGTACACCAAAACCTAGATTTATATCTCATACCAAAACCTAGATTAATATCCTTTACCAAAATCTAGATTAAAGCCTATACCAAAACCTAGATTGATATTGCTTACCAAAACCTAGATTTATATCGCATACCAAAACCTAGATTTTAATACCGTACACCAAAACCTATATTGTAAGGCACAACCTAGATTTTAATATCGTACACCAAAACCTAGATTTATATCTCATACCAAAACCTAGATTAATATCCTTTACCAAAATCTAGATTAAAGCCTATACCAAAACCTAGATTGATATTGCTTACCAAAACCTAGATTTATATCGCATACCAAAACCTAGATTTTAATACCGTACACCAAAACCTATATTGTAAGGCACAACCTAGATTTTAATATCGTACACCAAAACCTAGATTTATATCTCATACCAAAACCTAGATTAATATCCTTTACCAAAATCTAGATTAAAGCCTATACCAAAACCTAGATTGATATTGCTTACCAAAACCTAGATTTATATCGCATACCAAAACCTAGATTTTAATACCGTACACCAAAACCTATATTGTAAGGCACAACCTAGATTTTAATATCGTACACCAAAACCTATATTGTAATGCACAACCTAGATTTTAATATCGTACACCAAAACCTAGATTAATATCCTTTACCAAATTCTAGATTAAAGCCTATACCAAAACCTAGATTGATATTGCTTACCAAAATCTAGATTTATATCGCATACCAAAACCTAGATTTTAATACCGTACACCAAAACCTATATTGTAAGGCACAACCTAGATTTTAATATCGTACACCAAAACCTAGATTTATATCTCATACCAAAACCTAGATTAATATCCTTTACCAAAATCTAGATTAAAGCCTATACCAAAACCTAGATTGATATTGCTTACCAAAACCTAGAATTATATCGCATACCAAAACCTAGATTTTAATACCGTACACCAAAACCTATATTGTAAGGCACAACCTAGATTTTAATATCGTACACCAAAACCTAGATTTATATCTCATACCAAAACCTAGATTAATATCCTTTACCAAAATCTAGATTAAAGCCTATACCAAAACCTAGATTGATATTGCTTACCAAAACCTAGATTTATATCGCATACCAAAACCTAGATTTTAATACCGTACACCAAAACCTATATTGTAAGGCACAACCTAGATTTTAATATCGTACACCAAAACCTAGATTTATATCTCATACCAAAACCTAGATTAATATCCTTTACCAAAATCTAGATTAAAGCCTATACCAAAACCTAGATTGATATTGCTTACCAAAACCTAGATTTATATCGCATACCAAAACCTAGATTTTAATACCGTACACCAAAACCTATATTGTAAGGCACAACCTAGATTTTAATATCGTACACCAAAACCTAGATTTATATCTCATACCAAAACCTAGATTAATATCCTTTACCAAAATCTAGATTAAAGCCTATACCAAAACCTAGATTGATATTGCTTACCAAAACCTAGATTTATATCGCATACCAAAACCTAGATTTATATCGCACACCAAAACCTAGAATTATGCAGTATAAAACAAAACCTAGATTTACCTTGTATACCAAAGCCTAGATTTATATTGTATACCAAAATCTAGATTTATACAATATACCAAAACCTAGATTTTAATACCGTACACCAAAACCTATATTGTAATGCACAACCTAGATTTTAATATCGTACACCAAAACCTAGATTTATATCTCATACCAAAACCTAGATTAATATCCTTTACCAAAATCTAGATTAAAGCCTATACCAAAACCTAGATTGATATTGCTTACCAAAACCTAGATTTATATCGCATACCAAAACCTAGATTTTAATACCGTACACCAAAACCTATATTGTAAGGCACAACCTAGATTTTAATATCGTACACCAAAACCGAGATTTATATCTCATACCAAAACCTAGATTAATATCCTTTACCAAAATCTAGATTAAAGCCTATACCAAAACCTAGATTGATATTGCTTACCAAAACCTAGATTTATATCGCATACCAAAACCTAGATTTTAATACCGTACACCAAAACCTATATTGTAAGGCACAACCTAGATTTTAATATCGTACACCAAAACCTAGATTTATATCTCATACCAAAACCTAGATTAATATCCTTTACCAAAATCTAGATTAAAGCCTATACCAAAACCTAGATTGATATTGCTTACCAAAATCTAGATTTATATCGCATACCAAAACCTAGATTTTAATACCGTACACCAAAACCTATATTGTAAGGCACAACCTAGATTTTAATATCGTACACCAAAACCTAGATTTATATCTCATACCAAAACCTAGATTAATATTCTTTACCAAAATCTAGATTAAAGCCTATACCAAAACCTAGATTGATATTGCTTACCAAAACCTAGATTTATATCGCATACCAAAACCTAGATTTCAATATCGCACACCAAAACCTATATTGTAATGCACAACCTAGATTTTAATATCGTACACCAAAACCTAGATTTATATCTCATACCAAAACCTAGATTAATATCCTTTACCAAAATCTAGATTAAAGCCTATACCAAAACCTAGATTGATATTGCTTACCAAAACCTAGATTTATATCGCATACCAAAACCTAGATTTTAATACCGTACACCAAAACCTATATTGTAAGGCACAACCTAGATTTTAATATCGTACACCAAAACCTAGATTTATATCTCATACCAAAACCTAGATTAATATCCTTTACCAAAATCTAGATTAAAGCCTATACCAAAACCTAGATTGATATTGCTTACCAAAATCTAGATTTATATCGCATACCAAAACCTAGATTTTAATACCGTACACCAAAACCTATATTGTAAGGCACAACCTAGATTTTAATATCGTACACCAAAACCTAGATGTATATCTCATACCAAAACCTAGATTAATATCCTTTACCAAAATCTAGATTAAAGCCTATAACAAAACCTAGATTGATATTGCTTACCAAAACCTAGATTTATATCGCATACCAAAACCTAGATTTCAATATCGCACACCAAAACCTATATTGTAATGCACAACCTAGATTTTAATATCGTACACCAAAACCTAGATTTATATCTCATACCAAAACCTAGATTAATATCATTTACCAAAATCTAGATTAAAGCCTATACCAAAACCTAGATTGGTATTGCTTACCAAAACCTAGATTTATATCGCATACCAAAACCTAGATTTATATCGCACACCAAAACCTAGAATTATGCGTTATAAAATAAAACCTAGATTTACCTTGTATGCCAAAGCCTAGATTTATATTGTATACCAAAATCTAGATTTATACAATATACCAAAACCTAGATTTTAATACCGTACACCAAAACCTATATTGTAAAGCACAACCTAGATTTTAATATCGTACACCAAAACCTAGATTTATATCTCATACCAAAACCTAGATTAATATCCTTTACCAAAATCTAGATTAAAGCCTATACCAAAACCTAGATTGATATTGCTTACCAAAAACTAGATTTATATCGCATACCAAAACCTAGATTTTAATACCGTACATCAAAACCTATATTGTAAGGCACAACCTAGATTTTAATACCGTACACCAAAACCTATATTGTAATGCACAACCTAGATTTTAATATCATACACCAAAACCTAGATTTATATCTCATACCAAAACCTAGATTAATATCATTTACCAAAATCTAGATTAAAGCCTATACCAAAACCTAGATTGGTATTGCTTACCAAAACCTAGATTTATATCGCATACCAAAACCTAGATTTATATCGCACACCAAAACCTAGAATTATGCGGTATAAAACAAAACCTAGATTTACCTTGTATGCCAAAGCCTAGATTTATATTGTATACCAAAATCTAGATTTATACAATATACCAAAACCTAGATTTTAATACCGTACACCAAAACCTATATTGTAAAGCACAACCTAGATTTTAATATCGTACACCAAAACCTAGATTTATATCTCATACCAAAACCTAGATTAATATCCTTTACCAAAATCTAGATTAAAGCCTATACCAAAACCTAGATTGATATTGCTTACCAAAAACTAGATTTATATCGCATACCAAAACCTAGATTTTAATACCGTACACCAAAACCTATATTGTAAGGCACAACCTAGATTTTAATACCGTACACCAAAACCTATATTGTAATGCACAACCTAGATTTTAATATCGTACACCAAAACCTAGATTTATATCTCATACAAAAACCTAGATTAATATCCTATACCAAAATCTAGATTAAAGCCTATACCAAAACCTAGATTGATATTGCTTACCAAAACCTAGATTTATATCGCATACCAAAACCTAGATTTATATCGCACACCAAAATCTAGAATTATGCAGTATAAAACAAAACCTAGATTTACCTTGTATACCAAAGCCTAGATTTATATTGTATACCAAAATCTAGATTTATACAATATACCAAAACCTAGATTTTAATACCGTACACCAAAACCTATATTGTAATGCACAACCTAGATTTTAATATCGTACACCAAAACCTAGATTTATATCTCATACCAAAACCTAGATTAATATCCTTTACCAAAATCTAGATTAAAGCCTATACCAAAACCTAGATTGATATTGCTTACCAAAACCTAGATTTATATCGCATACCAAAACCTAGATTTTAATACCGTACACCAAAACCTATATTGTAAGGCACAACCTAGATTTTAATATCGTACACCAAAACCTAGATTTATATCTCATACCAAAACCTAGATTAATATCCTTTACCAAAATCTAGATTAAAGCCTATACCAAAACCTAGATTGATATTGCTTACCAAAACCTAGATTTATATCGCATACCAAAACCTAGATTTTAATACCGTACACCAAAACCTATATTGTAAGGCACAACCTAGATTTTAATATCGTACACCAAAACCTAGATTTATATCTCATACCAAAACCTAGATTAATATTCTTTACCAAAATCTAGATTAAAGCCTATACCAAAACCTAGATTGATATTGCTTACCAAAATCTAGATTTATATCGCATACCAAAACCTAGATTTTAATACCGTACACCAAAACCTATATTGTAAGGCACAACCTAGATTTTAATATCGTACACCAAAACCTAGATTTATATCTCATACCAAAACCTAGATTAATATCCTTTACCAAAATCTAGATTAAAGCCTATACCAAAACCTAGATTGATATTGCTTACCAAAACCTAGATTTATATCGCATACCAAAACCTAGATTTTAATACCGTACACCAAAACCTATATTGTAAGGCACAACCTAGATTTTAATATCGTACACCAAAACCTAGATTTATATCTCATACCAAAACCTAGATTAATATCCTTTACCAAAATCTAGATTAAAGCCTATACCAAAACCTAGATTGATATTGCTTACCAAAACCTAGATTTATATCGCATACCAAAACCTAGATTTTAATACCGTACACCAAAACCTATATTGTAAGGCACAACCTAGATTTTAATATCGTACACCAAAACCTAGATTTATATCTCATACCAAAACCTAGATTAATATCCTTTACCAAAATCTAGATTAAAGCCTATACCAAAACCTAGATTGATATTGCTTACCAAAACCTAGATTTATATCGCATACCAAAACCTAGATTTTAATACCGTACACCAAAACCTATATTGTAAGGCACAACCTAGATTTTAATATCGTACACCAAAACCTATATTGTAATGCACAACCTAGATTTTAATATCGTACACCAAAACCTAGATTAATATCCTTTACCAAATTCTAGATTAAAGCCTATACCAAAACCTAGATTGATATTGCTTACCAAAATCTAGATTTATATCGCATACCAAAACCTAGATTTCAATACCGTACACCAAAACCTATATTGTAAGGCACAACCTAGATTTTAATATCGTACACCAAAACCTAGATTTATATCTCATACCAAAACCTAGATTAATATCCTTTACCAAAATCTAGATTAAAGCCTATACCAAAACCTAGATTGATATTGCTTACCAAAACCTAGAATTATATCGCATACCAAAACCTAGATTTTAATACCGTACACCAAAACCTATATTGTAAGGCACAACCTAGATTTTAATATCGTACACCAAAACCTAGATTTATATCTCATACCAAAACCTAGATTAATATCCTTTACCAAAATCTAGATTAAAGCCTATACCAAAACCTAGATTGATATTGCTTACCAAAACCTAGATTTATATCGCATACCAAAACCTAGATTTTAATACCGTACACCAAAACCTATATTGTAAGGCACAACCTAGATTTTAATATCGTACACCAAAACCTAGATTTATATCTCATACCAAAACCTAGATTAATATCCTTTACCAAAATCTAGATTAAAGCCTATACCAAAACCTAGATTGATATTGCTTACCAAAACCTAGATTTATATCGCATACCAAAACCTAGATTTTAATACCGTACACCAAAACCTATATTGTAAGGCACAACCTAGATTTTAATATCGTACACCAAAACCTAGATTTATATCTCATACCAAAACCTAGATTAATATCCTTTACCAAAATCTAGATTAAAGCCTATACCAAAACCTAGATTGATATTGCTTACCAAAACCTAGATTTATATCGCATACCAAAACCTAGATTTATATCGCACACCAAAACCTAGAATTATGCAGTATAAAACAAAACCTAGATTTACCTTGTATACCAAAGCCTAGATTTATATTGTATACCAAAATCTAGATTTATACAATATACCAAAACCTAGATTTTAATACCGTACACCAAAACCTATATTGTAATGCACAACCTAGATTTTAATATCGTACACCAAAACCTAGATTTATATCTCATACCAAAACCTAGATTAATATCCTTTACCAAAATCTAGATTAAAGCCTATACCAAAACCTAGATTGATATTGCTTACCAAAACCTAGATTTATATCGCATACCAAAATCCAGATTTTAATACCGTACACCAAAACCTATATTGTAATGCACAACCTAGATTTTAATATCGTACACCATCTAGATTAAAGCCTATACCAAAACCTAGATTGATATTGCTTACCAAAACCTAGATTTATATCGCATACCAAAACCTAGATTTATATCGCACACCAAAACCTAGAATTATGCAGTATAAAACAAAACCTAGATTTACCTTGTATACCAAAGCCTAGATTTATATTGTATACCAAAATCTAGATTTATACAATATACCAAAACATAGATTTTAATACCGTACACCAAAACCTATATTGTAATGCACAACCTAGATTTTAATATCGTACACCAAAACCTAGATTTATATCTCATACCAAAACCTAGATTAATATCCTTTACCAAAATCTAGATTAAAGCCTATACCAAAACCTAGATTGATATTGCTTACCAAAACCTAGATTTATATCGCATACCAAAACCTAGATTTTAATACCGTACACCAAAACCTATATTGTAAGGCACAACCTAGATTTTAATATCGTACACCAAAACCTAGATTTATATCTCATACCAAAACCTAGATTAATATCCTTTACCAAAATCTAGATTAAAGCCTATACCAAAACCTAGATTGATATTGCTTACCAAAACCTAGATTTATATCGCATACCAAAACCTAGATTTTAATACCGTACACCAAAACCTATATTGTAAGGCACAACCTAGATTTTAATATCGTACACCAAAACCTATATTGTAATGCACAACCTAGATTTTAATATCGTACACCAAAACTAGATTTATATCTCATACCAAAACCTAGATTAATATCCTTTACCAAAATCTAGATTAAAGCTTATAACAAAACCTAGATTGATATTGCTTACCAAAACCTAGATTTATATCGCATACCAAAACCTAGGTTTATATCGCACACCAAAACCTAGAATTATGCAGTATAAAACAAAACCTAGATTTACCTTGTATACCAAAGCCTAGATTTATATTGTATACCAAAATCTAGATTTATACAATATACCAAAACCTAGATTTTAATACCGTACACCAAAACCTATATTGTAATGCACAACCTAGATTTTAATATCGTACACCAAAACCTAGATTTATATCTCATACCAAAACCTAGATTAATATCCTTTACCAAAATCTAGATTAAAGCCTATACCAAAACCTAGATTGATATTGCTTACCAAAACCTAGATTTATATCGCATACCAAAACCTAGATTTATATCGCATACCAAAACCTAGAATTATGCAGTATAAAACAAAACCTAGATTTACCTTGTATACCAAAGCCTAGATTTATATTGTATACCAAAATCTAGATTTATACAATATACCAAAACCTAGATTTTAATACCGTACACCAAAACCTATATTGTAATGCACAACCTACATTTTAATATCGTACACCAAAACCTAGATTTATATCTCATACCAAAACCTAGATTAATATCCTTTACCAAAATCTAGATTAAAGCCTATACCAAAACCTAGATTGATATTGCTTACCAAAACCTAGATTTATATCGCATACCAAAACCTAGATTTTAATACCGTACACCAAAACCTATATTGTAAGGCACAACCTAGATTTTAATATCGTACACCAAAACCTAGATTTATATCTCATACCAAAACCTAAATTAATATCCTTTACCAAAATCTAGATTAAAGCCTATACCAAAACCTAGATTGATATTGCTTACCAAAATCTAGATTTATATCGCATACCAAAACCTAGATTTTAATACCGTACACCAAAACCTATATTGTAAGGCACAACCTAGATTTTAATATCGTACACCAAAACCTAGATTTATATCTCATACCAAAACCTAGATTAATATC
The DNA here is from genome assembly GCA_963680875.1 of Bathymodiolus brooksi. Lineage (NCBI taxonomy): Eukaryota > Metazoa > Mollusca > Bivalvia > Mytilida > Modiolidae > Bathymodiolus > Bathymodiolus brooksi. The sequence goes on from OY804576.1 coordinate 91,996,573, forward strand.
CTTTACCAAAATCTAGATTAAAGCCTATACCAAAACCTAGATTGATATTGCTTACCAAAACCTAGATTTATATCGCATACCAAAACCTAGATTTTAATACCGTACACCAAAACCTATATTGTAAGGCACAACCTAGATTTTAATATCGTACACCAAAACCTAGATTTATATCTCATACCAAAACCTAGATTAATATCCTTTACCAAAATCTAGATTAAAGCCTATACCAAAACCTAGATTGATATTGCTTACCAAAACCTAGATTTATATCGCATACCAAAACCTAGATTTATATCGCACACCAAAACCTAGAATTATGCAGTATAAAACAAAACCTAGATTTACCTTGTATACCAAAGCCTAGATTTATATTGTATACCAAAATCTAGATTTATACAATATACCAAAACCTAGATTTTAATACCGTACACCAAAACCTATATTGTAATGCACAACCTAGATTTTAATATCGTACACCAAAACCTAGATTTATATCTCATAACAAAACCTAGATTAATATCCTTTACCAAAATCTAGATTAAAGCCTATACCAAAACCTAGATTGATATTGCTTACCAAAACCTAGATTTATATCGCATACCAAAATCCAGATTTTAATACCGTACACCAAAACCTATATTGTAATGCACAACCTAGATTTTAATATCGTACACCATCTAGATTAAAGCCTATACCAAAACCTAGATTGATATTGCTTACCAAAACCTAGATTTATATCGCATACCAAAACCTAGATTTATATCGCACACCAAAACCTAGAATTATGCAGTATAAAACAAAACCTAGATTTACCTTGTATACCAAAGCCTAGATTTATATTGTATACCAAAATCTAGATTTATACAATATACCAAAACCTAGATTTTAATACCGTACACCAAAACCTATATTGTAATGCACAACCTAGATTTTAATATCGTACACCAAAACCTAGATTTATATCTCATACCAAAACCTAGATTAATATCCTTTACCAAAATCTAGATTAAAGCCTATACCAAAACCTAGATTGATATTGCTTACCAAAACCTAGATTTATATCGCATACCAAAACCTAGATTTATATCGCATACCAAAACCTAGAATTATGCAGTATAAAACAAAACATAGATTTACCTTGTATACCAAAGCCTAGATTTATATTGTATACCAAAATCTAGATTTATACAATATACCAAAACCTAGATTTTAATACCGTACACCAAAACCTATATTGTAATGCACAACCTAGATTTTAATATCGTACACCAAAACCTAGATTTATATCTCATACCAAAACCTAGATTAATATCCTTTACCAAAATCTAGATTAAAGCCTATACCAAAACCTAGATTGATATTGCTTACCAAAACCTAGATTTATATCGCATACCAAAACCTAGATTTCAATATCGCACACCAAAACCTATATTGTAATGCACAACCTAGATTTTAATATCGTACACCAAAACCTAGATTTATATCTCATACCAAAACCTAGATTAATATCCTTTACCAAAATCTAGATTAAAGCCTATACCAAAACCTAGATTGATATTGCTTACCAAAACCTAGATTTATATCGCATACCAAAACCTAGATTTTAATACCGTACACCAAAACCTATATTGTAAGGCACAACCTAGATTTTAATATCGTACACCAAAACCTAGATTTATATCTCATACCAAAACCTAGATTAATATCCTTTACCAAAATCTAGATTAAAGCCTATACCAAACCCTAGATTGATATTGCTTACCAAAATCTAGATTTATATCGCATACCAAAACCTAGATTTTAATACCGTACACCAAAACCTATATTGTAAGGCACAACCTAGATTTTAATATCGTACACCAAAACCTAGATGTATATCTCATACCAAAACCTAGATTAATATCCTTTACCAAAATCTAGATTAAAGCCTATACCAAAACCTAGATTGATATTGCTTACCAAAACCTAGATTTATATCGCATACCAAAACCTAGATTTCAATATCGCACACCAAAACCTATATTGTAATGCACAACCTAGATTTTAATATCGTACACCAAAACCTAGATTTATATCTCATACCAAAACCTAGATTAATATCATTTACCAAAATCTAGATTAAAGCCTATACCAAAACCTAGATTGGTATTGCTTACCAAAACCTAGATTTATATCGCATACCAAAACCTAGATTTATATCGCACACCAAAACCTAGAATTATGCGGTATAAAACAAAACCTAGATTTATCTTGTATGCCAAAGCCTAGATTTATATTGTATACCAAAATCTAGATTTATACAATATACCAAAACCTAGATTTTAATACCGTACACCAAAACCTATATTGTAAAGCACAACCTAGATTTTAATATCGTACACCAAAACCTAGATTTATATCTCATACCAAAACCTAGATTAATATCCTTTACCAAAATCTAGATTAAAGCCTATACCAAAACCTAGATTGATATTGCTTACCAAAAACTAGATTTATATCGCATACCAAAACCTAGATTTTAATACCGTACACCAAAACCTATATTGTAAGGCACAACCTAGATTTTAATACCGTACACCAAAACCTATATTGTAATGCACAACCTAGATTTTAATATCGTACACCAAAACCTAGATTTATATCTCATACCAAAACCTAGATTAATATCATTTACCAAAATCTAGATTAAAGCCTATACCAAAACCTAGATTGGTATTGCTTACCAAAACCTAGATTTATATCGCATACCAAAACCTAGATTTATATCGCACACCAAAACCTAGAATTATGCGGTATAAAACAAAACCTAGATTTACCTTGTATGCCAAAGCCTAGATTTATATTGTATACCAAAATCTAGATTTATACAATATACCAAAACCTAGATTTTAATACCGTACACCAAAACCTATATTGTAAAGCACAACCTAGATTTTAATATCGTACACCAAAACCTAGATTTATATCTCATACCAAAACCTAGATTAATATCCTTTACCAAAATCTAGATTAAAGCCTATACCAAAACCTAGATTGATATTGCTTACCAAAAACTAGATTTATATCGCATACCAAAACCTAGATTTTAATACCGTACACCAAAACCTATATTGTAAGGCACAACCTAGATTTTAATACCGTACACCAAAACCTATATTGTAATGCACAACCTAGATTTTAATATCGTACACCAAAACCTAGATTTATATCTCATACAAAAACCTAGATTAATATCCTTTACCAAAATCTAGATTAAAGCCTATACCAAAACCTAGATTGATATTGCTTACCAAAACCTAGATTTATATCGCATACCAAAACCTAGATTTATATCGCACACCAAAACCTAGAATTATGCAGTATAAAACAAAACCTAGATTTACCTTGTATACCAAAGCCTAGATTTATATTGTATACCAAAATCTAGATTTATACAATATACCAAAACCTAGATTTTAATACCGTACACCAAAACCTATATTGTAATGCACAACCTAGATTTTAATATCGTACACCAAAACCTAGATTTATATCTCATACCAAAACCTAGATTAATATCCTTTACCAAAATCTAGATTAAAGCCTATACCAAAACCTAGATTGATATTGCTTACCAAAACCTAGATTTATATCGCATACCAAAACCTAGATTTATATCGCACACCAAAACCTAGAATTATGCAGTATAAAACAAAACCTAGATTTATATTGTATACCAAAATCTAGATTTATACAATATACCAAAACCTAGATTTTAATACCGTACACCAAAACCTATATTGTAATGCACAACCTAGATTTTAATATCGTACACCAAAACCTAGATTTATATCTCATACCAAAACCTAGATTAATATCCTTTACCAAAATCTAGATTAAAGCCTATACCAAAACCTAGATTGATATTGCTTACCAAAACCTAGATTTATATCGCATACCAAAACCTAGATTTCAATACCGTACACCAAAACCTATATTGTAAGGAACAACCTAGATTTTAATATCGTACACCAAAACCTAGATTTATATCTCATACCAAAACCTAGATTAATATCCTTTACCAAAATCTAGATTAAAGCCTATACCAAAACCTAGATTGATATTGCTTACCAAAACCTAGATTTATATCGCATACCAAAACCTAGATTTTAATACCGTACACCAAAACCTATATTGTAAGGCACAACCTAGATTTTAATATCGTACACCAAAACCTAGATTTATATCTCATACCAAAACCTAGATTAATATCCTTTACCAAAATCTAGATTAAAGCCTATACCAAAACCTAGATTGATATTGCTTACCAAAACCTAGATTTATATCGCATACCAAAACCTAGATTTTAATACCGTACACCAAAACCTATATTGTAAGGCACAACCTAGATTTTAATATCGTACACCAAAACCTATATTGTAATGCACAACCTAGATTTTAATATCGTACACCAAAACTAGATTTATATCTCATACCAAAACCTAGATTAATATCCTTTACCAAAATCTAGATTAAAGCTTATAACAAAACCTAGATTGATATTGCTTACCAAAACCTAGATTTATATCGCATACCAAAACCTAGGTTTATATCGCACACCAAAACCTAGAATTATGCAGTATAAAACAAAACCTAGATTTACCTTGTATACCAAAGCCTAGATTTATATTGTATACCAAAATCTAGATTTATACAATATACCAAAACCTAGATTTTAATACCGTACACCAAAACCTATATTGTAATGCACAACCTAGATTTTAATATCGTACACCAAAACCTAGATTTATATCTCATACCAAAACCTAGATTAATATCCTTTACCAAAATCTAGATTAAAGCCTATACCAAAACCTAGATTGATATTGCTTACCAAAACCTAGATTTATATCGCATACCAAAACCTAGATTTATATCGCATACCAAAACCTAGAATTATGCAGTATAAAACAAAACCTAGATTTACCTTGTATACCAAAGCCTAGATTTATATTGTATACCAAAATCTAGATTTATACAATATACCAAAACCTAGATTTTAATACCGTACACCAAAACCTATATTGTAATGCACAACCTAGATTTTAATATCGTACACCAAAACCTAGATTTATATCTCATACCAAAACCTAGATTAATATCCTTTACCAAAATCTAGATTAAAGCCTATGCCAAAACCTAGATTGATATTGCTTACCAAAACCTAGATTTATATCGCATACCAAAACCTAGATTTTAATACCGTACACCAAAACCTATATTGTAAGGCACAACCTAGATTTTAATATCGTACACCAAAACCTAGATTTATATCTCATACCAAAACCTAAATTAATATCCTTTACCAAAATCTAGATTAAAGCCTATACCAAAACCTAGATTGATATTGCTTACCAAAATCTAGATTTATATCGCATACCAAAACCTAGATTTTAATACCGTACACCAAAACCTATATTGTAAGGCACAACCTAGATTTTAATATCGTACACCAAAACCTAGATTTATATCTCATACCAAAACCTAGATTAATATCCTTTACCAAAATCTAGATTAAAGCCTATACCAAAACCTAGATTGATATTGCTTACCAAAACCTAGATTTATATCGCATACCAAAACCTAGATTTCAATATCGCACACCAAAACCTATATTGTAATGCACAACCTAGATTTTAATATCGTACACCAAAACCTAGATTTATATCTCATACCAAAACCTAGATTAATATCCTTTACCAAAATCTAGATTAAAGCCTATACCAAAACCTAGATTGATATTGCTTACCAAAACCTAGATTTATATCGCATACCAAAACCTAGATTTTAATACCGTACACCAAAACCTATATTGTAAGGCACAACCTAGATTTTAATATCGTACACCAAAACCTAGATTTATATCTCATACCAAAACCTAGATTAATATCCTTTACCAAAATCTAGATTAAAGCCTATACCAAAACCTAGATTGATATTGCTTACCAAAATCTAGATTTATATCGCATACCAAAACCTAGATTTTAATACCGTACACCAAAACCTATATTGTAAGGCACAACCTAGATTTTAATATCGTACACCAAAACCTAGATGTATATCTCATACCAAAACCTAGATTAATATCCTTTACCAAAATCTAGATTAAAGCCTATACCAAAACCTAGATTGATATTGCTTACCAAAACCTAGATTTATATCGCATACCAAAACCTAGATTTCAATATCGCACACCAAAACCTATATTGTAATGCACAACCTAGATTTTAATATCGTACACCAAAACCTAGATTTATATCTCATACCAAAACCTAGATTAATATCATTTACCAAAATCTAGATTAAAGCCTATACCAAAACCTAGATTGATATTGCTTACCAAAACCTAGATTTATATCGCATACCAAAACCTAGATTTTAATACCGTACACCAAAACCTATATTGTAAGGCACAACCTAGATTTTAATATCGTACACCAAAACCTAGATTTATATCTCATACCAAAACCTAGATTAATATCCTTTACCAAAATCTAGATTAAAGCCTATACCAAAACCTAGATTGATATTGCTTACCAAAATCTAGATTTATATCGCATATCAAAACCTAGATTTTAATACCGTACACCAAAACCTATATTGTAAGGCACAACCTAGATTTTAATATCGTACACCAAAACCTAGATGTATATCTCATACCAAAACCTAGATTAATATCCTTTACCAAAATCTAGATTAAAGCCTATACCAAAACCTAGATTGATATTGCTTACCAAAACCTAGATTTATATCGCATACCAAAACCTAGATTTCAATATCGCACACCAAAACCTATATTGTAATGCACAACCTAGATTTTAATATCGTACACCAAAACCTAGATTTATATCTCATACCAAAACCTAGATTAATATCATTTACCAAAATCTAGATTAAAGCCTATACCAAAACCTAGATTGGTATTGCTTACCAAAACCTAGATTTATATCGCATACCAAAACCTAGATTTATATCGCACACCAAAACCTAGAATTATGCGGTATAAAACAAAACCTAGATTTATCTTGTATGCCAAAGCCTAGATTTATATTGTATACCAAAATCTAGATTTATACAATATACCAAAACCTAGATTTTAATACCGTACACCAAAACCTATATTGTAAAGCACAACCTAGATTTTAATATCGTACACCAAAACCTAGATTTATATCTCATACCAAAACCTAGATTAATATCCTTTACCAAAATCTAGATTAAAGCCTATACCAAAACCTAGATTGATATTGCTTACCAAAAACTAGATTTATATCGCATACCAAAACCTAGATTTTAATACCGTACACCAAAACCTATATTGTAAGGCACAACCTAGATTTTAATACCGTACACCAAAACCTATATTGTAATGCACAACCTAGATTTTAATATCGTACACCAAAACCTAGATTTATATCTCATACCAAAACCTAGATTAATATCATTTACCAAAATCTAGATTAAAGCCTATACCAAAACCTAGATTGGTATTGCTTACCAAAACCTAGATTTATATCGCATACCAAAACCTAGATTTATATCGCACACCAAAACCTAGAATTATGCGGTATAAAACAAAACCTAGATTTACCTTGTATGCCAAAGCCTAGATTTATATTGTATACCAAAATCTAGATTTATACAATATACCAAAACCTAGATTTTAATACCGTACACCAAAACCTATATTGTAAAGCACAACCTAGATTTTAATATCGTACACCAAAACCTAGATTTATATCTCATACCAAAACCTAGATTAATATCCTTTACCAAAATCTAGATTAAAGCCTATACCAAAACCTAGATTGATATTGCTTACCAAAAACTAGATTTATATCGCATACCAAAACCTAGATTTTAATACCGTACACCAAAACCTATATTGTAAGGCACAACCTAGATTTTAATACCGTACACCAAAACCTATATTGTAATGCACAACCTAGATTTTAATATCGTACACCAAAACCTAGATGTATATCTCATACAAAAACCTAGATTAATATCCTTTACCAAAATCTAGATTAAAGCCTATACCAAAACCTAGATTGATATTGCTTACCAAAACCTAGATTTATATCGCATACCAAAACCTAGATTTATATCGCACACCAAAACCTAGAATTATGCAGTATAAAACAAAACCTAGATATACCTTGTATACCAAAGCCTAGATTTATATTGTATACCAAAATCTAGATTTATACAATATACCAAAACTTAGATTTTAATACCGTACACCAAAACCTATATTGTAATGCACAACCTAGATTTTAATATCGTACACCAAAACCTAGATTTATATCTCATACCAAAACCTAGATTAATATCCTTTACCAAAATCTAGATTAAAGCCTATACCAAAACCTAGATTGATATTGCTTACCAAAACCTAGATTTATATCGCATACCAAAACCTAGATTTATATCGCACACCAAAACCTAGAATTATGCAGTATAAAACAAAACCTAGATTTACCTTGTATACCAAAGCCTAGATTTATATTGTATACCAAAATCTAGATTTATACAATATACCAAAACCTAGATTTTAATACCGTACACCAAAACCTATATTGTAATGCACAACCTAGATTTTAATATCGTACACCAAAACTTAGATTTATATCTCATACCAAAACCTAGATTAATATCCTTTACCAAAATCTAGATTAAAGCCTATACCAAAACCTAGATTGATATTGCTTACCAAAACCTAGATTTATATCGCATACCAAAACCTAGATTTATATCGCACACCAAAACCTAGAATTATGCAGTATAAAACAAAACCTAGATTTACCTTGTATACCAAAGCCTAGATTTATATTGTATACCAAAATCTAGATTTATACAATATACCAAAACCTAGATTTTAATACCGTACACCAAAACCTATATTGTAATGCACAACCTAGATTTTAATATCGTACACCAAAACCTAGATTTATATCTCATACCAAAACCTAGATTAATATCCTTTACCAAAATCTAGATTAAAGCCTATACCAAAACCTAGATTGATATTGCTTACCAAAACCTAGATTTATATCGCATACCAAAACCTAGATTTCAATACCGTACACCAAAACCTATATTGTAAGGAACAACCTAGATTTTAATATCGTACACCAAAACCTAGATTTATATCTCATACCAAAACCTAGATTAATATCCTTTACCAAAATCTAGATTAAAGCCTATACCAAAACCTAGATTGATATTGCTTACCAAAACCTAGATTTATATCGCATACCAAAACCTAGATTTTAATACCGTACACCAAAACCTATATTGTAAGGCACAACCTAGATTTTAATATCGTACACCAAAACCTAGATTTATATCTCATACCAAAACCTAGATTAATATCCTTTACCAAAATCTAGATTAAAGCCTATACCAAAACCTAGATTGATATTGCTTACCAAAACCTAGATTTATATCGCATACCAAAACCTAGATTTTAATACCGTACACCAAAACCTATATTGTAAGGCACAACCTAGATTTTAATATCGTACACCAAAACCTATATTGTAATGCACAACCTAGATTTTAATATCGTACACCAAAACTAGATTTATATCTCATACCAAAACCTAGATTAATATCCTTTACCAAAATCTAGATTAAAGCTTATAACAAAACCTAGATTGATATTGCTTACCAAAACCTAGATTTATATCGCATACCAAAACCTAGGTTTATATCGCACACCAAAACCTAGAATTATGCAGTATAAAACAAAACCTAGATTTACCTTGTATACCAAAGCCTAGATTTATATTGTATACCAAAATCTAGATTTATACAATATACCAAAACCTAGATTTTAATACCGTACACCAAAACCTATATTGTAATGCACAACCTAGATTTTAATATCGTACACCAAAACCTAGATTTATATCTCATACCAAAACCTAGATTAATATCCTTTACCAAAATCTAGATTAAAGCCTATACCAAAACCTAGATTGATATTGCTTACCAAAACCTAGATTTATATCGCATACCAAAACCTAGATTTATATCGCATACCAAAACCTAGAATTATGCAGTATAAAACAAAACCTAGATTTACCTTGTATACCAAAGCCTAGATTTATATTGTATACCAAAATCTAGATTTATACAATATACCAAAACCTAGATTTTAATACCGTACACCAAAACCTATATTGTAATGCACAACCTAGATTTTAATATCGTACACCAAAACCTAGATTTATATCTCATACCAAAACCTAGATTAATATCCTTTACCAAAATCTAGATTAAAGCCTATACCAAAACCTAGATTGATATTGCTTACCAAAACCTAGATTTATATCGCATACCAAAACCTAGATTTCAATACCGTACACCAAAACCTATATTGTAAGGAACAACCTAGATTTTAATATCGTACACCAAAACCTAGATTTATATCTCATACCAAAACCTAGATTAATATCCTTTACCAAAATCTAGATTAAAGCCTATACCAAAACCTAGATTGATATTGCTTACCAAAACCTAGATTTATATCGCATACCAAAACCTAGATTTTAATACCGTACACCAAAACCTATATTGTAAGGCACAACCTAGATTTTAATATCGTACACCAAAACCTAGATTTATATCTCATACCAAAACCTAGATTAATATCCTTTACCAAAATCTAGATTAAAGCCTATACCAAAACCTAGATTGATATTGCTTACCAAAACCTAGATTTATATCGCATACCAAAACCTAGATTTTAATACCGTACACCAAAACCTATATTGTAAGGCACAACCTAGATTTTAATATCGTACACCAAAACCTATATTGTAATGCACAACCTAGATTTTAATATCGTACACCAAAACTAGATTTATATCTCATACCAAAACCTAGATTAATATCCTTTACCAAAATCTAGATTAAAGCTTATAACAAAACCTAGATTGATATTGCTTACCAAAACCTAGATTTATATCGCATACCAAAACCTAGGTTTATATCGCACACCAAAACCTAGAATTATGCAGTATAAAACAAAACCTAGATTTACCTTGTATACCAAAGCCTAGATTTATATTGTATACCAAAATCTAGATTTATACAATATACCAAAACCTAGATTTTAATACCGTACACCAAAACCTATATTGTAATGCACAACCTAGATTTTAATATCGTACACCAAAACCTAGATTTATATCTCATACCAAAACCTAGATTAATATCCTTTACCAAAATCTAGATTAAAGCCTATACCAAAACCTAGATTGATATTGCTTACCAAAACCTAGATTTATATCGCATACCAAAACCTAGATTTATATCGCATACCAAAACCTAGAATTATGCAGTATAAAACAAAACCTAGATTTACCTTGTATACCAAAGCCTAGATTTATATTGTATACCAAAATCTAGATTTATACAATATACCAAAACCTAGATTTTAATACCGTACACCAAAACCTATATTGTAATGCACAACCTAGATTTTAATATCGTACACCAAAACCTAGATTTATATCTCATACCAAAACCTAGATTAATATCCTTTACCAAAATCTAGATTAAAGCCTATACCAAAACCTAGATTGATATTGCTTACCAAAACCTAGATTTATATCGCATACCAAAACCTAGATTTTAATACCGTACACCAAAACCTATATTGTAAGGCACAACCTAGATTTTAATATCGTAGACCAAAACCTAGATTTATATCTCATACCAAAACCTAAATTAATATCCTTTACCAAAATCTAGATTAAAGCCTATACCAAAACCTAGATTGATATTGCTTACCAAAACCTAGATTTATATCGCATACCAAAACCTAGATTTTAATACCGTACACCAAAACCTATATTGTAAGGCACAACCTAGATTTTAATATCGTACACCAAAACCTAGATTTATATCTCATACCAAAACCTAGATTAATATCCTTTACCAAAATCTAGATTAAAGCCTATACCAAAACCTAGATTGATATTGCTTACCAAAACCTAGATTTATATCGCATACCAAAACCTAGATTTCAATATCGCACACCAAAACCTATATTGTAATGCACAACCTAGATTTTAATATCGTACACCAAAACCTAGATTTATATCTCATACCAAAACCTAGATTAATATCCTTTACCAAAATCTAGATTAAAGCCTATACCAAAACCTAGATTGATATTGCTTACCAAAACCTAGATTTATATCGCATACCAAAACCTAGATTTTAATACCGTACACCAAAACCTATATTGTAAGGCACAACCTAGATTTTAATATCGTACACCAAAACCTAGATTTATATCTCATACCAAAACCTAGATTAATATCCTTTACCAAAATCTAGATTAAAGCCTATACCAAAACCTAGATTGATATTGCTTACCAAAATCTAGATTTATATCGCATACCAAAACCTAGATTTTAATACCGTACACCAAAACCTATATTGTAAGGCACAACCTAGATTTTAATATCGTACACCAAAACCTAGATGTATATCTCATACCAAAACCTAGATTAATATCCTTTACCAAAATCTAGATTAAAGCCTATACCAAAACCTAGATTGATATTGCTTACCAAAACCTAGATTTATATCGCATACCAAAACCTAGATTTCAATATCGCACACCAAAACCTATATTGTAATGCACAACCTAGATTTTAATATCGTACACCAAAACCTAGATTTATATCTCATACCAAAACCTAGATTAATATCATTTACCAAAATCTAGATTAAAGCCTATACCAAAACCTAGATTGGTATTGCTTACCAAAACCTAGATTTATATCGCATACCAAAACCTAGATTTATATCGCACACCAAAACCTAGAATTATGCGGTATAAAACAAAACCTAGATTTATCTTGTATGCCAAAGCCTAGATTTATATTGTATACCAAAATCTAGATTTATACAATATACCAAAACCTAGATTTTAATACCGTACACCAAAACCTATATTGTAAAGCACAACCTAGATTTTAATATCGTACACCAAAACCTAGATTTATATCTCATACCAAAACCTAGATTAATATCCTTTACCAAAATCTAGATTAAAGCCTATACCAAAACCTAGATTGATATTGCTTACCAAAAACTAGATTTATATCGCATACCAAAACCTAGATTTTAATACCGTACACCAAAACCTATATTGTAAGGCACAACCTAGATTTTAATATCGTACACCAAAACCTATATTGTAATGCACAACCTAGATTTTAATATCGTACACCAAAACCTAGATTTATATCTCATACCAAAACCTAGATTAATATCCTTTACCAAAATCTAGATTAAAGCCTATACCAAAACCTAGATTGATATTGCTTACCAAAACCTAGATTTATATCGCATACCAAAACCTAGATTTATATCGCATACCAAAACCTAGAATTATGCAGTATAAAACAAAACCTAGATTTACCTTGTATACCAAAGCCTAGATTTATATTGTATACCAAAATCTAGATTTATACAATATACCAAAACCTAGATTTTAATACCGTACACCAAAACCTATATTGTAATGCACAACCTAGATTTTAATATCGTACACCAAAACCTAGATTTATATCTCATACCAAAACCTAGATTAATATCCTTTACCAAAATCTAGATTAAAGCCTATACCAAAACCTAGATTGATATTGCTTACCAAAACCTAGATTTATATCGCATACCAAAACCTAGATTTTAATACCGTACACCAAAACCTATATTGTAAGGCACAACCTAGATTTTAATATCGTACACCAAAACCTAGATTTATATCTCATACCAAAACCTAAATTAATATCCTTTACCAAAATCTAGATTAAAGCCTATACCAAAACCTAGATTGATATTGCTTACCAAAATCTAGATTTATATCGCATACCAAAACCTAGATTTTAATACCGTACACCAAAACCTATATTGTAAGGCACAACCTAGATTTTAATATCGTACACCAAAACCTAGATTTATATCTCATACCAAAACCTAGATTAATATCCTTTACCAAAATCTAGATTAAAGCCTATACCAAAACCTAGATTGATATTGCTTACCAAAACCTAGATTTATATCGCATACCAAAACCTAGATTTCAATATCGCACACCAAAACCTATATTGTAATGCACAACCTAGATTTTAATATCGTACACCAAAACCTAGATTTATATCTCATACCAAAACCTAGATTAATATCCTTTACCAAAATCTAGATTAAAGCCTATACCAAAACCTAGATTGATATTGCTTACCAAAACCTAGATTTATATCGCATACCAAAACCTAGATTTTAATACCGTACACCAAAACCTATATTGTAAGGCACAACCTAGATTTTAATATCGTACACCAAAACCTAGATTTATATCTCATACCAAAACCTAGATTAATATCCTTTACCAAAATCTAGATTAAAGCCTATACCAAAACCTAGATTGATATTGCTTACCAAAATCTAGATTTATATCGCATACCAAAACCTAGATTTTAATACCGTACACCAAAACCTATATTGTAAGGCACAACCTAGATTTTAATATCGTACACCAAAACCTAGATGTATATCTCATACCAAAACCTAGATTAATATCCTTTACCAAAATCTAGATTAAAGACTATACCAAAACCTAGATTGATATTGCTTACCAAAACCTAGATTTATATCGCATACCAAAACCTAGATTTCAATATCGCACACCAAAACCTATATTGTAATGCACAACCTAGATTTTAATATCGTACACCAAAACCTAGATTTATATCTCATACCAAAACCTAGATTAATATCATTTACCAAAATCTAGATTAAAGCCTATACCAAAACCTAGATTGGTATTGCTTACCAAAACCTAGATTTATATCGCATACCAAAACCTAGATTTATATCGCACACCAAAACCTAGAATTATGCGGTATAAAACAAAACCTAGATTTATCTTGTATGCCAAAGCCTAGATTTATATTGTATACCAAAATCTAGATTTATACAATATACCAAAACCTAGATTTTAATACCGTACACCAAAACCTATATTGTAAAGCACAACCTAGATTTTAATATCGTACACCAAAACCTAGATTTATATCTCATACCAAAACCTAGATTAATATCCTTTACCAAAATCTAGATTAAAGCCTATACCAAAACCTAGATTGATATTGCTTACCAAAAACTAGATTTATATCGCATACCAAAACCTAGATTTTAATACCGTACACCAAAACCTATATTGTAAGGCACAACCTAGATTTTAATACCGTACACCAAAACCTATATTGTAATGCACAACCTAGATTTTAATATCGTACACCAAAACCTAGATTTATATCTCATACAAAAACCTAGATTAATATCCTTTACCAAAATCTAGATTAAAGCCTATACCAAAACCTAGATTGATATTGCTTACCAAAACCTAGATTTATATCGCATACCAAAACCTAGATTTATATCGCACACCAAAACCTAGAATTATGCAGTATAAAACAAAACCTAGATTTACCTTGTATACCAAAGCCTAGATTTATATTGTATACCAAAATCTAGATTTATACAATATACCAAAACCTAGATTTTAATACCGTACACCAAAACCTATATTGTAATGCACAACCTAGATTTTAATATCGTACACCAAAACCTAGATTTATATCTCATACCAAAACCTAGATTAATATCCTTTACCAAAATCTAGATTAAAGCCTATACCAAAACCTAGATTGATATTGCTTACCAAAACCTAGATTTATATCGCATACCAAAACCTAGATTTATATCGCACACCAAAACCTAGAATTATGCAGTATAAAACAAAACCTAGATTTACCTTGTATACCAAAGCCTAGATTTATATTGTATACCAAAATCTAGATTTATACAATATACCAAAACCTAGATTTTAATACCGTACACCAAAACCTATATTGTAATGCACAACCTAGATTTTAATATCGTACACCAAAACCTAGATTTATATCTCATACCAAAACCTAGATTAATATCCTTTACCAAAATCTAGATTAAAGCCTATACCAAAACCTAGATTGATATTGCTTACCAAAACCTAGATTTATATCGCATACCAAAACCTAGATTTCAATACCGTACACCAAAACCTATATTGTAAGGAACAACCTAGATTTTAATATCGTACACCAAAACCTAGATTTATATCTCATACCAAAACCTAGATTAATATCCTTTACCAAAATCTAGATTAAAGCCTATACCAAAACCTAGATTGATATTGCTTACCAAAACCTAGATTTATATCGCATACCAAAACCTAGATTTTAATACCGTACACCAAAACCTATATTGTAAGGCACAACCTAGATTTTAATATCGTACACCAAAACCTAGATTTATATCTCATACCAAAACCTAGATTAATATTCTTTACCAAAATCTAGATTAAAGCCTATACCAAAACCTAGATTGATATTGCTTATCAAAACCTAGATTTATATCGCATACCAAAACCTAGATTTTAATACCGTACACCAAAACCTATATTGTAAGGCACAACCTAGATTTTAATATCGTACACCAAAACCTAGATTTATATCTCATAGCAAAACCTAGATTAATATCCTTTACCAAAATCTAGATTAAAGCCTATACCAAAACCTAGATTGATATTGCTTACCAAAACCTAGATTTATATCGCATACCAAAACCTAGATTTATATCGCACACCAAAACCTAGAATTATGCGGTATAAAACAAAACCTAGATTTATCTTGTATGCCAAAGCCTAGATTTATATTGTATACCAAAATCTAGATTTATACAATATACCAAAACCTAGATTTTAATACCGTACACCAAAACCTATATTGTAAAGCACAACCTAGATTTTAATATCGTACACCAAAACCTAGATTTATATCTCATACCAAAACCTAGATTAATATCCTTTACCAAAATCTAGATTAAAGCCTATACCAAAACCTAGATTGATATTGCTTACCAAAAACTAGATTTATATCGCATACCAAAACCTAGATTTTAATACCGTACACCAAAACCTATATTGTAAGGCACAACCTAGATTTTAATACCGTACACCAAAACCTATATTGTAATGCACAACCTAGATTTTAATATCGTACACCAAAACCTAGATTTATATCTCATACAAAAACCTAGATTAATATCCTTTACCAAAATCTAGATTAAAGCCTATACCAAAACCTAGATTGATATTGCTTACCAAAACCTAGATTTATATCGCATACCAAAACCTAGATTTATATCGCACACCAAAACCTAGAATTATGCAGTATAAAACAAAACCTAGATTTACCTTGTATACCAAAGCCTAGATTTATATTGTATACCAAAATCTAGATTTATACAATATACCAAAACCTAGATTTTAATACCGTACACCAAAACCTATATTGTAATGCACAACCTAGATTTTAATATCGTACACCAAAACCTAGATTTATATCTCATACCAAAACCTAGATTAATATCCTTTACCAAAATCTAGATTAAAGCCTATACCAAAACCTAGATTGATATTGCTTACCAAAACCTAGATTTATATCGCATACCAAAACCTAGATTTATATCGCACACCAAAACCTAGAATTATGCAGTATAAAACAAAACCTAGATTTACCTTGTATACCAAAGCCTAGATTTATATTGTATACCAAAATCTAGATTTATACAATATACCAAAACCTAGATTTTAATACCGTACACCAAAACCTATATTGTAATGCACAACCTAGATTTTAATATCGTACACCAAAACCTAGATTTATATCTCATACCAAAACCTAGATTAATATCCTTTACCAAAATCTAGATTAAAGCCTATACCAAAACCTAGATTGATATTGCTTACCAAAACCTAGATTTATATCGCATACCAAAACCTAGATTTCAATACCGTACACCAAAACCTATATTGTAAGGAACAACCTAGATTTTAATATCGTACACCAAAACCTAGATTTATATCTCATACCAAAACCTAGATTAATATCCTTTACCAAAATCTAGATTAAAGCCTATACCAAAACCTAGATTGATATTGCTTACCAAAACCTAGATTTATATCGCATACCAAAACCTAGATTTTAATACCGTACACCAAAACCTATATTGTAAGGCACAACCTAGATTTTAATATCGTACACCAAAACCTAGATTTATATCTCATACCAAAACCTAGATTAATATTCTTTACCAAAATCTAGATTAAAGCCTATACCAAAACCTAGATTGATATTGCTTATCAAAACCTAGATTTATATCGCATACCAAAACCTAGATTTTAATACCGTACACCAAAACCTATATTGTAAGGCACAACCTAGATTTTAATATCGTACACCAAAACCTAGATTTATATCTCATAGCAAAACCTAGATTAATATCCTTTACCAAAATCTAGATTAAAGCCTATACCAAAACCTAGATTGATATTGCTTACCAAAACCTAGATTTATATCGCATACCAAAACCTAGATTTATATCGCACACCAAAACCTAGAATTATGCAGTATAAAACAAAACCTAGATTTACCTTGTATACCAAAGCCTAGATTTATATTGTATACCAAAATCTAGATTTATACAATATACCAAAACCTAGATTTTAATACCGTACACCAAAACCTATATTGTAATGCACAACCTAGATTTTAATATCGTACACCAAAACCTAGATTTATATCTCATACCAAAACCTAGATTAATATCCTTTACCAAAATCTAGATTAAAGCCTATACCAAAACCTAGATTGATATTGCTTACCAAAACCTAGATTTATATCGCATACCAAAACCTAGATTTTAATACCGTACACCAAAACCTATATTGTAAGGCACAACCTAGATTTTAATATCGTACACCAAAACCTAGATTTATATCTCATACCAAAACCTAGATTAATATCCTTTACCAAAATCTAGATTAAAGCCTATACCAAAACCTAGATTGATATTGCTTACCAAAACCTAGATTTATATCGCATACCAAAACCTAGATTTTAATACCGTACACCAAAACCTATATTGTAAGGCACAACCTAGATTTTAATATCGTACACCAAAACCTAGATTTATATCTCATACCAAAACCTAGATTAATATCCTTTACCAAAATCTAGATTAAAGCCTATACCAAAACCTAGATTGATATTGCTTACCAAAACCTAGATTTATATCGCATACCAAAATCTAGATTTATATCGCACACCAAAACCTAGAATTATGCAGTATAAAACAAAACCTAGATTTATCTTGTATGCCAAAGCCTAGATTTATATTGTATACCAAAATCTAGATTTATACAATATACCAAAACCTAGATTTTAATACCGTACACCAAAACCTATATTGTAAAGCACAACCTAGATTTTAATATCGTACACCAAAACCTAGATTTATATCTCATACCAAAACCTAGATTAATATCCTTTACCAAAATCTAGATTAAAGCCTATACCAAAACCTAGATTGATATTGCTTACCAAAAACTAGATTTATATCGCATACCAAAACCTAGATTTTAATACCGTACACCAAAACCTATATTGTAAGGCACAACCTAGATTTTAATACCGTACACCAAAACCTATATTGTAATGCACAACCTAGATTTTAATATCGTACACCAAAACCTAGATTTATATCTCATACCAAAACCTAGATTAATATCATTTACCAAAATCTAGATTAAAGCCTATACCAAAACCTAGATTGGTATTGCTTAGCAAAACCTAGATTTATATCGCATACCAAAACCTAGATTTATATCGCACACCAAAACCTAGAATTATGCGGTATATAACAAAACCTAGATTTACCTTGTATGCCAAAGCCTAGATTTATATTGTATACCAAAATCTAGATTTATACAATATACCAAAACCTAGATTTTAATACCGTACACCAAAACCTATATTGTAAAGCACAACCTAGATTTTAATATCGTACACCAAAACCTAGATTTATATCTCATACCAAAACCTAGATTAATATCCTTTACCAAAATCTAGATTAAAGCCTATACCAAAACCTAGATTGATATTGCTTACCAAAAACTAGATTTATATCGCATACCAAAACCTAGATTTTAATACCGTACACCAAAACCTATATTGTAAGGCACAACCTAGATTTTAATACCGTACACCAAAACCTATATTGTAATGCACAACCTAGATTTTAATATCGTACACCAAAACCTAGATTTATATCTCATACAAAAACCTAGATTAATATCCTTTACCAAAATCTAGATTAAAGCCTATACCAAAACCTAGATTGATATTGCTTACCAAAACCTAGATTTATATCGCATACCAAAACCTAGATTTATATCGCACACCAAAACCTAGAATTATGCAGTATAAAACAAAACCTAGATTTACCTTGTATACCAAAGCCTAGATTTATATTGTATACCAAAATCTAGATTTATACAATATACCAAAACCTAGATTTTAATACCGTACACCAAAACCTATATTGTAATGCACAACCTAGATTTTAATATCGTACACCAAAACCTAGATTTATATCTCATACCAAAACCTAGATTAATATCCTTTACCAAAATCTAGATTAAAGCCTATACCAAAACCTAGATTGATATTGCTTACCAAAACCTAGATTTATATCGCATACCAAAACCTAGATTTATATCGCACACCAAAACCTAGAATTATGCAGTATAAAACAAAACCTAGATTTACCTTGTATACCAAAGCCTAGATTTATATTGTATACCAAAATCTAGATTTATACAATATACCAAAACCTAGATTTTAATACCGTACACCAAAACCTATATTGTAATGCACAACCTAGATTTTAATATCGTACACCAAAACCTAGATTTATATCTCATACCAAAACCTAGATTAATATCCTTTACCAAAATCTAGATTAAAGCCTATACCAAAACCTAGATTGATATTGCTTACCAAAACCTAGATTTATATCGCATACCAAAACCTAGATTTCAATACCGTACACCAAAACCTATATTGTAAGGAACAACCTAGATTTTAATATCGTACACCAAAACCTAGATTTATATCTCATACCAAAACCTAGATTAATATCCTTTACCAAAATCTAGATTAAAGCCTATACCAAAACCTAGATTGATATTGCTTACCAAAACCTAGATTTATATCGCATACCAAAACCTAGATTTTAATACCGTACACCAAAACCTATATTGTAAGGCACAACCTAGATTTTAATATCGTACACCAAAACCTAGATTTATATCTCATACCAAAACCTAGATTAATATTCTTTACCAAAATCTAGATTAAAGCCTATACCAAAACCTAGATTGATATTGCTTATCAAAACCTAGATTTATATCGCATACCAAAACCTAGATTTTAATACCGTACACCAAAACCTATATTGTAAGGCACAACCTAGATTTTAATATCGTACACCAAAACCTAGATTTATATCTCATAGCAAAACCTAGATTAATATCCTTTACCAAAATCTAGATTAAAGCCTATACCAAAACCTAGATTGATATTGCTTACCAAAACCTAGATTTATATCGCATACCAAAACCTAGATTTATATCGCACACCAAAACCTAGAATTATGCAGTATAAAACAAAACCTAGATTTACCTTGTATACCAAAGCCTAGATTTATATTGTATACCAAAATCTAGATTTATACAATATACCAAAACCTAGATTTTAATACCGTACACCAAAACCTATATTGTAATGCACAACCTAGATTTTAATATCGTACACCAAAACCTAGATTTATATCTCATACCAAAACCTAGATTAATATCCTTTACCAAAATCTAGATTAAAGCCTATACCAAAACCTAGATTGATATTGCTTACCAAAACCTAGATTTATATCGCATACCAAAACCTAGATTTTAATACCGTACACCAAAACCTATATTGTAAGGCACAACCTAGATTTTAATATCGTACACCAAAACCTAGATTTATATCTCATACCAAAACCTAGATTAATATCCTTTACCAAAATCTAGATTAAAGCCTATACCAAAACCTAGATTGATATTGCTTACCAAAACCTAGATTTATATCGCATACCAAAACCTAGATTTTAATACCGTACACCAAAACCTATATTGTAAGGCACAACCTAGATTTTAATATCGTACACCAAAACCTAGATTTATATCTCATACCAAAACCTAGATTAATATCCTTTACCAAAATCTAGATTAAAGCCTATACCAAAACCTAGATTGATATTGCTTACCAAAACCTAGATTTATATCGCATACCAAAACCTAGATTTTAATACCGTACACCAAAACCTATATTGTAAGGCACAACCTAGATTTTAATATCGTACACCAAAACCTAGATTTATATCTCATACCAAAACCTAGATTAATATCCTTTACCAAAATCTAGATTAAAGCCTATACCAAAACCTAGATTGATATTGCTTACCAAAACCTAGATTTATATCGCATACCAAAACCTAGATTTTAATACCGTACACCAAAACCTATATTGTAAGGCACAACCTAGATTTTAATATCGTACACCAAAACCTAGATTTATATCTCATACCAAAACCTAGATTAATATCCTTTACCAAAATCTAGATTAAAGCCTATACCAAAACCTAGATTGATATTGCTTACCAAAACCTAGATTTATATCGCATACCAAAACCTAGATTTTAATACCGTACACCAAAACCTATATTGTAAGGCACAACCTAGATTTTAATATCGTACACCAAAACCTAGATTTATATCTCATACCAAAACCTAGATTAATATCCTTTACCAAAATCTAGATTAAAGCCTATACCAAAACCTAGATTGATATTGCTTACCAAAACCTAGATTTATATCGCATACCAAAACCTAGATTTTAATACCGTACACCAAAACCTATATTGTAAGGCACAACCTAGATTTTAATATCGTACACCAAAACCTAGATTTATATCTCATACCAAAACCTAGATTAATATCCTTTACCAAAATCTAGATTAAAGCCTATACCAAAACCTAGATTGATATTGCTTACCAAAACTTAGATTTATATCGCATACCAAAACCTAGATTTTAATATCGTACACCAAAACCTATATTGTAAGGCACAACCTAGATTTTAATATCGTACACCAAAACCTAGATTTATATCTCATACCAAAACCTAGATTAATATCCTTTACCAAAATCTAGATTAAAGCCTATACCAAAACCTAGATTGATATTGCTTACCAAAACCTAGATTTATATCGCATACCAAAACCTAGATTTTAATACCGTACACCAAAACCTATATTGTAAGGCACAACCTAGATTTTAATATCGTACACCAAAACCTAGATTTATATCTCATACCAAAACCTAGATTAATATCCTTTACCAAAATCTAGATTAAAGCCTATACCAAAACCTAGATTGATATTGCTTACCAAAACCTAGATTTATATCGCATACCAAAACCTAGATTTTAATACCGTACACCAAAACCTATATTGTAAGGCACAACCTAGATTTTAATATCGTACACCAAAACCTAGATTTATATCTGATACCAAAACCTAGATTAATATCCTTTACCAAAATCTAGATTAAAGCCTATACCAAAACCTAGATTGATATTGCTTACCAAAACCTAGATTTATATCGCATACCAAAACCTAGATTTATATCGCACACCAAAACCTAGAATTATGCAGTATAAAACAAAACCTAGATTTACCTTGTATACCAAAGCCTAGATTTATATTGTATACCAAAATCTAGATTTATACAATATACCAAAACCTAGATTTTAATACCGTACACCAAAACCTATATTGTAATGCACAACCTAGATTTTAATATCGTACACCAAAACCTAGATTTATATCTCATACCAAAACCTAGATTAATATCCTTTACCAAAATCTAGATTAAAGCCTATACCAAAACCTAGATTGATATTGCTTACCAAAACCTAGATTTATATCGCATACCAAAACCTAGATTTTAATACCGTACACCAAAACCTATATTGTAAGGCACAACCTAGATTTTAATATCGTACACCAAAACCTAGATTTATATCTCATACCAAAACCTAGATTAATATCCTTTACCAAAATCTAGATTAAAGCCTATACCAAAACCTAGATTGATATTGCTTACCAAAACCTAGATTTATATCGCATACCAAAACCTAGATTTTAATACCGTACACCAAAACCTATATTGTAAGGCACAACCTAGATTTTAATATCGTACACCAAAACCTAGATTTATATCTCATACCAAAACCTAGATTAATATCCTTTACCAAAATCTAGATTAAAGCCTATACCAAAACCTAGATTGATATTGCTTACCAAAACCTAGATTTATATCGCATACCAAAACCTAGATTTTAATACCGTACACCAAAACCTATATTGTAAGGCACAACCTAGATTTTAATATCGTACACCAAAACCTAGATTTATGTCTCATACCAAAACCTAGATTAATATCCTTTACCAAAATCTAGATTAAAGCCTATACCAAAACCTAGATTGATATTGCTTACCAAAACCTAGATTTATATCGCATACCAAAACCTAGATTTTAATACCGTACACCAAAACCTATATTGTAAGGCACAACCTAGATTTTAATATCGTACACCAAAACCTAGATTTATATCTGATACCAAAACCTAGATTAATATCCTTTACCAAAATCTAGATTAAAGCCTATACCAAAACCTAGATTGATATTGCTTACCAAAACCTAGATTTATATCGCATACCAAAACCTAGATTTATATCGCACACCAAAACCTAGAATTATGCAGTATAAAACAAAACCTAGATTTACCTTGTATACCAAAGCCTAGATTTATATTGTATACCAAAATCTAGATTTATACAATATACCAAAACCTAGATTTTAATACCGTACACCAAAACCTATATTGTAATGCACAACCTAGATTTTAATATCGTACACCAAAACCTAGATTTATATCTCATACCAAAACCTAGATTAATATCCTTTACCAAAATCTAGATTAAAGCCTATACCAAAACCTAGATTGATATTGCTTACCAAAACCTAGATTTATATCGCATACCAAAACCTAGATTTTAATACCGTACACCAAAACCTATATTGTAAGGCACAACCTAGATTTTAATATCGTACACCAAAACCTAGATTTATATCTCATACCAAAACCTAGATTAATATCCTTTACCAAAATCTAGATTAAAGCCTATACCAAAACCTAGATTGATATTGCTTACCAAAACCTAGATTTATATCGCATACCAAAACCTAGATTTTAATACCGTACACCAAAACCTATATTGTAAGGCACAACCTAGATTTTAATATCGTACACCAAAACCTAGATTTATATCTCATACCAAAACCTAGATTAATATCCTTTACCAAAATCTAGATTAAAGCCTATACCAAAACCTAGATTGATATTGCTTACCAAAACCTAGATTTATATCGCATACCAAAACCTAGATTTTAATACCGTACACCAAAACCTATATTGTAAGGCACAACCTAGATTTTAATATCGTACACCAAAACCTAGATTTATATCTCATACCAAAACCTAGATTAATATCCTTTACCAAAATCTAGATTAAAGCCTATACCAAAACCTAGATTGATATTGCTTACCAAAACCTAGATTTATATCGCATACCAAAACCTAGATTTTAATATCGTACACCAAAACCTATATTGTAAGGCACAACCTAGATTTTAATATCGTACACCAAAACCTAGATTTATATCTCATACCAAAACCTAGATTAATATCCTTTACCAAAATCTAGATTAAAGCCTATACCAAAACCTAGATTGATATTGCTTACCAAAACCTAGATTTATATCGCATACCAAAACCTAGATTTATATCGCACACCAAAACCTAGAATTATGCAGTATAAAACAAAACCTAGATTTACCTTGTATACCAAAGCCTAGATTTATATTGTATACCAAAATCTAGATTTATACAATATACCAAAACCTAGATTTTAATACCGTACACCAAAACCTATATTGTAATGCACAACCTAGATTTTAATATCGTACACCAAAACCTAGATTTATATCTCATACCAAAACCTAGATTAATATCCTTTACCAAAATCTAGATTAAAGCCTATACCAAAACCTAGATTGATATTGCTTACCAAAACCTAGATTTATATCGCATACCAAAACCTAGATTTTAATACCGTACACCAAAACCTATATTGTAAGGCACAACCTAGATTTTAATATCGTACACCAAAACCTAGATTTATATCTCATACCAAAACCTAGATTAATATCCTTTACCAAAATCTAGATTAAAGCCTATACCAAAACCTAGATTGATATTGCTTACCAAAACCTAGATTTATATCGCATACCAAAACCTAGATTTTAATACCGTACACCAAAACCTATATTGTAAGGCACAACCTAGATTTTAATATCGTACACCAAAACCTAGATTTATATCTCATACCAAAACCTAGATTAATATCCTTTACCAAAATCTAGATTAAAGCCTATACCAAAACCTAGATTGATATTGCTTACCAAAACCTAGATTTATATCGCATACCAAAACCTAGATTTTAATACCGTACACCAAAACCTATATTGTAAGGCACAACCTAGATTTTAATATCGTACACCAAAACCTAGATTTATGTCTCATACCAAAACCTAGATTAATATCCTTTACCAAAATCTAGATTAAAGCCTATACCAAAACCTAGATTGATATTGCTTACCAAAACCTAGATTTATATCGCATACCAAAACCTAGATTTTAATACCGTACACCAAAACCTATATTGTAAGGCACAACCTAGATTTTAATATCGTACACCAAAACCTAGATTTATATCTCATACCAAAACCTAGATTAATATCCTTTACCAAAATCTAGATTAAAGCCTATACCAAAACCTAGATTGATATTGCTTACCAAAACCTAGATTTATATCGCATACCAAAACCTAGATTTTAATACCGTACACCAAAACCTATATTGTAAGGCACAACCTAGATTTTAATATCGTACACCAAAACCTAGATTTATATCTCATACCAAAACCTAGATTAATATCCTTTACCAAAATCTAGATTAAAGCCTATACCAAAACCTAGATTGATATTGCTTACCAAAACCTAGATTTATATCGCATACCAAAACCTAGATTTTAATACCGTACACCAAAACCTATATTGTAAGGCACAACCTAGATTTTAATATCGTACACCAAAACCTAGATTTATGTCTCATACCAAAACCTAGATTAATATCCTTTACCAAAATCTAGATTAAAGCCTATACCAAAACCTAGATTGATATTGCTTACCAAAACCTAGATTTATATCGCATACCAAAACCTAGATTTTAATACCGTACACCAAAACCTATATTGTAAGGCACAACCTAGATTTTAATATCGTACACCAAAACCTAGATTTATATCTCATACCAAAACCTAGATTAATATCCTTTACCAAAATCTAGATTAAAGCCTATACCAAAACCTAGATTGATATTGCTTACCAAAACCTAGATTTATATCGCATACCAAAACCTAGATTTTAATACCGTACACCAAAACCTATATTGTAAGGCACAACCTAGATTTTAATATCGTACACCAAAACCTAGATTTATATCTCATACCAAAACCTAGATTAATATCCTTTACCAAAATCTAGATTAAAGCCTATACCAAAACCTAGATTGATATTGCTTACCAAAACCTAGATTTATATCGCATACCAAAACCTAGATTTTAATACCGTACACCAAAACCTATATTGTAAGGCACAACCTAGATTTTAATATCGTACACCAAAACCTAGATTTATATCTCATACCAAAACCTAGATAAATATCCTTTACCAAAATCTAGATTAAAGCCTATACCAAAACCTAGATTGATATTGCTTACCAAAACCTAGATTTATATCGCATACCAAAACCTAGATTTTAATACCGTACACCAAAACCTAGATTTATATCTCATACCAAAACCTAGATAAATATCCTTTACCAAAATCTAGATTAAAGCCTATACCAAAACCTAGATTGATATTGCTTACCAAAACCTAGATTTATATCGCATACCAAAACCTAGATTTTAATATCGTACACCAAAACCTATATTGTAAGGCACAACCTAGATTTTAATATCGTACACCAAAACCTAGATTTATATCTCATACCAAAACCTAGATTAATATCCTTTACCAAAATCTAGATTAAAGCCTATACCAAAACCTAGATTGATATTGCTTACCAAAACCTAGATTTATATCGCATACCAAAACCTAGATTTTAATACCGTACACCAAAACCTATATTGTAAGGCACAACCTAGATTTTAATATCGTACACCAAAACCTAGATTTATATCTCATACCAAAACCTAGATTAATATCCTTTACCAAAATCTAGATTAAAGCCTATACCAAAACCTAGATTGATATTGCTTACCAAAACCTAGATTTATATCGCATACCAAAACCTAGATTTTAATACCGTACACCAAAACCTATATTGTAAGGCACAACCTAGATTTTAATATCGTACACCAAAACCTAGATTTATATCTCATACCAAAACCTAGATTAATATCCTTTACCAAAATCTAGATTAAAGCCTATACCAAAACCTAGATTGATATTGCTTACCAAAACCTAGATTTATATCGCATACCAAAACCTAGATTTATATCGCACACCAAAACCTAGAATTATGCAGTATAAAACAAAACCTAGATTTACCTTGTATACCAAAGCCTAGATTTATATTGTATACCAAAATCTAGATTTATACAATATACCAAAACCTAGATTTTAATACCGTACACCAAAACCTATATTGTAATGCACAACCTAGATTTTAATATCGTACACCAAAACCTAGATTTATATCTCATACCAAAACCTAGATTAATATCCTTTACCAAAATCTAGATTAAAGCCTATACCAAAACCTAGATTGATATTGCTTACCAAAACCTAGATTTATATCGCATACCAAAACCTAGATTTTAATACCGTACACCAAAACCTATATTGTAAGGCACAACCTAGATTTTAATATCGTACACCAAAACCTAGATTTATATCTCATACCAAAACCTAGATTAATATCCTTTACCAAAATCTAGATTAAAGCCTATACCAAAACCTAGATTGATATTGCTTACCAAAACCTAGATTTATATCGCATACCAAAACCTAGATTTTAATACCGTACACCAAAACCTATATTGTAAGGCACAACCTAGATTTTAATATCGTACACCAAAACCTAGATTTATATCTCATACCAAAACCTAGATTAATATCCTTTACCAAAATCTAGATTAAAGCCTATACCAAAACCTAGATTGATATTGCTTACCAAAACCTAGATTTATATCGCATACCAAAACCTAGATTTTAATACCGTACACCAAAACCTATATTGTAAGGCACAACCTAGATTTTAATATCGTACACCAAAACCTAGATTTATATCTCATACCAAAACCTAGATTAATATCCTTTACCAAAATCTAGATTAAAGCCTATACCAAAACCTAGATTGATATTGCTTACCAAAACCTAGATTTATATCGCATACCAAAACCTAGATTTTAATACCGTACACCAAAACCTATATTGTAAGGCACAACCTAGATTTTAATATCGTACACCAAAACCTAGATTTATATCTCATACCAAAACCTAGATTAATATCCTTTACCAAAATCTAGATTAAAGCCTATACCAAAACCTAGATTGATATTGCTTACCAAAACCTAGATTTATATCGCATACCAAAATCTAGATTTATATCGCACACCAAAACCTAGAATTATGCAGTATAAAACAAAACCTAGATTTACCTTGTATACCAAAGCCTAGATTTATATTGTATACCAAAATCTAGATTTATACAATATACCAAAACCTAGATTTTAATACCGTACACCAAAACCTATATTGTAATGCACAACCTAGATTTTAATATCGTACACCAAAACCTAGATTTATATCTCATACCAAAACCTAGATTAATATCCTTTACCAAAATCTAGATTAAAGCCTATACCAAAACCTAGATTGATATTGCTTACCAAAACCTAGATTTATATCGCATACCAAAACCTAGATTTTAATACCGTACACCAAAACCTATATTGTAAGGCACAACCTAGATTTTAATATCGTACACCAAAACCTAGATTTATATCTCATACCAAAACCTAGATTAATATCCTTTACCAAAATCTAGATTAAAGCCTATACCAAAACCTAGATTGATATTGCTTACCAAAACCTAGATTTATATCGCATACCAAAACCTAGATTTTAATACCGTACACCAAAACCTATATTGTAAGGCACAACCTAGATTTTAATATCGTACACCAAAACCTAGATTTATATCTCATACCAAAACCTAGATTAATATCCTTTACCAAAATCTAGATTAAAGCCTATACCAAAACCTAGATTGATATTGCTTACCAAAACCTAGATTTATATCGCATACCAAAACCTAGATTTTAATACCGTACACCAAAACCTATATTGTAAGGCACAACCTAGATTTTAATATCGTACACCAAAACCTAGATTTATATCTCATACCAAAACCTAGATTAATAACCTTTACCAAAATCTAGATTAAAGCCTATACCAAAACCTAGATTGATATTGCATACCAAAACCAAGATTTATATCGCATACCAAAACCTAGATTTTAATACCGTACACCAAAACCTATATTGTAAGGCACAACCTAGATTTTAATATCGTACACCAAAACCTAGATTTATATCTCATACCAAAACCTAGATTAATATCCTTTACCAAAATCTAGATTAAAGCCTATACCAAAACCTAGATTGATATTGCTTACCAAAACCTAGATTTATATCGCATACCAAAACCTAGATTTTAATATCGTACACCAAAACCTATATTGTAAGGCACAACCTAGATTTTAATATCGTACACCAAAACCTAGATTTATATCTCATACCAAAACCTAGATTAATATCCTTTACCAAAATCTAGATTAAAGCCTATACCAAAACCTAGATTGATATTGCTTACCAAAACCTAGATTTATATCGCATACCAAAACCTAGATTTTAATACCGTACACCAAAACCTATATTGTAAGGCACAACCTAGATTTTAATATCGTACACCAAAACCTAGATTTATATCTCATACCAAAACCTAGATTAATATCCTTTACCAAAATCTAGATTAAAGCCTATACCAAAACCTAGATTGATATTGCTTACCAAAACCTAGATTTATATCGCATACCAAAACCTAGATTTTAATACCGTACACCAAAACCTATATTGTAAGGCACAACCTAGATTTTAATATCGTACACCAAAACCTAGATTTATATCTCATACCAAAACCTAGATTAATATCCTTTACCAAAATCTAGATTAAAGCCTATACCAAAACCTAGATTGATATTGCTTACCAAAACCTAGATTTATATCGCATACCAAAACCTAGATTTATATCGCACACCAAAACCTAGAATTATGCAGTATAAAACAAAACCTAGATTTACCTTGTATACCAAAGCCTAGATTTATATTGTATACCAAAATCTAGATTTATACAATATACCAAAACCTAGATTTTAATACCGTACACCAAAACCTATATTGTAATGCACAACCTAGATTTTAATATCGTACACCAAAACCTAGATTTATATCTCATACCAAAACCTAGATTAATATCCTTTACCAAAATCTAGATTAAAGCCTATACCAAAACCTAGATTGATATTGCTTACCAAAACCTAGATTTATATCGCATACCAAAACCTAGATTTTAATACCGTACACCAAAACCTATATTGTAAGGCACAACCTAGATTTTAATATCGTACACCAAAACCTAGATTTATATCTCATACCAAAACCTAGATTAATATCCTTTACCAAAATCTAGATTAAAGCCTATACCAAAACCTAGATTGATATTGCTTACCAAAACCTAGATTTATATCGCATACCAAAACCTAGATTTTAATACCGTACACCAAAACCTATATTGTAAGGCACAACCTAGATTTTAATATCGTACACCAAAACCTAGATTTATATCTCATACCAAAACCTAGATTAATATCCTTTACCAAAATCTAGATTAAAGCCTATACCAAAACCTAGATTGATATTGCTTACCAAAACCTAGATTTATATCGCATACCAAAACCTAGATTTTAATATCGTACACCAAAACCTATATTGTAAGGCACAACCTAGATTTTAATATCGTACACCAAAACCTAGATTTATATCTCATACCAAAACCTAGATTAATATCCTTTACCAAAATCTAGATTAAAGCCTATACCAAAACCTAGATTGATATTGCTTACCAAAACCTAGATTTATATCGCATACCAAAACCTAGATTTTAATACCGTACACCAAAACCTATATTGTAAGGCACAACCTAGATTTTAATATCGTACACCAAAACCTAGATTTATATCTCATACCAAAACCTAGATTAATATCCTTTACCAAAATCTAGATTAAAGCCTATACCAAAACCTAGATTGATATTGCTTACCAAAACCTAGATTTATATCGCATACCAAAACCTAGATTTTAATACCGTACACCAAAACCTATATTGTAAGGCACAACCTAGATTTTAATATCGTACACCAAAACCTAGATTTATATCTCATACCAAAACCTAGATTAATATCCTTTACCAAAATCTAGATTAAAGCCTATACCAAAACCTAGATTGATATTGCTTACCAAAACCTAGATTTATATCGCATACCAAAACCTAGATTTTAATATCGTACACCAAAACCTATATTGTAAGGCACAACCTAGATTTTAATATCGTACACCAAAACCTAGATTTATATCTCATACCAAAACCTAGATTAATATCCTTTACCAAAATCTAGATTAAAGCCTATACCAAAACCTAGATTGATATTGCTTACCAAAACCTAGATTTATATCGCATACCAAAACCTAGATTTTAATACCGTACACCAAAACCTATATTGTAAGGCACAACCTAGATTTTAATATCGTACACCAAAACCTAGATTTATATCTCATACCAAAACCTAGATTAATATCCTTTACCAAAATCTAGATTAAAGCCTATACCAAAACCTAGATTGATATTGCTTACCAAAACCTAGATTTATATCTCACCCCAAAACCTAGATTAATATCCTTTACCAAAATCTAGATTAAAGCCTATACCAAAACCTAGATTGATATTGCTTACCAAAACCTAGATTTATATCGCATACCAAAACCTAGATTTTAATATCGTACACCAAAACCTATATTGTAAGGCACAACCTAGATTTTAATATCGTACACCAAAACCTAGATTTATATCTCATACCAAAACCTAGATTAATATCCTTTACCAAAATCTAGATTAAAGCCTATACCAAAACCTAGATTGATATTGCTTACCAAAACCTAGATTTATATCGCATACCAAAACCTAGATTTTAATACCGTACACCAAAACCTATATTGTAAGGCACAACCTAGATTTTAATATCGTACACCAAAACCTAGATTTATATCTCATACCAAAACCTAGATTAATATCCTTTACCAAAATCTAGATTAAAGCCTATACCAAAACCTAGATTGATATTGCTTACCAAAACCTAGATTTATATCGCATACCAAAACCTAGATTTTAATACCGTACACCAAAACCTATATTGTAAGGCACAACCTAGATTTTAATATCGTACACCAAAACCTAGATTTATATCTCATACCAAAACCTAGATTAATATCCTTTACCAAAATCTAGATTAAAGCCTATACCAAAACCTAGATTGATATTGCTTACCAAAACCTAGATTTATATCGCATACCAAAACCTAGATTTTAATATCGTACACCAAAACCTATATTGTAAGGCACAACCTAGATTTTAATATCGTACACCAAAACCTAGATTTATATCTCATACCAAAACCTAGATTAATATCCTTTACCAAAATCTAGATTAAAGCCTATACCAAAACCTAGATTGATATTGCTTACCAAAACCTAGATTTATATCGCATACCAAAACCTAGATTTTAATACCGTACACCAAAACCTATATTGTAAGGCACAACCTAGATTTTAATATCGTACACCAAAACCTAGATTTATATCTCATACCAAAACCTAGATTAATATCCTTTACCAAAATCTAGATTAAAGCCTATACCAAAACCTAGATTGATATTGCTTACCAAAACCTAGATTTATATCGCATACCAAAACCTAGATTTTAATACCGTACACCAAAACCTATATTGTAAGGCACAACCTAGATTTTAATATCGTACACCAAAACCTAGATTTATATCTCATACCAAAACCTAGATTAATATCCTTTACCAAAATCTAGATTAAAGCCTATACCAAAACCTAGATTGATATTGCTTACCAAAACCTAGATTTATATCGCATACCAAAACCTAGATTTATATCGCACACCAAAACCTAGAATTATGCAGTATAAAACAAAACCTAGATTTACCTTGTATACCAAAGCCTAGATTTATATTGTATACCAAAATCTAGATTTATACAATATACCAAAACCTAGATTTTAATACCGTACACCAAAACCTATATTGTAATGCACAACCTAGATTTTAATATCGTACACCAAAACCTAGATTTATATCTCATACCAAAACCTAGATTAATATCCTTTACCAAAATCTAGATTAAAGCCTATACCAAAACCTAGATTGATATTGCTTACCAAAACCTAGATTTATATCGCATACCAAAACCTAGATTTTAATACCGTACACCAAAACCTATATTGTAAGGCGCAACCTAGATTTTAATATCGTACACCAAAACCTAGATTTATATCTCATACCAAAACCTAGATTAATATCCTTTACCAAAATCTAGATTAAAGCCTATACCAAAACCTAGATTGATATTGCTTACCAAAACCTAGATTTATATCGCATACCAAAACCTAGATTTTAATACCGTACACCAAAACCTATATTGTAAGGCACAACCTAGATTTTAATATCGTACACCAAAACCTAGATTTATATCTCATACCAAAACCTAGATTAATATCCTTTACCAAAATCTAGATTAAAGCCTATACCAAAACCTAGATTGATATTGCTTACCAAAACCTAGATTTATATCGCATACCAAAACCTAGATTATAATATCGTACACCAAAACCTATATTGTAAGGCACAACCTAGATTTTAATATCGTACACCAAAACCTAGATTTATATCTCATACCAAAACCTAGATTAATATCCTTTACCAAAATCTAGATTAAAGCCTATACCAAAACCTAGATTGATATTGCTTACCAAAACCTAGATTTATATCGCATACCAAAACCTAGATTTTAATACCGTACACCAAAACCTATATTGTAAGGCACAACCTAGATTTTAATATCGTACACCAAAACCTAGATTTATATCTCATACCAAAACCTAGATTAATATCCTTTACCAAAATCTAGATTAAAGCCTATACCAAAACCTAGATTGATATTGCTTACCAAAACCTAGATTTATATCGCATACCAAAACCTAGATTTTAATACCGTACACCAAAACCTATATTGTAAGGCACAACCTAGATTTTAATATCGTACACCAAAACCTAGATTTATATCTCATACCAAAACCTAGATTAATATCCTTTACCAAAATCTAGATTAAAGCCTATACCAAAACCTAGATTGATATTGCTTACCAAAACCTAGATTTATATCGCATACCAAAACCTAGATTTATATCGCACACCAAAACCTAGAATTATGCAGTATAAAACAAAACCTAGATTTACCTTGTATACCAAAGCCTAGATTTATATTGTATACCAAAATCTAGATTTATACAATATACCAAAACCTAGATTTTAATACCGTACACCAAAACCTATATTGTAATGCACAACCTAGATTTTAATATCGTACACCAAAACCTAGATTTATATCTCATACCAAAACCTAGATTAATATCCTTTACCAAAATCTAGATTAAAGCCTATACCAAAACCTAGATTGATATTGCTTACCAAAACCTAGATTTATATCGCATACCAAAACCTAGATTTTAATACCGTACACCAAAACCTATATTGTAAGGCACAACCTAGATTTTAATATCGTACACCAAAACCTAGATTTATATCTCATACCAAAACCTAGATTAATATCCTTTACCAAAATCTAGATTAAAGCCTATACCAAAACCTAGATTGATATTGCTTACCAAAACCTAGATTTATATCGCATACCAAAACCTAGATTTTAATACCGTACACCAAAACCTATATTGTAAGGCACAACCTAGATTTTAATATCGTACACCAAAACCTAGATTTATATCTCATACCAAAACCTAGATTAATATCCTTTACCAAAATCTAGATTAAAGCCTATACCAAAACCTAGATTGATATTGCTTACCAAAACCTAGATTTATATCGCATACCAAAACCTAGATTTTAATACCGTACACCAAAACCTATATTGTAAGGCACAACCTAGATTTTAATATCGTACACCAAAACCTAGATTTATATCTCATACCAAAACCTAGATTAATATCCTTTACCAAAATCTAGATTAAAGCCTATACCAAAACCTAGATTGATATTGCTTACCAAAACCTAGATTTATATCGCATACCAAAACCTAGATTTTAATACCGTACACCAAAACCTATATTGTAAGGCACAACCTAGATTTTAATATCGTACACCAAAACCTAGATTTATATCTCATACCAAAACCTAGATTAATATCCTTTACCAAAATCTAGATTAAAGCCTATACCAAAACCTAGATTGATATTGCTTACCAAAACCTAGATTTATATCGCATACCAAAACCTAGATTTTAATACCGTACACCAAAACCTATATTGTAAGGCACAACCTAGATTTTAATATCGTACACCAAAACCTAGATTTATGTCTCATACCAAAACCTAGATTAATATCCTTTACCAAAATCTAGATTAAAGCCTATACCAAAACCTAGATTGATATTGCTTACCAAAACCTAGATTTATATCGCATACCAAAACCTAGATTTTAATACCGTACACCAAAACCTATATTGTAAGGCACAACCTAGATTTTAATATCGTACACCAAAACCTAGATTTATATCTCATACCAAAACCTAGATTAATATCCTTTACCAAAATCTAGATTAAAGCCTATACCAAAACCTAGATTGATATTGCTTACCAAAACCTAGATTTATATCGCATACCAAAACCTAGATTTTAATACCGTACACCAAAACCTATATTGTAAGGCACAACCTAGATTTTAATATCGTACACCAAAACCTAGATTTATATCTCATACCAAAACCTAGATTAATATCCTTTACCAAAATCTAGATTAAAGCCTATACCAAAACCTAGATTGATATTGCTTACCAAAACCTAGATTTATATCGCATACCAAAACCTAGATTTTAATACCGTACACCAAAACCTATATTGTAAGGCACAACCTAGATTTTAATATCGTACACCAAAACCTAGATTTATATCTCATACCAAAACCTAGATTAATATCCTTTACCAAAATCTAGATTAAAGCCTATACCAAAACCTAGATTGATATTGCTTACCAAAACCTAGATTTATATCGCATACCAAAACCTAGATTAATATCCTTTACCAAAATCTAGATTAAAGCCTATACCAAAACCTAGATTGATATTGCTTACCAAAACCTAGATTTATATCGCATACCAAAACCTAGATTTTAATATCGTACACCAAAACCTATATTGTAAGGCACAACCTAGATTTTAATATCGTACACCAAAACCTAGATTTATATCTCATACCAAAACCTAGATTAATATCCTTTACCAAAATCTAGATTAAAGCCTATACCAAAACCTAGATTGATATTGCTTACCAAAACCTAGATTTATATCGCATACCAAAACCTAGATTTTAATACCGTACACCAAAACCTATATTGTAAGGCACAACCTAGATTTTAATATCGTACACCAAAACCTAGATTTATATCTCATACCAAAACCTAGATTAATATCCTTTACCAAAATCTAGATTAAAGCCTATACCAAAACCTAGATTGATATTGCTTACCAAAACCTAGATTTATATCGCATACCAAAACCTAGATTTTAATATCGTACACCAAAACCTAGATTTATATCTCATACCAAAACCTAGATTAATATCCTTTACCAAAATCTAGATTAAAGCCTATACCAAAACCTAGATTGATATTGCTTACCAAAACCTAGATTTATATCGCATACCAAAACCTAGATTAATATCCTTTACCAAAATCTAGATTAAAGCCTATACCAAAACCTAGATTGATATTGCTTACCAAAACCTAGATTTATATCGCATACCAAAACCTAGATTTTAATATCGTACACCAAAACCTATATTGTAAGGCACAACCTAGATTTTAATATCGTACACCAAAACCTAGATTTATATCTCATACCAAAACCTAGATTAATATCCTTTACCAAAATCTAGATTAAAGCCTATACCAAAACCTAGATTGATATTGCTTACCAAAACCTAGATTTATATCGCATACCAAAACCTAGATTTTAATACCGTACACCAAAACCTATATTGTAAGGCACAACCTAGATTTTAATATCGTACACCAAAACCTAGATTTATATCTCATACCAAAACCTAGATTAATATCCTTTACCAAAATCTAGATTAAAGCCTATACCAAAACCTAGATTGATATTGCTTACCAAAACCTAGATTTATATCGCATACCAAAACCTAGATTTTAATATCGTACACCAAAACCTAGATTTATATCTCATACCAAAACCTAGATTAATATCCTTTACCAAAATCTAGATTAAAGCCTATACCAAAACCTAGATTGATATTGCTTACCAAAACCTAGATTTATATCGCATACCAAAACCTAGATTTATATCGCACACCAAAACCTAGAATTATGCAGTATAAAACAAAACCTAGATTTACCTTGTATACCAAAGCCTAGATTTATATTGTATACCAAAATCTAGATTTATACAATATACCAAAACCTAGATTTTAATACCGTACACCAAAACCTATATTGTAATGCACAACCTAGATTTTAATATCGTACACCAAAACCTAGATTTATATCTCATACCAAAACCTAGATTAATATCCTTTACCAAAATCTAGATTAAAGCCTATACCAAAACCTAGATTGATATTGCTTACCAAAACCTAGATTTATATCGCATACCAAAACCTAGATTTTAATACCGTACACCAAAACCTATATTGTAAGGCACAACCTAGATTTTAATATCGTACACCAAAACCTAGATTTATATCTCATACCAAAACCTAGATTAATATCCTTTACCAAAATCTAGATTAAAGCCTATACCAAAACCTAGATTGATATTGCTTACCAAAACCTAGATTTATATCGCATACCAAAACCTAGATTTTAATACCGTACACCAAAACCTATATTGTAAGGCACAACCTAGATTTTAATATCGTACACCAAAACCTAGATTTATATCTCATACCAAAACCTAGATTAATATCCTTTACCAAAATCTAGATTAAAGCCTATACCAAAACCTAGATTGATATTGCTTACCAAAACCTAGATTTATATCGCATACCAAAACCTAGATTTTAATACCGTACACCAAAACCTATATTGTAAGGCACAACCTAGATTTTAATATCGTACACCAAAACCTAGATTTATATCTCATACCAAAACCTAGATTAATATCCTTTACCAAAATCTAGATTAAAGCCTATACCAAAACCTAGATTGATATTGCTTACCAAAACCTAGATTTATATCGCATACCAAAACCTAGATTTTAATACCGTACACCAAAACCTATATTGTAAGGCACAACCTAGATTTTAATATCGTACACCAAAACCTAGATTTATATCTCATACCAAAACCTAGATTAATATCCTTTACCAAAATCTAGATTAAAGCCTATACCAAAACCTAGATTGATATTGCTTACCAAAACCTAGATTTATATCGCATACCAAAACCTAGATTTTAATACCGTACACCAAAACCTATATTGTAAGGCACAACCTAGATTTTAATATCGTACACCAAAACCTAGATTTATATCTCATACCAAAACCTAGATTAATATCCTTTACCAAAATCTAGATTAAAGCCTATACCAAAACCTAGATTGATATTGCTTACCAAAACCTAGATTCATATCGCATACCAAAACCTAGATTTTAATACCGTACACCAAAACCTATATTGTAAGGCACAACCTAGATTTTAATATCGTACACCAAAACCTAGATTTATATCTCATACCAAAACCTAGATTAATATCCTTTACCAAAATCTAGATTAAAGCCTA
This sequence comes from Bathymodiolus brooksi, assembly GCA_963680875.1. Taxonomy (NCBI): domain Eukaryota; kingdom Metazoa; phylum Mollusca; class Bivalvia; order Mytilida; family Modiolidae; genus Bathymodiolus; species Bathymodiolus brooksi. Next base: position 92,037,109 of record OY804576.1, read on the forward strand.
TACCAAAACCTAGATTGATATTGCTTACCAAAACCTAGATTTATATCGCATACCAAAACCTAGATTTTAATATCGTACACCAAAACCTATATTGTAAGGCACAACCTAGATTTTAATATCGTACACCAAAACCTAGATTTATATCTCATACCAAAACCTAGATTAATATCCTTTACCAAAATCTAGATTAAAGCCTATACCAAAACCTAGATTGATATTGCTTACCAAAACCTAGATTTATATCGCATACCAAAACCTAGATTTTAATACCGTACACCAAAACCTATATTGTAAGGCACAACCTAGATTTTAATATCGTATACCAAAACCTAGATTTATATCTCATACCAAAACCTAGATTAATATCCTTTACCAAAATCTAGATTAAAGCCTATACCAAAACCTAGATTGATATTGCTTACCAAAACCTAGATTTATATCGCATACCAAAACCTAGATTTTAATATCGTACACCAAAACCTATATTGTAAGGCACAACCTAGATTTTAATATCGTACACCAAAACCTAGATTTATATCTCATACCAAAACCTAGATTAATATCCTTTACCAAAATCTAGATTAAAGCCTATACCAAAACCTAGATTGATATTGCTTACCAAAACCTAGATTTATATCGCATACCAAAACCTAGATTTTAATACCGTACACCAAAACCTATATTGTAAGGCACAACCTAGATTTTAATATCGTACACCAAAACCTAGATTTATATCTCATACCAAAACCTAGATTAATATCCTTTACCAAAATCTAGATTAAAGCCTATACCAAAACCTAGATTGATATTGCTTACCAAAACCTAGATTTATATCGCATACCAAAACCTAGATTTTAATACCGTACACCAAAACCTATATTGTAAGGCACAACCTAGATTTTAATATCGTACACCAAAACCTAGATTTATATCTCATACCAAAACCTAGATTAATATCCTTTACCAAAATCTAGATTAAAGCCTATACCAAAACCTAGATTGATATTGCTTACCAAAACCTAGATTTATATCGCATACCAAAACCTAGATTTATATCGCACACCAAAACCTAGAATTATGCAGTATAAAACAAAACCTAGATTTACCTTGTATACCAAAGCCTAGATTTATATTGTATACCAAAATCTAGATTTATACAATATACCAAAACCTAGATTTTAATACCGTACACCAAAACCTATATTGTAATGCACAACCTAGATTTTAATATCGTACACCAAAACCTAGATTTATATCTCATACCAAAACCTAGATTAATATCCTTTACCAAAATCTAGATTAAAGCCTATACCAAAACCTAGATTGATATTGCTTACCAAAACCTAGATTTATATCGCATACCAAAACCTAGATTTTAATACCGTACACCAAAACCTATATTGTAAGGCACAACCTAGATTTTAATATCGTACACCAAAACCTAGATTTATATCTCATACTAAAACCTAGATTAATATCCTTTACCAAAATCTAGATTAAAGCCTATACCAAAACCTAGATTGATATTGCTTACCAAAACCTAGATTTATATCGCATACCAAAACCTAGATTTTAATACCATACACCAAAACCTATATTGTAAGGCACAACCTAGATTTTAATATCGTACACCAAAACCTAGATTTATATCTCATACCAAAACCTAGATTAATATCCTTTACCAAAATCTAGATTAAAGCCTATACCAAAACCTAGATTGATATTGCTTACCAAAACCTAGATTTATATCGCATACCAAAACCTAGATTTTAATACCGTACACCAAAACCTATATTGTAAGGCACAACCTAGATTTTAATATCGTACACCAAAACCTAGATTTATATCTCATACCAAAACCTAGATTAATATCCTTTACCAAAATCTAGATTAAAGCCTATACCAAAACCTAGATTGATATTGCATACCAAAACCTAGATTTATATCGCATACCAAAATCCAGATTTTAATACCGTACACCAAAACCTATATTGTAATGCACAACCTAGATTTTAATATCGTACACCATCTAGATTAAAGCCTATACCAAAACCTAGATTGATATTGCTTACCAAAACCTAGATTTATATCGCATACCAAAACCTAGATTTTAATACCGTACACCAAAACCTATATTGTAATGCACAACCTAGATTTTAATATCGTACACCAAAACCTAGATTTATATCTCATACCAAAACCTAGATTAATATCCTTTACCAAAATCTAGATTAAAGCCTATACCAAAACCTAGATTGATATTGCTTACCAAAACCTAGATTTATATCGCATACCAAAACCTAGATTTTAATACCGTACACCAAAACCTATATTGTAAGGCACAACCTAGATTTTAATATCGTACACCAAAACCTAGATTTATATCTCATACCAAAACCTAGATTAATATCCTTTACCAAAATCTAGATTAAAGCCTATACCAAAACCTAGATTGATATTGCTTATCAAAACCTAGATTTATATCGCATACCAAAACCTAGATTTTAATACCGTACACCAAAACCTATATTGTATGGCACAACCTAGATTTTAATATCGTACACCAAAACCTAGATTTATATCTTATACCAAAACCTAGATTAATATCCTTTACCAAAATCTAGATTAAAGCCTATACCAAAACCTAGATTGATATTGCTTACCAAAACCTAGATTTATATCGCATACCAAAACCTAGATTTTAATACCGTACACCAAAACCTATATTGTAAGGCACAACCTAGATTTTAATATCGTACACCAAAACCTAGATTTATATCTCATACCAAAACCTAGATTAATATCCTTTACCAAAATCTAGATTAAAGCCTATACCAAAACCTAGATTGATATTGCTTACCAAAACCTAGATTTATATCGCATACCAAAACCTAGATTTTAATACCGTACACCAAAACCTATATTGTAAGGCACAACCTAGATTTTAATATCGTACACCAAAACCTAGATTTATATCTCATACCAAAATCTAGATTAATATCCTTTACCAAAATCTAGATTAAAGCCTATACCAAAACCTAGATTGATATTGCATACCAAAACCTAGATTTATATCGCATACCAAAATCCAGATTTTAATACCGTACACCAAAACCTATATTGTAATGCACAACCTAGATTTTAATATCGTACACCATCTAGATTAAAGCCTATACCAAAACCTAGATTGATATTGCTTACCAAAACCTAGATTTATATCGCATACCAAAACCTAGATTTTAATACCGTACACCAAAACCTATATTGTAATGCACAACCTAGATTTTAATATCGTACACCAAAACCTAGATTTATATCTCATACCAAAACCTAGATTAATATCCTTTACCAAAATCTAGATTTAAGCCTATACCAAAACCTAGATTGATATTGCTTACCAAAACCTAGATTTATATCGCATACCAAAACCTAGATTTTAATACCGTACACCAAAACCTATATTGTAAGGCACAACCTAGATTTTAATATCGTACACCAAAACCTAGATTTATATCTCATACCAAAACCTAGATTAATATCCTTTACCAAAATCTAGATTAAAGCCTATACCAAAACCTAGATTGATATTGCTTATCAAAACCTAGATTTATATCGCATACCAAAACCTAGATTTTAATACCGTACACCAAAACCTATATTGTATGGCACAACCTAGATTTTAATATCGTACACCAAAACCTAGATTTATATCTTATACCAAAACCTAGATTAATATCCTTTACCAAAATCTAGATTAAAGCCTATACCAAAACCTAGATTGATATTGCTTACCAAAACCTAGATTTATATCGCATACCAAAACCTAGATTTTAATACCGTACACCAAAACCTATATTGTAAGGCACAACCTAGATTTTAATATCGTACACCAAAACCTAGATTTATATCTCATACCAAAACCTAGATTAATATCCTTTACCAAAATCTAGATTAAAGCCTATACCAAAACCTAGATTGATATTGCTTACCAAAACCTAGATTTATATCGCATACCAAAACCTAGATTTATATCGCACACCAAAACCTAGAATTATGCAGTATATAACAAAACCTAGATTTACCTTGTATACCAAAGCCTAGATTTATATTGTATACCAAAATCTAGATTTATACAATATACCAAAACCTAGATTTTAATACCGTACACCAAAACCTATATTGTAATGCACAACCTAGATTTTAATATCGTACACCAAAACCTAGATTTATATCTCATACCAAAACCTAGATTAATATCCTTTACCAAAATCTAGATTAAAGCCTATACCAAAACCTAGATTGATATTGCTTACCAAAACCTAGATTTATATCGCATACCAAAACCTAGATTTTAATACCGTACACCAAAACCTATATTGTAAGGCACAACCTAGATTTTAATATCGTACACCAAAACCTAGATTTATATCTCATACCAAAACCTAGATTAATATCCTTTACCAAAATCTAGATTAAAGCCTATACCAAAACCTAGATTGATATTGCTTACCAAAACCTAGATTTATATCGCATACCAAAACCTAGATTTTAATACCATACACCAAAACCTATGTTGTAAGCCACAACCTAGATTTTAATATCGTACACCAAAACCTAGATTTATATCTCATACCAAAACCTAGATTAATATCCTTTACCAAAATCTAGATTAAAACCTATACCAAAACCTAGATTGATATTGCTTACCAAAACCTAGATTTATATCGCATACCAAAACCTAGATTTTAATACCGTACAACAAAACCTATATTGTAAGGCACAACCTAGATTTTAATATCGTACACCAAAACCTAGATTTATATCTCATACCAAAACCTAGATTAATATCCTTTACCAAAATCTAGATTAAAGCCTATACCAAAACCTAGATTGATATTGCTTACCAAAACCTAGATTTATATCGCATACCAAAACCTAGATTTTAATACCGTACACCAAAACCTATATTGTAAGGCACAACCTAGATTTTGATATCGTACACCAAAACCTAGATTTATATCTCATACCAAAACCTAGATTAATATCCTTTACCAAAATCTAGATTAAAGCCTATACCAAAACCTAGATTGATATTGCTTACCAAAACCTAGATTTATATCGCATACCAAAACCTAGATTTTAATATCGTACACCAAAACCTATATTGTAAGGCACAACCTAGATTTTAATATCATACACCAAAACCTAGATTTATATCTCATACCAAAACCTAGATTAATATCCTTTACCAAAATCTAGATTAAAGCCTATACCAAAACCTAGATTGATATTGCTTACCAAAACCTAGATTTATATCGCATACCAAAACCTAGATTTTAATACCGTACACCAAAACCTATATTGTAAGGCACAACCTAGATTTTAATATCGTACACCAAAACCTAGATTTATATCTCATACCAAAACCTAGATTAATATCCTTTACCAAAATCTAGATTAAAGCCTATACCAAAACCTAGATTGATATTGCTTACCAAAACCTAGATTTATATCGCATACCAAAACCTAGATTTTAATACCGTACACCAAAACCTATATTGTAAGGCACAACCTAGATTTTAATATCGTACACCAAAACCTAGATTTATATCTCATACCAAAACCTAGATTAATATCCTTTACCAAAATCTAGATTAAAGCCTATACCAAAACCTAGATTGATATTGCTTACCAAAACCTAGATTTATATCGCATACCAAAACCTAGATTTATATCGCACACCAAAACCTAGAATTATGCAGTATAAAACAAAACCTAGATTTACCTTGTATACCAAAGCCTAGATTTATATTGTATACCAAAATCTAGATTTATACAATATACCAAAACCTAGATATTAATACCGTACACCAAAACCTATATTGTAATGCACAACCTAGATTTTAATATCGTACACCAAAACCTAGATTTATATCTTATACCAAAACCTAGATTAATATCCTTTACCAAAATCTAGATTAAAGCCTATACCAAAACCTAGATTGATATTGCTTACCAAAACCTAGATTTATATCGCATACCAAAACCTAGATTTTAATACCGTACACCAAAACCTATATTGTAAGGCACAACCTAGATTTTAATATCGTACACCAAAACCTAGATTTATATCTCATACTAAAACCTAGATTAATATCCTTTACCAAAATCTAGATTAAAGCCTATACCAAAACCTAGATTGATATTGCTTACCAAAACCTAGATTTATATCGCATACCAAAACCTAGATTTTAATACCGTACACCAAAACCTATATTGTAAGGCACAACCTAGATTTTAATATCGTACACCAAAACCTAGATTTATATCTCATACCAAAACCTAGATTAATATCCTTTACCAAAATCTAGATTAAAGCCTATACCAAAACCTAGATTGATATTGCTTATCAAAACCTAGATTTATATCGCATACCAAAACCTAGATTTTAATACCGTACACCAAAACCTATATTGTAAGGCACAACCTAGATTTTAATATCGTACACCAAAACCTAGATTTATATCTCATACCAAAACCTAGATTAATATCCTTTACCAAAATCTAGATTAAAGCCTATACCAAAACCTAGATTGATATTGCATACCAAAACCTAGATTTATATCGCATACCAAAATCCAGATTTTAATACCGTACACCAAAACCTATATTGTAATGCACAACCTAGATTTTAATATCGTACACCATCTAGATTAAAGCCTATACCAAAACCTAGATTGATATTGCTTACCAAAACCTAGATTTATATCGCATACCAAAACCTAGATTTTAATACCGTACACCAAAACCTATATTGTAATGCACAACCTAGATTTTAATATCGTACACCAGAACCTAGATTTATATCTCATACCAAAACCTAGATTAATATCCTTTACCAAAATCTAGATTAAAGCCTATACCAAAACCTAGATTGATATTGCTTACCAAAACCTAGATTTATATCGCATACCAAAACCTAGATTTTAATACCGTACACCAAAACCTATATTGTAAGGCACAACCTAGATTTTAATATCGTACACCAAAACCTAGATTTATATCTCATACCAAAACCTAGATTAATATCCTTTACCAAAATCTAGATTAAAGCCTATACAAAAACCTAGATTGATATTGTTTACCAAAACCTAGATTTATATCGCATACCAAAACCTAGATTTTAATATCGTACACCAAAACCTATATTGTAAGGCACAACCTAGATTTTAATATCGTACACCAAAACCTAGATTTATATCTCATACCAAAACCTAGATTAATATCCTTTACCAAAATCTAGATTAAAGCCTATACCAAAACCTAGATTGATATTGCTTACCAAAACCTAGATTTATATCGCATACCAAAACCTAGATTTTAATACCGTACACCAAAACCTATATTGTAAGGCACAACCTAGATTTTAATATCGTACACCAAAACCTTGATTTATATATCATACCAAAACCTAGATTAATATCCTTTACCAAAATCTAGATTAAAGCCTATACCAAAACCTAGATTGATATTGCTTACCAAAACCTAGATTTATATCGCATACCAAAACCTAGATTTTAATACCGTACACCAAAACCTATATTGTAAGGCACAACCTAGATTTTAATATCGTACACCAAAACCTAGATTTATATCTCATACCAAAACCTAGATTAATATCCTTTACCAAAATCTAGATTAAAGCCTATACCAAAACCTAGATTGATATTGCTTACCAAAACCTAGATTTATATCGCATACCAAAACCTAGATTTATATCGCACACCAAAACCTAGAATTATGCAGTATAAAACAAAACCTAGATTTACCTTGTATACCAAAGCCTAGATTTATATTGTATACCAAAATCTAGATTTATACAATATACCAAAACCTAGATTTTAATACCGTACACCAAAACCTATATTGTAATGCACAACCTAGATTTTAATATCGTACACCAAAACCTAGATTTATATCTCATACCAAAACCTAGATTAATATCCTTTACCAAAATCTAGATTAAAGCCTATACCAAAACCTAGATTGATATTGCTTACCAAAACCTAGATTTATATCGCATACCAAAACCTAGATTTTAATACCGTACACCAAAACCTATATTGTAAGGCACAACCTAGATTTTAATATCGTACACCAAAACCTAGATTTATATCTCATACTAAAACCTAGATTAATATCCTTTACCAAAATCTAGATTAAAGCCTATACCAAAACCTAGATTGATATTGCTTACCAAAACCTAGATTTATATCGCATACCAAAACCTAGATTTTAATACCATAAACCAAAACCTATATTGTAAGGCACAACCTAGATTTTAATATCGTACACCAAAACCTAGATTTATATCTCATACCAAAACCTAGATTAATATCCTTTACCAAAATCTAGATTAAAGCCTATACCAAAACCTAGATTGATATTGCTTACCAAAACCTAGATTTATATCGCATACCAAAACCTAGATTTTAATACCGTACACCAAAACCTATATTGTAAGGCACAACCTAGATTTTAATATCGTACACCAAAACCTAGATTTATATCTCATACCAAAACCTAGATTAATATCCTTTACCAAAATCTAGATTAAAGCCTATACCAAAACCTAGATTGATATTGCATACCAAAACCTAGATTTATATCGCATAGCAAAATCCAGATTTTAATACCGTACACCAAAACCTATATTGTAATGCACAACCTAGATTTTAATATCGTACACCATCTAGATTAAAGCCTATACCAAAACCTAGATTGATATTGCTTACCAAAACCTAGATTTATATCGCATACCAAAACCTAGATTTTAATACCGTACACCAAAACCTATATTGTAATGCACAACCTAGATTTTAATATCGTACACCAAAACCTAGATTTATATCTCATACCAAAACCTAGATTAATATCCTTTACCAAAATCTAGATTAAAGCCTATACCAAAACCTAGATTGATATTGCTTACCAAAACCTAGATTTATATCGCATACCAAAACCTAGATTTTAATACCGTACACCAAAACCTATATTGTAAGGCACAACCTAGATTTTAATATCGTACACCAAAACCTAGATTTATATCTCATACCAAAACCTAGATTAATATCCTTTACCAAAATCTAGATTAAAGCCTATACCAAAACCTAGATTGATATTGCTTACCAAAACCTAGATTTATATCGCATACCAAAACCTAGATTTATATCGCACACCAAAACCTAGAATTATGCAGTATAAAACAAAACCTAGATTTACCTTGTATACCAAAGCCTAGATTTATATTGTATACCAAAATCTAGATTTATACAATATACCAAAACCTAGATTTTAATACCGTACACCAAAACCTATATTGTAATGCACAACCTAGATTTTAATATCGTACACCAAAACCTAGATTTATATCTCATACCAAAACCTAGATTAATATCCTTTACCAAAATCTAGATTAAAGCCTATACCAAAACCTAGATTGATATTGCTTACCAAAACCTAGATTTATATCGCATACCAAAACCTAGATTTTAATACCGTACACCAAAACCTATATTGTAAGGCACAACCTAGATTTTAATATCGTACACCAAAACCTAGATTTATATCTCATACCAAAACCTAGATTAATATCCTTTACCAAAATCTAGATTAAAGCCTATACCAAAACCTAGATTGATATTGCTTACCAAAACCTAGATTTATATCGCATACCAAAACCTAGATTTTAATACCATACACCAAAACCTATATTGTAAGCCACAACCTAGATTTTAATATCGTACACCAAAACCTAGATTTATATCTCATACCAAAACCTAGATTAATATCCTTTACCAAAATCTAGATTAAAACCTATACCAAAACCTAGATTGATATTGCTTACCAAAACCTAGATTTATATCGCATACCAAAACCTAGATTTTAATACCGTACACCAAAACCTATATTGTAAGGCACAACCTAGATTTTAATATCGTACACCAAAACCTAGATTTATATCTCATACTAAAACCTAGATTAATATCCTTTACCAAAATCTAGATTAAAGCCTATACCAAAACCTAGATTGATATTGCTTACCAAAACCTAGATTTATATCGCATACCAAAACCTAGATTTTAATACCATAAACCAAAACCTATATTGTAAGGCACAACCTAGATTTTAATATCGTACACCAAAACCTAGATTTATATCTCATACCAAAACCTAGATTAATATCCTTTACCAAAATCTAGATTAAAGCCTATACCAAAACCTAGATTGATATTGCTTACCAAAACCTAGATTTATATCGCATACCAAAACCTAGATTTTAATACCGTACACCAAAACCTATATTGTAAGGCACAACCTAGATTTTAATATCGTACACCAAAACCTAGATTTATATCTCATACCAAAACCTAGATTAATATCCTTTACCAAAATCTAGATTAAAGCCTATACCAAAACCTAGATTGATATTGCATACCAAAACCTAGATTTATATCGCATAGCAAAATCCAGATTTTAATACCGTACACCAAAACCTATATTGTAATGCACAACCTAGATTTTAATATCGTACACCATCTAGATTAAAGCCTATACCAAAACCTAGATTGATATTGCTTACCAAAACCTAGATTTATATCGCATACCAAAACCTAGATTTTAATACCGTACACCAAAACCTATATTGTAATGCACAACCTAGATTTTAATATCGTACACCAAAACCTAGATTTATATCTCATACCAAAACCTAGATTAATATCCTTTACCAAAATCTAGATTAAAGCCTATACCAAAACCTAGATTGATATTGCTTACCAAAACCTAGATTTATATCGCATACCAAAACCTAGATTTTAATACCGTACACCAAAACCTATATTGTAAGGCACAACCTAGATTTTAATATCGTACACCAAAACCTAGATTTATATCTCATACCAAAACCTAGATTAATATCCTTTACCAAAATCTAGATTAAAGCCTATACCAAAACCTAGATTGATATTGCTTACCAAAACCTAGATTTATATCGCATACCAAAACCTAGATTTATATCGCACACCAAAACCTAGAATTATGCAGTATAAAACAAAACCTAGATTTACCTTGTATACCAAAGCCTAGATTTATATTGTATACCAAAATCTAGATTTATACAATATACCAAAACCTAGATTTTAATACCGTACACCAAAACCTATATTGTAATGCACAACCTAGATTTTAATATCGTACACCAAAACCTAGATTTATATCTCATACCAAAACCTAGATTAATATCCTTTACCAAAATCTAGATTAAAGCCTATACCAAAACCTAGATTGATATTGCTTACCAAAACCTAGATTTATATCGCATACCAAAACCTAGATTTTAATACCGTACACCAAAACCTATATTGTAAGGCACAACCTAGATTTTAATATCGTACACCAAAACCTAGATTTATATCTCATACCAAAACCTAGATTAATATCCTTTACCAAAATCTAGATTAAAGCCTATACCAAAACCTAGATTGATATTGCTTACCAAAACCTAGATTTATATCGCATACCAAAACCTAGATTTTAATACCATACACCAAAACCTATATTGTAAGCCACAACCTAGATTTTAATATCGTACACCAAAACCTAGATTTATATCTCATACCAAAACCTAGATTAATATCCTTTACCAAAATCTAGATTAAAACCTATACCAAAACCTAGATTGATATTGCTTACCAAAACCTAGATTTATATCGCATACCAAAACCTAGATTTTAATACCGTACACCAAAACCTATATTGTAAGGCACAACCTAGATTTTAATATCGTACACCAAAACCTAGATTTATATCTCATACCAAAACCTAGATTAATATCCTTTACCAAAATCTAGATTAAAGCCTATACCAAAACCTAGATTGATATTGCTTACCAAAACCTAGATTTATATCGCATACCAAAATCCAGATTTTAATACCGTACACCAAAACCTATATTGTAATGCACAATCTAGATTTTAATATCGTACACCATCTAGATTAAAGCCTATACCAAAACCTAGATTGATATTGCTTACCAAAGCCTAGATTTATATCGCATACCAAAACCTAGATTTTAATACCGTACACCAAAACCTATATTGTAATGCACAACCTAGATTTTAATATCGTACACCAAAACCTAGATTTATATCTCATACCAAAACCTAGATTAATATCCTTTACCAAAATCTAGATTAAAGCCTATACCAAAACCTAGATTGATATTGCTTACCAAAACCTAGATTTATATCGCATACCAAAACCTAGATTTTAATACCGTACACCAAAACCTATATTGTAAGGCACAACCTAGATTTTAATATCGTACACCAAAACCTAGATTTATATCTCATACCAAAACCTAGATTAATATCCTTTACCAAAATCTAGATTAAAGCCTATACCAAAACCTAGATTGATATTGCTTACCAAAACCTAGATTTATATCGCATACCAAAACCTAGATTTTAATACCGTACACCAAAACCTATATTGTAAGGCACAACCTAGATTTTAATATCGTACACCAAAACCTAGATTTATATCTCATACCAAAACCTAGATTAATATCCTTTACCAAAATCTAGATTAAAGCCTATACCAAAACCTAGATTGATATTGCTTACCAAAACCTAGATTTATATCGCATACCAAAACCTAGATTTTAATACCGTACACCAAAACCTATATTGTAAGGCACAACCTAGATTTTAATATCGTACACCAAAACCTAGATTTATATCTCATACCAAAACCTAGATTAATATCCTTTACCAAAATCTAGATTAAAGCCTATACCAAAACCTAGATTGATATTGCTTACCAAAACCTAGATTTATATCGCATACCAAAACCTAGATTTATATCGCACACCAAAATCTAGAATTATGCAGTATAAAACAAAACCTAGATTTACCTTGTATACCAAAGACTAGATTTATATTGTATACCAAAATCTAGATTTATACAATATACCAAAACCTAGATTTTAATACCGTACACCAAAACCTATATTGTAATGCACAACCTACGTTTTAATATCGTACACCAAAACCTAGATTTATATCTCATACCAAAACCTAGATTAATATCCTTTACCAAAATCTAGATTAAAGCCTATACCAAAACCTAGATTGATATTGCTTACCAAAACCTAGATTTATATCGCATACCAAAACCTAGATTTATATCGCACACCAAAACCTAGAATTATGCAGTATAAAACAAAACCTAGATTTACCTTGTATACCAAAGCCTAGATTTATATTGTATACCAAAATCTAGATTTATACAATATACTAAAACCTAGATTTTAATACAGTACACCAAAACCTATATTGTAATGCACAACCTAGATTTTAATATCGTACACCAAAACCTAGATTTATATCTCATACCAAAACCTAGATTAATATCCTTTACCAAAATCTAGATTAAAGCCTATACCAAAACCTAGATTGATATTGCATACCAAAACCTAGATTTATATCGCATACCAAAATCCAGATTTTAATACCGTATACCAAAACCTATATTGTAATGCACAACCTAGATTTTAATATCGTACACCATCTAGATTAAAGCCTATACCAAAACCTAGATTGATATTGCTTACCAAAACCTAGATTTATATTGCATACCAAAACCTAGATTTATATCGCACACCAAAACCTAGAATTATGCAGTATAAAACAAAACCTAGATTTACCTTGTATACCAAAGCCTAGATTTATATTGTATACCAAAATCTAGATTTATACAATATACCAAAACCTAGATTTTAATACCGTACACCAAAACCTATATTGTAATGCACAACCTAGATTTTAATACCGTACACCAAAACCTATATTGTAATGCACAACCTAGATTTTAATATCGTACACCAAAACCTAGATTTATATCTCATACCAAAACCTAGATTAATATCCTTTACCAAAATCTAGATTAAAGCCTATACCAAAACCTAGATTGATATTGCTTACCAAAACCTAGATTTATATCGCATACCAAAACCTAGATTTTAATACCGTACACCAAAACCTATATTGTAAGGCACAACCTAGATTTTAATATCGTACACCAAAACCTAGATTTATATCTCATACCAAAACCTAGATTAATATCCTTTACCAAAATCTAGATTAAAGCCTATACCAAAACCTAGATTGATATTGCTTACCAAAACCTAGATTTATATCGCATACCAAAACCTAGATTTTAATACCGTACACCAAAACCTATATTGTAAGGCACAACCTAGATTTTAATATCGTACACCAAAACCTAGATTTATATCTCATACCAAAACCTAGATTAATATCCTTTACCAAAATCTAGATTAAAGCCTATACCAAAACCTAGATTGATATTGCATACCAAAACCTAGATTTATATCGCATACCAAAATCCAGATTTTAATACCGTACACCAAAACCTATATTGTAATGCACAACCTAGATTTTAATATCGTACACCATCTAGATTAAAGCCTATACCAAAACCTAGATTGATATTGCTTACCAAAACCTAGATTTATATCGCATACCAAAACCTAGATTTTAATACCGTACACCAAAACCTATATTGTAATGCACAACCTAGATTTTAATATCGTACACCAAAACCTAGATTTATATCTCATACCAAAACCTAGATTAATATCCTTTACCAAAATCTAGATTAAAGCCTATACCAAAACCTAGATTGATATTGCTTACCAAAACCTAGATTTATATCGCATACCAAAACCTAGATTTTAATACCGTACACCAAAACCTATATTGTAAGGCACAACCTAGATTTTAATATCGTACACCAAAACCTAGATTTATATCTCATACCAAAACCTAGATTAATATCCTTTACCAAAATCTAGATTAAAGCCTATACCAAAACCTAGATTGATATTGCTTATCAAAACCTAGATTTATATCGCATACCAAAACCTAGATTTTAATACCGTACACCAAAATCTATATTGTATGGCACAACCTAGATTTTAATATCGTACACCAAAACCTAGATTTATATCTTATACCAAAACCTAGATTAATATCCTTTACCAAAATCTAGATTAAAGCCTATACCAAAACCTAGATTGATATTGCTTACCAAAACCTAGATTTATATCGCATACCAAAACCTAGATTTATATCGCACACCAAAACCTAGAATTATGCAGTATAAAACAAAACCTAGATTTACCTTGTATACCAAAGCCTAGATTTATATTGTATACCAAAATCTAGATTTATACCATATACTAAAACCTAGATTTTAATACAGTACACCAAAACCTATATTGTAATGCACAACCTAGATTTTAATATCGTACACCAAAACCTAGATTTATATCTCATACCAAAACCTAGATTAATATCCTTTACCAAAATCTAGATTAAAGCCTATACCAAAACCTAGATTGATATTGCATACCAAAACCTAGATTTATATCGCATACCAAAATCCAGATTTTAATACCGTACACCAAAACCTATATTGTAATGCACAACCTAGATTTTAATATCGTACACCATCTAGATTAAAGCCTATACCAAAACCTAGATTGATATTGCTTACCAAAACCTAGATTTATATTGCATACCAAAACCTAGATTTATATCGCACACCAAAACCTAGAATTATGCAGTATAAAACAAAACCTAGATTTACCTTGTATACCAAAGCCTAGATTTATATTGTATACCAAAATCTAGATTTATACAATATACTAAAACCTAGATTTTAATACAGTACACCAAAACCTATATTGTAATGCACAACCTAGATTTTAATATCGTACACCAAAACCTAGATTTATATCTCATACCAAAACCTAGATTAATATCCTTTACCAAAATCTAGATTAAAGCCTATACCAAAACCTAGATTGATATTGCTTACCAAAACCTAGATTTATATCGCATACCAAAACCTAGATTTTAATACCGTACACCAAAACCTATATTGTAAGGCACAACCTAGATTTTAATATCGTACACCAAAACCTAGATTTATATCTCATACCAAAACCTAGATTAATATCCTTTACCAAAATCTAGATTAAAGCCTATACCAAAACCTAGATTGATATTGCTTACCAAAACCTAGATTTATATCGCATACCAAAACCTAGATTTATATCGCACACCAAAACCTAGAATTATGCAGTATAAAACAAAACCTAGATTTACCTTGTATACCAAAGACTAGATTTATATTGTATACCAAAATCTAGATTTATACAATATACCAAAACCTAGATTTTAATACCGTACACCAAAACCTATATTGTAATGCACAACCTACGTTTTAATATCGTACACCAAAACCTAGATTTATATCTCATACCAAAACCTAGATTAATATCCTTTACCAAAATCTAGATTAAAGCCTATACCAAAACCTAGATTGATATTGCTTACCAAAACCTAGATTTATATCGCATACCAAAACCTAGATTTATATCGCACACCAAAACCTAGAATTATGCAGTATAAAACAAAACCTAGATTTACCTTGTATACCAAAGCCTAGATTTATATTGTATACCAAAATCTAGATTTATACCATATACTAAAACCTAGATTTTAATACAGTACACCAAAACCTATATTGTAATGCACAACCTAGATTTTAATATCGTACACCAAAACCTAGATTTATATCTCATACCAAAACCTAGATTAATATCCTTTACCAAAATCTAGATTAAAGCCTATACCAAAACCTAGATTGATATTGCATACCAAAACCTAGATTTATATCGCATACCAAAATCCAGATTTTAATACCGTACACCAAAACCTATATTGTAATGCACAACCTAGATTTTAATATCGTACACCATCTAGATTAAAGCCTATACCAAAACCTAGATTGATATTGCTTACCAAAACCTAGATTTATATTGCATACCAAAACCTAGATTTATATCGCACACCAAAACCTAGAATTATGCAGTATAAAACAAAACCTAGATTTACCTTGTATACCAAAGCCTAGATTTATATTGTATACCAAAATCTAGATTTATACAATATACCAAAACCTAGATTTTAATACCGTACACCAAAACCTATATTGTAATGCACAACCTAGATTTTAATACCGTACACCAAAACCTATATTGTAATGCACAACCTAGATTTTAATATCGTACACCAAAACCTAGATTTATATCTCATACCAAAACCTAGATTAATATCCTTTACCAAAATCTAGATTAAAGCCTATACCAAAACCTAGATTGATATTGCTTACCAAAACCTAGATTTATATCGCATACCAAAACCTAGATTTTAATACCGTACACCAAAACCTATATTGTAAGGCACAACCTAGATTTTAATATCGTACACCAAAACCTAGATTTATATCTCATACCAAAACCTAGATTAATATCCTTTACCAAAATCTAGATTAAAGCCTATACCAAAACCTAGATTGATATTGCTTACCAAAACCTAGATTTATATCGCATACCAAAACCTAGATTTTAATACCGTACACCAAAACCTATATTGTAAGGCACAACCTAGATTTTAATATCGTACACCAAAACCTAGATTTATATCTCATACCAAAACCTAGATTAATATCCTTTACCAAAATCTAGATTAAAGCCTATACCAAAACCTAGATTGATATTGCTTACCAAAACCTAGATTTATATCGCATACCAAAACCTAGATTTTAATACCGTACACCAAAACCTATATTGTAAGGCACAACCTAGATTTTAATATCGTACACCAAAACCTAGATTTATATCTCATACCAAAACCTAGATTAATATCCTTTACCAAAATCTAGATTAAAGCCTATACCAAAACCTAGATTGATATTGCTTACCAAAACCTAGATTTATATCGCATACCAAAACCTAGATTTTAATACCGTACACCAAAACCTATATTGTAAGGCACAACCTAGATTTTAATATCGTACACCAAAACCTAGATTTATATCTCATACCAAAACCTAGATTAATATCCTTTACCAAAATCTAGATTAAAGCCTATACCAAAACCTAGATTGATATTGCATACCAAAACCTAGATTTATATCGCATACCAAAATCCAGATTTTAATACCGTACACCAAAACCTATATTGTAATGCACAACCTAGATTTTAATATCGTACACCATCTAGATTAAAGCCTATACCAAAACCTAGATTGATATTGCTTACCAAAACCTAGATTTATATCGCATACCAAAACCTAGATTTTAATACCGTACACCAAAACCTATATTGTAATGCACAACCTAGATTTTAATATCGTACACCAAAACCTAGATTTATATCTCATACCAAAACCTAGATTAATATCCTTTACCAAAATCTAGATTAAAGCCTATACCAAAACCTAGATTGATATTGCTTACCAAAACCTAGATTTATATCGCATACCAAAACCTAGATTTTAATACCGTACACCAAAACCTATATTGTAAGGCACAACCTAGATTTTAATATCGTACACCAAAACCTAGATTTATATCTCATACCAAAACCTAGATTAATATCCTTTACCAAAATCTAGATTAAAGCCTATACCAAAACCTAGATTGATATTGCTTATCAAAACCTAGATTTATATCGCATACCAAAACCTAGATTTTAATACCGTACACCAAAATCTATATTGTATGGCACAACCTAGATTTTAATATCGTACACCAAAACCTAGATTTATATCTTATACCAAAACCTAGATTAATATCCTTTACCAAAATCTAGATTAAAGCCTATACCAAAACCTAGATTGATATTGCTTACCAAAACCTAGATTTATATCGCATACCAAAACCTAGATTTATATCGCACACCAAAACCTAGAATTATGCAGTATAAAACAAAACCTAGATTTACCTTGTATACCAAAGCCTAGATTTATATTGTATACCAAAATCTAGATTTATACCATATACTAAAACCTAGATTTTAATACAGTACACCAAAACCTATATTGTAATGCACAACCTAGATTTTAATATCGTACACCAAAACCTAGATTTATATCTCATACCAAAACCTAGATTAATATCCTTTACCAAAATCTAGATTAAAGCCTATACCAAAACCTAGATTGATATTGCATACCAAAACCTAGATTTATATCGCATACCAAAATCCAGATTTTAATACCGTACACCAAAACCTATATTGTAATGCACAACCTAGATTTTAATATCGTACACCATCTAGATTAAAGCCTATACCAAAACCTAGATTGATATTGCTTACCAAAACCTAGATTTATATTGCATACCAAAACCTAGATTTATATCGCACACCAAAACCTAGAATTATGCAGTATAAAACAAAACCTAGATTTACCTTGTATACCAAAGCCTAGATTTATATTGTATACCAAAATCTAGATTTATACAATATACCAAAACCTAGATTTTAATACCGTACACCAAAACCTATATTGTAATGCACAACCTAGATTTTAATATCGTACACCAAAACCTAGATTTATATCTCATACCAAAACCTAGATTAATATCCTTTACCAAAATCTAGATTAAAGCCTATACCAAAACCTAGATTGATATTGCTTACCAAAACCTAGATTTATATCGCATACCAAAACCTAGATTTTAATACCGTACACCAAAACCTATATTGTAAGGCACAACCTAGATTTTAATATCGTACACCAAAACCTAGATTTATATCTCATACCAAAACCTAGATTAATATCCTTTACCAAAATCTAGATTAAAGCCTATACCAAAACCTAGATTGATATTGCTTACCAAAACCTAGATTTATATCGCATACCAAAACCTAGATTTTAATACCGTACACCAAAACCTATATTGTAAGGCACAACCTAGATTTTAATATCGTACACCAAAACCTAGATTTATATCTCATACCAAAACCTAGATTAATATCCTTTACCAAAATCTAGATTAAAGCCTATACCAAAACCTAGATTGATATTGCTTACCAAAACCTAGATTTATATCGCATACCAAAACCTAGATTTTAATACCGTACACCAAAACCTATATTGTAAGGCACAACCTAGATTTTAATATCGTACACCAAAACCTAGATTTATATCTCATACCAAAACCTAGATTAATATCCTTTACCAAAATCTAGATTAAAGCCTATACCAAAACCTAGATTGATATTGCATACCAAAACCTAGATTTATATCGCATACCAAAATCCAGATTTTAATACCGTACACCAAAACCTATATTGTAATGCACAACCTAGATTTTAATATCGTACACCATCTAGATTAAAGCCTATACCAAAACCTAGATTGATATTGCTTACCAAAACCTAGATTTATATCGCATACCAAAACCTAGATTTTAATACCGTACACCAAAACCTATATTGTAATGCACAACCTAGATTTTAATATCGTACACCAAAACCTAGATTTATATCTCATACCAAAACCTAGATTAATATCCTTTACCAAAATCTAGATTAAAGCCTATACCAAAACCTAGATTGATATTGCTTACCAAAACCTAGATTTATATCGCATACCAAAACCTAGATTTTAATACCGTACACCAAAACCTATATTGTAAGGCACAACCTAGATTTTAATATCGTACACCAAAACCTAGATTTATATCTCATACCAAAACCTAGATTAATATCCTTTACCAAAATCTAGATTAAAGCCTATACCAAAACCTAGATTGATATTGCTTATCAAAACCTAGATTTATATCGCATACCAAAACCTAGATTTTAATACCGTACACCAAAATCTATATTGTATGGCACAACCTAGATTTTAATATCGTACACCAAAACCTAGATTTATATCTTATACCAAAACCTAGATTAATATCCTTTACCAAAATCTAGATTAAAGCCTATACCAAAACCTAGATTGATATTGCTTACCAAAACCTAGATTTATATCGCATACCAAAACCTAGATTTATATCGCACACCAAAACCTAGAATTATGCAGTATAAAACAAAACCTAGATTTACCTTGTATACCAAAGCCTAGATTTATATTGTATACCAAAATCTAGATTTATACAATATACCAAAACCTAGATTTTAATACCGTACACCAAAACCTATATTGTAATGCACAACCTAGATTTTAATATCGTACACCAAAACCTAGATTTATATCTCATACCAAAACCTAGATTAATATCCTTTACCAAAATCTAGATTAAAGCCTATACCAAAACCTAGATTGATATTGCTTACCAAAACCTAGATTTATATCGCATACCAAAACCTAGATTTTAATACCGTACACCAAAACCTATATTGTAAGGCACAACCTAGATTTTAATATCGTACACCAAAACCTAGATTTATATCTCATACCAAAACCTAGATTAATATCCTTTACCAAAATCTAGGTTAAAGCCTATATCAAAACCTAGATTGATATTGCTTACCAAAACCTAGATTTATATCGCATACCAAAACCTAGATTTTAATACCATACACCAAAACCTATATTGTAAGGCACAACCTAGATTTTAATATCGTACACCAAAACCTAGATTTATATCTCATACCAAAACCTAGATTAATATCCTTTACCAAAATCTAGATTAAAACCTATACCAAAACCTAGATTGATATTGCTTACCAAAACCTAGATTTATATCGCATCCCAAAACCTAGATTTTAATACCGTACACCAAAACCTATATTGAAAGGCACAACCTAGATTTTAATATCGTACACCAAAACCTAGATTTATATCTCATACCAAAACCTAGATTAATATCCTTTACCAAAATCTAGATTAAAGCCTATACCAAAACCTAGATTGATATTGCTTACCAAAACCTAGATTTATATCGCATACCAAAATGCAGATTTTAATACCGTACACCAAAACCTATATTGTAATGCACAACCTAGATTTTAATATCGTACACCATCTAGATTAAAGCCTATACCAAAACCTAGATTGATATTGCTTACCAAAACCTAGATTTATATCGCATACCAAAACCTAGATTTTAATACCGTACACCAAAACCTATATTGTAATGCACAACCTAGATTTTAATATCGTACACCAAAACCTAGATTTATATCTCATACCAAAACCTAGATTAATATCCTTTACCAAAATCTAGATTAAAGCCTATACCAAAACCTAGATTGATATTGCTTACCAAAACCTAGATTTATATCGCATACCAAAACCTAGATTTTAATACCGTACACCAAAACCTATATTGTAAGGCACAACCTAGATTTTAATATCGTACACCAAAACCTAGATTTATATCTCATACCAAAACCTAGATTAATATCCTTTACCAAAATCTAGATTAAAGCCTATACCAAAACCTAGATTGATATTGCTTATCAAAACCTAGATTTATATCGCATACCAAAACCTAGATTTTAATACCGTACACCAAAACCTATATTGTATGGCACAACCTAGATTTTAATATCGTACACCAAAACCTAGATTTATATCTTATACCAAAACCTAGATTAATATCCTTTTCCAAAATCTAAATTAAAGCCTATACCAAAACCTAGATTGATATTGCTTACCAAAACCTAGATTTATATCGCATACCAAAACCTAGATTTATATCGCACACCAAAACCTAGAATTATGCAGTATAAAACAAAACCTAGATTTACCTTGTATACCAAAGACTAGATTTATATTGTATACCAAAATCTAGATTTATACAATATACCAAAACCTAGATTTTAATACCGTACACCAAAACCTATATTGTAATGCACAACCTACATTTTAATATCGTACACCAAAACCTAGATTTATATCTCATACCAAAACCTAGATTAATATCCTTTACCAAAATCTAGATTAAAGCCTATACCAAAACCTAGATTGATATTGCTTACCAAAACCTAGATTTATATCGCATACCAAAACCTAGATTTATATCGCACACCAAAACCTAGAATTATGCAGTATAAAACAAAACCTAGATTTACCTTGTATACCAAAGCCTAGATTTATATTGTATACCAAAATCTAGATTTATACCATATACCAAAACCTAGATTTTAATACAGTACACCAAAACCTATATTGTAATGCACAACCTAGATTTTAAAATCGTACACCAAAACCTAGATTTATATCTCATACCAAAACCTAGATTAATATCCTTTACCAAAATCTAGATTAAAGCCTATACCAAAACCTAGATTGATATTGCATACCAAAACCTAGATTTATATCGCATACCAAAATCCAGATTTTAATACCGTACACCAAAACCTATATTGTAATGCACAACCTAGATTTTAATATCGTACACCATCTAGATTAAAGCCTATACCAAAACCTAGATTGATATTGCTTACCAAAACCTAGATTTATATCGCATACCAAAACCTAGATTTATATCGCACACCAAAACCTAGAATTATGCAGTATAAAACAAAACCTAGATTTACCTTGTATACCGAAGCCTAGATTTATATTGTATACCAAAATCTAGATTTATACAATATACCAAAACCTAGATTTTAATACCATACACCAAAACCTATATTGTAATGCACAACCTAGATTTTAATATCGTACACCAAAACCTAGATTTATATCTCATACCAAAACCTAGATTAATATCCTTTACCAAAATCTAGATTAAAGCCTATACCAAAACCTAGATTGATATTGCTTACCAAAACCTAGATTTATATCGCATACCAAAACCTAGATTTTAATACCGTACACCAAAACATATATTGTAAGGCACAACCTAGATTTTAATATCGTACACCAAACCCTAGATTTATATCTCATACCAAAACCTAGATTAATATCCTTTACCAAAATCTAGATTAAAGCCTATACCAAAACCTAGATTGATATTGCTTACCAAAACCTAGATTTATATCGCATACCAAAACCTAGATTTTAATACCGTACACCAAAACCTATATTGTAAGGCACAACCTAGATTTTAATATCGTACACCAAAACCTAGATTTATATCTCATACCAAAACCTAGATTAATATCCTTTACCAAAATCTAGATTAAAGCCTATACCAAAACCTAGATTGATATTGCTTACCAAAACCTAGATTTATATCGCATACCAAAACCTAGATTTTAATACCGTACACCAAAACCTATATTGTAAGGCACAACCTAGATTTTAATATCGTACACCAAAACCTAGATTTATATCTCATACCAAAACCTTGATTAATATCCTTTACCAAAATCTAGATTAAAGCCTATACCAAAACCTAGATTGATATTGCTTACCAAAACCTAGATTTATATCGCATACCAAAACCTAGATTTTAATACCGTACACCAAAACCTATATTGTAAGGCACAACCTAGATTTTAATATCGTACACCAAAACCTAGATTTATATCTCATACCAAAACCTAGATTAATATCCTTTACCAAAATCTAGATTAAAGCCTATACCAAAACCTAGATTGATATTGCTTACCAAAACCTAGATTTATATCGCATACCAAAACCTAGATTTATATCGCACACCAAAACCTAGAATTATGCAGTATAAAACAAAACCTAGATTTACCTTGTATACCAAAGCCTAGATTTATATTGTATACCAAAATCTAGATTTATACAATATACCAAAACCTAGATTTTAATACCGTGCACCAAAACCTATATTGTAATGCACAACCTAGATTTTAATATCGTACACCAAAACCTAGATTTATATCTCATACCAAAACCTAGATTAATATCCTTTACCAAAATCTAGATTAAAGCCTATACCAAAACCTAGATTGATATTGCTTACCAAAACCTAGATTTATATCGCATACCAAAACCTAGATTTTAATACCGTACACCAAAACCTATATTGTAAGGCACAACCTAGATTTTAATATCGTACACCAAAACCTAGATTTATATCTCATACCAAAACCTAGATTAATATCCTTTACCAAAATCTAGATTAAAGCCTATACCAAAACCTAGATTGATATTGCTTACCAAAACCTAGATTTATATCGCATACCAAAACCTAGATTTTAATACCGTACACCAAAACCTATATTGTAAGGCACAACCTAGATTTTAATATCGTACACCAAAACCTAGATTTATATCTCATACCAAAACCTAGATTAATATCCTTTACCAAAATCTAGATTAAAGCCTATACCAAAACCTAGATTGATATTGCTTACCAAAACCTAGATTTATATCGCATACCAAAACCTAGATTTTAATACCGTACACCAAAACCTATATTGTAAGGCACAACCTAGATTTTAATATCGTACACCAAAACCTAGATTTATATCTCATACCAAAACCTAGATTAATATCCTTTACCAAAATCTAGATTAAAGCCTATACCAAAACCTAGATTGATATTGCTTACCAAAACCTAGATTTATATCGCATACCAAAACCTAGATTTATATCGCACACCAAAACCTAGAATTATGCAATATAAAACAAAACCTTGATTTACCTTGTATACCAAAGCCTAGATTTATATTGTATACCAAAATCTAGATTTATACAATATACCAAAACCTAGATTTTAATACCGTACACCAAAACCTATATTGTAATGCACAACCTAGATTTTAATATCGTACACCAAAACCTAGATTTATATCTCATACCAAAACCTAGATTAATATCCTTTACCAAAATCTAGATTAAAGCCTATACCAAAACCTAGATTGATATTGCTTACCAAAACCTAGATTTATATCGCATACCAAAACCTAGATTTTAATACCGTACACCAAAACCTATATTGTAAGGCACAACCTAGATTTTAATATCGTACACCAAAACCTAGATTTATATCTCATACCAAAACCTAGATTAATATCCTTTACCAAAATCTAGATTAAAGCCTATACCAAAACCTAGATTGATATTGCATACCAAAACCTAGATTTATATCGCATACCAAAATCCAGATTTTAATACCGTACACCAAAACCTATATTGTAATGCACAACCTAGATTTTAATATCGTACACCATCTAGATTAAAGCCTATACCAAAACCTAGATTGATATTGCTTACCAAAACCTAGATTTATATCGCATACCAAAACCTAGATTTTAATACCGTACACCAAAACCTATATTGTAATGCACAACCTAGATTTTAATATCGTACACCAAAACCTAGATTTATATCTCATACCAAAACCTAGATTAATATCCTTTACCAAAATCTAGATTAAAGCCTATACCAAAACCTAGATTGATATTGCTTACCAAAACCTAGATTTTAATACCGTACACCAAAACCTATATTGTAAGGCACAACCTAGATTTTAATATCGTACACCAAAACCTAGATTTATATCTCATACCAAAACCTAGATTAATATCCTTTACCAAAATCTAGATTAAAGCCTATACCAAAACCTAGATTGATATTGCTTATCAAAACCTAGATTTATATCGCTTACCAAAACCTAGATTTTAATACCGTACACCAAAACCTATATTGTATGGCACAACCTAGATTTTAATATCGTACACCAAAACCTAGATTTATATCTTATACCAAAACCTAGATTAATATCCTTTACCAAAATCTAGATTAAAGCCTATACCAAAACCTAGATTGATATTGCTTACCAAAACCTAGATTTATATCGCATACCAAAACCTAGATTTTAATACCGTACACCAAAACCTATATTGTAAGGCACAACCTAGATTTTAATATCGTACACCAAAACCTAGATTTATATCTCATACCAAAACCTAGATTAATATCCTTTACCAAAATCTAGATTAAAGCCTATACCAAAACCTAGATTGATATTGCTTACCAAAACCTAGATTTATATCGCATACCAAAACCTAGATTTATATCGCACACCAAAACCTAGAATTATGCAGTATAAAACAAAACCTAGATTTACCTTGTATACCAAAGCCTAGATTTATATTGGATACCAAAATCTAGATTTATACAATATACCAAAACCTAGATTTTAATACCGTACACCAAAACCTATATTGTAAGGCACAACCTAGATTTTAATATCGTACACCAAAACCTAGATTTATATCTCATACCAAAACCTAGATTAATATCCTTTACCAAAATCTAGATTAAAGCCTATACCAAAACCTAGATTGATATTGCTTACCAAAACCTAGATTTATATCGCATACCAAAACCTAGATTTTAATACCGTACACCAAAACCTATATTGTAAGGCACAACCTAGATTTTAATATCGTACACCAAAACCTAGATTTATATCTCATACCAAAACCTAGATTAATATCCTTTACCAAAATCTAGATTAAAGCCTATACCAAAACCTAGATTGATATTGCTTACCAAAACCTAGATTTATATCGCATACCAAAACCTAGATTTTAATACCATACACCAAAACCTATATTGTAAGGCACAACCTAGATTTTAATATCGTACACCAAAACCTAGATTTATATCTCATACCAAAACCTAGATTAATATCCTTTACCAAAATCTAGATTAAAACCTATACCAAAACCTAGATTGATATTGCTTACCAAAACCTAGATTTATATCGCATACCAAAACCTAGATTTTAATACCGTACACCAAAACCTATATTGTAAGGCACAACCTAGATTTTAATATCGTACACCAAAACCTAGATTTATATCTCATAACAAAACCTAGATTAATATCCTTTACCAAAATCTAGATTAAAGCCTATACCAAAACCTAGATTGATATTGCTTACCAAAACCTAGATTTATATCGCATACCAAAATCCAGATTTTAATACCGTACACCAAAACCTATATTGTAATGCACAACCTAGATTTTAATATCGTACACCATCTAGATTAAAGCCTATACCAAAACCTAGATTGATATTGCTTACCAAAACCTAGATTTATATCGCATACCAAAACCTAGATTTTAATACCGTACACCAAAACCTATATTGTAATGCACAACCTAGATTTTAATATCGTACACCAAAACCTAGATTTATATCTCATACCAAAACCTAGATTAATATCCTTTACCAAAATCTAGATTAAAGCCTATACCAAAACCTAGATTGATATTGCTTACCAAAACCTAGATTTATATCGCATACCAAAACCTAGATTTTAATACCGTACACCAAAACCTATATTGTAAGGCACAACCTAGATTTTAATATCGTACACCAAAACCTAGATTTATATCTCATACCAAAACCTAGATTAATATCCTTTACCAAAATCTAGATTAAAGCCTATACCAAAACCTAGATTGATATTGCTTATCAAAACCTAGATTTATATCGCATACCAAAACCTAGATTTTAATACCGTACACCAAAACCTATATTGTAAGGCACAACCTAGATTTTAATATCGTACACCAAAACCTAGATTTATATCTCATACCAAAACCTAGATTAATATCCTTTACCAAAATCTAGATTAAAGCCTATACCAAAACCTAGATTGATATTGCTTACCAAAACCTAGATTTATATCGCATACCAAAACCTAGATTTTAATACCGTACACCAAAACCTATATTGTAAGGCATAACCTAGATTTTAATATCGTACACCAAAACCTAGATTTATATCTCATACCAAAACCTAGATTAATATCCTTTACCAAAATCTAGATTAAAGCCTATACCAAAACCTAGATTGATATTGCTTACCAAAACCTAGATTTATATCGCATACCAAAACCTAGATTTTAATACCGTACACCAAAACCTATATTGTAAGGCACAACCTAGATTTTAATATCGTACACCAAAACCTAGATTTATATCTCATACCAAAACCTAGATTAATATCCTTTACCAAAATCTAGATTAAAGCCTATACCAAAACCTAGATTGATATTGCTTACCAAAACCTAGATTTATATCGCATACCAAAACCTAGATTTTAATACCATACACCAAAACCTATATTGTAAGGCACAACCTAGATTTTAATATCGTACACCAAAACCTAGATTTATATCTCATACCAAAACCTAGATTAATATCCTTTACCAAAATCTAGATTAAAACCTATACCAAAACCTAGATTGATATTGCTTACCAAAACCTAGATTTATATCGCATACCAAAACCTAGATTTTAATACCGTACACCAAAACCTATATTGTAAGGCACAACCTAGATTTTAATATCGTACACCAAAACCTAGATTTATATCTCATACCAAAACCTAGATTAATATCCTTTACCAAAATCTAGATTAAAGCCTATACCAAAACCTAGATTGATATTGCTTACCAAAACCTAGATTTATATCGCATACCAAAATCCAGATTTTAATACCGTACACCAAAACCTATATTGTAATGCACAACCTAGATTTTAATATCGTACACCATCTAGATTAAAGCCTATACCAAAACCTAGATTGATATTGCTTACCAAAACCTAGATTTATATCGCATACCAAAACCTAGATTTTAATACCGTACACCAAAACCTATATTGTAATGCACAACCTAGATTTTAATATCGTACACCAAAACCTAGATTTATATCTCATACCAAAACCTAGATTAATATCCTTTACCAAAATCTAGATTAAAGCCTATACCAAAACCTAGATTGATATTGCTTACCAAAACCTAGATTTATATCGCATACCAAAACCTAGATTTTAATACCGTACACCAAAACCTATATTGTAAGGCACAACCTAGATTTTAATATCGTACACCAAAACCTAGATTTATATCTCATACCAAAACCTAGATTAATATCCTTTACCAAAATCTAGATTAAAGCCTATACCAAAACCTAGATTGATATTGCTTATCAAAACCTAGATTTATATCGCATACCAAAACCTAGATTTTAATACCGTACACCAAAACCTATATTGTAAGGCACAACCTAGATTTTAATATCGTACACCAAAACCTAGATTTATATCTCATACCAAAACCTAGATTAATATCCTTTACCAAAATCTAGATTAAAGCCTATACCAAAACCTAGATTGATATTGCTTACCAAAACCTAGATTTATATCGCATACCAAAATCCAGATTTTAATACCATACACCAAAACCTATATTGTAATGCACAACCTAGATTTTAATATCGTACACCAAAACCTAGATTTATATCTCATACCAAAACCTAGATTAATATCCTTTACCAAAATCTAGATTAAAGCCTATACCAAAACCTAGATTGATATTGCTTACCAAAACCTAGATTTATATCGCATACCAAAACCTAGATTTTAATACCGTACACCAGAACCTATATTGTAAGGCACAACCTAGATTTTAATATCGTACACCAAAACCTAGATTTATATCTCATACCAAAACCTAGATTAATATCCTTTACCAAAATCTAGATTAAAGCCTATACCAAAACCTAGATTGATATTGCTTACCAAAACCTAGATTTATATCGCATACCAAAACCTAGATTTTAATACCGTACACCAAAACCTATATTGTAAGGCACAACCTAGATTTTAATATCGTACACCAAAACCTAGATTTATATCTCATACCAAAACCTAGATTAATATCCTTTACCAAAATCTAGATTAAAGCCTATACCAAAACCTAGATTGATATTGCTTACCAAAACCTAGATTTATATCGCATACCAAAACCTAGATTTTAATACCGTACACCAAAACCTATATTGTAAGGCACAACCTAGATTTTAATATCGTACACCAAAACCTAGATTTATATCTCATACCAAAACCTAGATTAATATCCTTTACCAAAATCTAGATTAAAGCCTATACCAAAACCTAGATTGATATTGCTTACCAAAACCTAGATTTATATCGCATACCAAAACCTAGATTTATATCGCACACCAAAACCTAGAATTATGCAATATAAAACAAAACCTTGATTTACCTTGTATACCAAAGCCTAGATTTATATTGTATACCAAAATCTAGATTTATACAATATACCAAAACCTAGATTTTAATACCGTACACCAAAACCTATATTGTAATGCACAACCTAGATTTTAATATCGTACACCAAAACCTAGATTTATATCTCATACCAAAACCTAGATTAATATCCTTTACCAAAATCTAGATTAAAGCCTATACCAAAACCTAGATTGATATTGCTTACCAAAACCTAGATTTATATCGCATACCAAAACCTAGATTTTAATACCGTACACCAAAACCTATATTGTAAGGCACAACCTAGATTTTAATATCGTACACCAAAACCTAGATTTATATCTCATACCAAAACCTAGATTAATATCCTTTACCAAAATCTAGATTAAAGCCTATACCAAAACCTAGATTGATATTGCTTACCAAAACCTAGATTTATATCGCATACCAAAACCTAGATTTTAATACCATACACCAAAACCTATATTGTAAGGCACAACCTAGATTTTAATATCGTACACCAAAACCTAGATTTATATCTCATACCGAAACCTAGATTAATATCCTTTACCAAAATCTAGATTAAAGCCTATACCAAAACCTAGATTGATATTGCTTACCAAAACCTAGATTTATATCGCATACCAAAACCTAGATTTTAATACCGTACACCAAAACCTATATTGTAAGGCACAACCTAGATTTTAATATCGTACACCAAAACCTAGATTTATATCTCATACCAAAACCTAGATTAATATCCTTTACCAAAATCTAGATTAAAGCCTATACCAAAACCTAGATTGATATTGCATACCAAAACCTAGATTTATATCGCATACCAAAATCCAGATTTTAATACCGTACACCAAAACCTATATTGTAATGCACAACCTAGATTTTAATATCGTACACCATCTAGATTAAAGCCTATACCAAAACCTAGATTGATATTGCTTACCAAAACCTAGATTTATATCGCATACCAAAACCTAGATTTTAATACCGTACACCAAAACCTATATTGTAATGCACAACCTAGATTTTAATATCGTACACCAAAACCTAGATTTATATCTCATACCAAAACCTAGATTAATATCCTTTACCAAAATCTAGATTAAAGCCTATACCAAAACCTAGATTGATATTGCTTACCAAAACCTAGATTTATATCGCATACCAAAACCTAGATTTTAATACCGTACACCAAAACCTATATTGTAAGGCACAACCTAGATTTTAATATCGTACACCAAAACCTAGATTTATATCTCATACCAAAACCTAGATTAATATCCTTTACCAAAATCTAGATTAAAGCCTATACCAAAACCTAGATTGATATTGCTTATCAAAACCTAGATTTATATCGCTTACCAAAACCTAGATTTTAATACCGTACACCAAAACCTATATTGTATGGCACAACCTAGATTTTAATATCGTACACCAAAACCTAGATTTATATCTTATACCAAAACCTAGATTAATATCCTTTACCAAAATCTAGATTAAAGCCTATACCAAAACCTAGATTGATATTGCTTACCAAAACCTAGATTTATATCGCATACCAAAACCTAGATTTTAATACCGTACACCAAAACCTATATTGTAATGCACAACCTAGATTTTAATATCGTACACCAAAACCTAGATTTATATCTCATACCAAAACCTAGATTAATATCCTTTACCAAAATCTAGATTAAAGCCTATACCAAAACCTAGATTGATATTGCTTACCAAAACCTAGATTTATATCGCATACCAAAACCTAGATTTTAATACCGTACACCAAAACCTATATTGTAAGGCACAACCTAGATTTTAATATCGTACACCAAAACCTAGATTTATATCTCATACCAAAACCTAGATTAATATCCTTTACCAAAATCTAGATTAAAGCCTATACCAAAACCTAGATTGATATTGCATACCAAAACCTAGATTTATATCGCATACCAAAATCCAGATTTTAATACCGTACACCAAAACCTATATTGTAATGCACAACCTAGATTTTAATATCGTACACCATCTAGATTAAAGCCTATACCAAAACCTAGATTGATATTGCTTACCAAAACCTAGATTTATATCGCATACCAAAACCTAGATTTTAATACCGTACACCAAAACCTATATTGTAATGCACAACCTAGATTTTAATATCGTACACCAAAACCTAGATTTATATCTCATACCAAAACCTAGATTAATATCCTTTACCAAAATCTAGATTAAAGCCTATACCAAAACCTAGATTGATATTGCTTACCAAAACCTAGATTTATATCGCATACCAAAACCTAGATTTTAATACCGTACACCAAAACCTATATTGTAAGGCACAACCTAGATTTAATATCGTACACCAAAACCTAGATTTATATCTCATACCAAAACCTAGATTAATATCCTTTACCAAAATCTAGATTAAAGCCTATACCAAAACCTAGATTGATATTGCTTATCAAAACCTAGATTTATATCGCTTACCAAAACCTAGATTTTAATACCGTACACCAAAACCTATATTGTATGGCACAACCTAGATTTTAATATCGTACACCAAAACCTAGATTTATATCTTATACCAAAACCTAGATTAATATCCTTTACCAAAATCTAGATTAAAGCCTATACCAAAACCTAGATTGATATTGCTTACCAAAACCTAGATTTATATCGCATACCAAAACCTAGATTTTAATACCGTACACCAAAACCTATATTGTAAGGCACAACCTAGATTTTAATATCGTACACCAAAACCTAGATTTATATCTCATACCAAAACCTAGATTAATATCCTTTACCAAAATCTAGATTAAAGCCTATACCAAAACCTAGATTGATATTGCTTACCAAAACCTAGATTTATATCGCATACCAAAACCTAGATTTATATCGCACACCAAAACCTAGAATTATGCAGTATAAAACAAAACCTAGATTTACCTTGTATACCAAAGCCTAGATTTATATTGTATACCAAAATCTAGATTTATACAATATACCAAAACCTAGATTTTAATACCGTACACCAAAACCTATATTGTAATGCACAACCTAGATTTTAATATCGTACACCAAAACCTAGATTTATATCTCATACCAAAACCTAGATTAATATCCTTTACCAAAATCTAGATTAAAGCCTATACCAAAACCTAGATTGATATTGCTTACCAAAACCTAGATTTATATCGCATACCAAAACCTAGATTTTAATACCGTACACCAAAACCTATATTGTAAGGCACAACCTAGATTTTAATATCGTACACCAAAACCTAGATTTATATCTCATACCAAAACCTAGATTAATATCCTTTACCAAAATCTAGATTAAAGCCTATACCAAAACCTAGATTGATATTGCTTACCAAAACCTAGATTTATATCGCATACCAAAACCTAGATTTTAATACCATACACCAAAACCTATATTGTAAGGCACAACCTAGATTTTAATATCGTACACCAAAACCTAGATTTATATCTCATACCAAAACCTAGATTAATATCCTTTACCAAAATCTAGATTAAAGCCTATACCAAAACCTAGATTGATATTGCTTACCAAAACCTAGATTTATATCGCATACCAAAACCTAGATTTTAATACCGTACACCAAAACCTATATTGTAAGGCATAACCTAGATTTTAATATCGTACACCAAAACCTAGATTTATATCTCATACCAAAACCTAGATTAATATCCTTTACCAAAATCTAGATTAAAGCCTATACCAAAACCTAGATTGATATTGCTTACCAAAACCTAGATTTATATCGCATACCAAAACCTAGATTTTAATACCGTACACCAAAACCTATATTGTAAGGCACAACCTAGATTTTAATATCGTACACCAAAACCTAGATTTATATCTCATACCAAAACCTAGATTAATATCCTTTACCAAAATCTAGATTAAAGCCTATACCAAAACCTAGATTGATATTGCTTACCAAAACCTAGATTTATATCGCATACCAAAACCTAGATTTTAATACCGTACACCAAAACCTATATTGTAAGGCACAACCTAGATTTTAATATCGTACACCAAAACCTAGATTTATATCTCATACCAAAACCTAGATTAATATCCTTTACCAAAATCTAGATTAAAGCCTATACCAAAACCTAGATTGATATTGCTTACCAAAACCTAGATTTATATCGCATACCAAAACCTAGATTTTAATACCGTACACCAAAACCTATATTGTAAGGCACAACCTAGATTTTAATATCGTACACCAAAACCTAGATTTATATCTCATACCAAAACCCAGATTAATATCCTTTACCAAAATCTAGATTAAAGCCTATACCAAAACCTAGATTGATATTGCATACCAAAACCTAGATTTATATCGCATACCAAAATCCAGATTTTAATACCGTACACCAAAACCTATATTGTAATGCACAACCTAGATTTTAATATCGTACACCATCTAGATTAAAGCCTATACCAAAACCTAGATTGATATTGCTTACCAAAACTTAGATTTATATCGCATACCAAAACCTAGATTTTAATACCGTACACCAAAACCTATATTGTAATGCACAACCTAGATTTTAATATCGTACACCAAAACCTAGATTTATATCTCATACCAAAACCTAGATTAATATCCTTTACCAAAATCTAGATTAAAGCCTATACCAAAACCTAGATTGATATTGCTTACCAAAACCTAGATTTATATCGCATACCAAAACCTAGATTTTAATACCGTACACCAAAACCTATATTGTAAGGCACAACCTAGATTTTAATATCGTACACCAAAACCTAGATTTATATCTCATACCAAAACCTAGATTAATATCCTTTACCAAAATCTAGATTAAAGCCTATACCAAAACCTAGATTGATATTGCTTATCAAAACCTAGATTTATATCGCATACCAAAACCTAGATTTTAATACCGTACACCAAAACCTATATTGTATGGCACAACCTAGATTTTAATATCGTACACCAAAACCTAGATTTATATCTTATACCAAAACCTAGATTAATATCCTTTACCAAAATCTAGATTAAAGCCTATACCAAAACCTAGATTGATATTGCTTACCAAAACCTAGATTTATATCGCATACCAAAACCTAGATTTTAATACCGTACACCAAAACCTATATTGTAAGGCACAACCTAGATTTTAATATCGTACACCAAAACCTAGATTTATATCTCATACCAAAACCTAGATTAATATCCTTTACCAAAATCTAGATTAAAGCCTATACCAAAACCTAGATTGATATTGCTTACCAAAACCTAGATTTATATCGCATACCAAAACCTAGATTTTAATACCGTACACCAAAACCTATATTGTAAGGCACAACCTAGATTTTAATATCGTACACCAAAACCTAGATTTATATCTCATACCAAAACCTAGATTAATATCCTTTACCAAAATCTAGATTAAAGCCTATACCAAAACCTAGATTGATATTGCTTACCAAAACCTAGATTTATATCGCATACCAAAACCTAGATTTTAATACCATACACCAAAACCTATATTGTAAGGCACAACCTAGATTTTAATATCGTACACCAAAACCTAGATTTATATCTCATACCAAAACCTAGATTAATATCCTTTACCAAAATCTAGATTAAAGCCTATACCAAAACCTAGATTGATATTGCTTACCAAAACCTAGATTTATATCGCATACCAAAACCTAGATTTTAATACCGTACACCAAAACCTATATTGTAAGGCATAACCTAGATTTTAATATCGTACACCAAAACCTAGATTTATATCTCATACCAAAACCTAGATTAATATCCTTTACCAAAATCTAGATTAAAGCCTATACCAAAACCTAGATTGATATTGCTTACCAAAACCTAGATTTATATCGCATACCAAAACCTAGATTTTAATACCGTACACCAAAACCTATATTGTAAGGCACAACCTAGATTTTAATATCGTACACCAAAACCTAGATTTATATCTCATACCAAAACCTAGATTAATATCCTTTACCAAAATCTAGATTAAAGCCTATACCAAAACCTAGATTGATATTGCTTACCAAAACCTAGATTTATATCGCATACCAAAACCTAGATTTTAATACCGTACACCAAAACCTATATTGTAAGGCACAACCTAGATTTTAATATCGTACACCAAAACCTAGATTTATATCTCATACCAAAACCTAGATTAATATCCTTTACCAAAATCTAGATTAAAGCCTATACCAAAACCTAGATTGATATTGCTTACCAAAACCTAGATTTATATCGCATACCAAAACCTAGATTTTAATACCGTACACCAAAACCTATATTGTAAGGCACAACCTAGATTTTAATATCGTACACCAAAACCTAGATTTATATCTCATACTAAAACCCAGATTAATATCCTTTACCAAAATCTAGATTAAAGCCTATACCAAAACCTAGATTGATATTGCATACCAAAACCTAGATTTATATCGCATACCAAAATCCAGATTTTAATACCGTACACCAAAACCTATATTGTAATGCACAACCTAGATTTTAATATCGTACACCATCTAGATTAAAGCCTATACCAAAACCTAGATTGATATTGCTTACCAAAACTTAGATTTATATCGCATACCAAAACCTAGATTTTAATACCGTACACCAAAACCTATATTGTAATGCACAACCTAGATTTTAATATCGTACACCAAAACCTAGATTTATATCTCATACCAAAACCTAGATTAATATCCTTTACCAAAATCTAGATTAAAGCCTATACCAAAACCTAGATTGATATTGCTTACCAAAACCTAGATTTATATCGCATACCAAAACCTAGATTTTAATACCGTACACCAAAACCTATATTGTAAGGCACAACCTAGATTTTAATATCGTACACCAAAACCTAGATTTATATCTCATACCAAAACCTAGATTAATATCCTTTACCAAAATCTAGATTAAAGCCTATACCAAAACCTAGATTGATATTGCTTATCAAAACCTAGATTTATATCGCATACCAAAACCTAGATTTTAATACCGTACACCAAAACCTATATTGTATGGCACAACCTAGATTTTAATATCGTACACCAAAACCTAGATTTATATCTTATACCAAAACCTAGATTAATATCCTTTACCAAAATCTAGATTAAAGCCTATACCAAAACCTAGATTGATATTGCTTACCAAAACCTAGATTTATATCGCATACCAAAACCTAGATTTTAATACCGTACACCAAAACCTATATTGTAAGGCACAACCTAGATTTTAATATCGTACACCAAAACCTAGATTTATATCTCATACCAAAACCTAGATTAATATCCTTTACCAAAATCTAGATTAAAGCCTATACCAAAACCTAGATTGATATTGCTTACCAAAACCTAGATTTATATCGCATACCAAAACCTAGATTTATATCGCACACCAAAACCTAGAATTATGCAGTATAAAACAAAACCTAGATTTACCTTGTATACCAAAGCCTAGATTTATATTGTATACCAAAATCTAGATTTATACAATATACCAAAACCTAGATTTTAATACCGTACACCAAAACCTATATTGTAATGTACAACCTAGATTTTAATATCGTACACCAAAACCTAGATTTATATCTCATACCAAAACCTAGATTAATATCCTTTACCAAAATCTAGATTAAAGCCTATACCAAAACCTAGATTGATATTGCTTACCAAGACCTAGATTTATATCGCATACCAAAACCTAGATTTTAATACCGTACACCAAAACCTATATTGTAAGGCACAACCTAGATTTTAATATCGTACACCAAAACCTAGATTTATATCTCATACCAAAACCTAGATTAATATCCTTTACCAAAATCTAGATTAAAGCCTATACCAAAACCTAGATTGATATTGCTTACCAAAACCTAGATTTATATCGCATACCAAAACATAGATTTTAATACAATACACCAAAACCTATATTGTAAGGCACAACCTAGATTTTAATATCGTACACCAAAACCTAGATTTATATCTCATACCAAAACCTAGATTAATATCCTTTACCAAAATCTAGATTAAAACCTATACCAAAACCTAGATTGATATTGCTTACCAAAACCTAGATTTATATCGCAGACCAAAACCTAGATTTTAATACCGTACACCAAAACCTATATTGTAAGGCACAACCTAGATTTTAATATCGTACACCAAAACCTAGATTTATATCTCATACCAAAACCTAGATTAATATCCTTTACCAAAATCTAGATTAAAGCCTATACCAAAACCTAGATTGATATTGCTTACCAAAACCTAGATTTATATCGCATACCAAAATCCAGATTTTAATACCGTACACCAAAACCTATATTGTAATGCACAACCTAGATTTTAATATCGTACACCATCTAGATTAAAGCCTATACCAAAACCTAGATTGATATTGCTTACCAAAACCTAGATTTATATCGCATACCAAAACCTAGATTTTAATACCGTACACCAAAACCTATATTGTAATGCACAACCTAGATTTTAATATCGTACACCAAAACCTAGATTTATATCTCATACCAAAACCTAGATTAATATCCTTTACCAAAATCTAGATTAAAGCCTATACCAAAACCTAAATTGATATTGCTTATCAAAACCTAGATTTATATCGCATACCAAAACCTAGATTTTAATACCGTACACCAAAACCTATATTGTATGGCACAACCTAGATTTTAATATCGTACACCAAAACCTAGATTTATATCTTATACCAAAACCTAGATTAATATCCTTTACCAAAATCTAGATTAAAGCCTATACCAAAACCTAGATTGATATTGCTTACCAAAACCTAGATTTATATCGCATACCAAAACCTAGATTTATATCGCACACCAAAACCTAGAATTATGCAGTATAAAACAAAACCTAGATTTACCTTGTATACCAAAGACTAGATTTATATTGTATACCAAAATCTAGATTTATACAATATACCAAAACCTAGATTTTAATACCGTACACCAAAACCTATATTGTAATGCACAACCTACATTTTAATATCGTACACCAAAACCTAGATTTATATCTCATACCAAAACCTAGATTAATATCCTTTACCAAAATCTAGATTAAAGCCTATACCAAAACCTAGATTGATATTGCATACCAAAACCTAGATTTATATCGCATACCAAAATCCAGATTTTAATACCGTACACCAAAACCTATATTGTAATGCACAAC
The DNA here is from genome assembly GCA_963680875.1 of Bathymodiolus brooksi. Taxonomy (NCBI): domain Eukaryota; kingdom Metazoa; phylum Mollusca; class Bivalvia; order Mytilida; family Modiolidae; genus Bathymodiolus; species Bathymodiolus brooksi. The sequence continues at coordinate 92,077,314 of OY804576.1, forward strand.
CTAGATTTTAATATCGTACACCATCTAGATTAAAGCCTATACCAAAACCTAGATTGATATTGCTTACCAAAACCTAGATTTATATCGCATACCAAAACCTAGATTTATATCGCACACCAAAACCTAGAATTATGCAGTATAAAACAAAACCTAGATTTACCTTGTATACCAAAGCCTAGATTTATATTGTATACCAAAATCTAGATTTATACAATATACCAAAACCTAGATTTTAATACCGTACACCAAAACCTATATTGTAATGCACAACCTAGATTTTAATATCGTACACCAAAACCTAGATTTATATCTCATACCAAAACCTAGATTAATATCCTTTACCAAAATCTAGATTAAAGCCTATACCAAAACCTAGATTGATATTGCTTACCAAAACCTAGATTTATATCGCATACCAAAACCTAGATTTTAATACCGTACACCAAAACCTATATTGTAAGGCACAACCTAGATTTTAATATCGTACACCAAAACCTAGATTTATATCTCATACCAAAACCTAGATTAATATCCTTTACCAAAATCTAGATTAAAGCCTATACCAAAACCTAGATTGATATTGCTTACCAAAACCTAGATTTATATCGCATACCAAAACCTAGATTTTAATACCGTACACCAAAACCTATATTGTAAAGCACAACCTAGATTTTAATATCGTACACCAAAACCTAGATTTATATCTCATACCAAAACCTAGATTAATATCCTTTACCAAAATCTAGATTAAAGCCTATACCAAAACCTAGATTGATATTGCTTACCAAAACCTAGATTTATATCGCATACCAAAACCTAGATTTTAATACCGTACACCAAAACCTATATTGTAAGGCACAACCTAGATTTTAATATCGTACACCAAAACCTAGATTTATATCTCATACCAAAACCTAGATTAATATCCTTTACCAAAATCTAGATTAAAGCCTATACCAAAACCTAGATTGATATTGCTTACCAAAACCTAGATTTATATCGCATACCAAAACCTAGATTTTAATACCGTACACCAAAACCTATATTGTAAGGCACAACCTAGATTTTAATATCGTACACCAAAACCTAGATTTATATCTCATACCAAAACCTAGATTAATATCCTTTACCAAAATCTAGATTAAAGCCTATACCAAAACCTAGATTGATATTGCTTACCAAAACCTAGATTTATATCGCATACCAAAACCTAGATTTATATCGCACACCAAAACCTAGAATTATGCAGTATAAAACAAAACCTAGATTTACCTTGTATACCAAAGCCTAGATTTATATTGTATACCAAAATCTAGATTTATACAATATACCAAAACCTAGATTTTAATACCGTACACCAAAACCTATATTGTAATGCACAACCTAGATTTTAATATCGTACACCAAAACCTAGATTTATATCTCATACCAAAACCTAGATTAATATCCTTTACCAAAATCTAGATTAAAGCGTATACCAAAACCTAGATTGATATTGCTTACCAAAACCTAGATTTATATCGCATACCAAAACCTAGATTTTAATACCGTACACCAAAACCTATATTGTAAGGCACAACCTAGATTTTAATATCGTACACCAAAACCTAGATTTATATCTCATACCAAAACCTAGATTAATATCCTTTACCAAAATCTAGATTAAAGCCTATACCAAAACCTAGATTGATATTGCTTACCAAAACCTAGATTTATATCGCATACCAAAACCTAGATTTTAATACCGTACACCAAAACCTATATTGTAAGGCACAACCTAGATTTTAATATCGTACACCAAAACCTAGATTTATATCTCATACCAAAACCTAGATTAATATCCTTTACCAAAATCTAGATTAAAGCCTATACCAAATCCTAGATTGATATTGCTTACCAAAACCTAGATTTATATCGCATACCAAAACCTAGATTTTAATACCGTACACCAAAACCTATATTGTAAGGCACAACCTAGATTTTAATATCGTACACCAAAACCTAGATTTATATCTCATACCAAAACCTAGATTAATATCCTTTACCAAAATCTAGATTAAAGCCTATACCAAAACCTAGATTGATATTGCTTACCAAAACCTAGATTTATATCGCATACCAAAACCTAGATTTTAATACCGTACACCAAAACCTATATTGTAAGGCACAACCTAGATTTTAATATCGTACACCAAAACCTAGATTTATATCTCATACCAAAACCTAGATTAATATTCTTTACCAAAATCTAGATTAAAGCCTATACCAAAACCTAGATTGATATTGCTTACCAAAACCTAGATTTATATCGCATACCAAAACCTAGATTTTAATACCGTACACCAAAACCTATATTGTAAGGCACAACCTAGATTTTAATATCGTACACCAAAACCTAGATTTATATCTCATACCAAAACCTAGATTAATATCCTTTACCAAAATCTAGATTAAAGCCTATACCAAAACCTAGATTGATATTGCTTACCAAAACCTAGATTTATATCGCATACCAAAACCTAGATTTTAATACCGTACACCAAAACCTATATTGTAAGGCACAACCTAGATTTTAATATCGTACACCAAAACCTAGATTTATATCTCATACCAAAACCTAGATTAATATCCTTTACCAAAATCTAGATTAAAGCCTATACCAAAACCTAGATTGATATTGCTTACCAAAACCTAGATTTATATCGCATACCAAAACCTAGATTTTAATACCGTACACCAAAACCTATATTGTAAGGCACAACCTAGATTTTAATATCGTACACCAAAACCTAGATTTATATCTCATACCAAAACCTAGATTAATATCCTTTACCAAAATCTAGATTAAAGCCTATACCAAAACCTAGATTGATATTGCTTACCAAAACCTAGATTTATATCGCATACCAAAACCTAGATTTATATCGCACACCAAAACCTAGAATTATGCAGTATAAAACAAAACCTAGATTTACCTTGTATACCAAAGCCTAGATTTATATTGTATACCAAAATCTAGATTTATACAATATACCAAAACCTAGATTTTAATACCGTACACCAAAACCTATATTGTAATGCACAACCTAGATTTTAATATCGTACACCAAAACCTAGATTTATATCTCATACCAAAACCTAGATTAATATCCTTTACCAAAATCTAGATTAAAGCCTATACCAAAACCTAGATTGATATTGCTTACCAAAACTTAGATTTATATCGCATACCAAAACCTAGATTTTAATACCGTACACCAAAACCTATATTGTAATGCACAACCTAGATTTTAATATCGTACACCAAAACCTAGATTTATATCTCATACCAAAACCTAGATTAATATCCTTTACCAAAATCTAGATTAAAGCCTATACCAAAACCTAGATTGATATTGCTTACCAAAACCTAGATTTATATCGCATACCAAAACCTAGATTTTAATACCGTACACCAAAACCTATATTGTAAGGCACAACCTAGATTTTAATATCGTACACCAAAACCTAGATTTATATCTCATACCAAAACCTAGATTAATATCCTTTACCAAAATCTAGATTAAAGCCTATACCAAAACCTAGATTGATATTGCTTATCAAAACCTAGATTTATATCGCATACCAAAACCTAGATTTTAATACCGTACACCAAAACCTATATTGTATGGCACAACCTAGATTTTAATATCGTACACCAAAACCTAGATTTATATCTTATACCAAAACCTAGATTAATATCCTTTACCAAAATCTAGATTAAAGCCTATACCAAAACCTAGATTGATATTGCTTACCAAAACCTAGATTTATATCGCATACCAAAACCTAGATTTTAATACCGTACACCAAAACCTATATTGTAAGGCACAACCTAGATTTTAATATCGTACACCAAAACCTAGATTTATATCTCATACCAAAACCTAGATTAATATCCTTTACCAAAATCTAGATTAAAGCCTATACCAAAACCTAGATTGATATTGCTTACCAAAACCTAGATTTATATCGCATACCAAAACCTAGATTTATATCGCACACCAAAACCTAGAATTATGCAGTATAAAACAAAACCTAGATTTACCTTGTATACCAAAGCCTAGATTTATATTGTATACCAAAATCTAGATTTATACAATATACCAAAACCTAGATTTTAATACCGTACACCAAAACCTATATTGTAATGCACAACCTAGATTTTAATATCGTACACCAAAACCTAGATTTATATCTCATACCAAAACCTAGATTAATATCCTTTACCAAAATCTAGATTAAAGCCTATACCAAAACCTAGATTGATATTGCTTACCAAGACCTAGATTTATATCGCATACCAAAACCTAGATTTTAATACCGTACACCAAAACCTATATTGTAAGGCACAACCTAGATTTTAATATCGTACACCAAAACCTAGATTTATATCTCATACCAAAACCTAGATTAATATCCTTTACCAAAATCTAGATTAAAGCCTATACCAAAACCTAGATTGATATTGCTTACCAAAACCTAGATTTATATCGCATACCAAAACCTAGATTTTAATACAATACACCAAAACCTATATTGTAAGGCACAACCTAGATTTTAATATCGTACACCAAAACCTAGATTTATATCTCATACCAAAACCTAGATTAATATCCTTTACCAAAATCTAGATTAAAACCTATACCAAAACCTAGATTGATATTGCTTACCAAAACCTAGATTTATATCGCAGACCAAAACCTAGATTTTAATACCGTACACCAAAACCTATATTGTAAGGCACAACCTAGATTTTAATATCGTACACCAAAACCTAGATTTATATCTCATACCAAAACCTAGATTAATATCCTTTACCAAAATCTAGATTAAAGCCTATACCAAAACCTAGATTGATATTGCTTACCAAAACCTAGATTTATATCGCATACCAAAATCCAGATTTTAATACCGTACACCAAAACCTATATTGTAATGCACAACCTAGATTTTAATATCGTACACCATCTAGATTAAAGCCTATACCAAAACCTAGATTGATATTGCTTACCAAAACCTAGATTTATATCGCATACCAAAACCTAGATTTTAATACCGTACACCAAAACCTATATTGTAATGCACAACCTAGATTTTAATATCGTACACCAAAACCTAGATTTATATCTCATACCAAAACCTAGATTAATATCCTTTACCAAAATCTAGATTAAAGCCTATACCAAAACCTAAATTGATATTGCTTATCAAAACCTAGATTTATATCGCATACCAAAACCTAGATTTTAATACCGTACACCAAAACCTATATTGTATGGCACAACCTAGATTTTAATATCGTACACCAAAACCTAGATTTATATCTTATACCAAAACCTAGATTAATATCCTTTACCAAAATCTAGATTAAAGCCTATACCAAAACCTAGATTGATATTGCTTACCAAAACCTAGATTTATATCGCATACCAAAACCTAGATTTATATCGCACACCAAAACCTAGAATTATGCAGTATAAAACAAAACCTAGATTTACCTTGTATACCAAAGACTAGATTTATATTGTATACCAAAATCTAGATTTATACAATATACCAAAACCTAGATTTTAATACCGTACACCAAAACCTATATTGTAATGCACAACCTACATTTTAATATCGTACACCAAAACCTAGATTTATATCTCATACCAAAACCTAGATTAATATCCTTTACCAAAATCTAGATTAAAGCCTATACCAAAACCTAGATTGATATTGCATACCAAAACCTAGATTTATATCGCATACCAAAATCCAGATTTTAATACCGTACACCAAAACCTATATTGTAATGCACAACCTAGATTTTAATATCGTACACCATCTAGATTAAAGCCTATACCAAAACCTAGATTGATATTGCTTACCAAAACCTAGATTTATATCGCATACCAAAACCTAGATTTATATCGCACACCAAAACCTAGAATTATGCAGTATAAAACAAAACCTAGATTTACCTTGTATACCAAAGCCTAGATTTATATTGTATACCAAAATCTAGATTTATACAATATACCAAAACCTAGATTTTAATACCGTACACCAAAACCTATATTGTAATGCACAACCTAGATTTTAATATCGTACACCAAAACCTAGATTTATATCTCATACCAAAACCTAGATTAATATCCTTTACCAAAATCTAGATTAAAGCCTATACCAAAACCTAGATTGATATTGCTTACCAAAACCTAGATTTATATCGCATACCAAAACCTAGATTTTAATACCGTACACCAAAACCTATATTGTAAGGCACAACCTAGATTTTAATATCGTACACCAAAACCTAGATTTATATCTCATACCAAAACCTAGATTAATATCCTTTACCAAAATCTAGATTAAAGCCTATACCAAAACCTAGATTGATATTGCTTACCAAAACCTAGATTTATATCGCATACCAAAACCTAGATTTTAATACCGTACACCAAAACCTATATTGTAAAGCACAACCTAGATTTTAATATCGTACACCAAAACCTAGATTTATATCTCATACCAAAACCTAGATTAATATCCTTTACCAAAATCTAGATTAAAGCCTATACCAAAACCTAGATTGATATTGCTTACCAAAACCTAGATTTATATCGCATACCAAAACCTAGATTTTAATACCGTACACCAAAACCTATATTGTAAGGCACAACCTAGATTTTAATATCGTACACCAAAACCTAGATTTATATCTCATACCAAAACCTAGATTAATATCCTTTACCAAAATCTAGATTAAAGCCTATACCAAAACCTAGATTGATATTGCTTACCAAAACCTAGATTTATATCGCATACCAAAACCTAGATTTTAATACCGTACACCAAAACCTATATTGTAAGGCACAACCTAGATTTTAATATCGTACACCAAAACCTAGATTTATATCTCATACCAAAACCTAGATTAATATCCTTTACCAAAATCTAGATTAAAGCCTATACCAAAACCTAGATTGATATTGCTTACCAAAACCTAGATTTATATCGCATACCAAAACCTAGATTTATATCGCACACCAAAACCTAGAATTATGCAGTATAAAACAAAACCTAGATTTACCTTGTATACCAAAGCCTAGATTTATATTGTATACCAAAATCTAGATTTATACAATATACCAAAACCTAGATTTTAATACCGTACACCAAAACCTATATTGTAATGCACAACCTAGATTTTAATATCGTACACCAAAACCTAGATTTATATCTCATACCAAAACCTAGATTAATATCCTTTACCAAAATCTAGATTAAAGCGTATACCAAAACCTAGATTGATATTGCTTACCAAAACCTAGATTTATATCGCATACCAAAACCTAGATTTTAATACCGTACACCAAAACCTATATTGTAAGGCACAACCTAGATTTTAATATCGTACACCAAAACCTAGATTTATATCTCATACCAAAACCTAGATTAATATCCTTTACCAAAATCTAGATTAAAGCCTATACCAAAACCTAGATTGATATTGCTTACCAAAACCTAGATTTATATCGCATACCAAAACATAGATTTTAATACCGTACACCAAAACCTATATTGTAAGGCACAACCTAGATTTTAATATCGTACACCAAAACCTAGATTTATATCTCATACCAAAACCTAGATTAATATCCTTTACCAAAATCTAGATTAAAGCCTATACCAAATCCTAGATTGATATTGCTTACCAAAACCTAGATTTATATCGCATACCAAAACCTAGATTTTAATACCGTACACCAAAACCTATATTGTAAGGCACAACCTAGATTTTAATATCGTACACCAAAACCTAGATTTATATCTCATACCAAAACCTAGATTAATATCCTTTACCAAAATCTAGATTAAAGCCTATACCAAAACCTAGATTGATATTGCTTACCAAAACCTAGATTTATATCGCATACCAAAACCTAGATTTTAATACCGTACACCAAAACCTATATTGTAAGGCACAACCTAGATTTTAATATCGTACACCAAAACCTAGATTTATATCTCATACCAAAACCTAGATTAATATTCTTTACCAAAATCTAGATTAAAGCCTATACCAAAACCTAGATTGATATTGCTTACCAAAACCTAGATTTATATCGCATACCAAAACCTAGATTTTAATACCGTACACCAAAACCTATATTGTAAGGCACAACCTAGATTTTAATATCGTACACCAAAACCTAGATTTATATCTCATACCAAAACCTAGATTAATATCCTTTACCAAAATCTAGATTAAAGCCTATACCAAAACCTAGATTGATATTGCTTACCAAAACCTAGATTTATATCGCATACCAAAACCTAGATTTTAATACCGTACACCAAAACCTATATTGTAAGGCACAACCTAGATTTTAATATCGTACACCAAAACCTAGATTTATATCTCATACCAAAACCTAGATTAATATCCTTTACCAAAATCTAGATTAAAGCCTATACCAAAACCTAGATTGATATTGCTTACCAAAACCTAGATTTATATCGCATACCAAAACCTAGATTTTAATACCGTACACCAAAACCTATATTGTAAGGCACAACCTAGATTTTAATATCGTACACCAAAACCTAGATTTATATCTCATACCAAAACCTAGATTAATATCCTTTACCAAAATCTAGATTAAAGCCTATACCAAAACCTAGATTGATATTGCTTACCAAAACCTAGATTTATATCGCATACCAAAACCTAGATTTATATCGCACACCAAAACCTAGAATTATGCAGTATAAAACAAAACCTAGATTTACCTTGTATACCAAAGCCTAGATTTATATTGTATACCAAAATCTAGATTTATACAATATACCAAAACCTAGATTTTAATACCGTACACCAAAACCTATATTGTAATGCACAACCTAGATTTTAATATCGTACACCAAAACCTAGATTTATATCTCATACCAAAACCTAGATTAATATCCTTTACCAAAATCTAGATTAAAGCCTATACCAAAACCTAGATTGATATTGCTTACCAAAACCTAGATTTATATCGCATACCAAAACCTAGATTTTAATACCGTACACCAAAACCTATATTGTAAGGCACAACCTAGATTTTAATATCGTACACCAAAACCTAGATTTATATCTCATACCAAAACCTAGATTAATATCCTTTACCAAAATCTAGATTAAAGCCTATACCAAAACCTAGATTGATATTGCTTACCAAAACCTAGATTTATATCGCATACCAAAACCTAGATTTTAATACCGTACACCAAAACCTATATTGTAAGGCACAACCTAGATTTTAATATCGTACACCAAAACCTAGATTTATATCTCATACCAAAACCTAGATTAATATCCTTTACCAAAATCTAGATTAAAGCCTATACCAAAACCTAGATTGATATTGCTTACCAAAACCTAGATTTATATCGCATACCAAAACCTAGATTTTAATACCGTACACCAAAACCTATATTGTAAGGCACAACCTAGATTTTAATATCGTACACCAAAACCTAGATTTATATCTCATACCAAAACCTAGATTAATATCCTTTACCAAAATCTAGATTAAAGCCTATACCAAAACCTAGATTGATATTGCTTACCAAAACCTAGATTTATATCGCATACCAAAACCTAGATTTTAATACCGTACACCAAAACCTATATTGTAAGGCACAACCTAGATTTTAATATCGTACACCAAAACCTAGATTTATATCTCATACCAAAACCTAGATTAATATCCTTTACCAAAATCTAGATTAAAGCCTATACCAAAACCTAGATTGATATTGCTTACCAAAACCTAGATTTATATCGCATACCAAAACCTAGATTTTAATACCGTACACCAAAACCTATATTGTAAGGCACAACCTAGATTTTAATATCGTACACCAAAACCTAGATTTATATCTCATACCAAAACCTAGATTAATATCCTTTACCAAAATCTAGATTAAAGCCTATACCAAAACCTAGATTGATATTGCTTACCAAAACCTAGATTTATATCGCATACCAAAACCTAGATTTATATCGCACACCAAAACCTAGAATTATGCAGTATAAAACAAAACCTAGATTTACCTTGTATACCAAAGCCTAGATTTATATTGTATACCAAAATCTAGATTTATACAATATACCAAAACCTAGATTTTAATACCGTACACCAAAACCTATATTGTAATGCACAACCTAGATTTTAATATCGTACACCAAAACCTAGATTTATATCTCATACCAAAACCTAGATTAATATCCTTTACCAAAATCTAGATTAAAGCCTATACCAAAACCTAGATTGATATTGCTTACCAAAACCTAGATTTATATCGCATACCAAAACCTAGATTTTAATACCGTACACCAAAACCTATATTGTAAGGCACAACCTAGATTTTAATATCGTACACCAAAACCTAGATTTATATCTCATACCAAAACCTAGATTAATATCCTTTACCAAAATCTAGATTAAAGCCTATACCAAAACCTAGATTGATATTGCTTACCAAAACCTAGATTTATATCGCATACCAAAACCTAGATTTTAATACCATACACCAAAACCTATATTGTAAGGCACAACCTAGATTTTAATATCGTACACCAAAACCTAGATTTATATCTCATACCAAAACCTAGATTAATATCCTTTACCAAAATCTAGATTAAAGCCTATACCAAAACCTAGATTGATATTGCTTACCAAAACCTAGATTTATATCGCATACCAAAACCTAGATTTTAATACCGTACACCAAAACCTATATTGTAAGGCACAACCTAGATTTTAATATCGTACACCAAAACCTAGATTTATATCTCATACCAAAACCTAGATTAATATCCTTTACCAAAATCTAGATTAAAGCCTATACCAAAACCTAGATTGATATTGCATACCAAAACCTAGATTTATATCGCATACCAAAATCCAGATTTTAATACCGTACACCAAAACCTATATTGTAATGCACAACCTAGATTTTAATATCGTACACCATCTAGATTAAAGCCTATACCAAAACCTAGATTGATATTGCTTACCAAAACCTAGATTTATATCGCATACCAAAACCTAGATTTTAATACCGTACACCAAAACCTATATTGTAATGCACAACCTAGATTTTAATATCGTACACCAAAACCTAGATTTATATCTCATACCAAAACCTAGATTAATATCCTTTACCAAAATCTAGATTAAAGCCTATACCAAAACCTAGATTGATATTGCTTACCAAAACCTAGATTTATATCGCATACCAAAACCTAGATTTTAATACCGTACACCAAAACCTATATTGTAAGGCACAACCTAGATTTTAATATCGTACACCAAAACCTAGATTTATATCTCATACCAAAACCTAGATTAATATCCTTTACCAAAATCTAGATTAAAGCCTATACCAAAACCTAGATTGATATTGCTTATCAAAACCTAGATTTATATCGCATACCAAAACCTAGATTTTAATACCGTACACCAAAACCTATATTGTATGGCACAACCTAGATTTTAATATCGTACACCAAAACCTAGATTTATATCTCATACCAAAACCTAGATTAATATCCTTTACCAAAATCTAGATTAAAGCCTATACCAAAACCTAGATTGATATTGCTTACCAAAACCTAGATTTATATCGCATACCAAAACCTAGATTTATATCGCACACCAAAACCTAGAATTATGCAGTATAAAACAAAACCTAGATTTACCTTGTATACCAAAGCCTAGATTTATATTGTATACCAAAATCTAGATTTATACAATATACCAAAACCTAGATTTTAATACCGTACACCAAAACCTATATTGTAATGCACAACCTAGATTTTAATATCGTACACCAAAACCTAGATTTATATCTCATACCAAAACCTAGATTAATATCCTTTACCAAAATCTAGATTAAAGCCTATACCAAAACCTAGATTGATATTGCTTACCAAAACCTAGATTTATATCGCATACCAAAACCTAGATTTTAATACCGTACACCAAAACCTATATTGTAAGGCACAACCTAGATTTTAATATCGTACACCAAAACCTAGATTTATATCTCATACCAAAACCTAGATTAATATCCTTTACCAAAATCTAGATTAAAGCCTATACCAAAACCTAGATTGATATTGCTTACCAAAACCTAGATTTATATCGCATACCAAAACCTAGATTTTAATACCATACACCAAAACCTATATTGTAAGGCACAACCTAGATTTTAATATCGTACACCAAAACCTAGATTTATATCTCATACCAAAACCTAGATTAATATCCTTTACCAAAATCTAGATTAAAGCCTATACCAAAACCTAGATTGATATTGCTTACCAAAACCTAGATTTATATCGCATACCAAAACCTAGATTTTAATACCGTACACCAAAACCTATATTGTAAGGCACAACCTAGATTTTAATATCGTACACCAAAACCTAGATTTATATCTCATACCAAAACCTAGATTAATATCCTTTACCAAAATCTAGATTAAAGCCTATACCAAAACCTAGATTGATATTGCATACCAAAACCTAGATTTATATCGCATACCAAAATCCAGATTTTAATACCGTACACCAAAACCTATATTGTAATGCACAACCTAGATTTTAATATCGTACACCATCTAGATTAAAGCCTATACCAAAACCTAGATTGATATTGCTTACCAAAACCTAGATTTATATCGCATACCAAAACCTAGATTTTAATACCGTACACCAAAACCTATATTGTAATGCACAACCTAGATTTTAATATCGTACACCAAAACCTAGATTTATATCTCATACCAAAACCTAGATTAATATCCTTTACCAAAATCTAGATTAAAGCCTATACCAAAACCTAGATTGATATTGCTTACCAAAACCTAGATTTATATCGCATACCAAAACCTAGATTTTAATACCGTACACCAAAACCTATATTGTAAGGCACAACCTAGATTTTAATATCGTACACCAAAACCTAGATTTATATCTCATACCAAAACCTAGATTAATATCCTTTACCAAAATCTAGATTAAAGCCTATACCAAAACCTAGATTGATATTGCTTATCAAAACCTAGATTTATATCGCATACCAAAACCTAGATTTTAATACCGTACACCAAAACCTATATTGTATGGCACAACCTAGATTTTAATATCGTACACCAAAACCTAGATTTATATCTTATACCAAAACCTAGATTAATATCCTTTACCAAAATCTAGATTAAAGCCTATACCAAAACCTAGATTGAAATTGCTTACCAAAACCTAGATTTATATCGCATACCAAAACCTAGATTTTAATACCGTACACCAAAACCTATATTGTAAGGCACAACCTAGATTTTAATATCGTACACCAAAACCTAGATTTATATCTCATACCAAAACCTAGATTAATATCCTTTACCAAAATCTAGATTAAAGCCTATACCAAAACCTAGATTGATATTGCTTACCAAAACCTAGATTTATATCGCATACCAAAACCTAGATTTATATCGCACACCAAAACCTAGAATTATGCAGTATAAAACAAAACCTAGATTTACCTTGTATACCAAAGCCTAGATTTATATTGTATACCAAAATCTAGATTTATACAATATACCAAAACCTAGATTTTAATACCGTACACCAAAGCCTATATTGTAATGCACAACCTAGATTTTAATATCGTACACCAAAACCTAGATTTATATCTCATACCAAAACCTAGATTAATATTCTTTACCAAAATCTAGATTAAAGCCTATACCAAAACCTAGATTGATATTGCTTACCAAAACCTAGATTTATATCGCATACCAAAACCTAGATTTTAATACCGTACACCAAAACCTATATTGTAAGGCACAACCTAGATTTTAATATCGTACACCATCTAGATTAAAGCCTATACCAAAACCTAGATTGATATTGCTTACCAAAACCTAGATTTATATCGCATACCAAAACCTAGATTTTAATACCGTACACCAAAACCTATATTGTAATGCACAACCTAGATTTTAATATCGTACACCAAAACCTAGATTTATATCTCATACCAAAACCTAGATTAATATCCTTTACCAAAATCTAGATTAAAGCCTATACCAAAACCTAGATTGATATTGCTTACCAAAACCTAGATTTATATCGCATACCAAAACCTAGATTTTAATACCGTACACCAAAACATATATTGTAAGGCACAACCTAGATTTTAATATCGTACACCAAAACCTAGATTTATATCTCATACCAAAACCTAGATTAATATCCTTTACCAAAATCTAGATTAAAGCCTATACCAAAACCTAGATTGATATTGCTTATCAAAACCTAGATTTATATCGCATACCAAAACCTAGATTTTAATACCGTACACCAAAACCTATATTGTATGGCACAACCTAGATTTTAATATCGTACACCAAAACCTAGATTTATATCTTATACCAAAACCTAGATTAATATCCTTTACCAAAATCTAGATTAAAGCCTATACCAAAACCTAGATTGAAATTGCTTACCAAAACCTAGATTTATATCGCATACCAAAACCTAGATTTTAATACCGTACACCAAAACCTATATTGTAAGGCACAACCTAGATTTTAATATCGTACACCAAAACCTAGATTTATATCTCATACCAAAACCTAGATTAATATCCTTTACCAAAATCTAGATTAAAGCCTATACCAAAACCTAGATTGATATTGCGTACCAAAACCTAGATTTATATCGCATACCAAAACCTAGATTTATATCGCACACCAAAACCTAGAATTATGCAGTATAAAACAAAACCTAGATTTACCTTGTATACCAAAGCCTAGATTTATATTGTATACCAAAATCTAGATTTATACAATATACCAAAACCTAGATTTTAATACCGTACACCAAAACCTATATTGTAATGCACAACCTAGATTTTAATATCGTACACCAAAACCTAGATTTATATCTCATACCAAAACCTAGATTAATATCCTTTACCAAAATCTAGATTAAAGCCTATACCAAAACCTAGATTGATATTGCTTACCAAAACCTAGATTTATATCGCATACCAAAATCCAGATTTTAATACCGTACACCAAAACCTATATTGTAATGCACAACCTAGATTTTAATATCGTACACCATCTAGATTAAAGCCTATACCAAAACCTAGATTGATATTGCTTACCAAAACCTAGATTTATATCGCATACCAAAACCTAGATTTTAATACCGTACACCAAAACCTATATTGTAATGCACAACCTAGATTTTAATATCGTACACCAAAACCTAGATTTATATCTCATACCAAAACCTAGATTAATATCCTTTACCAAAATCTAGATTAAAGCCTATACCAAAACCTAGATTGATATTGCTTACCAAAACCTAGATTTATATCGCATACCAAAACCTAGATTTTAATACCGTACACCAAAACATATATTGTAAGGCACAACCTAGATTTTAATATCGTACACCAAAACCTAGATTTATATCTCATACCAAAACCTAGATTAATATCCTTTACCAAAATCTAGATTAAAGCCTATACCAAAACCTAGATTGATATTGCTTATCAAAACCTAGATTTATATCGCATACCAAAACCTAGATTTTAATACCGTACACCAAAACCTATATTGTATGGCACAACCTAGATTTTAATATCGTACACCAAAACCTAGATTTATATCTTATACCAAAACCTAGATTAATATCCTTTACCAAAATCTAGATTAAAGCCTATGCCAAAACCTAGATTGATATTGCTTACCAAAACCTAGATTTATATCGCATACCAAAACCTAGATTTATATCGCACACCAAAACCTAGAATTATGCAGTATAAAACAAAACCTAGATTTACCTTGTATACCAAAGCCTAGATTTATATTGTATACCAAACTCTAGATTTATACAAAATACCAAAACCTAGATTTTAATACCGTACACCAAAACCTATATTGTAATGCACAACCTACATTTTAATATCGTACACCAAAACCTAGATTTATATCTCATACCAAAACCTAGATTAATATCCTTTACCAAAATCTAGATTAAAGCCTATACCAAAACCTAGATTGATATTGCTTACCAAAACCTAGATTTATATCGCATACCAAAACCTAGATTTATATCGCACACCAAAACCTAGAATTATGCAGTATAAAACAAAACCTAGATTTATCTTGTATACCAAAGCCTAGATTTATATTGTATACCAAAATCTAGATTTATACCATATACCAAAACCTAGATTTTAATACAGTACACCAAAACCTATATTGTAATGCACAACCTAGATTTTAATATCGTACACCAAAACCTAGATTTATATCTCATACCAAAACCTAGATTAATATCCTTTACCAAAATCTAGATTAAAGCCTATACCAAAACCTAGATTGATATTGCTTACCAAAACCTAGATTTATATCGCATACCAAAACCTAGATTTATATCGCACACCAAAACCTAGAATTATGCAGTATAAAACAAAACCTAGATTTACCTTGTATACCAAAGACTAGATTTATATTGTATACCAAAATCTAGATTTATACAATATACCAAAACCTAGATTTTAATACCGTACACCAAAACCTATATTGTAATGCACAACCTACATTTTAATATCGTACACCAAAACCTAGATTTATATCTCATACCAAAACCTAGATTAATATCCTTTACCAAAATCTAGATTAAAGCCTATACCAAAACCTAGATTGATATTGCTTACCAAAACCTAGATTTATATCGCATACCAAAACCTAGATTTTAATACCGTACACCAAAACCTATATTATAAGGCACAACCTAGATTTTAATATCGTACACCAAAACCTAGATTTATATCTCATACCAAAACCTAGATTAATATCCTTTACCAAAATCTAGATTAAAGCCTATACCAAAACCTAGATTGATATTGCTTACCAAAACCTAGATTTATATCGCATACCAAAACCTAGATTTATATCGCACACCAAAACCTAGAATTATGCAGTATAAAACAAAACCTAGATTTACCTTGTATACCAAAGCCTAGATTTATATTGTATACCAAAATCTAGATTTATACAATATACCAAAACCTAGATTTTAATACCGTACACCAAAACCTATATTGTAATGCACAACCTAGATTTTAATATCGTACACCAAAACCTAGATTTATATCTCATACCAAAACCTAGATTAATATCCTTTACCAAAATCTAGATTAAAGCCTATACCAAAACCTAGATTGATATTGCTTACCAAAACCTAGATTTATATCGCATACCAAAACCTAGATTTTAATACCGTACACCAAAACCTATATTGTAAGGCACAACCTAGATTTTAATATCGTACACCAAAACCTAGATTTATATCTCATACCAAAACCTAGATTAATATCCTTTACCAAAATCTAGATTAAAGCCTATACCAAAACCTAGATTGATATTGCTTACCAAAACCTAGATTTATATCGCATACCAAAACCTAGATTTTAATACCATACACCAAAACCTATATTGTAAGGCACAACCTAGATTTTAATATCGTACACCAAAACCTAGATTTATATCTCATACCAAAACCTAGATTAATATCCTTTACCAAAATCTAGATTAAAACCTATACCAAAACCTAGATTGATATTGCTTACCAAAACCTAGATTTATATCGCATACCAAAACCTAGATTTTAATACCGTACACCAAAACCTATATTGTAAGGCACAACCTAGATTTTAATATCGTACACCAAAACCTAGATTTATATCTCATACCAAAACCTAGATTAATATCCTTTACCAAAATCTAGATTAAAGCCTATACCAAAACCTAGATTGATATTGCTTACCAAAACCTAGATTTATATCGCATACCAAAATCTAGATTTTAATACCGTACACCAAAACCTATATTGTAATGCACAACCTAGATTTTAATATCGTACACCATCTAGATTAAAGCCTATACCAAAACCTAGATTGATATTGCTTACCAAAACCTAGATTTATATCGCATACCAAAACCTAGATTTTAATACCGTACACCAAAACCTATATTGTAATGCACAACCTAGATTTTAATATCGTACACCAAAACCTAGATTTATATCTCATACCAAAACCTAGATTAATATCCTTTACCAAAATCTAGATTAAAGCCTATACCAAAACCTAGATTGATATTGCTTACCAAAACCTAGATTTATATCGCATACCAAAACCTAGATTTTAATACCGTACACCAAAACATATATTGTAAGGCACAACCTAGATTTTAATATCGTACACCAAAACCTAGATTTATATCTCATACCAAAACCTAGATTAATATCCTTTACCAAAATCTAGATTAAAGCCTATACCAAAACCTAGATTGATATTGCTTATCAAAACCTAGATTTATATCGCATACCAAAACCTAGATTTTAATACCGTACACCAAAACCTATATTGTATGGCACAACCTAGATTTTAATATCGTACACCAAAACCTAGATTTATATCTTATACCAAAACCTAGATTAATATCCTTTACCAAAATCTAGATTAAAGCCTATACCAAAACCTAGATTGATATTGCTTACCAAAACCTAGATTTATATCGCATACCAAAACCTAGATTTATATCGCACACCAAAACCTAGAATTATGCAGTATAAAACAAAACCTAGATTTACCTTGTATACCAAAGACTAGATTTATATTGTATACCAAAATCTAGATTTATACAATATACCAAAACCTAGATTTTAATACCGTACACCAAAACCTATATTGTAATGCACAACCTACATTTTAATATCGTACACCAAAACCTAGATTTATATCTCATACCAAAACTTAGATTAATATCCTTTACCAAAATCTAGATTAAAGCCTATACCAAAACCTAGATTGATATTGCTTACCAAAACCTAGATTTATATCGCATACCAAAACCTAGATTTATATCGCACACCAAAACCTAGAATTATGCAGTATAAAACAAAACCTAGATTTATCTTGTATACCAAAGCCTAGATTTATATTGTATACCAAAATCTAGATTTATACCATATACCAAAACCTAGATTTTAATACAGTACACCAAAACCTATATTGTAATGCACAACCTAGATTTTAATATCGTACACCAAAACCTAGATTTATATCTCATACCAAAACCTAGATTAATATCCTTTACCAAAATCTAGATTAAAGCCTATACCAAAACCTAGATTGATATTGCTTACCAAAACCTAGATTTATATCGCATACCAAAACCTAGATTTATATCGCACACCAAAACCTAGAATTATGCAGTATAAAACAAAACCTAGATTTACCTTGTATACCAAAGACTAGATTTATATTGTATACCAAAATCTAGATTTATACAATATACCAAAACCTAGATTTTAATACCGTACACCAAAACCTATATTGTAATGCACAACCTACATTTTAATATCGTACACCAAAACCTAGATTTATATCTCATACCAAAACCTAGATTAATATCCTTTACCAAAATCTAGATTAAAGCCTATACCAAAACCTAGATTGATATTGCTTACCAAAACCTAGATTTATATCGCATACCAAAACCTAGATTTATATCGCACACCAAAACCTAGAATTATGCAGTATAAAACAAAACCTAGATTTATCTTGTATACCAAAGCCTAGATTTATATTGTATACCAAAATCTAGATTTATACCATATACCAAAACCTAGATTTTAATACAGTACACCAAAACCTATATTGTAATGCACAACCTAGATTTTAATATCGTACACCAAAACCTAGATTTATATCTCATACCAAAACCTAGATTAATATCCTTTACCAAAATCTAGATTAAAGCCTATACCAAAACCTAGATTGATATTGCTTACCAAAACCTAGATTTATATCGCATACCAAAACCTAGATTTATATCGCACACCAAAACCTAGAATTATGCAGTATAAAACAAAACCTAGATTTACCTTGTATACCAAAGACTAGATTTATATTGTATACCAAAATCTAGATTTATACAATATACCAAAACCTAGATTTTAATACCGTACACCAAAACCTATATTGTAATGCACAACCTACATTTTAATATCGTACACCAAAACCTAGATTTATATCTCATACCAAAACCTAGATTAATATCCTTTACCAAAATCTAGATTAAAGCCTATACCAAAACCTAGATTGATATTGCTTACCAAAACCTAGATTTATATCGCATACCAAAACCTAGATTTTAATACCGTACACCAAAACCTATATTATAAGGCACAACCTAGATTTTAATATCGTACACCAAAACCTAGATTTATATCTCATACCAAAACCTAGATTAATATCCTTTACCAAAATCTAGATTAAAGCCTATACCAAAACCTAGATTGATATTGCTTACCAAAACCTAGATTTATATCGCATACCAAAACCTATATTTATATCGCACACCAAAACCTAGAATTATGCAGTATAAAACAAAACCTAGATTTACCTTGTATACCAAAGCCTAGATTTATATTGTATACCAAAATCTAGATTTATACAATATACCAAAACCTAGATTTTAATACCGTACACCAAAACCTATATTGTAATGCACAACCTAGATTTTAATATCGTACACCAAAACCTAGATTTATATCTCATACCAAAACCTAGATTAATATCCTTTACCAAAATCTAGATTAAAGCCTATACCAAAACCTAGATTGATATTGCTTACCAAAACCTAGATTTATATCGCATACCAAAACCTAGATTTTAATACCGTACACCAAAACCTATATTGTAAGGCACAACCTAGATTTTAATATCGTACACCAAAACCTAGATTTATATCTCATACCAAAACCTAGATTAATATCCTTTACCAAAATCTAGATTAAAGCCTATACCAAAACCTAGATTGATATTGCTTACCAAAACCTAGATTTATATCGCATACCAAAACCTAGATTTTAATACCATACACCAAAACCTATATTGTAAGGCACAACCTAGATTTTAATATCGTACACCAAAACCTAGATTTATATCTCATACCAAAACCTAGATTAATATCCTTTACCAAAATCTAGATTAAAACCTATACCAAAACCTAGATTGATATTGCTTACCAAAACCTAGATTTATATCGCATACCAAAACCTAGATTTTAATACCGTACACCAAAACCTATATTGTAAGGCACAACCTAGATTTTAATATCGTACACCAAAACCTAGATTTATATCTCATACCAAAACCTAGATTAATATCCTTTACCAAAATCTAGATTAAAGCCTATACCAAAACCTAGATTGATATTGCTTACCAAAACCTAGATTTATATCGCATACCAAAATCTAGATTTTAATACCGTACACCAAAACCTATATTGTAATGCACAACCTAGATTTTAATATCGTACACCATCTAGATTAAAGCCTATACCAAAACCTAGATTGATATTGCTTACCAAAACCTAGATTTATATCGCATACCAAAACCTAGATTTTAATACCGTACACCAAAACCTATATTGTAAGGCACAACCTAGATTTTAATATCGTACACCAAAACCTAGATTTATATCTCATACCAAAACCTAGATTAATATCCTTTACCAAAATCTAGATTAAAGCCTATACCAAAACCTAGATTGATATTGCTTACCAAAACCTAGATTTATATCGCATACCAAAACCTAGATTTTAATACCGTACACCAAAACATATATTGTAAGGCACAACCTAGATTTTAATATCGTACACCAAAACCTAGATTTATATCTCATACCAAAACCTAGATTAATATCCTTTACCAAAATCTAGATTAAAGCCTATACCAAAACCTAGATTGATATTGCTTATCAAAACCTAGATTTATATCGCATACCAAAACCTAGATTTTAATACCGTACACCAAAACCTATATTGTATGGCACAACCTAGATTTTAATATCGTACACCAAAACCTAGATTTATATCTTATACCAAAACCTAGATTAATATCCTTTACCAAAATCTAGATTAAAGCCTATACCAAAACCTAGATTGATATTGCTTACCAAAACCTAGATTTATATCGCATACCAAAACCTAGATTTATATCGCACACCAAAACCTAGAATTATGCAGTATAAAACAAAACCTAGATTTACCTTGTATACCAAAGACTAGATTTATATTGTATACCAAAATCTAGATTTATACAATATACCAAAACCTAGATTTTAATACCGTACACCAAAACCTATATTGTAATGCACAACCTACATTTTAATATCGTACACCAAAACCTAGATTTATATCTCATACCAAAACTTAGATTAATATCCTTTACCAAAATCTAGATTAAAGCCTATACCAAAACCTAGATTGATATTGCTTACCAAAACCTAGATTTATATCGCATACCAAAACCTAGATTTATATCGCACACCAAAACCTAGAATTATGCAGTATAAAACAAAACCTAGATTTATCTTGTATACCAAAGCCTAGATTTATATTGTATACCAAAATCTAGATTTATACCATATACCAAAACCTAGATTTTAATACAGTACACCAAAACCTATATTGTAATGCACAACCTAGATTTTAATATCGTACACCAAAACCTAGATTTATATCTCATACCAAAACCTAGATTAATATCCTTTACCAAAATCTAGATTAAAGCCTATACCAAAACCTAGATTGATATTGCTTACCAAAACCTAGATTTATATCGCATACCAAAACCTAGATTTATATCGCACACCAAAACCTAGAATTATGCAGTATAAAACAAAACCTAGATTTACCTTGTATACCAAAGCCTAGATTTATATTGTATACCAAAATCTAGATTTATACAATATACCAAAACCTAGATTTTAATACCGTACACCAAAACCTATATTGTAATGCACAACCTACATTTTAATATCGTACACCAAAACCTAGATTTATATCTCATACCAAAACCTAGATTAATATCCTTTACCAAAATCTAGATTAAAGCCTATACCAAAACCTAGATTGATATTGCTTACCAAAACCTAGATTTATATCGCATACCAAAACCTAGATTTTAATACCGTACACCAAAACCTATATTATAAGGCACAACCTAGATTTTAATATCGTACACCAAAACCTAGATTTATATCTCATACCAAAACCTAGATTAATATCCTTTACCAAAATCTAGATTAAAGCCTATACCAAAACCTAGATTGATATTGCTTACCAAAACCTAGATTTATATCGCATACCAAAACCTAGATTTTAATACCATACACCAAAACCTATATTGTAAGGCACAACCTAGATTTTAATATCGTACACCAAAACCTAGATTTATATCTCATACCAAAACCTAGATTAATATCCTTTACCAAAATCTAGATTAAAGCCTATACCAAAACCTAGATTGATATTGCTTACCAAAACCTAGATTTATATCGCATACCAAAACCTAGATTTTAATACCGTACACCAAAACCTATATTGTAAGGCACAACCTAGATTTTAATATCGTACACCAAAACCTAGATTTATATCTCATACCAAAACCTAGATTAATATCCTTTACCAAAATCTAGATTAAAGCCTATACCAAAACCTAGATTGATATTGCTTACCAAAACCTAGATTTATATCGCATACCAAAATCCAGATTTTAATACCGTACACCAAAACCTATATTGTAATGCACAACCTAGATTTTAATATCGTACACCATCTAGATTAAAGCCTATACCAAAACCTAGATTGATATTGCTTACCAAAACCTAAATTTATATCGCATATCAAAACCTAGATTTTAATACCGTACACCAAATCCTATATTGTAATGCACAACCTAGATTTTAATATCGTACACCAAAACCTAGATTTATATCTCATACCAAAACCTAAATTAATATCCTTTACCAAAATCTAGATTAAAGTCTATACCAAAACCTAGATTGATATTGCTTACCAAAACCTAGATTTATATCGCATACCAAAACCTAGATTTATATCGCATACCAAAACCTAGATTTTAATACCGTACACCAAAACCTATATTGTAAGGCACAACCTAGATTTTAATATCGTACACCAAAACCTAGATTTATATCTCATACCAAAACCTAGATTAATATCCTTTACCAAAATCTAGATTAAAGCCTATACCAAAACCTAGATTGATATTGCTTACCAAAACCTAGATTTATATCGCATACCAAAACCTAGATTTTAATACCGTACACCAAAACCTATATTGTAAGGCACAACCTAGATTTTAATATCGTACACCAAAACCTAGATTTATATCTCATACCAAAACCTAGATTAATATCCTTTACCAAAATCTAGATTAAAGCCTATACCAAAACCTAGATTGATATTGCTTACCAAAACCTAGATTTATATCGCATACCAAAACCTAGATTTTAATACCATACACCAAAACCTATATTGTAAGGCACAACCTAGATTTTAATATCGTACACCAAAACCTAGATTTATATCTCATACCAAAACCTAGATTAATATCCTTTACCAAAATCTAGATTAAAGCCTATACCAAAACCTAGATTGATATTGCTTATCAAAACCTAGATTTATATCGCATACCAAAACCTAGATTTTAATACCGTACACCAAAACCTATATTGTATGGCACAACCTAGATTTTAATATCGTACACCAAAACCTAGATTTATATCTCATACCAAAACCTAGATTAATATCCTTTACCAAAATCTAGATTAAAGCCTATACCAAAACCTAGATTGATATTGCTTACCAAAACCTAGATTTATATCGCATACCAAAACCTAGATTTATATCGCACACCAAAACCTAGAATTATGCAGTATAAAACAAAACCTAGATTTACCTTGTATACCAAAGCCTAGATTTATATTGTATACCAAAATCTAGATTTATACAATATACCAAAACCTAGATTTTAATACCGTACACCAAAACCTATATTGTAATGCACAACCTAGATTTTAATATCGTACACCAAAACCTAGATTTATATCTCATACCAAAACCTAGATTAATATCCTTTACCAAAATCTAGATTAAAGCCTATACCAAAACCTAGATTGATATTGCTTACCAAAACCTAGATTTATATCGCATACCAAAACCTAGATTTTAATACCGTACACCAAAACCTATATTGTAAGGCACAACCTAGATTTTAATATCGTACACCAAAACCTAGATTTATATCTCATACCAAAACCTAGATTAATATCCTTTACCAAAATCTAGATTAAAGCCTATACCAAAACCTAGATTGATATTGCTTACCAAAACCTAGATTTATATCGCATACCAAAACCTAGATTTTAATACCATACACCAAAACCTATATTGTAAGGCACAACCTAGATTTTAATATCGTACACCAAAACCTAGATTTATATCTCATACCAAAACCTAGATTAATATCCTTTACCAAAATCTAGATTAAAGCCTATACCAAAACCTAGATTGATATTGCTTACCAAAACCTAGATTTATATCGCATACCAAAACCTAGATTTTAATACCGTACACCAAAACCTATATTGTAAGGCACAACCTAGATTTTAATATCGTACACCAAAACCTAGATTTATATCTCATACCAAAACCTAGATTAATATCCTTTACCAAAATCTAGATTAAAGCCTATACCAAAACCTAGATTGATATTGCATACCAAAACCTAGATTTATATCGCATACCAAAATCCAGATTTTAATACCGTACACCAAAACCTATATTGTAATGCACAACCTAGATTTTAATATCGTACACCATCTAGATTAAAGCCTATACCAAAACCTAGATTGATATTGCTTACCAAAACCTAGATTTATATCGCATACCAAAACCTAGATTTTAATACCGTACACCAAAACCTATATTGTAATGCACAACCTAGATTTTAATATCGTACACCAAAACCTAGATTTATATCTCATACCAAAACCTAGATTAATATCCTTTACCAAAATCTAGATTAAAGCCTATAACAAAACCTAGATTGATATTGCTTACCAAAACCTAGATTTATATCGCATACCAAAACCTAGATTTAAATACCGTACACCAAAACCTATATTGTAAGGCACAACCTAGATTTTAATATCGTACACCAAAACCTAGATTTATATCTCATACCAAAACCTAGATTAATATCCTTTACCAAAATCTAGATTAAAGCCTATACCAAAACCTAGATTGATATTGCTTATCAAAACCTAGATTTATATCGCATACCAAAACCCAGATTTTAATACCGTACACCAAAACCTATATTGTATGGCACAACCTAGATTTTAATATCGTACACCAAAACCTAGATTTATATCTTATACCAAAACCTAGATTAATATCCTTTACCAAAATCTAGATTAAAGCCTATACCAAAACCTAGATTGAAATTGCTTACCAAAACCTAGATTTATATCGCATACCAAAACCTAGATTTTAATACCGTACACCAAAACCTATATTGTAAGGCACAACCTAGATTTTAATATCGTACACCAAAACCTAGATTTATATCTCATACCAAAACCTAGATTAATATCCTTTACCAAAATCTAGATTAAAGCCTATACCAAAACCTAGATTGATATTGCTTACCAAAACTTAGATTTATATCGCATACCAAAACCTAGATTTATATCGCACACCAAAACCTAGAATTATGCAGTATAAAACAAAACCTAGATTTACCTTGTATACCAAAGACTAGATTTATATTGTATACCAAACTCTAGATTTATACAATATACCAAAACCTAGATTTTAATACCGTACACCAAAACCTATATTGTAATGCACAACCTACATTTTAATATCGTACACCAAAACCTAGATTTATATCTCATACCAAAACCTAGATTAATATCCTTTACCAAAATCTAGATTAAAGCCTATACCAAAACCTAGATTGATATTGCTTACCAAAACCTAGATTTATATCGCATACCAAAACCTAGATTTATATCGCACACCAAAACCTAGAATTATGCAGTATAAAACAAAACCTAGATTTATCTTGTATACCAAAGCCTAGATTTATATTGTATACCAAAATCTAGATTTATACCATATACCAAAACCTAGATTTTAATACAGTACACCAAAACCTATATTGTAATGCACAACCTAGATTTTAATATCGTACACCAAAACCTAGATTTATATCTCATACCAAAACCTAGATTAATATCCTTTACCAACATCTAGATTAAAGCCTATACCAAAACCTAGATTGATATTGCTTACCAAAACCTAGATTTATATCGCATACCAAAACCTAGATTTATATCGCACACCAAAACCTAGAATTATGCAGTATAAAACAAAACCTAGATTTACCTTGTATACCAAAGACTAGATTTATATTGTATACCAAAATCTAGATTTATACAATATACCAAAACCTAGATTTTAATACCGTACACCAAAACCTATATTGTAATGCACAACCTACATTTTAATATCGTACACCAAAACCTAGATTTATATCTCATACCAAAACCTAGATTAATATCCTTTACCAAAATCTAGATTAAAGCCTATACCAAAACCTAGATTGATATTGCTTACCAAAACCTAGATTTATATCGCATACCAAAACCTAGATTTTAATACCGTACACCAAAACCTATATTATAAGGCACAACCTAGATTTTAATATCGTACACCAAAACCTAGATTTATATCTCATACCAAAACCTAGATTAATATCCTTTACCAAAATCTAGATTAAAGCCTATACCAAAACCTAGATTGATATTGCTTACCAAAACCTAGATTTATATCGCATACCAAAACCTAGATTTATATCGCACACCAAAACCTAGAATTATGCAGTATAAAACAAAACCTAGATTTACCTTGTATACCAAAGCCTAGATTTATATTGTATACCAAAATCTAGATTTATACAATATACCAAAACCTAGATTTTAATACCGTACACCAAAACCTATATTGTAATGCACAACCTAGATTTTAATATCGTACACCAAAACCTAGATTTATATCTCATACCAAAACCTAGATTAATATCCTTTACCAAAATCTAGATTAAATCCTATACCAAAACCTAGATTGATATTGCTTACCAAAACCTAGATTTATATCGCATACCAAAACCTAGATTTTAATACCGTACACCAAAACCTATATTGTAAGGCACAACCTAGATTTTAATATCGTACACCAAAACCTAGATTTATATCTCATACCAAAACCTAGATTAATATCCTTTACCAAAATCTAGATTAAAGCCTATACCAAAACCTAGATTGATATTGCTTACCAAAACCTAGATTTATATCGCATACCAAAACCTAGATTTATATCGCACACCAAAACCTAGAATTATGCAGTATAAAACAAAACCTAGATTTGCCTTGTATACCAAAGCCTAGATTTATATTGTATACCAAAATCTAGATTTATACAATATACCAAAACCTATATTTTAATACCGTACACCAAAACCTATATTGTAATGCACAACCTAGATTTTAATATCGTACACCAAAACCTAGATTTATATCTCATACCAAATGCTAGATTAATATCCTTTACCAAAATCTAGATTAAAGCCTATACCAAAACCTAGATTGATATTGCTTACCAAAACCTAGATTTATATCGCATACCAAAACCTAGATTTATATCGCACACCAAAACCTAGAATTATGCAGTATAAAACAAAACCTAGATTTACCTTGTATACCAAAGCCTAGATTTATATTGTATACCAAAATCTAGATTTATACAATATACCAAAACCTAGATTTTAATACCGTACACCAAAACCTATATTGTAATGCACAACCTAGATTTTAATATCGTACACCAAAACCTAGATTTATATCTCATACCAAAACCTAGATTAATATCCTTTACCAAAATCTAGATTAAAGCCTATACCAAAACCTAGATTGATATTGCTTACCAAAACCTAGATTTATATCGCATACCAAAACCTAGATTTTAATACCGTACACCAAAACCTATATTGTAAGGCACAACCTAGATTTTAATATCGTACACCAAAACCTAGATTTATATCTCATACCAAAACCTAGATTAATATCCTTTACCAAAATCTAGATTAAAGCCTATACCAAAACCTAGATTGATATTGCTTACCAAAACCTAGATTTATATCGCATACCAAAACCTAGATTTTAATACCGTACACCAAAACCTATATTGTAAAGCACAACCTAGATTTTAATATCGTACACCAAAACCTAGATTTATATCTCATACCAAAACCTAGATTAATATCCTTTACCAAAATCTAGATTAAAGCCTATACCAAAACCTAGATTGATATTGCTTACCAAAACCTAGATTTATATCGCATACCAAAACCTAGATTTTAATACCGTACACCAAAACCTATATTGTAAGGCACAACCTAGATTTTAATATCGTACACCAAAACCTAGATTTATATCTCATACCAAAACCTAGATTAATATCCTTTACCAAAATCTAGATTAAAGCCTATACCAAAACCTAGATTGATATTGCTTACCAAAACCTAGATTTATATCGCATACCAAAACCTAGATTTTAATACCGTACACCAAAACCTATATTGTAAGGCACAACCTAGATTTTAATATCGTACACCAAAACCTAGATTTATATCTCATACCAAAACCTAGATTAATATCCTTTACCAAAATCTAGATTAAAGCCTATACCAAAACCTAGATTGATATTGCTTACCAAAACCTAGATTTATATCGCATACCAAAACCTAGATTTATATCGCACACCAAAACCTAGAATTATGCAGTATAAAACAAAACCTAGATTTACCTTGTATACCAAAGCCTAGATTTATATTGTATACCAAAATCTAGATTTATACAATATACCAAAACCTAGATTTTAATACCGTACACCAAAACCTATATTGTAATGCACAACCTAGATTTTAATATCGTACACCAAAACCTAGATTTATATCTCATACCAAAACCTAGATTAATATCCTTTACCAAAATCTAGATTAAAGCGTATACCAAAACCTAGATTGATATTGCTTACCAAAACCTAGATTTATATCGCATACCAAAACCTAGATTTTAATACCGTACACCAAAACCTATATTGTAAGGCACAACCTAGATTTTAATATCGTACACCAAAACCTAGATTTATATCTCATACCAAAACCTAGATTAATATCCTTTACCAAAATCTAGATTAAAGCCTATACCAAAACCTAGATTGATATTGCTTACCAAAACCTAGATTTATATCGCATACCAAAACCTAGATTTTAATACCGTACACCAAAACCTATATTGTAAGGCACAACCTAGATTTTAATATCGTACACCAAAACCTAGATTTATATCTCATACCAAAACCTAGATTAATATCCTTTACCAAAATCTAGATTAAAGCCTATACCAAATCCTAGATTGATATTGCTTACCAAAACCTAGATTTATATCGCATACCAAAACCTAGATTTTAATACCGTACACCAAAACCTATATTGTAAGGCACAACCTAGATTTTAATATCGTACACCAAAACCTAGATTTATATCTCATACCAAAACCTAGATTAATATCCTTTACCAAAATCTAGATTAAAGCCTATACCAAAACCTAGATTGATATTGCTTACCAAAACCTAGATTTATATCGCATACCAAAACCTAGATTTTAATACCGTACACCAAAACCTATATTGTAAGGCACAACCTAGATTTTAATATCGTACACCAAAACCTAGATTTATATCTCATACCAAAACCTAGATTAATATTCTTTACCAAAATCTAGATTAAAGCCTATACCAAAACCTAGATTGATATTGCTTACCAAAACCTAGATTTATATCGCATACCAAAACCTAGATTTTAATACCGTACACCAAAACCTATATTGTAAGGCACAACCTAGATTTTAATATCGTACACCAAAACCTAGATTTATATCTCATACCAAAACCTAGATTAATATCCTTTACCAAAATCTAGATTAAAGCCTATACCAAAACCTAGATTGATATTGCTTACCAAAACCTAGATTTATATCGCATACCAAAACCTAGATTTTAATACCGTACACCAAAACCTATATTGTAAGGCACAACCTAGATTTTAATATCGTACACCAAAACCTAGATTTATATCTCATACCAAAACCTAGATTAATATCCTTTACCAAAATCTAGATTAAAGCCTATACCAAAACCTAGATTGATATTGCTTACCAAAACCTAGATTTATATCGCATACCAAAACCTAGATTTTAATACCGTACACCAAAACCTATATTGTAAGGCACAACCTAGATTTTAATATCGTACACCAAAACCTAGATTTATATCTCATACCAAAACCTAGATTAATATCCTTTACCAAAATCTAGATTAAAGCCTATACCAAAACCTAGATTGATATTGCTTACCAAAACCTAGATTTATATCGCATACCAAAACCTAGATTTATATCGCACACCAAAACCTAGAATTATGCAGTATAAAACAAAACCTAGATTTACCTTGTATACCAAAGCCTAGATTTATATTGTATACCAAAATCTAGATTTATACAATATACCAAAACCTAGATTTTAATACCGTACACCAAAACCTATATTGTAATGCACAACCTAGATTTTAATATCGTACACCAAAACCTAGATTTATATCTCATACCAAAACCTAGATTAATATCCTTTACCAAAATCTAGATTAAAGCCTATACCAAAACCTAGATTGATATTGCTTACCAAAACTTAGATTTATATCGCATACCAAAACCTAGATTTTAATACCGTACACCAAAACCTATATTGTAATGCACAACCTAGATTTTAATATCGTACACCAAAACCTAGATTTATATCTCATACCAAAACCTAGATTAATATCCTTTACCAAAATCTAGATTAAAGCCTATACCAAAACCTAGATTGATATTGCTTACCAAAACCTAGATTTATATCGCATACCAAAACCTAGATTTTAATACCGTACACCAAAACCTATATTGTAAGGCACAACCTAGATTTTAATATCGTACACCAAAACCTAGATTTATATCTCATACCAAAACCTAGATTAATATCCTTTACCAAAATCTAGATTAAAGCCTATACCAAAACCTAGATTGATATTGCTTATCAAAACCTAG
Organism: Bathymodiolus brooksi; assembly: GCA_963680875.1. Classification (NCBI taxonomy): domain Eukaryota; kingdom Metazoa; phylum Mollusca; class Bivalvia; order Mytilida; family Modiolidae; genus Bathymodiolus; species Bathymodiolus brooksi. The sequence goes on from OY804576.1 coordinate 92,109,572, forward strand.
ATTTATATCGCATACCAAAACCTAGATTTTAATACCGTACACCAAAACCTATATTGTATGGCACAACCTAGATTTTAATATCGTACACCAAAACCTAGATTTATATCTTATACCAAAACCTAGATTAATATCCTTTACCAAAATCTAGATTAAAGCCTATACCAAAACCTAGATTGATATTGCTTACCAAAACCTAGATTTATATCGCATACCAAAACCTAGATTTTAATACCGTACACCAAAACCTATATTGTAAGGCACAACCTAGATTTTAATATCGTACACCAAAACCTAGATTTATATCTCATACCAAAACCTAGATTAATATCCTTTACCAAAATCTAGATTAAAGCCTATACCAAAACCTAGATTGATATTGCTTACCAAAACCTAGATTTATATCGCATACCAAAACCTAGATTTATATCGCACACCAAAACCTAGAATTATGCAGTATAAAACAAAACCTAGATTTACCTTGTATACCAAAGCCTAGATTTATATTGTATACCAAAATCTAGATTTATACAATATACCAAAACCTAGATTTTAATACCGTACACCAAAACCTATATTGTAATGCACAACCTAGATTTTAATATCGTACACCAAAACCTAGATTTATATCTCATACCAAAACCTAGATTAATATCCTTTACCAAAATCTAGATTAAAGCCTATACCAAAACCTAGATTGATATTGCTTACCAAGACCTAGATTTATATCGCATACCAAAACCTAGATTTTAATACCGTACACCAAAACCTATATTGTAAGGCACAACCTAGATTTTAATATCGTACACCAAAACCTAGATTTATATCTCATACCAAAACCTAGATTAATATCCTTTACCAAAATCTAGATTAAAGCCTATACCAAAACCTAGATTGATATTGCTTACCAAAACCTAGATTTATATCGCATACCAAAACCTAGATTTTAATACAATACACCAAAACCTATATTGTAAGGCACAACCTAGATTTTAATATCGTACACCAAAACCTAGATTTATATCTCATACCAAAACCTAGATTAATATCCTTTACCAAAATCTAGATTAAAACCTATACCAAAACCTAGATTGATATTGCTTACCAAAACCTAGATTTATATCGCAGACCAAAACCTAGATTTTAATACCGTACACCAAAACCTATATTGTAAGGCACAACCTAGATTTTAATATCGTACACCAAAACCTAGATTTATATCTCATACCAAAACCTAGATTAATATCCTTTACCAAAATCTAGATTAAAGCCTATACCAAAACCTAGATTGATATTGCTTACCAAAACCTAGATTTATATCGCATACCAAAATCCAGATTTTAATACCGTACACCAAAACCTATATTGTAATGCACAACCTAGATTTTAATATCGTACACCATCTAGATTAAAGCCTATACCAAAACCTAGATTGATATTGCTTACCAAAACCTAGATTTATATCGCATACCAAAACCTAGATTTTAATACCGTACACCAAAACCTATATTGTAATGCACAACCTAGATTTTAATATCGTACACCAAAACCTAGATTTATATCTCATACCAAAACCTAGATTAATATCCTTTACCAAAATCTAGATTAAAGCCTATACCAAAACCTAAATTGATATTGCTTATCAAAACCTAGATTTATATCGCATACCAAAACCTAGATTTTAATACCGTACACCAAAACCTATATTGTATGGCACAACCTAGATTTTAATATCGTACACCAAAACCTAGATTTATATCTTATACCAAAACCTAGATTAATATCCTTTACCAAAATCTAGATTAAAGCCTATACCAAAACCTAGATTGATATTGCTTACCAAAACCTAGATTTATATCGCATACCAAAACCTAGATTTATATCGCACACCAAAACCTAGAATTATGCAGTATAAAACAAAACCTAGATTTACCTTGTATACCAAAGACTAGATTTATATTGTATACCAAAATCTAGATTTATACAATATACCAAAACCTAGATTTTAATACCGTACACCAAAACCTATATTGTAATGCACAACCTACATTTTAATATCGTACACCAAAACCTAGATTTATATCTCATACCAAAACCTAGATTAATATCCTTTACCAAAATCTAGATTAAAGCCTATACCAAAACCTAGATTGATATTGCATACCAAAACCTAGATTTATATCGCATACCAAAATCCAGATTTTAATACCGTACACCAAAACCTATATTGTAATGCACAACCTAGATTTTAATATCGTACACCATCTAGATTAAAGCCTATACCAAAACCTAGATTGATATTGCTTACCAAAACCTAGATTTATATCGCATACCAAAACCTAGATTTATATCGCACACCAAAACCTAGAATTATGCAGTATAAAACAAAACCTAGATTTACCTTGTATACCAAAGCCTAGATTTATATTGTATACCAAAATCTAGATTTATACAATATACCAAAACCTAGATTTTAATACCGTACACCAAAACCTATATTGTAATGCACAACCTAGATTTTAATATCGTACACCAAAACCTAGATTTATATCTCATACCAAAACCTAGATTAATATCCTTTACCAAAATCTAGATTAAAGCCTATACCAAAACCTAGATTGATATTGCTTACCAAAACCTAGATTTATATCGCATACCAAAACCTAGATTTTAATACCGTACACCAAAACCTATATTGTAAGGCACAACCTAGATTTTAATATCGTACACCAAAACCTAGATTTATATCTCATACCAAAACCTAGATTAATATCCTTTACCAAAATCTAGATTAAAGCCTATACCAAAACCTAGATTGATATTGCTTACCAAAACCTAGATTTATATCGCATACCAAAACCTAGATTTTAATACCGTACACCAAAACCTATATTGTAAAGCACAACCTAGATTTTAATATCGTACACCAAAACCTAGATTTATATCTCATACCAAAACCTAGATTAATATCCTTTACCAAAATCTAGATTAAAGCCTATACCAAAACCTAGATTGATATTGCTTACCAAAACCTAGATTTATATCGCATACCAAAACCTAGATTTATATCGCACACCAAAACCTAGAATTATGCAGTATAAAACAAAACCTAGATTTACCTTGTATACCAAAGACTAGATTTATATTGTATACCAAAATCTAGATTTATACAATATACCAAAACCTAGATTTTAATACCGTACACCAAAACCTATATTGTAATGCACAACCTACATTTTAATATCGTACACCAAAACCTAGATTTATATCTCATACCAAAACCTAGATTAATATCCTTTACCAAAATCTAGATTAAAGCCTATACCAAAACCTAGATTGATATTGCATACCAAAACCTAGATTTATATCGCATACCAAAATCCAGATTTTAATACCGTACACCAAAACCTATATTGTAATGCACAACCTAGATTTTAATATCGTACACCATCTAGATTAAAGCCTATACCAAAACCTAGATTGATATTGCTTACCAAAACCTAGATTTATATCGCATACCAAAACCTAGATTTATATCGCACACCAAAACCTAGAATTATGCAGTATAAAACAAAACCTAGATTTACCTTGTATACCAAAGCCTAGATTTATATTGTATACCAAAATCTAGATTTATACAATATACCAAAACCTAGATTTTAATACCGTACACCAAAACCTATATTGTAATGCACAACCTAGATTTTAATATCGTACACCAAAACCTAGATTTATATCTCATACCAAAACCTAGATTAATATCCTTTACCAAAATCTAGATTAAAGCCTATACCAAAACCTAGATTGATATTGCTTACCAAAACCTAGATTTATATCGCATACCAAAACCTAGATTTTAATACCGTACACCAAAACCTATATTGTAAGGCACAACCTAGATTTTAATATCGTACACCAAAACCTAGATTTATATCTCATACCAAAACCTAGATTAATATCCTTTACCAAAATCTAGATTAAAGCCTATACCAAAACCTAGATTGATATTGCTTACCAAAACCTAGATTTATATCGCATACCAAAACCTAGATTTTAATACCGTACACCAAAACCTATATTGTAAAGCACAACCTAGATTTTAATATCGTACACCAAAACCTAGATTTATATCTCATACCAAAACCTAGATTAATATCCTTTACCAAAATCTAGATTAAAGCCTATACCAAAACCTAGATTGATATTGCTTACCAAAACCTAGATTTATATCGCATACCAAAACCTAGATTTTAATACCGTACACCAAAACCTATATTGTAAGGCACAACCTAGATTTTAATATCGTACACCAAAACCTAGATTTATATCTCATACCAAAACCTAGATTAATATCCTTTACCAAAATCTAGATTAAAGCCTATACCAAAACCTAGATTGATATTGCTTACCAAAACCTAGATTTATATCGCATACCAAAACCTAGATTTTAATACCGTACACCAAAACCTATATTGTAAGGCACAACCTAGATTTTAATATCGTACACCAAAACCTAGATTTATATCTCATACCAAAACCTAGATTAATATCCTTTACCAAAATCTAGATTAAAGCCTATACCAAAACCTAGATTGATATTGCTTACCAAAACCTAGATTTATATCGCATACCAAAACCTAGATTTATATCGCACACCAAAACCTAGAATTATGCAGTATAAAACAAAACCTAGATTTACCTTGTATACCAAAGCCTAGATTTATATTGTATACCAAAATCTAGATTTATACAATATACCAAAACCTAGATTTTAATACCGTACACCAAAACCTATATTGTAATGCACAACCTAGATTTTAATATCGTACACCAAAACCTAGATTTATATCTCATACCAAAACCTAGATTAATATCCTTTACCAAAATCTAGATTAAAGCGTATACCAAAACCTAGATTGATATTGCTTACCAAAACCTAGATTTATATCGCATACCAAAACCTAGATTTTAATACCGTACACCAAAACCTATATTGTAAGGCACAACCTAGATTTTAATATCGTACACCAAAACCTAGATTTATATCTCATACCAAAACCTAGATTAATATCCTTTACCAAAATCTAGATTAAAGCCTATACCAAAACCTAGATTGATATTGCTTACCAAAACCTAGATTTATATCGCATACCAAAACATAGATTTTAATACCGTACACCAAAACCTATATTGTAAGGCACAACCTAGATTTTAATATCGTACACCAAAACCTAGATTTATATCTCATACCAAAACCTAGATTAATATCCTTTACCAAAATCTAGATTAAAGCCTATACCAAATCCTAGATTGATATTGCTTACCAAAACCTAGATTTATATCGCATACCAAAACCTAGATTTTAATACCGTACACCAAAACCTATATTGTAAGGCACAACCTAGATTTTAATATCGTACACCAAAACCTAGATTTATATCTCATACCAAAACCTAGATTAATATCCTTTACCAAAATCTAGATTAAAGCCTATACCAAAACCTAGATTGATATTGCTTACCAAAACCTAGATTTATATCGCATACCAAAACCTAGATTTTAATACCGTACACCAAAACCTATATTGTAAGGCACAACCTAGATTTTAATATCGTACACCAAAACCTAGATTTATATCTCATACCAAAACCTAGATTAATATTCTTTACCAAAATCTAGATTAAAGCCTATACCAAAACCTAGATTGATATTGCTTACCAAAACCTAGATTTATATCGCATACCAAAACCTAGATTTTAATACCGTACACCAAAACCTATATTGTAAGGCACAACCTAGATTTTAATATCGTACACCAAAACCTAGATTTATATCTCATACCAAAACCTAGATTAATATCCTTTACCAAAATCTAGATTAAAGCCTATACCAAAACCTAGATTGATATTGCTTACCAAAACCTAGATTTATATCGCATACCAAAACCTAGATTTTAATACCGTACACCAAAACCTATATTGTAAGGCACAACCTAGATTTTAATATCGTACACCAAAACCTAGATTTATATCTCATACCAAAACCTAGATTAATATCCTTTACCAAAATCTAGATTAAAGCCTATACCAAAACCTAGATTGATATTGCTTACCAAAACCTAGATTTATATCGCATACCAAAACCTAGATTTTAATACCGTACACCAAAACCTATATTGTAAGGCACAACCTAGATTTTAATATCGTACACCAAAACCTAGATTTATATCTCATACCAAAACCTAGATTAATATCCTTTACCAAAATCTAGATTAAAGCCTATACCAAAACCTAGATTGATATTGCTTACCAAAACCTAGATTTATATCGCATACCAAAACCTAGATTTATATCGCACACCAAAACCTAGAATTATGCAGTATAAAACAAAACCTAGATTTACCTTGTATACCAAAGCCTAGATTTATATTGTATACCAAAATCTAGATTTATACAATATACCAAAACCTAGATTTTAATACCGTACACCAAAACCTATATTGTAATGCACAACCTAGATTTTAATATCGTACACCAAAACCTAGATTTATATCTCATACCAAAACCTAGATTAATATCCTTTACCAAAATCTAGATTAAAGCCTATACCAAAACCTAGATTGATATTGCTTACCAAAACCTAGATTTATATCGCATACCAAAACCTAGATTTTAATACCGTACACCAAAACCTATATTGTAAGGCACAACCTAGATTTTAATATCGTACACCAAAACCTAGATTTATATCTCATACCAAAACCTAGATTAATATCCTTTACCAAAATCTAGATTAAAGCCTATACCAAAACCTAGATTGATATTGCTTACCAAAACCTAGATTTATATCGCATACCAAAACCTAGATTTTAATACCGTACACCAAAACCTATATTGTAAGGCACAACCTAGATTTTAATATCGTACACCAAAACCTAGATTTATATCTCATACCAAAACCTAGATTAATATCCTTTACCAAAATCTAGATTAAAGCCTATACCAAAACCTAGATTGATATTGCTTACCAAAACCTAGATTTATATCGCATACCAAAACCTAGATTTTAATACCGTACACCAAAACCTATATTGTAAGGCACAACCTAGATTTTAATATCGTACACCAAAACCTAGATTTATATCTCATACCAAAACCTAGATTAATATCCTTTACCAAAATCTAGATTAAAGCCTATACCAAAACCTAGATTGATATTGCTTACCAAAACCTAGATTTATATCGCATACCAAAACCTAGATTTTAATACCGTACACCAAAACCTATATTGTAAGGCACAACCTAGATTTTAATATCGTACACCAAAACCTAGATTTATATCTCATACCAAAACCTAGATTAATATCCTTTACCAAAATCTAGATTAAAGCCTATACCAAAACCTAGATTGATATTGCTTACCAAAACCTAGATTTATATCGCATACCAAAACCTAGATTTTAATACCGTACACCAAAACCTATATTGTAAGGCACAACCTAGATTTTAATATCGTACACCAAAACCTAGATTTATATCTCATACCAAAACCTAGATTAATATCCTTTACCAAAATCTAGATTAAAGCCTATACCAAAACCTAGATTGATATTGCTTACCAAAACCTAGATTTATATCGCATACCAAAACCTAGATTTATATCGCACACCAAAACCTAGAATTATGCAGTATAAAACAAAACCTAGATTTACCTTGTATACCAAAGCCTAGATTTATATTGTATACCAAAATCTAGATTTATACAATATACCAAAACCTAGATTTTAATACCGTACACCAAAACCTATATTGTAATGCACAACCTAGATTTTAATATCGTACACCAAAACCTAGATTTATATCTCATACCAAAACCTAGATTAATATCCTTTACCAAAATCTAGATTAAAGCCTATACCAAAACCTAGATTGATATTGCTTACCAAAACCTAGATTTATATCGCATACCAAAACCTAGATTTTAATACCGTACACCAAAACCTATATTGTAAGGCACAACCTAGATTTTAATATCGTACACCAAAACCTAGATTTATATCTCATACCAAAACCTAGATTAATATCCTTTACCAAAATCTAGATTAAAGCCTATACCAAAACCTAGATTGATATTGCTTACCAAAACCTAGATTTATATCGCATACCAAAACCTAGATTTTAATACCATACACCAAAACCTATATTGTAAGGCACAACCTAGATTTTAATATCGTACACCAAAACCTAGATTTATATCTCATACCAAAACCTAGATTAATATCCTTTACCAAAATCTAGATTAAAGCCTATACCAAAACCTAGATTGATATTGCTTACCAAAACCTAGATTTATATCGCATACCAAAACCTAGATTTTAATACCGTACACCAAAACCTATATTGTAAGGCACAACCTAGATTTTAATATCGTACACCAAAACCTAGATTTATATCTCATACCAAAACCTAGATTAATATCCTTTACCAAAATCTAGATTAAAGCCTATACCAAAACCTAGATTGATATTGCATACCAAAACCTAGATTTATATCGCATACCAAAATCCAGATTTTAATACCGTACACCAAAACCTATATTGTAATGCACAACCTAGATTTTAATATCGTACACCATCTAGATTAAAGCCTATACCAAAACCTAGATTGATATTGCTTACCAAAACCTAGATTTATATCGCATACCAAAACCTAGATTTTAATACCGTACACCAAAACCTATATTGTAATGCACAACCTAGATTTTAATATCGTACACCAAAACCTAGATTTATATCTCATACCAAAACCTAGATTAATATCCTTTACCAAAATCTAGATTAAAGCCTATACCAAAACCTAGATTGATATTGCTTACCAAAACCTAGATTTATATCGCATACCAAAACCTAGATTTTAATACCGTACACCAAAACCTATATTGTAAGGCACAACCTAGATTTTAATATCGTACACCAAAACCTAGATTTATATCTCATACCAAAACCTAGATTAATATCCTTTACCAAAATCTAGATTAAAGCCTATACCAAAACCTAGATTGATATTGCTTATCAAAACCTAGATTTATATCGCATACCAAAACCTAGATTTTAATACCGTACACCAAAACCTATATTGTATGGCACAACCTAGATTTTAATATCGTACACCAAAACCTAGATTTATATCTCATACCAAAACCTAGATTAATATCCTTTACCAAAATCTAGATTAAAGCCTATACCAAAACCTAGATTGATATTGCTTACCAAAACCTAGATTTATATCGCATACCAAAACCTAGATTTATATCGCACACCAAAACCTAGAATTATGCAGTATAAAACAAAACCTAGATTTACCTTGTATACCAAAGCCTAGATTTATATTGTATACCAAAATCTAGATTTATACAATATACCAAAACCTAGATTTTAATACCGTACACCAAAACCTATATTGTAATGCACAACCTAGATTTTAATATCGTACACCAAAACCTAGATTTATATCTCATACCAAAACCTAGATTAATATCCTTTACCAAAATCTAGATTAAAGCCTATACCAAAACCTAGATTGATATTGCTTACCAAAACCTAGATTTATATCGCATACCAAAACCTAGATTTTAATACCGTACACCAAAACCTATATTGTAAGGCACAACCTAGATTTTAATATCGTACACCAAAACCTAGATTTATATCTCATACCAAAACCTAGATTAATATCCTTTACCAAAATCTAGATTAAAGCCTATACCAAAACCTAGATTGATATTGCTTACCAAAACCTAGATTTATATCGCATACCAAAACCTAGATTTTAATACCATACACCAAAACCTATATTGTAAGGCACAACCTAGATTTTAATATCGTACACCAAAACCTAGATTTATATCTCATACCAAAACCTAGATTAATATCCTTTACCAAAATCTAGATTAAAGCCTATACCAAAACCTAGATTGATATTGCTTACCAAAACCTAGATTTATATCGCATACCAAAACCTAGATTTTAATACCGTACACCAAAACCTATATTGTAAGGCACAACCTAGATTTTAATATCGTACACCAAAACCTAGATTTATATCTCATACCAAAACCTAGATTAATATCCTTTACCAAAATCTAGATTAAAGCCTATACCAAAACCTAGATTGATATTGCATACCAAAACCTAGATTTATATCGCATACCAAAATCCAGATTTTAATACCGTACACCAAAACCTATATTGTAATGCACAACCTAGATTTTAATATCGTACACCATCTAGATTAAAGCCTATACCAAAACCTAGATTGATATTGCTTACCAAAACCTAGATTTATATCGCATACCAAAACCTAGATTTTAATACCGTACACCAAAACCTATATTGTAATGCACAACCTAGATTTTAATATCGTACACCAAAACCTAGATTTATATCTCATACCAAAACCTAGATTAATATCCTTTACCAAAATCTAGATTAAAGCCTATACCAAAACCTAGATTGATATTGCTTACCAAAACCTAGATTTATATCGCATACCAAAACCTAGATTTTAATACCGTACACCAAAACCTATATTGTAAGGCACAACCTAGATTTTAATATCGTACACCAAAACCTAGATTTATATCTCATACCAAAACCTAGATTAATATCCTTTACCAAAATCTAGATTAAAGCCTATACCAAAACCTAGATTGATATTGCTTATCAAAACCTAGATTTATATCGCATACCAAAACCTAGATTTTAATACCGTACACCAAAACCTATATTGTATGGCACAACCTAGATTTTAATATCGTACACCAAAACCTAGATTTATATCTTATACCAAAACCTAGATTAATATCCTTTACCAAAATCTAGATTAAAGCCTATACCAAAACCTAGATTGAAATTGCTTACCAAAACCTAGATTTATATCGCATACCAAAACCTAGATTTTAATACCGTACACCAAAACCTATATTGTAAGGCACAACCTAGATTTTAATATCGTACACCAAAACCTAGATTTATATCTCATACCAAAACCTAGATTAATATCCTTTACCAAAATCTAGATTAAAGCCTATACCAAAACCTAGATTGATATTGCTTACCAAAACCTAGATTTATATCGCATACCAAAACCTAGATTTATATCGCACACCAAAACCTAGAATTATGCAGTATAAAACAAAACCTAGATTTACCTTGTATACCAAAGCCTAGATTTATATTGTATACCAAAATCTAGATTTATACAATATACCAAAACCTAGATTTTAATACCGTACACCAAAGCCTATATTGTAATGCACAACCTAGATTTTAATATCGTACACCAAAACCTAGATTTATATCTCATACCAAAACCTAGATTAATATTCTTTACCAAAATCTAGATTAAAGCCTATACCAAAACCTAGATTGATATTGCTTACCAAAACCTAGATTTATATCGCATACCAAAACCTAGATTTTAATACCGTACACCAAAACCTATATTGTAAGGCACAACCTAGATTTTAATATCGTACACCATCTAGATTAAAGCCTATACCAAAACCTAGATTGATATTGCTTACCAAAACCTAGATTTATATCGCATACCAAAACCTAGATTTTAATACCGTACACCAAAACCTATATTGTAATGCACAACCTAGATTTTAATATCGTACACCAAAACCTAGATTTATATCTCATACCAAAACCTAGATTAATATCCTTTACCAAAATCTAGATTAAAGCCTATACCAAAACCTAGATTGATATTGCTTACCAAAACCTAGATTTATATCGCATACCAAAACCTAGATTTTAATACCGTACACCAAAACATATATTGTAAGGCACAACCTAGATTTTAATATCGTACACCAAAACCTATATTTATATCTCATACCAAAACCTAGATTAATATCCTTTACCAAAATCTAGATTAAAGCCTATACCAAAACCTAGATTGATATTGCTTATCAAAACCTAGATTTATATCGCATACCAAAACCTAGATTTTAATACCGTACACCAAAACCTATATTGTATGGCACAACCTAGATTTTAATATCGTACACCAAAACCTAGATTTATATCTTATACCAAAACCTAGATTAATATCCTTTACCAAAATCTAGATTAAAGCCTATACCAAAACCTAGATTGAAATTGCTTACCAAAACCTAGATTTATATCGCATACCAAAACCTAGATTTTAATACCGTACACCAAAACCTATATTGTAAGGCACAACCTAGATTTTAATATCGTACACCAAAACCTAGATTTATATCTCATACCAAAACCTAGATTAATATCCTTTACCAAAATCTAGATTAAAGCCTATACCAAAACCTAGATTGATATTGCTTACCAAAACCTAGATTTATATCGCATACCAAAACCTAGATTTATATCGCACACCAAAACCTAGAATTATGCAGTATAAAACAAAACCTAGATTTACCTTGTATACCAAAGCCTAGATTTATATTGTATACCAAAATCTAGATTTATACAATATACCAAAACCTAGATTTTAATACCGTACACCAAAACCTATATTGTAATGCACAACCTAGATTTTAATATCGTACACCAAAACCTAGATTTATATCTCATACCAAAACCTAGATTAATATCCTTTACCAAAATCTAGATTAAAGCCTATACCAAAACCTAGATTGATATTGCTTACCAAAACCTAGATTTATATCGCATACCAAAATCCAGATTTTAATACCGTACACCAAAACCTATATTGTAATGCACAACCTAGATTTTAATATCGTACACCATCTAGATTAAAGCCTATACCAAAACCTAGATTGATATTGCTTACCAAAACCTAGATTTATATCGCATACCAAAACCTAGATTTTAATACCGTACACCAAAACCTATATTGTAATGCACAACCTAGATTTTAATATCGTACACCAAAACCTAGATTTATATCTCATACCAAAACCTAGATTAATATCCTTTACCAAAATCTAGATTAAAGCCTATACCAAAACCTAGATTGATATTGCTTACCAAAACCTAGATTTATATCGCATACCAAAACCTAGATTTTAATACCGTACACCAAAACATATATTGTAAGGCACAACCTAGATTTTAATATCGTACACCAAAACCTAGATTTATATCTCATACCAAAACCTAGATTAATATCCTTTACCAAAATCTAGATTAAAGCCTATACCAAAACCTAGATTGATATTGCTTATCAAAACCTAGATTTATATCGCATACCAAAACCTAGATTTTAATACCGTACACCAAAACCTATATTGTATGGCACAACCTAGATTTTAATATCGTACACCAAAACCTAGATTTATATCTTATACCAAAACCTAGATTAATATCCTTTACCAAAATCTAGATTAAAGCCTATGCCAAAACCTAGATTGATATTGCTTACCAAAACCTAGATTTATATCGCATACCAAAACCTAGATTTATATCGCACACCAAAACCTAGAATTATGCAGTATAAAACAAAACCTAGATTTACCTTGTATACCAAAGCCTAGATTTATATTGTATACCAAACTCTAGATTTATACAAAATACCAAAACCTAGATTTTAATACCGTACACCAAAACCTATATTGTAATGCACAACCTACATTTTAATATCGTACACCAAAACCTAGATTTATATCTCATACCAAAACCTAGATTAATATCCTTTACCAAAATCTAGATTAAAGCCTATACCAAAACCTAGATTGATATTGCTTACCAAAACCTAGATTTATATCGCATACCAAAACCTAGATTTATATCGCACACCAAAACCTAGAATTATGCAGTATAAAACAAAACCTAGATTTATCTTGTATACCAAAGCCTAGATTTATATTGTATACCAAAATCTAGATTTATACCATATACCAAAACCTAGATTTTAATACAGTACACCAAAACCTATATTGTAATGCACAACCTAGATTTTAATATCGTACACCAAAACCTAGATTTATATCTCATACCAAAACCTAGATTAATATCCTTTACCAAAATCTAGATTAAAGCCTATACCAAAACCTAGATTGATATTGCTTACCAAAACCTAGATTTATATCGCATACCAAAACCTAGATTTATATCGCACACCAAAACCTAGAATTATGCAGTATAAAACAAAACCTAGATTTACCTTGTATACCAAAGACTAGATTTATATTGTATACCAAAATCTAGATTTATACAATATACCAAAACCTAGATTTTAATACCGTACACCAAAACCTATATTGTAATGCACAACCTACATTTTAATATCGTACACCAAAACCTAGATTTATATCTCATACCAAAACCTAGATTAATATCCTTTACCAAAATCTAGATTAAAGCCTATACCAAAACCTAGATTGATATTGCTTACCAAAACCTAGATTTATATCGCATACCAAAACCTAGATTTTAATACCGTACACCAAAACCTATATTATAAGGCACAACCTAGATTTTAATATCGTACACCAAAACCTAGATTTATATCTCATACCAAAACCTAGATTAATATCCTTTACCAAAATCTAGATTAAAGCCTATACCAAAACCTAGATTGATATTGCTTACCAAAACCTAGATTTATATCGCATACCAAAACCTAGATTTATATCGCACACCAAAACCTAGAATTATGCAGTATAAAACAAAACCTAGATTTACCTTGTATACCAAAGCCTAGATTTATATTGTATACCAAAATCTAGATTTATACAATATACCAAAACCTAGATTTTAATACCGTACACCAAAACCTATATTGTAATGCACAACCTAGATTTTAATATCGTACACCAAAACCTAGATTTATATCTCATACCAAAACCTAGATTAATATCCTTTACCAAAATCTAGATTAAAGCCTATACCAAAACCTAGATTGATATTGCTTACCAAAACCTAGATTTATATCGCATACCAAAACCTAGATTTTAATACCGTACACCAAAACCTATATTGTAAGGCACAACCTAGATTTTAATATCGTACACCAAAACCTAGATTTATATCTCATACCAAAACCTAGATTAATATCCTTTACCAAAATCTAGATTAAAGCCTATACCAAAACCTAGATTGATATTGCTTACCAAAACCTAGATTTATATCGCATACCAAAACCTAGATTTTAATACCATACACCAAAACCTATATTGTAAGGCACAACCTAGATTTTAATATCGTACACCAAAACCTAGATTTATATCTCATACCAAAACCTAGATTAATATCCTTTACCAAAATCTAGATTAAAACCTATACCAAAACCTAGATTGATATTGCTTACCAAAACCTAGATTTATATCGCATACCAAAACCTAGATTTTAATACCGTACACCAAAACCTATATTGTAAGGCACAACCTAGATTTTAATATCGTACACCAAAACCTAGATTTATATCTCATACCAAAACCTAGATTAATATCCTTTACCAAAATCTAGATTAAAGCCTATACCAAAACCTAGATTGATATTGCTTACCAAAACCTAGATTTATATCGCATACCAAAATCTAGATTTTAATACCGTACACCAAAACCTATATTGTAATGCACAACCTAGATTTTAATATCGTACACCATCTAGATTAAAGCCTATACCAAAACCTAGATTGATATTGCTTACCAAAACCTAGATTTATATCGCATACCAAAACCTAGATTTTAATACCGTACACCAAAACCTATATTGTAATGCACAACCTAGATTTTAATATCGTACACCAAAACCTAGATTTATATCTCATACCAAAACCTAGATTAATATCCTTTACCAAAATCTAGATTAAAGCCTATACCAAAACCTAGATTGATATTGCTTACCAAAACCTAGATTTATATCGCATACCAAAACCTAGATTTTAATACCGTACACCAAAACATATATTGTAAGGCACAACCTAGATTTTAATATCGTACACCAAAACCTAGATTTATATCTCATACCAAAACCTAGATTAATATCCTTTACCAAAATCTAGATTAAAGCCTATACCAAAACCTAGATTGATATTGCTTATCAAAACCTAGATTTATATCGCATACCAAAACCTAGATTTTAATACCGTACACCAAAACCTATATTGTATGGCACAACCTAGATTTTAATATCGTACACCAAAACCTAGATTTATATCTTATACCAAAACCTAGATTAATATCCTTTACCAAAATCTAGATTAAAGCCTATACCAAAACCTAGATTGATATTGCTTACCAAAACCTAGATTTATATCGCATACCAAAACCTAGATTTATATCGCACACCAAAACCTAGAATTATGCAGTATAAAACAAAACCTAGATTTACCTTGTATACCAAAGACTAGATTTATATTGTATACCAAAATCTAGATTTATACAATATACCAAAACCTAGATTTTAATACCGTACACCAAAACCTATATTGTAATGCACAACCTACATTTTAATATCGTACACCAAAACCTAGATTTATATCTCATACCAAAACTTAGATTAATATCCTTTACCAAAATCTAGATTAAAGCCTATACCAAAACCTAGATTGATATTGCTTACCAAAACCTAGATTTATATCGCATACCAAAACCTAGATTTATATCGCACACCAAAACCTAGAATTATGCAGTATAAAACAAAACCTAGATTTATCTTGTATACCAAAGCCTAGATTTATATTGTATACCAAAATCTAGATTTATACCATATACCAAAACCTAGATTTTAATACAGTACACCAAAACCTATATTGTAATGCACAACCTAGATTTTAATATCGTACACCAAAACCTAGATTTATATCTCATACCAAAACCTAGATTAATATCCTTTACCAAAATCTAGATTAAAGCCTATACCAAAACCTAGATTGATATTGCTTACCAAAACCTAGATTTATATCGCATACCAAAACCTAGATTTATATCGCACACCAAAACCTAGAATTATGCAGTATAAAACAAAACCTAGATTTACCTTGTATACCAAAGACTAGATTTATATTGTATACCAAAATCTAGATTTATACAATATACCAAAACCTAGATTTTAATACCGTACACCAAAACCTATATTGTAATGCACAACCTACATTTTAATATCGTACACCAAAACCTAGATTTATATCTCATACCAAAACCTAGATTAATATCCTTTACCAAAATCTAGATTAAAGCCTATACCAAAACCTAGATTGATATTGCTTACCAAAACCTAGATTTATATCGCATACCAAAACCTAGATTTATATCGCACACCAAAACCTAGAATTATGCAGTATAAAACAAAACCTAGATTTATCTTGTATACCAAAGCCTAGATTTATATTGTATACCAAAATCTAGATTTATACCATATACCAAAACCTAGATTTTAATACAGTACACCAAAACCTATATTGTAATGCACAACCTAGATTTTAATATCGTACACCAAAACCTAGATTTATATCTCATACCAAAACCTAGATTAATATCCTTTACCAAAATCTAGATTAAAGCCTATACCAAAACCTAGATTGATATTGCTTACCAAAACCTAGATTTATATCGCATACCAAAACCTAGATTTATATCGCACACCAAAACCTAGAATTATGCAGTATAAAACAAAACCTAGATTTACCTTGTATACCAAAGACTAGATTTATATTGTATACCAAAATCTAGATTTATACAATATACCAAAACCTAGATTTTAATACCGTACACCAAAACCTATATTGTAATGCACAACCTACATTTTAATATCGTACACCAAAACCTAGATTTATATCTCATACCAAAACCTAGATTAATATCCTTTACCAAAATCTAGATTAAAGCCTATACCAAAACCTAGATTGATATTGCTTACCAAAACCTAGATTTATATCGCATACCAAAACCTAGATTTTAATACCGTACACCAAAACCTATATTATAAGGCACAACCTAGATTTTAATATCGTACACCAAAACCTAGATTTATATCTCATACCAAAACCTAGATTAATATCCTTTACCAAAATCTAGATTAAAGCCTATACCAAAACCTAGATTGATATTGCTTACCAAAACCTAGATTTATATCGCATACCAAAACCTATATTTATATCGCACACCAAAACCTAGAATTATGCAGTATAAAACAAAACCTAGATTTACCTTGTATACCAAAGCCTAGATTTATATTGTATACCAAAATCTAGATTTATACAATATACCAAAACCTAGATTTTAATACCGTACACCAAAACCTATATTGTAATGCACAACCTAGATTTTAATATCGTACACCAAAACCTAGATTTATATCTCATACCAAAACCTAGATTAATATCCTTTACCAAAATCTAGATTAAAGCCTATACCAAAACCTAGATTGATATTGCTTACCAAAACCTAGATTTATATCGCATACCAAAACCTAGATTTTAATACCGTACACCAAAACCTATATTGTAAGGCACAACCTAGATTTTAATATCGTACACCAAAACCTAGATTTATATCTCATACCAAAACCTAGATTAATATCCTTTACCAAAATCTAGATTAAAGCCTATACCAAAACCTAGATTGATATTGCTTACCAAAACCTAGATTTATATCGCATACCAAAACCTAGATTTTAATACCATACACCAAAACCTATATTGTAAGGCACAACCTAGATTTTAATATCGTACACCAAAACCTAGATTTATATCTCATACCAAAACCTAGATTAATATCCTTTACCAAAATCTAGATTAAAACCTATACCAAAACCTAGATTGATATTGCTTACCAAAACCTAGATTTATATCGCATACCAAAACCTAGATTTTAATACCGTACACCAAAACCTATATTGTAAGGCACAACCTAGATTTTAATATCGTACACCAAAACCTAGATTTATATCTCATACCAAAACCTAGATTAATATCCTTTACCAAAATCTAGATTAAAGCCTATACCAAAACCTAGATTGATATTGCTTACCAAAACCTAGATTTATATCGCATACCAAAATCTAGATTTTAATACCGTACACCAAAACCTATATTGTAATGCACAACCTAGATTTTAATATCGTACACCATCTAGATTAAAGCCTATACCAAAACCTAGATTGATATTGCTTACCAAAACCTAGATTTATATCGCATACCAAAACCTAGATTTTAATACCGTACACCAAAACCTATATTGTAAGGCACAACCTAGATTTTAATATCGTACACCAAAACCTAGATTTATATCTCATACCAAAACCTAGATTAATATCCTTTACCAAAATCTAGATTAAAGCCTATACCAAAACCTAGATTGATATTGCTTACCAAAACCTAGATTTATATCGCATACCAAAACCTAGATTTTAATACCGTACACCAAAACATATATTGTAAGGCACAACCTAGATTTTAATATCGTACACCAAAACCTAGATTTATATCTCATACCAAAACCTAGATTAATATCCTTTACCAAAATCTAGATTAAAGCCTATACCAAAACCTAGATTGATATTGCTTATCAAAACCTAGATTTATATCGCATACCAAAACCTAGATTTTAATACCGTACACCAAAACCTATATTGTATGGCACAACCTAGATTTTAATATCGTACACCAAAACCTAGATTTATATCTTATACCAAAACCTAGATTAATATCCTTTACCAAAATCTAGATTAAAGCCTATACCAAAACCTAGATTGATATTGCTTACCAAAACCTAGATTTATATCGCATACCAAAACCTAGATTTATATCGCACACCAAAACCTAGAATTATGCAGTATAAAACAAAACCTAGATTTACCTTGTATACCAAAGACTAGATTTATATTGTATACCAAAATCTAGATTTATACAATATACCAAAACCTAGATTTTAATACCGTACACCAAAACCTATATTGTAATGCACAACCTACATTTTAATATCGTACACCAAAACCTAGATTTATATCTCATACCAAAACTTAGATTAATATCCTTTACCAAAATCTAGATTAAAGCCTATACCAAAACCTAGATTGATATTGCTTACCAAAACCTAGATTTATATCGCATACCAAAACCTAGATTTATATCGCACACCAAAACCTAGAATTATGCAGTATAAAACAAAACCTAGATTTATCTTGTATACCAAAGCCTAGATTTATATTGTATACCAAAATCTAGATTTATACCATATACCAAAACCTAGATTTTAATACAGTACACCAAAACCTATATTGTAATGCACAACCTAGATTTTAATATCGTACACCAAAACCTAGATTTATATCTCATACCAAAACCTAGATTAATATCCTTTACCAAAATCTAGATTAAAGCCTATACCAAAACCTAGATTGATATTGCTTACCAAAACCTAGATTTATATCGCATACCAAAACCTAGATTTATATCGCACACCAAAACCTAGAATTATGCAGTATAAAACAAAACCTAGATTTACCTTGTATACCAAAGCCTAGATTTATATTGTATACCAAAATCTAGATTTATACAATATACCAAAACCTAGATTTTAATACCGTACACCAAAACCTATATTGTAATGCACAACCTACATTTTAATATCGTACACCAAAACCTAGATTTATATCTCATACCAAAACCTAGATTAATATCCTTTACCAAAATCTAGATTAAAGCCTATACCAAAACCTAGATTGATATTGCTTACCAAAACCTAGATTTATATCGCATACCAAAACCTAGATTTTAATACCGTACACCAAAACCTATATTATAAGGCACAACCTAGATTTTAATATCGTACACCAAAACCTAGATTTATATCTCATACCAAAACCTAGATTAATATCCTTTACCAAAATCTAGATTAAAGCCTATACCAAAACCTAGATTGATATTGCTTACCAAAACCTAGATTTATATCGCATACCAAAACCTAGATTTTAATACCATACACCAAAACCTATATTGTAAGGCACAACCTAGATTTTAATATCGTACACCAAAACCTAGATTTATATCTCATACCAAAACCTAGATTAATATCCTTTACCAAAATCTAGATTAAAGCCTATACCAAAACCTAGATTGATATTGCTTACCAAAACCTAGATTTATATCGCATACCAAAACCTAGATTTTAATACCGTACACCAAAACCTATATTGTAAGGCACAACCTAGATTTTAATATCGTACACCAAAACCTAGATTTATATCTCATACCAAAACCTAGATTAATATCCTTTACCAAAATCTAGATTAAAGCCTATACCAAAACCTAGATTGATATTGCTTACCAAAACCTAGATTTATATCGCATACCAAAATCCAGATTTTAATACCGTACACCAAAACCTATATTGTAATGCACAACCTAGATTTTAATATCGTACACCATCTAGATTAAAGCCTATACCAAAACCTAGATTGATATTGCTTACCAAAACCTAAATTTATATCGCATATCAAAACCTAGATTTTAATACCGTACACCAAATCCTATATTGTAATGCACAACCTAGATTTTAATATCGTACACCAAAACCTAGATTTATATCTCATACCAAAACCTAAATTAATATCCTTTACCAAAATCTAGATTAAAGTCTATACCAAAACCTAGATTGATATTGCTTACCAAAACCTAGATTTATATCGCATACCAAAACCTAGATTTATATCGCATACCAAAACCTAGATTTTAATACCGTACACCAAAACCTATATTGTAAGGCACAACCTAGATTTTAATATCGTACACCAAAACCTAGATTTATATCTCATACCAAAACCTAGATTAATATCCTTTACCAAAATCTAGATTAAAGCCTATACCAAAACCTAGATTGATATTGCTTACCAAAACCTAGATTTATATCGCATACCAAAACCTAGATTTTAATACCGTACACCAAAACCTATATTGTAAGGCACAACCTAGATTTTAATATCGTACACCAAAACCTAGATTTATATCTCATACCAAAACCTAGATTAATATCCTTTACCAAAATCTAGATTAAAGCCTATACCAAAACCTAGATTGATATTGCTTACCAAAACCTAGATTTATATCGCATACCAAAACCTAGATTTTAATACCATACACCAAAACCTATATTGTAAGGCACAACCTAGATTTTAATATCGTACACCAAAACCTAGATTTATATCTCATACCAAAACCTAGATTAATATCCTTTACCAAAATCTAGATTAAAGCCTATACCAAAACCTAGATTGATATTGCTTATCAAAACCTAGATTTATATCGCATACCAAAACCTAGATTTTAATACCGTACACCAAAACCTATATTGTATGGCACAACCTAGATTTTAATATCGTACACCAAAACCTAGATTTATATCTCATACCAAAACCTAGATTAATATCCTTTACCAAAATCTAGATTAAAGCCTATACCAAAACCTAGATTGATATTGCTTACCAAAACCTAGATTTATATCGCATACCAAAACCTAGATTTATATCGCACACCAAAACCTAGAATTATGCAGTATAAAACAAAACCTAGATTTACCTTGTATACCAAAGCCTAGATTTATATTGTATACCAAAATCTAGATTTATACAATATACCAAAACCTAGATTTTAATACCGTACACCAAAACCTATATTGTAATGCACAACCTAGATTTTAATATCGTACACCAAAACCTAGATTTATATCTCATACCAAAACCTAGATTAATATCCTTTACCAAAATCTAGATTAAAGCCTATACCAAAACCTAGATTGATATTGCTTACCAAAACCTAGATTTATATCGCATACCAAAACCTAGATTTTAATACCGTACACCAAAACCTATATTGTAAGGCACAACCTAGATTTTAATATCGTACACCAAAACCTAGATTTATATCTCATACCAAAACCTAGATTAATATCCTTTACCAAAATCTAGATTAAAGCCTATACCAAAACCTAGATTGATATTGCTTACCAAAACCTAGATTTATATCGCATACCAAAACCTAGATTTTAATACCATACACCAAAACCTATATTGTAAGGCACAACCTAGATTTTAATATCGTACACCAAAACCTAGATTTATATCTCATACCAAAACCTAGATTAATATCCTTTACCAAAATCTAGATTAAAGCCTATACCAAAACCTAGATTGATATTGCTTACCAAAACCTAGATTTATATCGCATACCAAAACCTAGATTTTAATACCGTACACCAAAACCTATATTGTAAGGCACAACCTAGATTTTAATATCGTACACCAAAACCTAGATTTATATCTCATACCAAAACCTAGATTAATATCCTTTACCAAAATCTAGATTAAAGCCTATACCAAAACCTAGATTGATATTGCATACCAAAACCTAGATTTATATCGCATACCAAAATCCAGATTTTAATACCGTACACCAAAACCTATATTGTAATGCACAACCTAGATTTTAATATCGTACACCATCTAGATTAAAGCCTATACCAAAACCTAGATTGATATTGCTTACCAAAACCTAGATTTATATCGCATACCAAAACCTAGATTTTAATACCGTACACCAAAACCTATATTGTAATGCACAACCTAGATTTTAATATCGTACACCAAAACCTAGATTTATATCTCATACCAAAACCTAGATTAATATCCTTTACCAAAATCTAGATTAAAGCCTATAACAAAACCTAGATTGATATTGCTTACCAAAACCTAGATTTATATCGCATACCAAAACCTAGATTTAAATACCGTACACCAAAACCTATATTGTAAGGCACAACCTAGATTTTAATATCGTACACCAAAACCTAGATTTATATCTCATACCAAAACCTAGATTAATATCCTTTACCAAAATCTAGATTAAAGCCTATACCAAAACCTAGATTGATATTGCTTATCAAAACCTAGATTTATATCGCATACCAAAACCCAGATTTTAATACCGTACACCAAAACCTATATTGTATGGCACAACCTAGATTTTAATATCGTACACCAAAACCTAGATTTATATCTTATACCAAAACCTAGATTAATATCCTTTACCAAAATCTAGATTAAAGCCTATACCAAAACCTAGATTGAAATTGCTTACCAAAACCTAGATTTATATCGCATACCAAAACCTAGATTTTAATACCGTACACCAAAACCTATATTGTAAGGCACAACCTAGATTTTAATATCGTACACCAAAACCTAGATTTATATCTCATACCAAAACCTAGATTAATATCCTTTACCAAAATCTAGATTAAAGCCTATACCAAAACCTAGATTGATATTGCTTACCAAAACTTAGATTTATATCGCATACCAAAACCTAGATTTATATCGCACACCAAAACCTAGAATTATGCAGTATAAAACAAAACCTAGATTTACCTTGTATACCAAAGACTAGATTTATATTGTATACCAAACTCTAGATTTATACAATATACCAAAACCTAGATTTTAATACCGTACACCAAAACCTATATTGTAATGCACAACCTACATTTTAATATCGTACACCAAATTCTAGATTTATATCTCATACCAAAACCTAGATTAATATCCTTTACCAAAATCTAGATTAAAGCCTATACCAAAACCTAGATTGATATTGCTTACCAAAACCTAGATTTATATCGCATACCAAAACCTAGATTTATATCGCACACCAAAACCTAGAATTATGCAGTATAAAACAAAACCTAGATTTATCTTGTATACCAAAGCCTAGATTTATATTGTATACCAAAATCTAGATTTATACCATATACCAAAACCTAGATTTTAATACAGTACACCAAAACCTATATTGTAATGCACAACCTAGATTTTAATATCGTACACCAAAACCTAGATTTATATCTCATACCAAAACCTAGATTAATATCCTTTACCAACATCTAGATTAAAGCCTATACCAAAACCTAGATTGATATTGCTTACCAAAACCTAGATTTATATCGCATACCAAAACCTAGATTTATATCGCACACCAAAACCTAGAATTATGCAGTATAAAACAAAACCTAGATTTACCTTGTATACCAAAGACTAGATTTATATTGTATACCAAAATCTAGATTTATACAATATACCAAAACCTAGATTTTAATACCGTACACCAAAACCTATATTGTAATGCACAACCTACATTTTAATATCGTACACCAAAACCTAGATTTATATCTCATACCAAAACCTAGATTAATATCCTTTACCAAAATCTAGATTAAAGCCTATACCAAAACCTAGATTGATATTGCTTACCAAAACCTAGATTTATATCGCATACCAAAACCTAGATTTTAATACCGTACACCAAAACCTATATTATAAGGCACAACCTAGATTTTAATATCGTACACCAAAACCTAGATTTATATCTCATACCAAAACCTAGATTAATATCCTTTACCAAAATCTAGATTAAAGCCTATACCAAAACCTAGATTGATATTGCTTACCAAAACCTAGATTTATATCGCATACCAAAACCTAGATTTATATCGCACACCAAAACCTAGAATTATGCAGTATAAAACAAAACCTAGATTTACCTTGTATACCAAAGCCTAGATTTATATTGTATACCAAAATCTAGATTTATACAATATACCAAAACCTAGATTTTAATACCGTACACCAAAACCTATATTGTAATGCACAACCTAGATTTTAATATCGTACACCAAAACCTAGATTTATATCTCATACCAAAACCTAGATTAATATCCTTTACCAAAATCTAGATTAAATCCTATACCAAAACCTAGATTGATATTGCTTACCAAAACCTAGATTTATATCGCATACCAAAACCTAGATTTTAATACCGTACACCAAAACCTATATTGTAAGGCACAACCTAGATTTTAATATCGTACACCAAAACCTAGATTTATATCTCATACCAAAACCTAGATTAATATCCTTTACCAAAATCTAGATTAAAGCCTATACCAAAACCTAGATTGATATTGCTTACCAAAACCTAGATTTATATCGCATACCAAAACCTAGATTTTAATACCATACACCAAAACCTATATTGTAAGGCACAACCTAGATTTTAATATCGTACACCAAAACCTAGATTTATATCTCATACCAAAACCTAGATTAATATCCTTTACCAAAATCTAGATTAAAACCTATACTAAAACCTAGATTGATATTGCTTACCAAAACCTAGATTTATATCGCATACCAAAACATAGATTTTAATACCGTACACCAAAACCTATATTGTAAGGCACAACCTAGATTTTAATATCGTACACCAAAACCTAGATTTATATCTCATACCAAAACCTAGATTAATATCCTTTACCAAAATCTAGATTAAAGCCTATACCAAAACCTAGATTGATATTGCTTACCAAAACCTAGATTTATATCGCATACCAAAATCTAGATTTTAATACCGTACACCAAAACCTATATTGTAATGCACAACCTAGATTTTAATATCGTACACCATCTAGATTAAAGCCTATACCAAAACCTAGATTGATATTGCTTACCAAAACCTAGATTTATATCGCATACCAAAACCTAGATTTTAATACCGTACACCAAAACCTATATTGTAATGCACAACCTAGATTTTAATATCGTACACCAAAACCTAGATTTATATCTCATACCAAAACCTAGATTAATATCCTTTACCAAAATCTAGATTAAAGCCTATACCAAAACCTAGATTGATATTGCTTACCAAAACCTAGATTTATATCGCATACCAAAACCTAGATTTTAATACCGTACACCAAAACATATATTGTAAGGCACAACCTAGATTTTAATATCGTACACCAAAACCTAGATTTATATCTCATACCAAAACCTAGATTAATATCCTTTACCAAAATCTAGATTAAAGCCTATACCAAAACCTAGATTGATATTCCTTATCAAAACCTAGATTTATATCGCATACCAAAACCTAGATTTTAATACCGTACACCAAAACCTATATTGTATGGCACAACCTAGATTTTAATATCGTACACCAAAACCTAGATTTATATCTTATACCAAAACCTAGATTAATATCCTTTACCAAAATCTAGATTAAAGCCTATACCAAAACCTAGATTGATATTGCTTACCAAAACCTAGATTTATATCGCATACCAAAACCTAGATTTATATCGCACACCAAAACCTAGAATTATGCAGTATAAAACAAAACCTAGATTTACCTTGTATACCAAAGACTAGATTTATATTGTATACCAAAATCTAGATTTATACAATATACCAAAACCTAGATTTTAATACCGTACACCAAAACCTATATTGTAATGCACAACCTACATTTTAATATCGTACACCAAAACCTAGATTTATATCTCATACCAAAACTTAGATTAATATCCTTTACCAAAATCTAGATTAAAGCCTATACCAAAACCTAGATTGATATTGCTTACCAAAACCTAGATTTATATCGCATACCAAAACCTAGATTTATATCGCACACCAAAACCTAGAATTATGCAGTATAAAACAAAACCTAGATTTATCTTGTATACCAAAGCCTAGATTTATATTGTATACCAAAATCTAGATTTATACCATATACCAAAACCTAGATTTTAATACAGTACACCAAAACCTATATTGTAATGCACAACCTAGATTTTAATATCGTACACCAAAACCTAGATTTATATCTCATACCAAAACCTAGATTAATATCCTTTACCAAAATCTAGATTAAAGCCTATACCAAAACCTAGATTGATATTGCTTACCAAAACCTAGATTTATATTGCATACCAAAACCTAGATTTATATCGCACACCAAAACCTAGAATTATGCAGTATAAAACAAAACCTAGATTTACCTTGTATACCAAAGACTAGATTTATATTGTATACCAAAATCTAGATTTATACAATATACCAAAACCTAGATTTTAATACCGTACACCAAAACCTATATTGTAATGCACAACCTACATTTTAATATCGTACACCAAAACCTAGATTTATATCTCATACCAAAACCTAGATTAATATCCTTTACCAAAATCTAGATTAAAGCCTATACCAAAACCTAGATTGATATTGCTTACCAAAACCTAGATTTATATCGCATACCAAAACCTAGATTTTAATACCGTACACCAAAACCTATATTATAAGGCACAACCTAGATTTTAATATCGTACACCAAAACCTAGATTTATATCTCATACCAAAACCTAGATTAATATCCTTTACCAAAATCTAGATTAAAGCCTATACCAAAACCTAGATTGATATTGCTTACCAAAACCTAGATTTATATCGCATACCAAAACCTAGATTTATATCGCACACCAAAACCTAGAATTATGCAGTATAAAACAAAACCTAGATTTACCTTGTATACCAAAGCCTAGATTTATATTGTATACCAAAATCTAGATTTATACAATATACCAAAACCTAGATTTTAATACCGTACACCAAAACCTATATTGTAATGCACAACCTAGATTTTAATATCGTACACCAAAACCTAGATTTATATCTCATACCAAAACCTAGATTAATATCCTTTACCAAAATCTAGATTAAAGCCTATACCAAAACCTAGATTGATATTGCTTACCAAAACCTAGATTTATATCGCATACCAAAACCTAGATTTTAATACCGTACACCAAAACCTATATTGTAAGGCACAACCTAGATTTTAATATCGTACACCAAAACCTAGATTTATATCTCATACCAAAACCTAGATTAATATCCTTTACCAAAATCTAGATTAAAGCCTATACCAAAACCTAGATTGATATTGCTTACCAAAACCTAGATTTATATCGCATACCAAAACCTAGATTTTAATACCATACACCAAAACCTATATTGTAAGGCACAACCTAGATTTTAATATCGTACACCAAAACCTAGATTTATATCTCATACCAAAACCTAGATTAATATCCTTTACCAAAATCTAGATTAAAGCCTATACCAAAACCTAGATTGATATTGCTTACCAAAACCTAGATTTATATCGCATACCAAAACCTAGATTTTAATACCGTACACCAAAACCTATATTGTAAGGCACAACCTAGATTTTAATATCGTACACCAAAACCTAGATTTATATCTCATACCAAAACCTAGATTAATATCCTTTACCAAAATCTAGATTAAAGCCTATACCAAAACCTAGATTGATATTGCATACCAAAACCTAGATTTATATCGCATACCAAAATCCAGATTTTAATACCGTACACCAAAACCTATATTGTAATGCACAACCTAGATTTTAATATCGTACACCATCTAGATTAAAGCCTATACCAAAACCTAGATTGATATTGCTTACCAAAACCTAGATTTATATCGCATACCAAAACCTAGATTTTAATACCGTACACCAAAACCTATATTGTAATGCACAACCTAGATTTTAATATCGTACACCAAAACCTAGATTTATATCTCATACCAAAACCTAGATTAATATCCTTTACCAAAATCTAGATTAAAGCCTATAACAAAACCTAGATTGATATTGCTTACCAAAACCTAGATTTATATCGCATACCAAAACCTAGATTTAAATACCGTACACCAAAACCTATATTGTAAGGCACAACCTAGATTTTAATATCGTACACCAAAACCTAGATTTATATCTCATACCAAAACCTAGATTAATATCCTTTACCAAAATCTAGATTAAAGCCTATACCAAAACCTAGATTGATATTGCTTATCAAAACCTAGATTTATATCGCATACCAAAACCCAGATTTTAATACCGTACACCAAAACCTATATTGTATGGCACAACCTAGATTTTAATATCGTACACCAAAACCTAGATTTATATCTTATACCAAAACCTAGATTAATATCCTTTACCAAAATCTAGATTAAAGCCTATACCAAAACCTAGATTGAAATTGCTTACCAAAACCTAGATTTATATCGCATACCAAAACCTAGATTTTAATACCGTACACCAAAACCTATATTGTAAGGCACAACCTAGATTTTAATATCGTACACCAAAACCTAGATTTATATCTCATACCAAAACCTAGATTAATATCCTTTACCAAAATCTAGATTAAAGCCTATACCAAAACCTAGATTGATATTGCTTACCAAAACTTAGATTTATATCGCATACCAAAACCTAGATTTATATCGCACACCAAAACCTAGAATTATGCAGTATAAAACAAAACCTAGATTTACCTTGTATACCAAAGACTAGATTTATATTGTATACCAAACTCTAGATTTATACAATATACCAAAACCTAGATTTTAATACCGTACACCAAAACCTATATTGTAATGCACAACCTACATTTTAATATCGTACACCAAAACCTAGATTTATATCTCATACCAAAACCTAGATTAATATCCTTTACCAAAATCTAGATTAAAGCCTATACCAAAACCTAGATTGATATTGCTTACCAAAACCTAGATTTATATCGCATACCAAAACCTAGATTTATATCGCACACCAAAACCTAGAATTATGCAGTATAAAACAAAACCTAGATTTATCTTGTATACCAAAGCCTAGATTTATATTGTATACCAAAATCTAGATTTATACCATATACCAAAACCTAGATTTTAATACAGTACACCAAAACCTATATTGTAATGCACAACCTAGATTTTAATATCGTACACCAAAACCTAGATTTATATCTCATACCAAAACCTAGATTAATATCCTTTACCAACATCTAGATTAAAGCCTATACCAAAACCTAGATTGATATTGCTTACCAAAACCTAGATTTATATCGCATACCAAAACCTAGATTTATATCGCACACCAAAACCTAGAATTATGCAGTATAAAACAAAACCTAGATTTACCTTGTATACCAAAGACTAGATTTATATTGTATACCAAAATCTAGATTTATACAATATACCAAAACCTAGATTTTAATACCGTACACCAAAACCTATATTGTAATGCACAACCTACATTTTAATATCGTACACCAAAACCTAGATTTATATCTCATACCAAAACCTAGATTAATATCCTTTACCAAAATCTAGATTAAAGCCTATACCAAAACCTAGATTGATATTGCTTACCAAAACCTAGATTTATATCGCATACCAAAACCTAGATTTTAATACCGTACACCAAAACCTATATTATAAGGCACAACCTAGATTTTAATATCGTACACCAAAACCTAGATTTATATCTCATACCAAAACCTAGATTAATATCCTTTACCAAAATCTAGATTAAAGCCTATACCAAAACCTAGATTGATATTGCTTACCAAAACCTAGATTTATATCGCATACCAAAACCTAGATTTATATCGCACACCAAAACCTAGAATTATGCAGTATAAAACAAAACCTAGATTTACCTTGTATACCAAAGCCTAGATTTATATTGTATACCAAAATCTAGATTTATACAATATACCAAAACCTAGATTTTAATACCGTACACCAAAACCTATATTGTAATGCACAACCTAGATTTTAATATCGTACACCAAAACCTAGATTTATATCTCATACCAAAACCTAGATTAATATCCTTTACCAAAATCTAGATTAAATCCTATACCAAAACCTAGATTGATATTGCTTACCAAAACCTAGATTTATATCGCATACCAAAACCTAGATTTTAATACCGTACACCAAAACCTATATTGTAAGGCACAACCTAGATTTTAATATCGTACACCAAAACCTAGATTTATATCTCATACCAAAACCTAGATTAATATCCTTTACCAAAATCTAGATTAAAGCCTATACCAAAACCTAGATTGATATTGCTTACCAAAACCTAGATTTATATCGCATACCAAAACCTAGATTTTAATACCATACACCAAAACCTATATTGTAAGGCACAACCTAGATTTTAATATCGTACACCAAAACCTAGATTTATATCTCATACCAAAACCTAGATTAATATCCTTTACCAAAATCTAGATTAAAACCTATACCAAAACCTAGATTGATATTGCTTACCAAAACCTAGATTTATATCGCATACCAAAACATAGATTTTAATACCGTACACCAAAACCTATATTGTAAGGCACAACCTAGATTTTAATATCGTACACCAAAACCTAGATTTATATCTCATACCAAAACCTAGATTAATATCCTTTACCAAAATCTAGATTAAAGCCTATACCAAAACCTAGATTGATATTGCTTACCAAAACCTAGATTTATATCGCATACCAAAATCTAGATTTTAATACCGTACACCAAAACCTATATTGTAATGCACAACCTAGATTTTAATATCGTACACCATCTAGATTAAAGCCTATACCAAAACCTAGATTGATATTGCTTACCAAAACCTAGATTTATATCGCATACCAAAACCTAGATTTTAATACCGTACACCAAAACCTATATTGTAATGCACAACCTAGATTTTAATATCGTACACCAAAACCTAGATTTATATCTCATACCAAAACCTAGATTAATATCCTTTACCAAAATCTAGATTAAAGCCTATACCAAAACCTAGATTGATATTGCTTACCAAAACCTAGATTTATATCGCATACCAAAACCTAGATTTTAATACCGTACACCAAAACATATATTGTAAGGCACAACCTAGATTTTAATATCGTACACCAAAACCTAGATTTATATCTCATACCAAAACCTAGATTAATATCCTTTACCAAAATCTAGATTAAAGCCTATACCAAAACCTAGATTGATATTGCTTATCAAAACCTAGATTTATATCGCATACCAAAACCTAGATTTTAATACCGTACACCAAAACCTATATTGTATGGCACAACCTAGATTTTAATATCGTACACCAAAACCTAGATTTATATCTTATACCAAAACCTAGATTAATATCCTTTACCAAAATCTAGATTAAAGCCTATACCAAAACCTAGATTGATATTGCTTACCAAAACCTAGATTTATATCGCACACCAAAACCTAGAATTATGCAGTATAAAACAAAACCTAGATTTACCTTGTATACCAAAGACTAGATTTATATTGTATACCAAAATCTAGATTTATACAATATACCAAAACCTAGATTTTAATACCGTACACCAAAACCTATATTGTAATGCACAACCTACATTTTAATATCGTACACCAAAACCTAGATTTATATCTCATACCAAAACTTAGATTAATATCCTTTACCAAAATCTAGATTAAAGCCTATACCAAAACCTAGATTGATATTGCTTACCAAAACCTAGATTTATATCGCATACCAAAACCTAGATTTATATCGCACACCAAAACCTAGAATTATGCAGTATAAAACAAAACCTAGATTTATCTTGTATACCAAAGCCTAGATTTATATTGTATACCAAAATCTAGATTTATACCATATACCAAAACCTAGATTTTAATACAGTACACCAAAACCTATATTGTAATGCACAACCTAGATTTTAATATCGTACACCAAAACCTAGATTTATATCTCATACCAAAACCTAGATTAATATCCTTTACCAAAATCTAGATTAAAGCCTATACCAAAACCTAGATTGATATTGCTTACCAAAACCTAGATTTATATTGCATACCAAAACCTAGATTTATATCGCACACCAAAACCTAGAATTATGCAGTATAAAACAAAACCTAGATTTACCTTGTATACCAAAGACTAGATTTATATTGTATACCAAAATCTAGATTTATACAATATACCAAAACCTAGATTTTAATACCGTACACCAAAACCTATATTGTAATGCACAACCTACATTTTAATATCGTACACCAAAACCTAGATTTATATCTCATACCAAAACCTAGATTAATATCCTTTACCAAAATCTAGATTAAAGCCTATACCAAAACCTAGATTGATATTGCTTACCAAAACCTAGATTTATATCGCATACCAAAACCTAGATTTTAATACCGTACACCAAAACCTATATTATAAGGCACAACCTAGATTTTAATATCGTACACCAAAACCTAGATTTATATCTCATACCAAAACCTAGATTAATATCCTTTACCAAAATCTAGATTAAAGCCTATACCAAAACCTAGATTGATATTGCTTACCAAAACCTAGATTTATATCGCATACCAAAACCTAGATTTATATCGCACACCAAAACCTAGAATTATGCAGTATAAAACAAAACCTAGATTTACCTTGTATACCAAAGCCTAGATTTATATTGTATACCAAAATCTAGATTTATACAATATACCAAAACCTAGATTTTAATACCGTACACCAAAACCTATATTGTAATGCACAACCTACATTTTAATATCGTACACCAAAACCTAGATTTATATCTCATACCAAAACCTAGATTAATATCCTTTACCAAAATCTAGATTAAAGCCTATACCAAAACCTAGATTGATATTGCTTACCAAAACCTAGATTTATATCGCATACCAAAACCTAGATTTTAATACCGTACACCAAAACCTATATTATAAGGCACAACCTAGATTTT
Source organism: Bathymodiolus brooksi (assembly GCA_963680875.1). Lineage (NCBI taxonomy): Eukaryota > Metazoa > Mollusca > Bivalvia > Mytilida > Modiolidae > Bathymodiolus > Bathymodiolus brooksi. The sequence goes on from OY804576.1 coordinate 92,144,057, forward strand.
AATATCGTACACCAAAACCTAGATTTATATCTCATACCAAAACCTAGATTAATATCCTTTACCAAAATCTAGATTAAAGCGTATACCAAAACCTAGATTGATATTGCTTACCAAAACCTAGATTTATATCGCATACCAAAACCTAGATTTTAATACCATACACCAAAACCTATATTGTAAGGCACAACCTAGATTTTAATATCGTACACCAAAACCTAGATTTATATCTCATACCAAAACCTAGATTAATATCCTTTACCAAAATCTAGATTAAAGCCTATGCCAAAACCTAGATTGATATTGCTTACCAAAACCTAGATTTATATCGCATACCAAAACCTAGATTTTAATACCGTACACCAAAACCTATATTGTAAGGCACAACCTAGATTTTAATATCGTACACCAAAACCTAGATTTATATCTCATACCAAAATCTAGATTAATATCCTTTACCAAAATCTAGATTAAAGCCTATACCAAAACCTAGATTGATATTGCTTACCAAAACCTAGATTTATATCGCATACCAAAATCCAGATTTTAATACCGTACACCAAAACCTATATTGTAATGCACAACCTAGATTTTAATATCGTACACCATCTAGATTAAAGCCTATACCAAAACCTATATTGATATTGCTTACCAAAACCTAAATTTATATCGCATATCAAAACCTAGATTTTAATACCGTACACCAAATCCTATATTGTAATGCACAACCTATATTTTAATATCGTACACCAAAACCTAGATTTATATCTCATACCAAAACCTAAATTAATATCCTTTACCAAAATCTAGATTAAAGCCTATACCAAAACCTAGATTGATATTGCTTACCAAAACCTAGATTTATATCGCATACCAAAACCTAGATTTATATCGCATACCAAAACCTAGATTTTAATACCGTACACCAAAACCTATATTGTAAGGCACAACCTAGATTTTAATATCGTACACCATCTAGATTAAAGCCTATACCAAAACCTAGATTGATATTGCTTACCAAAACCTAGATTTATATCGCATACCAAAACCTAGATTTTAATACCGTACACCAAAACCTATATTGTAATGCACAACCTAGATTTTAATATCGTACACCAAAACCTAGTTTTATATCTCATACCAAAACCTAGATTAATATCCTTTACCAAAATCTAGATTAAAGCCTATACCAAAACCTAGATTGATATTGCTTACCAAAACCTAGATTTATATCGCATACCAAAACCTAGATTTTAATACCGTACACCAAAACATATATTGTAAGGCACAACCTAGATTTTAATATCGTACACCAAAACCTAGATTTATATCTCATACCAAAACCTAGATTAATATCCTTTACCAAAATCTAGATTAAAGCCTATACCAAAACCTAGATTGATATTGCTTATCAAAACCTAGATTTATATCGCATACCAAAACCTAGATTTTAATACCGTACACCAAAACCTATATTGTATGGCACAACCTAGATTTTAATATCGTACACCAAAACCTAGATTTATATCTTATACCAAAACCTAGATTAATATCCTTTACCAAAATCTAGATTAAAGCCTATACCAAAACCTAGATTGATATTGCTTACCAAAACCTAGATTTATATCGCATACCAAAACCTAGATTTATATCGCACACCAAAACCTAGAATTATGCAGTATAAAACAAAACCTAGATTTACCTTGTATACCAAAGACTAGATTTATATTGTATACCAAAATCTAGATTTATACAATATACCAAAACCTAGATTTTAATACCGTACACCAAAACCTATATTGTAATGCACAACCTACATTTTAATATCGTACACCAAAACCTAGATTTATATCTCATACCAAAACTTAGATTAATATCCTTTACCAAAATCTAGATTAAAGCCTATACCAAAACCTAGATTGATATTGCTTACCAAAACCTAGATTTATATCGCATACCAAAACCTAGATTTATATCGCACACCAAAACCTAGAATTATGCAGTATAAAACAAAACCTAGATTTATCTTGTATACCAAAGCCTAGATTTATATTGTATACCAAAATCTAGATTAATACCATATACCAAAACCTAGATTTTAATACAGTACACCAAAACCTATATTGTAATGCACAACCTAGATTTTAATATCGTACACCAAAACCTAGATTTATATCTCATACCAAAACCTAGATTAATATCCTTTACCAAAATCTAGATTAAAGCCTATACCAAAACCTAGATTGATATTGCTTACCAAAACCTAGATTTATATCGCATACCAAAACCTAGATTTATATCGCACACCAAAACCTAGAATTATGCAGTATAAAACAAAACCTAGATTTACCTTGTATACCAAAGACTAGATTTATATTGTATACCAAAATCTAGATTTATACAATATACCAAAACCTAGATTTTAATACCGTACACCAAAACCTATATTGTAATGCACAACCTACATTTTAATATCGTACACCAAAACCTAGATTTATATCTCATACCAAAACCTAGATTAATATCCTTTACCAAAATCTAGATTAAAGCCTATACCAAAACCTAGATTGATATTGCTTACCAAAACCTAGATTTATATCGCATACCAAAACCTAGATTTTAATACCGTACACCAAAACCTATATTATAAGGCACAACTTAGATTTTAATATCGTACACCAAAACCTAGATTTATATCTCATACCAAAACCTAGATTAATATCCTTTACCAAAATCTAGATTAAAGCCTATACCAAAACCTAGATTGATATTGCTTACCAAAACCTAGATTTATATCGCATACCAAAACCTAGATTTATATCGCACACCAAAACCTAGAATTATGCAGTATAAAACAAAACCTAGATTTACCTTGTATACCAAAGCCTAGATTTATATTGTATACCAAAATCTAGATTTATACAATATACCAAAACCTAGATTTTAATACCGTACACCAAAACCTATATTGTAATGCACAACCTACATTTTAATATCGTACACCAAAACCTAGATTTATATCTCATACCAAAACCTAGATTAATATCCTTTACCAAAATCTAGATTAAAGCCTATACCAAAACCTAGATTGATATTGCTTACCAAAACCTAGATTTATATCGCATACCAAAACCTAGATTTTAATACCGTACACCAAAACCTATATTATAAGGCACAACCTAGATTTTAATATCGTACACCAAAACCTAGATTTATATCTCATACCAAAACCTAGATTAATATCCTTTACCAAAATCTAGATTAAAGCCTATACCAAAACCTAGATTGATATTGCTTACCAAAACCTAGATTTATATCGCATACCAAAACCTAGATTTTAATACCATACACCAAAACCTATATTGTAAGGCACAACCTAGATTTTAATATCGTACACCAAAACCTAGATTTATATCTCATACCAAAACCTAGATTAATATCCTTTACCAAAATCTAGATTAAAGCCTATGCCAAAACCTAGATTGATATTGCTTACCAAAACCTAGATTTATATCGCATACCAAAACCTAGATTTTAATACCGTACACCAAAACCTATATTGTAAGGCACAACCTAGATTTTAATATCGTACACCAAAACCTAGATTTATATCTCATACCAAAACCTAGATTAATATCCTTTACCAAAATCTAGATTAAAGCCTATACCAAAACCTAGATTGATATTGCTTACCAAAACCTAGATTTATATCGCATACCAAAATCCAGATTTTAATACCGTACACCAAAACCTATATTGTAATGCACAACCTAGATTTTAATATCGTACACCATCTAGATTAAAGCCTATACCAAAACCTAGATTGATATTGCTTACCAAAACCTAAATTTATATCGCATATCAAAACCTAGATTTTAATACCGTACACCAAATCCTATATTGTAATGCACAACCTAGATTTTAATATCGTACACCAAAACCTAGATTTATATCTCATACCAAAACCTAAATTAATATCCTTTACCAAAATCTAGATTAAAGCCTATACCAAAACCTAGATTGATATTGCTTACCAAAACCTAGATTTATATCGCATACCAAAACCTAGATTTATATCGCATACCAAAACCTAGATTTTAATACCGTACACCAAAACCTATATTGTAAGGCACAACCTAGATTTTAATATCGTACACCAAAACCTAGATTTATATCTCATACCAAAACCTAGATTAATATCCTTTACCAAAATCTAGATTAAAGCCTATACCAAAACCTAGATTGATATTGCTTATCAAAACCTAGATTTATATCGCATACCAAAACCTAGATTTTAATACCGTACACCAAAACCTATATTGTATGGCACAACCTAGATTTTAATATCGTACACCAAAACCTAGATTTATATCTTATACCAAAACCTAGATTAATATCCTTTACCAAAATCTAGATTAAAGCCTATACCAAAACCTAGATTGATATTGCTTACCAAAACCTAGATTTATATCGCATACCAAAACCTAGATTTATATCGCACACCAAAACCTAGAATTATGCAGTATAAAACAAAACCTAGATTTACCTTGTATACCAAAGACTAGATTTATATTGTATTCCAAAATCTAGATTTATACAATATACCAAAACCTAGATTTTAATACCGTACACCAAAACCTATATTGTAATGCACAACCTACATTTTAATATCGTACACCAAAACCTAGATTTATATCTCATACCAAAACTTAGATTAATATCCTTTACCAAAATCTAGATTAAAGCCTATACCAAAACCTAGATTGATATTGCTTACCAAAACCTAGATTTATATCGCATACCAAAACCTAGATTTATATCGCACACCAAAACCTAGAATTATGCAGTATAAAACAAAACCTAGATTTATCTTGTATACCAAAGCCTAGATTTATATTGTATACCAAAATCTAGATTTATACCATATACCAAAACCTAGATTTTAATACAGTACACCAAAACCTATATTGTAATGCACAACCTAGATTTTAATATCGTACACCAAAACCTAGATTTATATCTCATACCAAAACCTAGATTAATATCCTTTACCAAAATCTAGATTAAAGCCTATACCAAAACCTAGATTGATATTGCTTACCAAAACCTAGATTTATATCGCATACCAAAACCTAGATTTTAATACCGTACACCAAAACCTATATTATAAGGCACAACCTAGATTTTAATATCGTACACCAAAACCTAGATTTATATCTCATACCAAAACCTAGATTAATATCCTTTACCAAAATCTAGATTAAAGCCTATACCAAAACCTAGATTGATATTGCTTACCAAAACCTAGATTTATATCGCATACCAAAACCTAGATTTATATCGCACACCAAAACCTAGAATTATGCAGTATAAAACAAAACCTAGATTTACCTTGTATACCAAAGCCTAGATTTATATTGTATACCAAAATCTAGATTTATACAATATACCAAAACCTAGATTTTAATACCGTACACCAAAACCTATATTGTAATGCACAACCTACATTGTAATATCGTACACCAAAACCTAGATTTATATCTCATACCAAAACCTAGATTAATATCCTTTACCAAAATCTAGATTAAAGCCTATACCAAAACCTAGATTGATATTGCTTACCAAAACCTAGATTTATATCGCATACCAAAACCTAGATTTTAATACCGTACACCAAAACCTATATTATAAGGCACAACCTAGATTTTAATATCGTACACCAAAACCTAGATTTATATCTCATACCAAAACCTAGATTAATATCCTTTACCAAAATCTAGATTAAAGCCTATACCAAAACCTAGATTGATATTGCTTACCAAAACCTAGATTTATATCGCATACCAAAACCTAGATTTTAATACCATACACCAAAACCTATATTGTAAGGCACAACCTAGATTTTAATATCGTACACCAAAACCTAGATTTATATCTCATACCAAAACCTAGATTAATATCCTTTACCAAAATCTAGATTAAAGCCTATGCCAAAACCTAGATTGATATTGCTTACCAAAACCTAGATTTATTTCGCATACCAAAACCTAGATTTTAATACCGTACACCAAAACCTATATTGTAAGGCACAACCTAGATTTTAATATCGTACACCAAAACCTAGATTTATATCTCATACCAAAACCTAGATTAATATCCTTTACCAAAATCTAGATTAAAGCCTATACCAAAACCTAGATTGATATTGCTTACCAAAACCTAGATTTATATCGCAAACCAAAATCCAGATTTTAATACCGTACACCAAAACCTATATTGTAATGCACAACCTAGATTTTAATATCGTACACCATCTAGATTAAAGCCTATACCAAAACCTAGATTGATATTGCTTACCAAAACCTAAATTTATATCGCATATCAAAACCTAGATTTTAATACCGTACACCAAATCCTATATTGTAATGCACAACCTAGATTTTAATATCGTACACCAAAACCTAGATTTATATCTCATACCAAAACCTAAATTAATATCCTTTACCAAAATCTAGATTAAAGCCTATACCAAAACCTAGATTGATATTGCTTACCAAAACCTAGATTTATATCGCATACCAAAACCTAGATTTATATCGCATACCAAAACCTAGATTTTAATACCGTACACCAAAACCTATATTGTAAGGCACAACCTAGATTTTAATATCGTACACCAAAACCTAGATTTATATCTCATACCAAAACCTAGATTAATATCCTTTACCAAAATCTAGATTAAAGCCTATACCAAAACCTAGATTGATATTGCTTACCAAAACCTAGATTTATATCGCATACCAAAACCTAGATTTTAATACCGTACACCAAAACCTATATTGTAAGGCACAACCTAGATTTTAATATCGTACACCAAAACCTAGATTTATATCTCATACCAAAACCTAGATTAATATCCTTTACCAAAATCTAGATTAAAGCCTATACCAAAACCTAGATTGATATTGCTTACCAAAACCTAGATTTATATCGCATACCAAAACCTAGATTTTAATACCGTACACCAAAACCTATATTGTAAGGCACAACCTAGATTTTAATATCATACACCAAAACCTAGATTTATATCTCATACCAAAACCTAGATTAATATCCTTTACCAAAATCTAGATTAAAGCCTATACCAAAACCTAGATTGATATTGCTTATCAAAACCTAGATTTATATCGCATACCAAAACCTAGATTTTAATACCGTACACCAAAACCTATATTGTATGGCACAACCTAGATTTTAATATCGTACACCAAAACCTAGATTTATATCTTATACCAAAACCTAGATTAATATCCTTTACCAAAATCTAGATTAAAGCCTATACCAAAACCTAGATTGATATTGCTTACCAAAACCTAGATTTATATCGCATACCAAAACCTAGATTTATATCGCACACCAAAACCTAGAATTATGCAGTATAAAACAAAACCTAGATTTACCTTGTATACCAAAGACTAGATTTATATTGTATACCAAAATCTAGATTTATACAATATACCAAAACCTAGATTTTAATACCGTACACCAAAACCTATATTGTAATGCACAACCTACATTTTAATATCGTACACCAAAACCTAGATTTATATCTCATACCAAAACCTAGATTAATATCCTTTACCAAAATCTAGATTAAAGCCTATACCAAAACCTAGATTGATATTGCTTACCAAAACCTAGATTTATATCGCATACCAAAACCTAGATTTATATTGCACACCAAAACCTAGAATTATGCAGTATAAAACAAAACCTAGATTTACCTTGTATACCAAAGCCTAGATTTATATTGTATACCAAAATCTAGATTTATACCATATACCAAAACCTAGATTTTAATACAGTACACCAAAACCTATATTGTAATGCACAACCTAGATTTTAATATCGTACACCAAAACCTAGATTTATATCTCATACCAAAACCTAGATTAATATCCTTTACCAAAATCTAGATTAAAGCCTATACCAAAACCTAGATTAATATCCTTTACCAAAATCTAGATTAAAGCCTATACCAAAACCTAGATTGATATTGCTTACCAAAACCTAGATTTATATCGCATACCAAAACCTAGATTTTAATACCGTACACCAAAACCTATATTGTAAGGCACAACCTAGATTTTAATATCGTACACCAAAACCTAGATTTATATCTCATACCAAAACCTAGATTAATATCCTTTACCAAAATCTAGATTAAAGCCTATACCAAAACCTAGATTGATATTGCTTACCAAAACCTAGATTTATATCGCATACCAAAACCTAGATTTTAATACCGTACACCAAAACCTATATTGTAAGGCACAACCTAGATTTTAATATCGTACACCAAAACCTAGATTTATATCTCATACCAAAACCTAGATTAATATCCTTTACCAAAATCTAGATTAAAGCCTATACCAAAACCTAGATTGATATTGCTTACCAAAACCTAGATTTATATCGCATACCAAAACCTAGATTTTAATACCGTACACCAAAACCTATATTGTAAGGCACAACCTAGATTTTAATATCGTACACCAAAACCTAGATTTATATCTCATACCAAAACCTAGATTAATATCCTTTACCAAAATCTAGATTAAAGCCTATACCAAAACCTAGATTGATATTGCTTACCAAAACCTAGATTTATATCGCATACCAAAACCTAGATTTATATCGCACACCAAAACCTAGAATTATGCAGTATAAAACAAAACCTAGATTTACCTTGTATACCAAAGACTAGATTTATATTGTATACCAAAATCTAGATTTATACAATATACCAAAACCTAGATTTTAATACCGTACACCAAAACCTATATTGTAATGCACAACCTACATTTTAATATCGTACACCAAAACCTAGATTTATATCTCATACCAAAACCTAGATTAATATCCTTTACCAAAATCTAGATTAAAGCCTATACCAAAACCTAGATTGATATTGCTTACCAAAACCTAGATTTATATCGCATACCAAAACCTAGATTTATATCGCACAGCAAAACCTAGAATTATGCAGTATAAAACAAAACCTAGATTTACCTTGTATACCAAAGCCTAGATTTATATTGTATACCAAAATCTAGATTTATACAATATACCAAAAGCTAGATTTTAATACCGTACACCAAAACCTATATTGTAATGCACAACCTAGATTTTAATATCGTACACCAAAACCTAGATTTATATCTCATACCAAAACCTAGATTAATATCCTTTACCAAAATCTAGATTAAAGCCTATACCAAAACCTAGATTGATATTGCTTACCAAAACCTAGATTTATATCGCATACCAAAACCTAGATTTTAATACCGTACACCAAATTCTATATTATAAGGCACAACCTAGATTTTAATATCGTACACCAAAACCTAGATTTATATCTCATACCAAAACCTAGATTAATATCCTTTACCAAAATCTAGATTAAAGCCTATACCAAAACCTAGATTGATATTGCTTACCAAAACCTAGATTTATATCTTATACCAAAATCTAGATTTATATCGCACACCAAAACCTAGAATTATGCAGTATAAAACAAAACCTAGATTTACCTTGTATACCAAAGACTAGATTTATATTGTATACCAAAATCTAGATTTATACAATATACCAAAACCTAGATTTTAATACCGTACACCAAAACCTATATTGTAATGCACAACCTAGATTTTAATATCGTACACCAAAACCTAGATTTATATCTCATACCAAAACCTAGATTAATATCCTTTATCAAAATCTAGATTAAAGCCTATACCAAAACCTAGATTGATATTGCTTACCAAAACCTAGATTTATATCGCATACCAAAATCTAGATTTATATCGCACACCAAAACCTAGAATTATGCAGTATAAAACAAAACCTAGATTTACCTTGTATACCAAAGACTAGATTTATATTGTATACCAAAATCTAAATTTATACAATATACCAAAACCTAGATTTTAATACCGTACACCAAAACCTATATTGTAAGGCACAACCTAGATTTTAATATCGTACACCAAAACCTAGATTTATATCTCATACCAAAACCTAGATTAATATCCTTTACCAAAATCTAGATTAAAGCCTATACCAAAACCTAGATTGATATTGCTTACCAAAACCTAGATTTATATCGCATACCAAAACCTAGATTTATATCACACACCAAAACCTAGAATTATGCAGTATAAAACAAAATTCTAGATTTACCTTGTATACCAAAGCCTAGATTTATATTGTATACCAAAATCTAGATTTATACAATATACCAAAACCTAGATTTTAATACCGTACACCAAAACCTATATTGTAATGCACAACCTAGATTTTAATATCGTACACCAAAACCTAGATTTATATCTCATACCAAAACCTAGATTAATATCCTTTACCAAAATCTAGATTAAAGCCTATACCAAAACCTAGATTGATATTGCTTACCAAAACCTAGATTTATATCGCATACCAAAACCTAGATTTTAATACCGTACACCAAAACCTATATTGTAAGGCACAACCTACATTTTAATATCGTACACCAAAACCTAGATTTATATCTCATACCAAAACCTAGATTAATATCCTTTACCAAAATCTAGATTAAAGCCTATACCAAAACCTAGATTGATATTGCTTACCAAAACCTAGATTTATATCGCATACCAAAACCTAGATTTATATCGCACACCAAAACCTAGAATTATGCAGTATAAAACAAAACCTAGATTTACCTTGTATACCAAAGACTAGATTTATATTGTATACCAAAATCTAGATTTATACAATATACCAAAACCTAGATTTTAATACCGTACACCAAAACCTATATTGTAATGCACAACCTACATTTTAATATCGTACACCAAAACCTAGATTTATATCTCATACCAAAACCTAGATTAATATCCTTTACCAAAATCTAGATTAAAGCCTATACCAAAACCTAGATTGATATTGCTTACCAAAACCTAGATTTATATCGCATACCAAAACCTAGATTTATATCGCACACCAAAACCTAGAATTATGCAGTATAAAACAAAACCTAGATTTACCTTGTATACCAAAGACTAGATTTATATTGTATACCAAAATCTAGATTTATACAATATACCAAAACCTAGATTTTAATACCGTACACCAAAACCTATATTGTAATGTACAACCTAGATTTTAATATCGTACACCAAAACCTAGATTTATATCTCATACCAAAACCTAGATTAATATCCTTTACCAAAATCTAGATTAAAGCCTAAACCAAAACCTAGATTGTTATTGCTTACCAAAACCTAGATTTATATCGCATACCAAAACCTAGATTTTAATACCGTACACCAAAACCTATATTGTAAGGCACAACTTAGATTTTAATATCGTACACCAAAACCTAGATTTATATCTCATACCATAACCTAGATTAATATCCTTTACCAAAATCTAGATTAAAGCCTATACCAAAACCTAGATTGATATTGCTTACCAAAACCTAGATTTATATCGCATACCAAAACCTAGATTTTAATACCGTACACCAAAACCTATATTGTAATGCACAACCTACATTTTAATATCGTACACCAAAACCTAGATTTATATCTCATACCAAAACCTAGATTAATATCCTTTACCAAAATCTAGATTAAAGCCTATACCAAAACCTAGATTGATATTGCTTACCAAAACCTAGATTTATATCGCATACCAAAACCTAGATTTATATCGCACACCAAAACCTAGAATTATGCAGTATAAAACAAAACCTAGATTTACCTTGTATACCAAAGACTAGATTTATATTGTATACCAAAATCTAGATTTATACAATATACCAAAACCTAGATTTTAATACCGTACACCAAAACCTATATTGTAATGTACAACCTAGATTTTAATATCGTACACCAAAACCTAGATTTATAGCTCATACCAAAACCTAGATTAATATCCTTTACCAAAATCTAGATTAAAGCCTAAACCAAAACCTAGATTGTTATTGCTTACCAAAACCTAGATTTATATCGCATACCAAAACCTAGATTTTAATACCGTACACCAAAACCTATATTGTAAGGCACAACTTAGATTTTAATATCGTACACCAAAACCTAGATTTATATCTCATACCAAAACCTAGATTAATATCCTTTACCAAAATCTAGATTAAAGCCTATACCAAAACCTAGATTGATATTGCTTACCAAAACCTAGATTTATATCGCATACCAAAACCTAGATTTTAATACCGTACACCAAAACCTATATTGTAAGGCACAACCTACATTTTAATATCGTACACCAAAACCTAGATTTATATCTCATACCAAAACCTAGATTAATATCCTTTACCAAAATCTAGATTAAAGCCTATACCAAAACCTAGATTGATATTGCTTACCAAAACCTAGATTTATATCGCATACCAAAACCTAGATTTTAATACCGTACACCAAAACCTATATTGTAAGGCACAACCTAGATTTTAATATCGTACACCAAAACCTAGATTTATATCTCATACCAAAACCTAGATTAATATCCTTTACCAAAATCTAGATTAAAGCCTATACCAAAACCTAGATTGATATTGCTTACCAAAACCTAGATTTATATCGCATACCAAAACCTAGATTTATATCGCACACCAAAACCTAGAATTATGCAGTATAAAACAAAACCTAGATTTACCTTGTATACCAAAGACTAGATTTATATTGTATACCAAAATCTAGATTTATACAATATACCAAAACCTAGATTTTAATACCGTACACCAAAACCTATATTGTAATGTACAACCTAGATTTTAATATCGTACACCAAAACGTAGATTTATATCTCATACCAAAACCTAGATTAATATCCTTTACCAAAATCTAGATTAAAGCCTATACCAAAACCTAGATTGTTATTGCTTACCAAAACCTAGATTTATATCGCATACCAAAACCTAGATTTTAATACCGTACACCAAAACCTATATTGTAAGGCACAACTTAGATTTTAATATCGTACACCAAAACCTAGATTTATATCTCATACCATAACCTAGATTAATATCCTTTACCAAAATCTAGATTAAAGCCTATACCAAAACCTAGATTGATATTGCTTACCAAAACCTAGATTTATATCGCATACCAAAACCTAGATTTTAATACCGTACACCAAAACCTATATTGTAATGCACAACCTACATTTTAATATCGTACACCAAAACCTAGATTTATATCTCATACCAAAACCTAGATTAATATCCTTTACCAAAATCTAGATTAAAGCCTATACCAAAACCTAGATTGATATTGCTTACCAAAACCTAGATTTATATCGCATACCAAAACCTAGATTTATATCGCACACCAAAACCTAGAATTATGCAGTATAAAACAAAACCTAGATTTACCTTGTATACCAAAGACTAGATTTATATTGTATACCAAAATCTAGATTTATACAATATACCAAAACCTAGATTTTAATACCGTACACCAAAACCTATATTGTAATGTACAACCTAGATTTTAATATCGTACACCAAAACCTAGATTTATAGCTCATACCAAAACCTAGATTAATATCCTTTACCAAAATCTAGATTAAAGCCTAAACCAAAACCTAGATTGTTATTGCTTACCAAAACCTAGATTTATATCGCATACCAAAACCTAGATTTTAATACCGTACACCAAAACCTATATTGTAAGGCACAACTTAGATTTTAATATCGTACACCAAAACCTAGATTTATATCTCATACCATAACCTAGATTAATATCCTTTACCAAAATCTAGATTAAAGCCTATACCAAAACCTAGATTGATATTGCTTACCAAAACCTAGATTTATATCGCATACCAAAACCTAGATTTTAATACCGTACACCAAAACCTATATTGTAATGCACAACCTACATTTTAATATCGTACACCAAAACCTAGATTTATATCTCATACCAAAACCTAGATTAATATCCTTTACCAAAATCTAGATTAAAGCCTATACCAAAACCTAGATTGATATTGCTTACCAAAACCTAGATTTATATCGCATACCAAAACCTAGATTTATATCGCACACCAAAACCTAGAATTATGCAGTATAAAACAAAACCTAGATTTACCTTGTATACCAAAGACTAGATTTATATTGTATACCAAAATCTAGATTTATACAATATACCAAAACCTAGATTTTAATACCGTACACCAAAACCTATATTGTAATGTACAACCTAGATTTTAATATCGTACACCAAAACCTAGATTTATAGCTCATACCAAAACCTAGATTAATATCCTTTACCAAAATCTAGATTAAAGCCTAAACCAAAACCTAGATTGTTATTGCTTACCAAAACCTAGATTTATATCGCATACCAAAACCTAGATTTTAATACCGTACACCAAAACCTATATTGTAAGGCACAACTTAGATTTTAATATCGTACACCAAAACCTAGATTTATATCTCATACCAAAACCTAGATTAATATCCTTTACCAAAATCTAGATTAAAGCCTATACCAAAACCTAGATTGATATTGCTTACCAAAACCTAGATTTATATCGCATACCAAAACCTAGATTTTAATACCGTACACCAAAACCTATATTGTAAGGCACAACCTACATTTTAATATCGTACACCAAAACCTAGATTTATATCTCATACCAAAACCTAGATTAATATCCTTTACCAAAATCTAGATTAAAGCCTATACCAAAACCTAGATTGATATTGCTTACCAAAACCTAGATTTATATCGCATACCAAAACCTAGATTTTAATACCGTACACCAAAACCTATATTGTAAGGCACAACCTAGATTTTAATATCGTACACCAAAACCTAGATTTATATCTCATACCAAAACCTAGATTAATATCCTTTACCAAAATCTAGATTAAAGCCTATACCAAAACCTAGATTGATATTGCTTACCAAAACCTAGATTTATATCGCATACCAAAACCTAGATTTATATCGCACACCAAAACCTAGAATTATGCAGTATAAAACAAAACCTAGATTTACCTTGTATACCAAAGACTAGATTTATATTGTATACCAAAATCTAGATTTATACAATATACCAAAACCTAGATTTTAATACCGTACACCAAAACCTATATTGTAATGTACAACCTAGATTTTAATATCGTACACCAAAACCTAGATTTATATCTCATACCAAAACCTAGATTAATATCCTTTACCAAAATCTAGATTAAAGCCTATACCAAAACCTAGATTGTTATTGCTTACCAAAACCTAGATTTATATCGCATACCAAAACCTAGATTTTAATACCGTACACCAAAACCTATATTGTAAGGCACAACTTAGATTTTAATATCGTACACCAAAACCTAGATTTATATCTCATACCATAACCTAGATTAATATCCTTTACCAAAATCTAGATTAAAGCCTATACCAAAACCTAGATTGATATTGCTTACCAAAACCTAGATTTATATCGCATACCAAAACCTAGATTTTAATACCGTACACCAAAACCTATATTGTAATGCACAACCTACATTTTAATATCGTACACCAAAACCTAGATTTATATCTCATACCAAAACCTAGATTAATATCCTTTACCAAAATCTAGATTAAAGCCTATACCAAAACCTAGATTGATATTGCTTACCAAAACCTAGATTTATATCGCATACCAAAACCTAGATTTATATCGCACACCAAAACCTAGAATTATGCAGTATAAAACAAAACCTAGATTTACCTTGTATACCAAAGACTAGATTTATATTGTATACCAAAATCTAGATTTATACAATATACCAAAACCTAGATTTTAATACCGTACACCAAAACCTATATTGTAATGTACAACCTAGATTTTAATATCGTACACCAAAACCTAGATTTATAGCTCATACCAAAACCTAGATTAATATCCTTTACCAAAATCTAGATTAAAGCCTAAACCAAAACCTAGATTGTTATTGCTTACCAAAACCTAGATTTATATCGCATACCAAAACCTAGATTTTAATACCGTACACCAAAACCTATATTGTAAGGCACAACTTAGATTTTAATATCGTACACCAAAACCTAGATTTATATCTCATACCAAAACCTAGATTAATATCCTTTACCAAAATCTAGATTAAAGCCTATACCAAAACCTAGATTGATATTGCTTACCAAAACCTAGATTTATATCGCATACCAAAACCTAGATTTTAATACCGTACACCAAAACCTATATTGTAAGGCACAACCTAGATTTTAATATCGTACACCAAAACCTAGATTTATATCTCATACCAAAACCTAGATTAATATCCTTTACCAAAATCTAGATTAAAGCCTATACCAAAACCTAGATTGATATTGCTTACCAAAACCTAGATTTATATCGCATACCAAAACCTAGATTTTAATACCGTACACCAAAACCTATATTGTAATGCACAACCTAGATTTTAATATCGTACACCAAAACCTAGATTTATATCTCATACCAAAACCTAGATTAATATCCTTTACCAAAATCTAGATTAAAGCCTATACCAAAACCTAGATTGATATTGCTTACCAAAACCTAGATTTATATCGCATACCAAAACCTAGATTTATATCGCACACCAAAACCTAGAATTATGCAGTATAAAACAAAACCTAGATTTACCTTGTATACCAAAGACTAGATTTATATTGTATACCAAAATCTAGATTTATACAATATACCAAAACCTAGATTTTAATACCGTACACCAAAACCTATATTGTAATGCACAACCTACATTTTAATATCGTACACCAAAACCTAGATTTATATCTCATACCAAAACCTAGATTAATATCCTTTACCAAAATCTAGATTAAAGCCTATACCAAAACCTAGATTGATATTGCTTACCAAAACCTAGATTTATATCGCATACCAAAACCTAGATTTATATCGCACAGCAAAAGCTAGAATTATGCAGTATAAAACAAAACCTAGATTTACCTTGTATACCAAAGCCTAGATTTATATTGTATACCAAAATCTAGATTTATACAATATACCAAAAGCTAGATTTTAATACCGTACACCAAAACCTATATTGTAATGCACAACCTACATTTTAATATCGTACACCAAAACCTAGATTTATATCTCATACCAAAACCTAGATTAATATCCTTTACCAAAATCTAGATTAAAGCCTATACCAAAACCTAGATTAATATCCTTTACCAAAATCTAGATTAAAGCCTATACCAAAACCTAGATTGATATTGCTTACCAAAACCTAGATTTATATCGCATACCAAAACCTAGATTTTAATACCGTACACCAAAACCTATATTGTAAGGCACAACCTAGATTTTAATATCGTACACCAAAACCTAGATTTATATCTCATACCAAAACCTAGTTTAATATCCTTTACCAAAATCTAGATTAAAGCCTATACCAAAACCTAGATTGATATTGCTTACCAAAACCTAGATTTATATCGCATACCAAAACCTAGATTTATATCGCACACCAAAACCTAGAATTATGCAGTATAAAACAAAACCTAGATTTACCTTGTATACCAAAGACTAGATTTATATTGTATACCAAAATCTAGATTTATACCATATACCAAAACCTAGATTTTAATACCGTACACCAAAACCTATATTGTAATGCACAACCTACATTTTAATATCGTACACCAAAACCTAGATTTATATCTCATACCAAAACCTAGATTAATATCCTTTACCAAAATCTAGATTAAAGCCTATACCAAAACCTAGATTGATATTGCTTACCAAAACCTAGATTTATATCGCATACCAAAACCTAGATTTATATCGCACACCAAAACCTAGAATTATGCAGTATAAAACAAAACCTAGATTTACCTTGTATACCAAAGCCTAGATTTATATTGTATACCAAAATCTAGATTTATACAATATACCAAAAGCTAGATTTTAATACCGTACACCAAAACCTATATTGTAATGCACAACCTAGATTTTAATATCGTACACCAAAACCTAGATTTATATCTCATACCAAAACCTAGATTAATATCCTTCACCAAAATCTAGATTAAAGCCTATACCAAAACCTAGATTGATATTGCTTACCAAAACCTAGATTTATATCGCATACCAAAACCTAGATTTTAATACCGTACACCAAAACCTATATTATAACGCACAACCTAGATTTTAATATCGTACACCAAAACCTAGATTTATATCTCATACCAAAACCTAGATTAATATCCTTTACCAAAATCTAGATTATAGCCTATACCAAAACCTAGATTGATATTGCTTACCAAAACCTAGATTTATATCTTATACCAAAATCTAGATTTATATCGCACACCAAAACCTAGAATTATGCAGTATAAAACAAAACCTAGATTTACCTTGTATACCAAAGACTAGATTTATATTGTATACCAAAATCTAGATTTATACAATATACCAAAACCTAGATTTTAATACCGTACACCAAAACCTATATTGTAATGCACAACCTAGATTTTAATATCGTACACCAAAACCTAGATTTATATCTCATACCAAAACCTAGATTAATATCCTTTACCAAAATCTAGATTAAAGCCTATACCAAAACCTAGATTGATATTGCTTACCAAAACCTAGATTTATATCGCATACCAAAACCTAGATTTTAATACCGTACACCAAAACCTATATTGTAAGGCACAACCTAGATTTTAATATCGTACACCAAAACCTAGATTTATATCTCATACCAAAACCTAGATTAATATCCTTTACCAAAATCTAGATTAAAGCCTATACCAAAACCTAGATTGATATTGCTTACCAAAACCTAGATTTATATCGCATACCAAAACCTAGATTTTAATACCGTACACCAAAACCTATATTGTAATGCACAACCTACATTTTAATATCGTACACCAAAACCTAGATTTATATCTCATACCAAAACCTAGATTAATATCCTTTACCAAAATCTAGATTAAAGCCTATACCAAAACCTAGATTGATATTGCTTACCAAAACCTAGATTTATATCGCATACCAAAACCTAGATTTTAATACCGTACACCAAAACCTATATTGTAAGGCACAACCTAGATTTTAATATCGTACACCAAAACCTAGATTTATATCTCATACCAAAACCTAGATTAATATCCTTTACCAAAATCTAGATTAAAGCCTATACCAAAACCTAGATTGATATTGCTTACCAAAACCTTGATTTATATCGCATACCAAAACCTAGATTTTAATACCGTACACCAAAACCTATATTGTAAGGCACAACCTAGATTTTAATATCGTACACCAAAACCTAGATTTATATCTCATACCAAAACCTAGATTATTATCCTTTACCAAAATCTAGATTAAAGCCTATACCAAAACCTAGATTGATATTGCTTACCAAAACCTAGATTTATATCGCATACCAAAACCTAGATTTATATCGCACACCAAAACCTAGAATTATGCAGTATAAAACAAAACCTAGATTTACCTTGTATACCAAAGACTAGATTTATATTGTATACCAAAATCTAGATTTATACAATATACCAAAACCTAGATTTTAATACCGTACACCAAAACCTATATTGTAATGTACAACCTAGATTTTAATATCGTACACCAAAACCTAGATTTATAGCTCATACCAAAACCTAGATTAATATCCTTTACCAAAATCTAGATTAAAGCCTAAACCAAAACCTAGATTGTTATTGCTTACCAAAACCTAGATTTATATCGCATACCAAAACCTAGATTTTAATACCGTACACCAAAACCTATATTGTAAGGCACAACTTAGATTTTAATATCGTACACCAAAACCTAGATTTATATCTCATACCAAAACCTAGATTAATATCCTTTACCAAAATCTAGATTAAAGCCTATACCAAAACCTAGATTGATATTGCTTACCAAAACCTAGATTTATATCTTATACCAAAATCTAGATTTATATCGCACACCAAAACCTAGAATTATGCAGTATAAAACAAAACCTAGATTTACCTTGTATACCAAAGACTAGATTTATATTGTATACCAAAATCTAGATTTATACAATATACCAAAACCTAGATTTTAATACCGTACACCAAAACCTATATTGTAATGCACAACCTAGATTTTAATATCGTACACCAAAACCTAGATTTATATCTCATACCAAAACCTAGATTAATATCCTTTATCAAAATCTAGATTAAAGCCTATACCAAAACCTAGATTGATATTGCTTACCAAAACCTAGATTTATATCGCATACCAAAATCTAGATTTATATCGCACACCAAAACCTAGAATTATGCAGTATAAAACAAAACCTAGATTTACCTTGTATACCAAAGACTAGATTTATATTGTATACCAAAATCTAAATTTATACAATATACCAAAACCTAGATTTTAATACCGTACACCAAAACCTATATTGTAAGGCACAACCTAGATTTTAATATCGTACACCAAAACCTAGATTTATATCTCATACCAAAACCTAGATTAATATCCTTTACCAAAATCTAGATTAAAGCCTATACCAAAACCTAGATTGATATTGCTTACCAAAACCTAGATTTATATCGCATACCAAAACCTAGATTTATATCACACACCAAAACCTAGAATTATGCAGTATAAAACAAAATTCTAGATTTACCTTGTATACAAAGCCTAGATTTATATTGTATACCAAAATCTAGATTTATACAATATACCAAAACCTAGATTTTAATACCGTACACCAAAACCTATATTGTAATGCACAACCTAGATTTTAATATCGTACACCAAAACCTAGATTTATATCTCATACCAAAACCTAGATTAATATCCTTTACCAAAATCTAGATTAAAGCCTATACCAAAACCTAGATTGATATTGCTTACCAAAACCTAGATTTATATCGCATACCAAAACCTAGATTTTAATACCGTACACCAAAACCTATATTGTAAGGCACAACCTAGATTTTAATATCGTACACCAAAACCTAGATTTATATCTCATACCAAAACCTAGATTAATATCCTTTACCAAAATCTAGATTAAAGCCTATACCAAAACCTAGATTGATATTGCTTACCAAAACCTAGATTTATATCGCATACCAAAACCTAGATTTATATCGCACACCAAAACCTAGAATTATGCAGTATAAAACAAAACCTAGATTTACCTTGTATACCAAAGACTAGATTTATATTGTATACCAAAATCTAGATTTATACAATATACCAAAACCTAGATTTTAATACCGTACACCAAAACCTATATTGTAATGCACAACCTACATTTTAATATCGTACACCAAAACCTAGATTTATATCTCATACCAAAACCTAGATTAATATCCTTTACCAAAATCTAGATTAAAGCCTATACCAAAACCTAGATTGATATTGCTTACCAAAACCTAGATTTATATCGCATACCAAAACCTAGATTTATATCGCACACCAAAACCTAGAATTATGCAGTATAAAACAAAACCTAGATTTACCTTGTATACCAAAGACTAGATTTATATTGTATACCAAAATCTAGATTTATACAATATACCAAAACCTAGATTTTAATACCGTACACCAAAACCTATATTGTAATGTACAACCTAGATTTTAATATCGTACACCAAAACCTAGATTTATAGCTCATACCAAAACCTAGATTAATATCCTTTACCAAAATCTAGATTAAAGCCTAAACCAAAACCTAGATTGTTATTGCTTACCAAAACCTAGATTTATATCTCATACCAAAACCTAGATTAATATCCTTTACCAAAATCTAGATTAAAGCCTAAACCAAAACCTAGATTGTTATTGCTTACCAAAACCTAGATTTATATCGCATACCAAAACCTAGATTTTAATACCGTACACCAAAACCTATATTGTAAGGCACAACTTAGATTTTAATATCGTACACCAAAACCTAGATTTATATCTCATACCAAAACCTAGATTAATATCCTTTACCAAAATCTAGATTAAAGCCTATACCAAAACCTAGATTGATATTGCTTACCAAAACCTAGATTTATATCGCATACCAAAACCTAGATTTTAATACCGTACACCAAAACCTATATTGTAAGGCACAACCTAGATTTTAATATCGTACACCAAAACCTAGATTTATATCTCATACCAAAACCTAGATTAATATCCTTTACCAAAATCTAGATTAAAGCCTATACCAAAACCTAGATTGATATTGCTTACCAAAACCTAGATTTATATCGCATACCAAAACCTAGATTTATATCGCACACCAAAACCTAGAATTATGCAGTATAAAACAAAACCTAGATTTACCTTGTATACCAAAGACTAGATTTATATTGTATACCAAAATCTAGATTTATACAATATACCAAAACCTAGATTTTAATACCGTACACCAAAACCTATATTGTAATGTACAACCTAGATTTTAATATCGTACACCAAAACCTAGATTTATATCTCATACCAAAACCTAGATTAATATCCTTTACCAAAATCTAGATTAAAGCCTAAACCAAAACCTAGATTGTTATTGCTTACCAAAACCTAGATTTATATCGCATACCAAAACCTAGATTTTAATACCGTACACCAAAACCTATATTGTAAGGCACAACTTAGATTTTAATATCGTACACCAAAACCTAGATTTATATCTCATACCAAAACCTAGATTAATATCCTTTACCAAAATCTAGATTAAAGCCTATACCAAAACCTAGATTGATATTGCTTACCAAAACCTAGATTTATATCGCATACCAAAACCTAGATTTTAATACCGTACACCAAAACCTATATTGTAAGGCACAACCTAGATTTTAATATCGTACACCAAAACCTAGATTTATATCTCATACCAAAACCTAGATTAATATCCTTTACCAAAATCTAGATTAAAGCCTATACCAAAACCTAGATTGATATTGCTTACCAAAACCTAGATTTATATCGCATACCAAAACCTAGATTTTAATACCGTACACCAAAACCTATATTGTAATGCACAACCTAGATTTTAATATCGTACACCAAAACCTAGATTTATATCTCATACCAAAACCTAGATTAATATCCTTTACCAAAATCTAGATTAAAGCCTATACCAAAACCTAGATTGATATTGCTTACCAAAACCTAGATTTATATCGCATACCAAAACCTAGATTTATATCGCACACCAAAACCTAGAATTATGCAGTATAAAACAAAACCTAGATTTACCTTGTATACCAAAGACTAGATTTATATTGTATACCAAAATCTAGATTTATACAATATACCAAAACCTAGATTTTAATACCGTACACCAAAACCTATATTGTAATGCACAACCTACATTTTAATATCGTACACCAAAACCTAGATTTATATCTCATACCAAAACCTAGATTAATATCCTTTACCAAAATCTAGATTAAAGCCTATACCAAAACCTAGATTGATATTGCTTACCAAAACCTAGATTTATATCGCATACCAAAACTTAGATTTATATCGCACAGCAAAAGCTAGAATTATGCAGTATAAAACAAAACCTAGATTTACCTTGTATACCAAAGACTAGATTTATATTGTATACCAAAATCTAGATTTATACAATATACCAAAAGCTAGATTTTAATACCGTACACCAAAACCTATATTGTAATGCACAACCTACATTTTAATATCGTACACCAAAACCTAGATTTATATCTCATACCAAAACCTAGATTAATATCCTTTACCAAAATCTAGATTAAAGCCTATACCAAAACCTAGATTAATATCCTTTACCAAAATCTAGATTAAAGCCTATACCAAAACCTAGATTGTTATTGCTTACCAAAACCTAGATTTATATCGCATACCAAAACCTAGATTTTAATACCGTACACCAAAACCTATATTGTAAGGCACAACCTAGATTTTAATATCGTACACCAAAACCTAGATTTATATCTCATACCAAAACCTAGATTAATATCCTTTACCAAAATCTAGATTAAAGCCTATACCAAAACCTAGATTGATATTGCTTACCAAAACCTAGATTTATATCGCATACCAAAACCTAGATTTATATCGCACACCAAAACCTAGAATTATGCAGTATAAAACAAAACCTAGATTTACCTTGTATACCAAAGACTAGATTTATATTGTATACCAAAATCTAGATTTATACAATATACCAAAACCTAGATTTTAATACCGTACACCAAAACCTATATTGTAATGCACAACCTAGATTTTAATATCGTACACCAAAACCTAGATTTATATCTCATACCAAAACCTAGATTAATATCCTTTACCAAAATCTAGATTAAAGCCTATACCAAAACCTAGATTGATATTGCTTACCAAACCTAGATTTATATCGCATACCAAAACCTAGATTTATATCGCACACCAAAACCTAGAATTATGCAGTATAAAACAAAACCTAGATTTACCTTGTATACCAAAGCCTAGATTTATATTGTATGCCAAAAATCTAGATTTATACAATATACCAAAACCTAGATTTTAATACCGTACACCAAAACCTATATTGTAATGCACAACCTAGATTTTAATATCGTACACCAAAACCTAGATTTATATCTCATACCAAAACCTAGATTAATATCCTTTACCAAAATCTAGATTAAAGCCTATACCAAAACCTAGATTGATATTGCTTACCAAAACCTAGATTTATATCGCATACCAAAACCTAGATTTTAATACCGTACACCAAAACCTATATTGTAAAGCACAACCTAGATTTTAATATCGTACACCAAAACCTAGATTTATATCTCATACCAAAACCTAGATTAATATCCTTTACCAAAATCTAGATTAAAGCCTATACCAAAACCTAGATTGATATTGCTTACCAAAACCTAGATTTATATCGCATACCAAAACCTAGATTTTAATACCGTACACCAAAACCTATATTGTAAGGCACAACCTAGATTTTAATATCGTACACCAAAACCTAGATTTATATCTCATACCAAAACCTAGATTAATATCCTTTACCAAAATCTAGATTAAAGCCTATACCAAAACCTAGATTGATATTGCTTACCAAAACCTAGATTTATATCGCATACCAAAACCTAGATTTTAATACCGTACACCAAAACCTATATTGTAAGGCACAACGTAGATTTTAATATCGTACACCAAAACCTATATTATAAGGCACAACCTAGATTTTAATATCGTACACCAAAACCTAGATTTATATCTCATACCAAAACCTAGATTAATATCCTTTACCAAAATCTAGATTAAAGCCTATACCAAAACCTAGATTGATATTGCTTACCAAAACCTAGATTTATATCGCATACCAAAACCTAGATTTTAATACCATACACCAAAACCTATATTGTAAGGCACAACCTAGATTTTAATATCGTACACCAAAACCTAGATTTATATCTCATACCAAAACCTAGATTAATATCCTTTACCAAAATCTAGATTAAAGCCTATGCCAAAACCTAGATTGATATTGCTTACCAAAACCTAGATTTATTTCGCATACCAAAACCTAGATTTTAATACCGTACACCAAAACCTATATTGTAAGGCACAACCTAGATTTTAATATCGTACACCAAAACCTAGATTTATATCTCATACCAAAACCTAGATTAATATCCTTTACCAAAATCTAGATTAAAGCCTATACCAAAACCTAGATTGATATTGCTTACCAAAACCTAGATTTATATCGCAAACCAAAATCCAGATTTTAATACCGTACACCAAAACCTATATTGTAATGCACAACCTAGATTTTAATATCGTACACCATCTAGATTAAAGCCTATACCAAAACCTAGATTGATATTGCTTACCAAAACCTAAATTTATATCGCATATCAAAACCTAGATTTTAATACCGTACACCAAATCCTATATTGTAATGCACAACCTAGATTTTAATATCGTACACCAAAACCTAGATTTATATCTCATACCAAAACCTAAATTAATATCCTTTACCAAAATCTAGATTAAAGCCTATACCAAAACCTAGATTGATATTGCTTACCAAAACCTAGATTTATATCGCATACCAAAACCTAGATTTATATCGCATACCAAAACCTAGATTTTAATACCGTACACCAAAACCTATATTGTAAGGCACAACCTAGATTTTAATATCGTACACCAAAACCTAGATTTATATCTCATACCAAAACCTAGATTAATATCCTTTACCAAAATCTAGATTAAAGCCTATACCAAAACCTAGATTGATATTGCTTACCAAAACCTAGATTTATATCGCATACCAAAACCTAGATTTTAATACCGTACACCAAAACCTATATTGTAAGGCACAACCTAGATTTTAATATCGTACACCAAAACCTAGATTTATATCTCATACCAAAACCTAGATTAATATCCTTTACCAAAATCTAGATTAAAGCCTATACCAAAACCTAGATTGATATTGCTTACCAAAACCTAGATTTATATCGCATACCAAAACCTAGATTTTAATACCGTACACCAAAACCTATATTGTAAGGCACAACCTAGATTTTAATATCATACACCAAAACCTAGATTTATATCTCATACCAAAACCTAGATTAATATCCTTTACCAAAATCTAGATTAAAGCCTATACCAAAACCTAGATTGATATTGCTTATCAAAACCTAGATTTATATCGCATACCAAAACCTAGATTTTAATACCGTACACCAAAACCTATATTGTATGGCACAACCTAGATTTTAATATCGTACACCAAAACCTAGATTTATATCTTATACCAAAACCTAGATTAATATCCTTTACCAAAATCTAGATTAAAGCCTATACCAAAACCTAGATTGATATTGCTTACCAAAACCTAGATTTATATCGCATACCAAAACCTAGATTTATATCGCACACCAAAACCTAGAATTATGCAGTATAAAACAAAACCTAGATTTACCTTGTATACCAAAGACTAGATTTATATTGTATACCAAAATCTAGATTTATACAATATACCAAAACCTAGATTTTAATACCGTACACCAAAACCTATATTGTAATGCACAACCTACATTTTAATATCGTACACCAAAACCTAGATTTATATCTCATACCAAAACCTAGATTAATATCCTTTACCAAAATCTAGATTAAAGCCTATACCAAAACCTAGATTGATATTGCTTACCAAAACCTAGATTTATATCGCATACCAAAACCTAGATTTATATTGCACACCAAAACCTAGAATTATGCAGTATAAAACAAAACCTAGATTTACCTTGTATACCAAAGCCTAGATTTATATTGTATACCAAAATCTAGATTTATACCATATACCAAAACCTAGATTTTAATACAGTACACCAAAACCTATATTGTAATGCACAACCTAGATTTTAATATCGTACACCAAAACCTAGATTTATATCTCATACCAAAACCTAGATTAATATCCTTTACCAAAATCTAGATTAAAGCCTATACCAAAACCTAGATTAATATCCTTTACCAAAATCTAGATTAAAGCCTATACCAAAACCTAGATTGATATTGCTTACCAAAACCTAGATTTATATCGCATACCAAAACCTAGATTTTAATACCGTACACCAAAACCTATATTGTAAGGCACAACCTAGATTTTAATATCGTACACCAAAACCTAGATTTATATCTCATACCAAAACCTAGATTAATATCCTTTACCAAAATCTAGATTAAAGCCTATACCAAAACCTAGATTGATATTGCTTACCAAAACCTAGATTTATATCGCATACCAAAACCTAGATTTTAATACCGTACACCAAAACCTATATTGTAAGGCACAACCTAGATTTTAATATCGTACACCAAAACCTAGATTTATATCTCATACCAAAACCTAGATTAATATCCTTTACCAAAATCTAGATTAAAGCCTATACCAAAACCTAGATTGATATTGCTTACCAAAACCTAGATTTATATCGCATACCAAAACCTAGATTTTAATACCGTACACCAAAACCTATATTGTAAGGCACAACCTAGATTTTAATATCGTACACCAAAACCTAGATTTATATCTCATACCAAAACCTAGATTAATATCCTTTACCAAAATCTAGATTAAAGCCTATACCAAAACCTAGATTGATATTGCTTACCAAAACCTAGATTTATATCGCATACCAAAACCTAGATTTATATCGCACACCAAAACCTAGAATTATGCAGTATAAAACAAAACCTAGATTTACCTTGTATACCAAAGACTAGATTTATATTGTATACCAAAATCTAGATTTATACAATATACCAAAACCTAGATTTTAATACCGTACACCAAAACCTATATTGTAATGCACAACCTACATTTTAATATCGTACACCAAAACCTAGATTTATATCTCATACCAAAACCTAGATTAATATCCTTTACCAAAATCTAGATTAAAGCCTATACCAAAACCTAGATTGATATTGCTTACCAAAACCTAGATTTATATCGCATACCAAAACCTAGATTTATATCGCACAGCAAAACCTAGAATTATGCAGTATAAAACAAAACCTAGATTTACCTTGTATACCAAAGCCTAGATTTATATTGTATACCAAAATCTAGATTTATACAATATACCAAAAGCTAGATTTTAATACCGTACACCAAAACCTATATTGTAATGCACAACCTAGATTTTAATATCGTACACCAAAACCTAGATTTATATCTCATACCAAAACCTAGATTAATATCCTTTACCAAAATCTAGATTAAAGCCTATACCAAAACCTAGATTGATATTGCTTACCAAAACCTAGATTTATATCGCATACCAAAACCTAGATTTTAATACCGTACACCAAATTCTATATTATAAGGCACAACCTAGATTTTAATATCGTACACCAAAACCTAGATTTATATCTCATACCAAAACCTAGATTAATATCCTTTACCAAAATCTAGATTAAAGCCTATACCAAAACCTAGATTGATATTGCTTACCAAAACCTAGATTTATATCTTATACCAAAATCTAGATTTATATCGCACACCAAAACCTAGAATTATGCAGTATAAAACAAAACCTAGATTTACCTTGTATACCAAAGACTAGATTTATATTGTATACCAAAATCTAGATTTATACAATATACCAAAACCTAGATTTTAATACCGTACACCAAAACCTATATTGTAATGCACAACCTAGATTTTAATATCGTACACCAAAACCTAGATTTATATCTCATACCAAAACCTAGATTAATATCCTTTATCAAAATCTAGATTAAAGCCTATACCAAAACCTAGATTGATATTGCTTACCAAAACCTAGATTTATATCGCATACCAAAATCTAGATTTATATCGCACACCAAAACCTAGAATTATGCAGTATAAAACAAAACCTAGATTTACCTTGTATACCAAAGACTAGATTTATATTGTATACCAAAATCTAAATTTATACAATATACCAAAACCTAGATTTTAATACCGTACACCAAAACCTATATTGTAAGGCACAACCTAGATTTTAATATCGTACACCAAAACCTAGATTTATATCTCATACCAAAACCTAGATTAATATCCTTTACCAAAATCTAGATTAAAGCCTATACCAAAACCTAGATTGATATTGCTTACCAAAACCTAGATTTATATCGCATACCAAAACCTAGATTTATATCACACACCAAAACCTAGAATTATGCAGTATAAAACAAAATTCTAGATTTACCTTGTATACCAAAGCCTAGATTTATATTGTATACCAAAATCTAGATTTATACAATATACCAAAACCTAGATTTTAATACCGTACACCAAAACCTATATTGTAATGCACAACCTACATTTTAATATCGTACACCAAAACCTAGATTTATATCTCATACCAAAACCTAGATTAATATCCTTTACCAAAATCTAGATTAAAGCCTATACCAAAACCTAGATTGATATTGCTTACCAAAACCTAGATTTATATCGCATACCAAAACCTAGATTTATATCGCACAGCAAAACCTAGAATTATGCAGTATAAAACAAAACCTAGATTTACCTTGTATACCAAAGCCTAGATTTATATTGTATACCAAAATCTAGATTTATACAATATACCAAAAGCTAGATTTTAATACCGTACACCAAAACCTATATTGTAATGCACAACCTAGATTTTAATATCGTACACCAAAACCTAGATTTATATCTCATACCAAAACCTAGATTAATATCCTTTACCAAAATCTAGATTAAAGCCTATACCAAAACCTAGATTGATATTGCTTACCAAAACCTAGATTTATATCGCATACCAAAACCTAGATTTTAATACCGTACACCAAATTCTATATTATAAGGCACAACCTAGATTTTAATATCGTACACCAAAACCTAGATTTATATCTCATACCAAAACCTAGATTAATATCCTTTACCAAAATCTAGATTAAAGCCTATACCAAAACCTAGATTGATATTGCTTACCAAAACCTAGATTTATATCTTATACCAAAATCTAGATTTATATCGCACACCAAAACCTAGAATTATGCAGTATAAAACAAAACCTAGATTTACCTTGTATACCAAAGACTAGATTTATATTGTATACCAAAATCTAGATTTATACAATATACCAAAACCTAGATTTTAATACCGTACACCAAAACCTATATTGTAATGCACAACCTAGATTTTAATATCGTACACCAAAACCTAGATTTATATCTCATACCAAAACCTAGATTAATATCCTTTATCAAAATCTAGATTAAAGCCTATACCAAAACCTAGATTGATATTGCTTACCAAAACCTAGATTTATATCGCATACCAAAATCTAGATTTATATCGCACACCAAAACCTAGAATTATGCAGTATAAAACAAAACCTAGATTTACCTTGTATACCAAAGACTAGATTTATATTGTATACCAAAATCTAAATTTATACAATATACCAAAACCTAGATTTTAATACCGTACACCAAAACCTATATTGTAAGGCACAACCTAGATTTTAATATCGTACACCAAAACCTAGATTTATATCTCATACCAAAACCTAGATTAATATCCTTTACCAAAATCTAGATTAAAGCCTATACCAAAACCTAGATTGATATTGCTTACCAAAACCTAGATTTATATCGCATACCAAAACCTAGATTTATATCACACACCAAAACCTAGAATTATGCAGTATAAAACAAAATTCTAGATTTACCTTGTATACCAAAGCCTAGATTTATATTGTATACCAAAATCTAGATTTATACAATATACCAAAACCTAGATTTTAATACCGTACACCAAAACCTATATTGTAATGCACAACCTAGATTTTAATATCGTACACCAAAACCTAGATTTATATCTCATACCAAAACCTAGATTAATATCCTTTACCAAAATCTAGATTAAAGCCTATACCAAAACCTAGATTGATATTGCTTACCAAAACCTAGATTTATATCGCATACCAAAACCTAGATTTTAATACCGTACACCAAAACCTATATTGTAAGGCACAACCTACATTTTAATATCGTACACCAAAACCTAGATTTATATCTCATACCAAAACCTAGATTAATATCCTTTACCAAAATCTAGATTAAAGCCTATACCAAAACCTAGATTGATATTGCTTACCAAAACCTAGATTTATATCGCATACCAAAACCTAGATTTATATCGCACACCAAAACCTAGAATTATGCAGTATAAAACAAAACCTAGATTTACCTTGTATACCAAAGACTAGATTTATATTGTATACCAAAATCTAGATTTATACAATATACCAAAACCTAGATTTTAATACCGTACACCAAAACCTATATTGTAATGCACAACCTACATTTTAATATCGTACACCAAAACCTAGATTTATATCTCATACCAAAACCTAGATTAATATCCTTTACCAAAATCTAGATTAAAGCCTATACCAAAACCTAGATTGATATTGCTTACCAAAACCTAGATTTATATCGCATACCAAAACCTAGATTTATATCGCACACCAAAACCTAGAATTATGCAGTATAAAACAAAACCTAGATTTACCTTGTATACCAAAGACTAGATTTATATTGTATACCAAAATCTAGATTTATACAATATACCAAAACCTAGATTTTAATACCGTACACCAAAACCTATATTGTAATGTACAACCTAGATTTTAATATCGTACACCAAAACCTAGATTTATATCTCATACCAAAACCTAGATTAATATCCTTTACCAAAATCTAGATTAAAGCCTAAACCAAAACCTAGATTGTTATTGCTTACCAAAACCTAGATTTATATCGCATACCAAAACCTAGATTTTAATACCGTACACCAAAACCTATATTGTAAGGCACAACTTAGATTTTAATATCGTACACCAAAACCTAGATTTATATCTCATACCATAACCTAGATTAATATCCTTTACCAAAATCTAGATTAAAGCCTATACCAAAACCTAGATTGATATTGCTTACCAAAACCTAGATTTATATCGCATACCAAAACCTAGATTTTAATACCGTACACCAAAACCTATATTGTAATGCACAACCTACATTTTAATATCGTACACCAAAACCTAGATTTATATCTCATACCAAAACCTAGATTAATATCCTTTACCAAAATCTAGATTAAAGCCTATACCAAAACCTAGATTGATATTGCTTACCAAAACCTAGATTTATATCGCATACCAAAACCTAGATTTATATCGCACACCAAAACCTAGAATTATGCAGTATAAAACAAAACCTAGATTTACCTTGTATACCAAAGACTAGATTTATATTGTATACCAAAATCTAGATTTATACAATATACCAAAACCTAGATTTTAATACCGTACACCAAAACCTATATTGTAATGTACAACCTAGATTTTAATATCGTACACCAAAACCTAGATTTATAGCTCATACCAAAACCTAGATTAATATCCTTTACCAAAATCTAGATTAAAGCCTAAACCAAAACCTAGATTGTTATTGCTTACCAAAACCTAGATTTATATCGCATACCAAAACCTAGATTTTAATACCGTACACCAAAACCTATATTGTAAGGCACAACTTAGATTTTAATATCGTACACCAAAACCTAGATTTATATCTCATACCAAAACCTAGATTAATATCCTTTACCAAAATCTAGATTAAAGCCTATACCAAAACCTAGATTGATATTGCTTACCAAAACCTAGATTTATATCGCATACCAAAACCTAGATTTTAATACCGTACACCAAAACCTATATTGTAAGGCACAACCTACATTTTAATATCGTACACCAAAACCTAGATTTATATCTCATACCAAAACCTAGATTAATATCCTTTACCAAAATCTAGATTAAAGCCTATACCAAAACCTAGATTGATATTGCTTACCAAAACCTAGATTTATATCGCATACCAAAACCTAGATTTTAATACCGTACACCAAAACCTATATTGTAAGGCACAACCTAGATTTTAATATCGTACACCAAAACCTAGATTTATATCTCATACCAAAACCTAGATTAATATCCTTTACCAAAATCTAGATTAAAGCCTATACCAAAACCTAGATTGATATTGCTTACCAAAACCTAGATTTATATCGCATACCAAAACCTAGATTTATATCGCACACCAAAACCTAGAATTATGCAGTATAAAACAAAACCTAGATTTACCTTGTATACCAAAGACTAGATTTATATTGTATACCAAAATCTAGATTTATACAATATACCAAAACCTAGATTTTAATACCGTACACCAAAACCTATATTGTAATGTACAACCTAGATTTTAATATCGTACACCAAAACGTAGATTTATATCTCATACCAAAACCTAGATTAATATCCTTTACCAAAATCTAGATTAAAGCCTATACCAAAACCTAGATTGTTATTGCTTACCAAAACCTAGATTTATATCGCATACCAAAACCTAGATTTTAATACCGTACACCAAAACCTATATTGTAAGGCACAACTTAGATTTTAATATCGTACACCAAAACCTAGATTTATATCTCATACCATAACCTAGATTAATATCCTTTACCAAAATCTAGATTAAAGCCTATACCAAAACCTAGATTGATATTGCTTACCAAAACCTAGATTTATATCGCATACCAAAACCTAGATTTTAATACCGTACACCAAAACCTATATTGTAATGCACAACCTACATTTTAATATCGTACACCAAAACCTAGATTTATATCTCATACCAAAACCTAGATTAATATCCTTTACCAAAATCTAGATTAAAGCCTATACCAAAACCTAGATTGATATTGCTTACCAAAACCTAGATTTATATCGCATACCAAAACCTAGATTTATATCGCACACCAAAACCTAGAATTATGCAGTATAAAACAAAACCTAGATTTACCTTGTATACCAAAGACTAGATTTATATTGTATACCAAAATCTAGATTTATACAATATACCAAAACCTAGATTTTAATACCGTACACCAAAACCTATATTGTAATGTACAACCTAGATTTTAATATCGTACACCAAAACCTAGATTTATAGCTCATACCAAAACCTAGATTAATATCCTTTACCAAAATCTAGATTAAAGCCTAAACCAAAACCTAGATTGTTATTGCTTACCAAAACCTAGATTTATATCGCATACCAAAACCTAGATTTTAATACCGTACACCAAAACCTATATTGTAATGCACAACCTAGATTTTAATATCGTACACCAAAACCTAGATTTATATCTCATACCAAAACCTAGATTAATATC
The DNA here is from genome assembly GCA_963680875.1 of Bathymodiolus brooksi. Lineage (NCBI taxonomy): Eukaryota > Metazoa > Mollusca > Bivalvia > Mytilida > Modiolidae > Bathymodiolus > Bathymodiolus brooksi. The sequence continues at coordinate 92,178,927 of OY804576.1, forward strand.
CTTTATCAAAATCTAGATTAAAGCCTATACCAAAACCTAGATTGATATTGCTTACCAAAACCTAGATTTATATCGCATACCAAAATCTAGATTTATATCGCACACCAAAACCTAGAATTATGCAGTATAAAACAAAACCTAGATTTACCTTGTATACCAAAGACTAGATTTATATTGTATACCAAAATCTAAATTTATACAATATACCAAAACCTAGATTTTAATACCGTACACCAAAACCTATATTGTAAGGCACAACCTAGATTTTAATATCGTACACCAAAACCTAGATTTATATCTCATACCAAAACCTAGATTAATATCCTTTACCAAAATCTAGATTAAAGCCTATACCAAAACCTAGATTGATATTGCTTACCAAAACCTAGATTTATATCGCATACCAAAACCTAGATTTATATCACACACCAAAACCTAGAATTATGCAGTATAAAACAAAATTCTAGATTTACCTTGTATACCAAAGCCTAGATTTATATTGTATACCAAAATCTAGATTTATACAATATACCAAAACCTAGATTTTAATACCGTACACCAAAACCTATATTGTAATGCACAACCTACATTTTAATATCGTACACCAAAACCTAGATTTATATCTCATACCAAAACCTAGATTAATATCCTTTACCAAAATCTAGATTAAAGCCTATACCAAAACCTAGATTGATATTGCTTACCAAAACCTAGATTTATATCGCATACCAAAACCTAGATTTATATCGCACAGCAAAACCTAGAATTATGCAGTATAAAACAAAACCTAGATTTACCTTGTATACCAAAGCCTAGATTTATATTGTATACCAAAATCTAGATTTATACAATATACCAAAAGCTAGATTTTAATACCGTACACCAAAACCTATATTGTAATGCACAACCTAGATTTTAATATCGTACACCAAAACCTAGATTTATATCTCATACCAAAACCTAGATTAATATCCTTTACCAAAATCTAGATTAAAGCCTATACCAAAACCTAGATTGATATTGCTTACCAAAACCTAGATTTATATCGCATACCAAAACCTAGATTTTAATACCGTACACCAAATTCTATATTATAAGGCACAACCTAGATTTTAATATCGTACACCAAAACCTAGATTTATATCTCATACCAAAACCTAGATTAATATCCTTTACCAAAATCTAGATTAAAGCCTATACCAAAACCTAGATTGATATTGCTTACCAAAACCTAGATTTATATCTTATACCAAAATCTAGATTTATATCGCACACCAAAACCTAGAATTATGCAGTATAAAACAAAACCTAGATTTACCTTGTATACCAAAGACTAGATTTATATTGTATACCAAAATCTAGATTTATACAATATACCAAAACCTAGATTTTAATACCGTACACCAAAACCTATATTGTAATGCACAACCTAGATTTTAATATCGTACACCAAAACCTAGATTTATATCTCATACCAAAACCTAGATTAATATCCTTTATCAAAATCTAGATTAAAGCCTATACCAAAACCTAGATTGATATTGCTTACCAAAACCTAGATTTATATCGCATACCAAAATCTAGATTTATATCGCACACCAAAACCTAGAATTATGCAGTATAAAACAAAACCTAGATTTACCTTGTATACCAAAGACTAGATTTATATTGTATACCAAAATCTAAATTTATACAATATACCAAAACCTAGATTTTAATACCGTACACCAAAACCTATATTGTAAGGCACAACCTAGATTTTAATATCGTACACCAAAACCTAGATTTATATCTCATACCAAAACCTAGATTAATATCCTTTACCAAAATCTAGATTAAAGCCTATACCAAAACCTAGATTGATATTGCTTACCAAAACCTAGATTTATATCGCATACCAAAACCTAGATTTATATCACACACCAAAACCTAGAATTATGCAGTATAAAACAAAATTCTAGATTTACCTTGTATACCAAAGCCTAGATTTATATTGTATACCAAAATCTAGATTTATACAATATACCAAAACCTAGATTTTAATACCGTACACCAAAACCTATATTGTAATGCACAACCTAGATTTTAATATCGTACACCAAAACCTAGATTTATATCTCATACCAAAACCTAGATTAATATCCTTTACCAAAATCTAGATTAAAGCCTATACCAAAACCTAGATTGATATTGCTTACCAAAACCTAGATTTATATCGCATACCAAAACCTAGATTTTAATACCGTACACCAAAACCTATATTGTAAGGCACAACCTACATTTTAATATCGTACACCAAAACCTAGATTTATATCTCATACCAAAACCTAGATTAATATCCTTTACCAAAATCTAGATTAAAGCCTATACCAAAACCTAGATTGATATTGCTTACCAAAACCTAGATTTATATCGCATACCAAAACCTAGATTTATATCGCACACCAAAACCTAGAATTATGCAGTATAAAACAAAACCTAGATTTACCTTGTATACCAAAGACTAGATTTATATTGTATACCAAAATCTAGATTTATACAATATACCAAAACCTAGATTTTAATACCGTACACCAAAACCTATATTGTAATGCACAACCTACATTTTAATATCGTACACCAAAACCTAGATTTATATCTCATACCAAAACCTAGATTAATATCCTTTACCAAAATCTAGATTAAAGCCTATACCAAAACCTAGATTGATATTGCTTACCAAAACCTAGATTTATATCGCATACCAAAACCTAGATTTATATCGCACACCAAAACCTAGAATTATGCAGTATAAAACAAAACCTAGATTTACCTTGTATACCAAAGACTAGATTTATATTGTATACCAAAATCTAGATTTATACAATATACCAAAACCTAGATTTTAATACCGTACACCAAAACCTATATTGTAATGTACAACCTAGATTTTAATATCGTACACCAAAACCTAGATTTATATCTCATACCAAAACCTAGATTAATATCCTTTACCAAAATCTAGATTAAAGCCTAAACCAAAACCTAGATTGTTATTGCTTACCAAAACCTAGATTTATATCGCATACCAAAACCTAGATTTTAATACCGTACACCAAAACCTATATTGTAAGGCACAACTTAGATTTTAATATCGTACACCAAAACCTAGATTTATATCTCATACCATAACCTAGATTAATATCCTTTACCAAAATCTAGATTAAAGCCTATACCAAAACCTAGATTGATATTGCTTACCAAAACCTAGATTTATATCGCATACCAAAACCTAGATTTTAATACCGTACACCAAAACCTATATTGTAATGCACAACCTACATTTTAATATCGTACACCAAAACCTAGATTTATATCTCATACCAAAACCTAGATTAATATCCTTTACCAAAATCTAGATTAAAGCCTATACCAAAACCTAGATTGATATTGCTTACCAAAACCTAGATTTATATCGCATACCAAAACCTAGATTTATATCGCACACCAAAACCTAGAATTATGCAGTATAAAACAAAACCTAGATTTACCTTGTATACCAAAGACTAGATTTATATTGTATACCAAAATCTAGATTTATACAATATACCAAAACCTAGATTTTAATACCGTACACCAAAACCTATATTGTAATGTACAACCTAGATTTTAATATCGTACACCAAAACCTAGATTTATAGCTCATACCAAAACCTAGATTAATATCCTTTACCAAAATCTAGATTAAAGCCTAAACCAAAACCTAGATTGTTATTGCTTACCAAAACCTAGATTTATATCGCATACCAAAACCTAGATTTTAATACCGTACACCAAAACCTATATTGTAAGGCACAACTTAGATTTTAATATCGTACACCAAAACCTAGATTTATATCTCATACCAAAACCTAGATTAATATCCTTTACCAAAATCTAGATTAAAGCCTATACCAAAACCTAGATTGATATTGCTTACCAAAACCTAGATTTATATCGCATACCAAAACCTAGATTTTAATACCGTACACCAAAACCTATATTGTAAGGCACAACCTACATTTTAATATCGTACACCAAAACCTAGATTTATATCTCATACCAAAACCTAGATTAATATCCTTTACCAAAATCTAGATTAAAGCCTATACCAAAACCTAGATTGATATTGCTTACCAAAACCTAGATTTATATCGCATACCAAAACCTAGATTTTAATACCGTACACCAAAACCTATATTGTAAGGCACAACCTAGATTTTAATATCGTACACCAAAACCTAGATTTATATCTCATACCAAAACCTAGATTAATATCCTTTACCAAAATCTAGATTAAAGCCTATACCAAAACCTAGATTGATATTGCTTACCAAAACCTAGATTTATATCGCATACCAAAACCTAGATTTATATCGCACACCAAAACCTAGAATTATGCAGTATAAAACAAAACCTAGATTTACCTTGTATACCAAAGACTAGATTTATATTGTATACCAAAATCTAGATTTATACAATATACCAAAACCTAGATTTTAATACCGTACACCAAAACCTATATTGTAATGTACAACCTAGATTTTAATATCGTACACCAAAACGTAGATTTATATCTCATACCAAAACCTAGATTAATATCCTTTACCAAAATCTAGATTAAAGCCTATACCAAAACCTAGATTGTTATTGCTTACCAAAACCTAGATTTATATCGCATACCAAAACCTAGATTTTAATACCGTACACCAAAACCTATATTGTAAGGCACAACTTAGATTTTAATATCGTACACCAAAACCTAGATTTATATCTCATACCATAACCTAGATTAATATCCTTTACCAAAATCTAGATTAAAGCCTATACCAAAACCTAGATTGATATTGCTTACCAAAACCTAGATTTATATCGCATACCAAAACCTAGATTTTAATACCGTACACCAAAACCTATATTGTAATGCACAACCTACATTTTAATATCGTACACCAAAACCTAGATTTATATCTCATACCAAAACCTAGATTAATATCCTTTACCAAAATCTAGATTAAAGCCTATACCAAAACCTAGATTGATATTGCTTACCAAAACCTAGATTTATATCGCATACCAAAACCTAGATTTATATCGCACACCAAAACCTAGAATTATGCAGTATAAAACAAAACCTAGATTTACCTTGTATACCAAAGACTAGATTTATATTGTATACCAAAATCTAGATTTATACAATATACCAAAACCTAGATTTTAATACCGTACACCAAAACCTATATTGTAATGTACAACCTAGATTTTAATATCGTACACCAAAACCTAGATTTATAGCTCATACCAAAACCTAGATTAATATCCTTTACCAAAATCTAGATTAAAGCCTAAACCAAAACCTAGATTGTTATTGCTTACCAAAACCTAGATTTATATCGCATACCAAAACCTAGATTTTAATACCGTACACCAAAACCTATATTGTAAGGCACAACTTAGATTTTAATATCGTACACCAAAACCTAGATTTATATCTCATACCATAACCTAGATTAATATCCTTTACCAAAATCTAGATTAAAGCCTATACCAAAACCTAGATTGATATTGCTTACCAAAACCTAGATTTATATCGCATACCAAAACCTAGATTTTAATACCGTACACCAAAACCTATATTGTAATGCACAACCTACATTTTAATATCGTACACCAAAACCTAGATTTATATCTCATACCAAAACCTAGATTAATATCCTTTACCAAAATCTAGATTAAAGCCTATACCAAAACCTAGATTGATATTGCTTACCAAAACCTAGATTTATATCGCATACCAAAACCTAGATTTATATCGCACACCAAAACCTAGAATTATGCAGTATAAAACAAAACCTAGATTTACCTTGTATACCAAAGACTAGATTTATATTGTATACCAAAATCTAGATTTATACAATATACCAAAACCTAGATTTTAATACCGTACACCAAAACCTATATTGTAATGTACAACCTAGATTTTAATATCGTACACCAAAACCTAGATTTATAGCTCATACCAAAACCTAGATTAATATCCTTTACCAAAATCTAGATTAAAGCCTAAACCAAAACCTAGATTGTTATTGCTTACCAAAACCTAGATTTATATCGCATACCAAAACCTAGATTTTAATACCGTACACCAAAACCTATATTGTAAGGCACAACTTAGATTTTAATATCGTACACCAAAACCTAGATTTATATCTCATACCAAAACCTAGATTAATATCCTTTACCAAAATCTAGATTAAAGCCTATACCAAAACCTAGATTGATATTGCTTACCAAAACCTAGATTTATATCGCATACCAAAACCTAGATTTTAATACCGTACACCAAAACCTATATTGTAAGGCACAACCTACATTTTAATATCGTACACCAAAACCTAGATTTATATCTCATACCAAAACCTAGATTAATATCCTTTACCAAAATCTAGATTAAAGCCTATACCAAAACCTAGATTGATATTGCTTACCAAAACCTAGATTTATATCGCATACCAAAACCTAGATTTTAATACCGTACACCAAAACCTATATTGTAAGGCACAACCTAGATTTTAATATCGTACACCAAAACCTAGATTTATATCTCATACCAAAACCTAGATTAATATCCTTTACCAAAATCTAGATTAAAGCCTATACCAAAACCTAGATTGATATTGCTTACCAAAACCTAGATTTATATCGCATACCAAAACCTAGATTTATATCGCACACCAAAACCTAGAATTATGCAGTATAAAACAAAACCTAGATTTACCTTGTATACCAAAGACTAGATTTATATTGTATACCAAAATCTAGATTTATACAATATACCAAAACCTAGATTTTAATACCGTACACCAAAACCTATATTGTAATGTACAACCTAGATTTTAATATCGTACACCAAAACCTAGATTTATATCTCATACCAAAACCTAGATTAATATCCTTTACCAAAATCTAGATTAAAGCCTATACCAAAACCTAGATTGTTATTGCTTACCAAAACCTAGATTTATATCGCATACCAAAACCTAGATTTTAATACCGTACACCAAAACCTATATTGTAAGGCACAACTTAGATTTTAATATCGTACACCAAAACCTAGATTTATATCTCATACCATAACCTAGATTAATATCCTTTACCAAAATCTAGATTAAAGCCTATACCAAAACCTAGATTGATATTGCTTACCAAAACCTAGATTTATATCGCATACCAAAACCTAGATTTTAATACCGTACACCAAAACCTATATTGTAATGCACAACCTACATTTTAATATCGTACACCAAAACCTAGATTTATATCTCATACCAAAACCTAGATTAATATCCTTTACCAAAATCTAGATTAAAGCCTATACCAAAACCTAGATTGATATTGCTTACCAAAACCTAGATTTATATCGCATACCAAAACCTAGATTTATATCGCACACCAAAACCTAGAATTATGCAGTATAAAACAAAACCTAGATTTACCTTGTATACCAAAGACTAGATTTATATTGTATACCAAAATCTAGATTTATACAATATACCAAAACCTAGATTTTAATACCGTACACCAAAACCTATATTGTAATGTACAACCTAGATTTTAATATCGTACACCAAAACCTAGATTTATAGCTCATACCAAAACCTAGATTAATATCCTTTACCAAAATCTAGATTAAAGCCTAAACCAAAACCTAGATTGTTATTGCTTACCAAAACCTAGATTTATATCGCATACCAAAACCTAGATTTTAATACCGTACACCAAAACCTATATTGTAAGGCACAACTTAGATTTTAATATCGTACACCAAAACCTAGATTTATATCTCATACCAAAACCTAGATTAATATCCTTTACCAAAATCTAGATTAAAGCCTATACCAAAACCTAGATTGATATTGCTTACCAAAACCTAGATTTATATCGCATACCAAAACCTAGATTTTAATACCGTACACCAAAACCTATATTGTAAGGCACAACCTAGATTTTAATATCGTACACCAAAACCTAGATTTATATCTCATACCAAAACCTAGATTAATATCCTTTACCAAAATCTAGATTAAAGCCTATACCAAAACCTAGATTGATATTGCTTACCAAAACCTAGATTTATATCGCATACCAAAACCTAGATTTTAATACCGTACACCAAAACCTATATTGTAATGCACAACCTAGATTTTAATATCGTACACCAAAACCTAGATTTATATCTCATACCAAAACCTAGATTAATATCCTTTACCAAAATCTAGATTAAAGCCTATACCAAAACCTAGATTGATATTGCTTACCAAAACCTAGATTTATATCGCATACCAAAACCTAGATTTATATCGCACACCAAAACCTAGAATTATGCAGTATAAAACAAAACCTAGATTTACCTTGTATACCAAAGACTAGATTTATATTGTATACCAAAATCTAGATTTATACAATATACCAAAACCTAGATTTTAATACCGTACACCAAAACCTATATTGTAATGCACAACCTACATTTTAATATCGTACACCAAAACCTAGATTTATATCTCATACCAAAACCTAGATTAATATCCTTTACCAAAATCTAGATTAAAGCCTATACCAAAACCTAGATTGATATTGCTTACCAAAACCTAGATTTATATCGCATACCAAAACCTAGATTTATATCGCACAGCAAAAGCTAGAATTATGCAGTATAAAACAAAACCTAGATTTACCTTGTATACCAAAGCCTAGATTTATATTGTATACCAAAATCTAGATTTATACAATATACCAAAAGCTAGATTTTAATACCGTACACCAAAACCTATATTGTAATGCACAACCTACATTTTAATATCGTACACCAAAACCTAGATTTATATCTCATACCAAAACCTAGATTAATATCCTTTACCAAAATCTAGATTAAAGCCTATACCAAAACCTAGATTAATATCCTTTACCAAAATCTAGATTAAAGCCTATACCAAAACCTAGATTGATATTGCTTACCAAAACCTAGATTTATATCGCATACCAAAACCTAGATTTTAATACCGTACACCAAAACCTATATTGTAAGGCACAACCTAGATTTTAATATCGTACACCAAAACCTAGATTTATATCTCATACCAAAACCTAGTTTAATATCCTTTACCAAAATCTAGATTAAAGCCTATACCAAAACCTAGATTGATATTGCTTACCAAAACCTAGATTTATATCGCATACCAAAACCTAGATTTATATCGCACACCAAAACCTAGAATTATGCAGTATAAAACAAAACCTAGATTTACCTTGTATACCAAAGACTAGATTTATATTGTATACCAAAATCTAGATTTATACCATATACCAAAACCTAGATTTTAATACCGTACACCAAAACCTATATTGTAATGCACAACCTACATTTTAATATCGTACACCAAAACCTAGATTTATATCTCATACCAAAACCTAGATTAATATCCTTTACCAAAATCTAGATTAAAGCCTATACCAAAACCTAGATTGATATTGCTTACCAAAACCTAGATTTATATCGCATACCAAAACCTAGATTTATATCGCACACCAAAACCTAGAATTATGCAGTATAAAACAAAACCTAGATTTACCTTGTATACCAAAGCCTAGATTTATATTGTATACCAAAATCTAGATTTATACAATATACCAAAAGCTAGATTTTAATACCGTACACCAAAACCTATATTGTAATGCACAACCTAGATTTTAATATCGTACACCAAAACCTAGATTTATATCTCATACCAAAACCTAGATTAATATCCTTCACCAAAATCTAGATTAAAGCCTATACCAAAACCTAGATTGATATTGCTTACCAAAACCTAGATTTATATCGCATACCAAAACCTAGATTTTAATACCGTACACCAAAACCTATATTATAACGCACAACCTAGATTTTAATATCGTACACCAAAACCTAGATTTATATCTCATACCAAAACCTAGATTAATATCCTTTACCAAAATCTAGATTATAGCCTATACCAAAACCTAGATTGATATTGCTTACCAAAACCTAGATTTATATCTTATACCAAAATCTAGATTTATATCGCACACCAAAACCTAGAATTATGCAGTATAAAACAAAACCTAGATTTACCTTGTATACCAAAGACTAGATTTATATTGTATACCAAAATCTAGATTTATACAATATACCAAAACCTAGATTTTAATACCGTACACCAAAACCTATATTGTAATGCACAACCTAGATTTTAATATCGTACACCAAAACCTAGATTTATATCTCATACCAAAACCTAGATTAATATCCTTTACCAAAATCTAGATTAAAGCCTATACCAAAACCTAGATTGATATTGCTTACCAAAACCTAGATTTATATCGCATACCAAAACCTAGATTTTAATACCGTACACCAAAACCTATATTGTAAGGCACAACCTAGATTTTAATATCGTACACCAAAACCTAGATTTATATCTCATACCAAAACCTAGATTAATATCCTTTACCAAAATCTAGATTAAAGCCTATACCAAAACCTAGATTGATATTGCTTACCAAAACCTAGATTTATATCGCATACCAAAACCTAGATTTTAATACCGTACACCAAAACCTATATTGTAATGCACAACCTACATTTTAATATCGTACACCAAAACCTAGATTTATATCTCATACCAAAACCTAGATTAATATCCTTTACCAAAATCTAGATTAAAGCCTATACCAAAACCTAGATTGATATTGCTTACCAAAACCTAGATTTATATCGCATACCAAAACCTAGATTTTAATACCGTACACCAAAACCTATATTGTAAGGCACAACCTAGATTTTAATATCGTACACCAAAACCTAGATTTATATCTCATACCAAAACCTAGATTAATATCCTTTACCAAAATCTAGATTAAAGCCTATACCAAAACCTAGATTGATATTGCTTACCAAAACCTTGATTTATATCGCATACCAAAACCTAGATTTTAATACCGTACACCAAAACCTATATTGTAAGGCACAACCTAGATTTTAATATCGTACACCAAAACCTAGATTTATATCTCATACCAAAACCTAGATTATTATCCTTTACCAAAATCTAGATTAAAGCCTATACCAAAACCTAGATTGATATTGCTTACCAAAACCTAGATTTATATCGCATACCAAAACCTAGATTTATATCGCACACCAAAACCTAGAATTATGCAGTATAAAACAAAACCTAGATTTACCTTGTATACCAAAGACTAGATTTATATTGTATACCAAAATCTAGATTTATACAATATACCAAAACCTAGATTTTAATACCGTACACCAAAACCTATATTGTAATGTACAACCTAGATTTTAATATCGTACACCAAAACCTAGATTTATAGCTCATACCAAAACCTAGATTAATATCCTTTACCAAAATCTAGATTAAAGCCTAAACCAAAACCTAGATTGTTATTGCTTACCAAAACCTAGATTTATATCGCATACCAAAACCTAGATTTTAATACCGTACACCAAAACCTATATTGTAAGGCACAACTTAGATTTTAATATCGTACACCAAAACCTAGATTTATATCTCATACCAAAACCTAGATTAATATCCTTTACCAAAATCTAGATTAAAGCCTATACCAAAACCTAGATTGATATTGCTTACCAAAACCTAGATTTATATCTTATACCAAAATCTAGATTTATATCGCACACCAAAACCTAGAATTATGCAGTATAAAACAAAACCTAGATTTACCTTGTATACCAAAGACTAGATTTATATTGTATACCAAAATCTAGATTTATACAATATACCAAAACCTAGATTTTAATACCGTACACCAAAACCTATATTGTAATGCACAACCTAGATTTTAATATCGTACACCAAAACCTAGATTTATATCTCATACCAAAACCTAGATTAATATCCTTTATCAAAATCTAGATTAAAGCCTATACCAAAACCTAGATTGATATTGCTTACCAAAACCTAGATTTATATCGCATACCAAAATCTAGATTTATATCGCACACCAAAACCTAGAATTATGCAGTATAAAACAAAACCTAGATTTACCTTGTATACCAAAGACTAGATTTATATTGTATACCAAAATCTAAATTTATACAATATACCAAAACCTAGATTTTAATACCGTACACCAAAACCTATATTGTAAGGCACAACCTAGATTTTAATATCGTACACCAAAACCTAGATTTATATCTCATACCAAAACCTAGATTAATATCCTTTACCAAAATCTAGATTAAAGCCTATACCAAAACCTAGATTGATATTGCTTACCAAAACCTAGATTTATATCGCATACCAAAACCTAGATTTATATCACACACCAAAACCTAGAATTATGCAGTATAAAACAAAATTCTAGATTTACCTTGTATACAAAGCCTAGATTTATATTGTATACCAAAATCTAGATTTATACAATATACCAAAACCTAGATTTTAATACCGTACACCAAAACCTATATTGTAATGCACAACCTAGATTTTAATATCGTACACCAAAACCTAGATTTATATCTCATACCAAAACCTAGATTAATATCCTTTACCAAAATCTAGATTAAAGCCTATACCAAAACCTAGATTGATATTGCTTACCAAAACCTAGATTTATATCGCATACCAAAACCTAGATTTTAATACCGTACACCAAAACCTATATTGTAAGGCACAACCTAGATTTTAATATCGTACACCAAAACCTAGATTTATATCTCATACCAAAACCTAGATTAATATCCTTTACCAAAATCTAGATTAAAGCCTATACCAAAACCTAGATTGATATTGCTTACCAAAACCTAGATTTATATCGCATACCAAAACCTAGATTTATATCGCACACCAAAACCTAGAATTATGCAGTATAAAACAAAACCTAGATTTACCTTGTATACCAAAGACTAGATTTATATTGTATACCAAAATCTAGATTTATACAATATACCAAAACCTAGATTTTAATACCGTACACCAAAACCTATATTGTAATGCACAACCTACATTTTAATATCGTACACCAAAACCTAGATTTATATCTCATACCAAAACCTAGATTAATATCCTTTACCAAAATCTAGATTAAAGCCTATACCAAAACCTAGATTGATATTGCTTACCAAAACCTAGATTTATATCGCATACCAAAACCTAGATTTATATCGCACACCAAAACCTAGAATTATGCAGTATAAAACAAAACCTAGATTTACCTTGTATACCAAAGACTAGATTTATATTGTATACCAAAATCTAGATTTATACAATATACCAAAACCTAGATTTTAATACCGTACACCAAAACCTATATTGTAATGTACAACCTAGATTTTAATATCGTACACCAAAACCTAGATTTATAGCTCATACCAAAACCTAGATTAATATCCTTTACCAAAATCTAGATTAAAGCCTAAACCAAAACCTAGATTGTTATTGCTTACCAAAACCTAGATTTATATCTCATACCAAAACCTAGATTAATATCCTTTACCAAAATCTAGATTAAAGCCTAAACCAAAACCTAGATTGTTATTGCTTACCAAAACCTAGATTTATATCGCATACCAAAACCTAGATTTTAATACCGTACACCAAAACCTATATTGTAAGGCACAACTTAGATTTTAATATCGTACACCAAAACCTAGATTTATATCTCATACCAAAACCTAGATTAATATCCTTTACCAAAATCTAGATTAAAGCCTATACCAAAACCTAGATTGATATTGCTTACCAAAACCTAGATTTATATCGCATACCAAAACCTAGATTTTAATACCGTACACCAAAACCTATATTGTAAGGCACAACCTAGATTTTAATATCGTACACCAAAACCTAGATTTATATCTCATACCAAAACCTAGATTAATATCCTTTACCAAAATCTAGATTAAAGCCTATACCAAAACCTAGATTGATATTGCTTACCAAAACCTAGATTTATATCGCATACCAAAACCTAGATTTATATCGCACACCAAAACCTAGAATTATGCAGTATAAAACAAAACCTAGATTTACCTTGTATACCAAAGACTAGATTTATATTGTATACCAAAATCTAGATTTATACAATATACCAAAACCTAGATTTTAATACCGTACACCAAAACCTATATTGTAATGTACAACCTAGATTTTAATATCGTACACCAAAACCTAGATTTATATCTCATACCAAAACCTAGATTAATATCCTTTACCAAAATCTAGATTAAAGCCTAAACCAAAACCTAGATTGTTATTGCTTACCAAAACCTAGATTTATATCGCATACCAAAACCTAGATTTTAATACCGTACACCAAAACCTATATTGTAAGGCACAACTTAGATTTTAATATCGTACACCAAAACCTAGATTTATATCTCATACCAAAACCTAGATTAATATCCTTTACCAAAATCTAGATTAAAGCCTATACCAAAACCTAGATTGATATTGCTTACCAAAACCTAGATTTATATCGCATACCAAAACCTAGATTTTAATACCGTACACCAAAACCTATATTGTAAGGCACAACCTAGATTTTAATATCGTACACCAAAACCTAGATTTATATCTCATACCAAAACCTAGATTAATATCCTTTACCAAAATCTAGATTAAAGCCTATACCAAAACCTAGATTGATATTGCTTACCAAAACCTAGATTTATATCGCATACCAAAACCTAGATTTTAATACCGTACACCAAAACCTATATTGTAATGCACAACCTAGATTTTAATATCGTACACCAAAACCTAGATTTATATCTCATACCAAAACCTAGATTAATATCCTTTACCAAAATCTAGATTAAAGCCTATACCAAAACCTAGATTGATATTGCTTACCAAAACCTAGATTTATATCGCATACCAAAACCTAGATTTATATCGCACACCAAAACCTAGAATTATGCAGTATAAAACAAAACCTAGATTTACCTTGTATACCAAAGACTAGATTTATATTGTATACCAAAATCTAGATTTATACAATATACCAAAACCTAGATTTTAATACCGTACACCAAAACCTATATTGTAATGCACAACCTACATTTTAATATCGTACACCAAAACCTAGATTTATATCTCATACCAAAACCTAGATTAATATCCTTTACCAAAATCTAGATTAAAGCCTATACCAAAACCTAGATTGATATTGCTTACCAAAACCTAGATTTATATCGCATACCAAAACTTAGATTTATATCGCACAGCAAAAGCTAGAATTATGCAGTATAAAACAAAACCTAGATTTACCTTGTATACCAAAGACTAGATTTATATTGTATACCAAAATCTAGATTTATACAATATACCAAAAGCTAGATTTTAATACCGTACACCAAAACCTATATTGTAATGCACAACCTACATTTTAATATCGTACACCAAAACCTAGATTTATATCTCATACCAAAACCTAGATTAATATCCTTTACCAAAATCTAGATTAAAGCCTATACCAAAACCTAGATTAATATCCTTTACCAAAATCTAGATTAAAGCCTATACCAAAACCTAGATTGTTATTGCTTACCAAAACCTAGATTTATATCGCATACCAAAACCTAGATTTTAATACCGTACACCAAAACCTATATTGTAAGGCACAACCTAGATTTTAATATCGTACACCAAAACCTAGATTTATATCTCATACCAAAACCTAGATTAATATCCTTTACCAAAATCTAGATTAAAGCCTATACCAAAACCTAGATTGATATTGCTTACCAAAACCTAGATTTATATCGCATACCAAAACCTAGATTTATATCGCACACCAAAACCTAGAATTATGCAGTATAAAACAAAACCTAGATTTACCTTGTATACCAAAGACTAGATTTATATTGTATACCAAAATCTAGATTTATACAATATACCAAAACCTAGATTTTAATACCGTACACCAAAACCTATATTGTAATGCACAACCTAGATTTTAATATCGTACACCAAAACCTAGATTTATATCTCATACCAAAACCTAGATTAATATCCTTTACCAAAATCTAGATTAAAGCCTATACCAAAACCTAGATTGATATTGCTTACCAAACCTAGATTTATATCGCATACCAAAACCTAGATTTATATCGCACACCAAAACCTAGAATTATGCAGTATAAAACAAAACCTAGATTTACCTTGTATACCAAAGCCTAGATTTATATTGTATGCCAAAAATCTAGATTTATACAATATACCAAAACCTAGATTTTAATACCGTACACCAAAACCTATATTGTAATGCACAACCTAGATTTTAATATCGTACACCAAAACCTAGATTTATATCTCATACCAAAACCTAGATTAATATCCTTTACCAAAATCTAGATTAAAGCCTATACCAAAACCTAGATTGATATTGCTTACCAAAACCTAGATTTATATCGCATACCAAAACCTAGATTTTAATACCGTACACCAAAACCTATATTGTAAAGCACAACCTAGATTTTAATATCGTACACCAAAACCTAGATTTATATCTCATACCAAAACCTAGATTAATATCCTTTACCAAAATCTAGATTAAAGCCTATACCAAAACCTAGATTGATATTGCTTACCAAAACCTAGATTTATATCGCATACCAAAACCTAGATTTTAATACCGTACACCAAAACCTATATTGTAAGGCACAACCTAGATTTTAATATCGTACACCAAAACCTAGATTTATATCTCATACCAAAACCTAGATTAATATCCTTTACCAAAATCTAGATTAAAGCCTATACCAAAACCTAGATTGATATTGCTTACCAAAACCTAGATTTATATCGCATACCAAAACCTAGATTTTAATACCGTACACCAAAACCTATATTGTAAGGCACAACGTAGATTTTAATATCGTACACCAAAACCTAGATTTATATCTCATACCAAAACCTAGATTAATATCCTTTACCAAAATCTAGATTAAAGCCTATACCAAAACCTAGATTGATATTGCTTACCAAAACCTAGATTTATATCGCATACCAAAACCTAGATTTTAATACCGTACACCAAAACCTATATTGTAAGGCACAACCTAGATTTTAATATCGTACACCAAAACCTAGATTTATATCTCATACCAAAACCTAGATTATTATCCTTTAACAAAACCTAGATTAAAGCCTATACCAAAACCTAGATTGATATTGCTTACCAAAACCTAGATTTATATCGCATACCAAAACCTAGATTTATATCGCACACCAAAACCTAGAATTATGCAGTATAAAACAAAACCTAGATTTACCTTGTATACCAAAGACTAGATTTATATTGTATACCAAAATCTAGATTTATACAATATACCAAAACCTAGATTTTAATACCGTACACCAAAACCTATATTGTAATGCACAACCTACATTTTAATATCGTACACCAAAACCTAGATTTATATCTCATACCAAAACCTAGATTAATATCCTTTATCAAAATCTAGATTAAAGCCTATACCAAAACCTAGATTGATATTGCTTACCAAAACCTAGATTTATATCGCATACCAAAATCTAGATTTATATCGCACACCAAAACCTAGAATTATGCAGTATAAAACAAAACCTAGATTTACCTTGTATACCAAAGACTAGATTTATATTGTATACCAAAATCTAAATTTATACAATATACCAAAACCTAGATTTTAATACCGTACACCAAAACCTATATTGTAAGGCACAACCTAGATTTTAATATCGTACACCAAAACCTAGATTTATATCTCATACCAAAACCTAGATTAATATCCTTTACCAAAATCTAGATTAAAGCCTATACCAAAACCTAGATTGATATTGCTTACCAAAACCTAGATTTATATCGCATACCAAAACCTAGATTTATATCACACACCAAAACCTAGAATTATGCAGTATAAAACAAAATTCTAGATTTACCTTGTATACAAAGCCTAGATTTATATTGTATACCAAAATCTAGATTTATACAATATACCAAAACCTAGATTTTAATACCGTACACCAAAACCTATATTGTAATGCACAACCTAGATTTTAATATCGTACACCAAAACCTAGATTTATATCTCATACCAAAACCTAGATTAATATCCTTTACCAAAATCTAGATTAAAGCCTATACCAAAACCTAGATTGATATTGCTTACCAAAACCTAGATTTATATCGCATACCAAAACCTAGATTTTAATACCGTACACCAAAACCTATATTGTAAGGCACAACCTAGATTTTAATATCGTACACCAAAACCTAGATTTATATCTCATACCAAAACCTAGATTAATATCCTTTACCAAAATCTAGATTAAAGCCTATACCAAAACCTAGATTGATATTGCTTACCAAAACCTAGATTTATATCGCATACCAAAACCTAGATTTTAATACCGTACACCAAAACCTATATTGTAAGGCACAACCTAGATTTTAATATCGTACACCAAAACCTAGATTTATATCTCATACCAAAACCTAGATTAATATCCTTTACCAAAATCTAGATTAAAGCCTATACCAAAACCTAGATTGATATTGCTTACCAAAACCTAGATTTATATCGCATACCAAAACCTAGATTTTAATACCGTACACCAAAACCTATATTGTAATGCACAACCTAGATTTTAATATCGTACACCAAAACCTAGATTTATATCTCATACCAAAACCTAGATTAATATCCTTTACCAAAATCTAGATTAAAGCCTATACCAAAACCTAGATTGATATTGCTTACCAAAACCTAGATTTATATCGCATACCAAAACCTAGATTTATATCGCACACCAAAACCTAGAATTATGCAGTATAAAACAAAACCTAGATTTACCTTGTATACCAAAGACTAGATTTATATTGTATACCAAAATCTAGATTTATACAATATACCAAAACCTAGATTTTAATACCGTACACCAAAACCTATATTGTAATGCACAACCTACATTTTAATATCGTACACCAAAACCTAGATTTATATCTCATACCAAAACCTAGATTAATATCCTTTACCAAAATCTAGATTAAAGCCTATACCAAAACCTAGATTGATATTGCTTACCAAAACCTAGATTTATATCGCATACCAAAACTTAGATTTATATCGCACAGCAAAAGCTAGAATTATGCAGTATAAAACAAAACCTAGATTTACCTTGTATACCAAAGACTAGATTTATATTGTATACCAAAATCTAGATTTATACAATATACCAAAAGCTAGATTTTAATACCGTACACCAAAACCTATATTGTAATGCACAACCTACATTTTAATATCGTACACCAAAACCTAGATTTATATCTCATACCAAAACCTAGATTAATATCCTTTACCAAAATCTAGATTAAAGCCTATACCAAAACCTAGATTAATATCCTTTACCAAAATCTAGATTAAAGCCTATACCAAAACCTAGATTGTTATTGCTTACCAAAACCTAGATTTATATCGCATACCAAAACCTAGATTTTAATACCGTACACCAAAACCTATATTGTAAGGCACAACCTAGATTTTAATATCGTACACCAAAACCTAGATTTATATCTCATACCAAAACCTAGATTAATATCCTTTACCAAAATCTAGATTAAAGCCTATACCAAAACCTAGATTGATATTGCTTACCAAAACCTAGATTTATATCGCATACCAAAACCTAGATTTATATCGCACACCAAAACCTAGAATTATGCAGTATAAAACAAAACCTAGATTTACCTTGTATACCAAAGACTAGATTTATATTGTATACCAAAATCTAGATTTATACAATATACCAAAACCTAGATTTTAATACCGTACACCAAAACCTATATTGTAATGCACAACCTAGATTTTAATATCGTACACCAAAACCTAGATTTATATCTCATACCAAAACCTAGATTAATATCCTTTACCAAAATCTAGATTAAAGCCTATACCAAAACCTAGATTGATATTGCTTACCAAACCTAGATTTATATCGCATACCAAAACCTAGATTTATATCGCACACCAAAACCTAGAATTATGCAGTATAAAACAAAACCTAGATTTACCTTGTATACCAAAGCCTAGATTTATATTGTATGCCAAAAATCTAGATTTATACAATATACCAAAACCTAGATTTTAATACCGTACACCAAAACCTATATTGTAATGCACAACCTAGATTTTAATATCGTACACCAAAACCTAGATTTATATCTCATACCAAAACCTAGATTAATATCCTTTACCAAAATCTAGATTAAAGCCTATACCAAAACCTAGATTGATATTGCTTACCAAAACCTAGATTTATATCGCATACCAAAACCTAGATTTTAATACCGTACACCAAAACCTATATTGTAAAGCACAACCTAGATTTTAATATCGTACACCAAAACCTAGATTTATATCTCATACCAAAACCTAGATTAATATCCTTTACCAAAATCTAGATTA
The DNA here is from genome assembly GCA_963680875.1 of Bathymodiolus brooksi. NCBI lineage: Eukaryota > Metazoa > Mollusca > Bivalvia > Mytilida > Modiolidae > Bathymodiolus > Bathymodiolus brooksi. The sequence continues at coordinate 92,199,457 of OY804576.1, forward strand.
AAGCCTATACCAAAACCTAGATTGATATTGCTTACCAAAACCTAGATTTATATCGCATACCAAAACCTAGATTTTAATACCGTACACCAAAACCTATATTGTAAGGCACAACCTAGATTTTAATATCGTACACCAAAACCTAGATTTATATCTCATACCAAAACCTAGATTAATATCCTTTACCAAAATCTAGATTAAAGCCTATACCAAAACCTAGATTGATATTGCTTACCAAAACCTAGATTTATATCGCATACCAAAACCTAGATTTTAATACCGTACACCAAAACCTATATTGTAAGGCACAACGTAGATTTTAATATCGTACACCAAAACCTAGATTTATATCTCATACCAAAACCTAGATTAATATCCTTTACCAAAATCTAGATTAAAGCCTATACCAAAACCTAGATTGATATTGCTTACCAAAACCTAGATTTATATCGCATACCAAAACCTAGATTTTAATACCGTACACCAAAACCTATATTGTAAGGCACAACCTAGATTTTAATATCGTACACCAAAACCTAGATTTATATCTCATACCAAAACCTAGATTATTATCCTTTAACAAAACCTAGATTAAAGCCTATACCAAAACCTAGATTGATATTGCTTACCAAAACCTAGATTTATATCGCATACCAAAACCTAGATTTATATCGCACACCAAAACCTAGAATTATGCAGTATAAAACAAAACCTAGATTTACCTTGTATACCAAAGACTAGATTTATATTGTATACCAAAATCTAGATTTATACAATATACCAAAACCTAGATTTTAATACCGTACACCAAAACCTATATTGTAATGCACAACCTACATTTTAATATCGTACACCAAAACCTAGATTTATATCTCATACCAAAACCTAGATTAATATCCTTTACCAAAATCTAGATTAAAGCCTATACCAAAACCTAGATTGATATTGCTTACCAAAACCTAGATTTATATCGCATACCAAAACCTAGATTTATATCGCACAGCAAAAGCTAGAATTATGCAGTATAAAACAAAACCTAGATTTACCTTGTATACCAAAGACTAGATTTATATTGTATACCAAAATCTAGATTTATACAATATACCAAAAGCTAGATTTTAATACCGTACACCAAAACCTATATTGTAATGCACAACCTACATTTTAATATCGTACACCAAAACCTAGATTTATATCTCATACCAAAACCTAGATTAATATCCTTTACCAAAATCTAGATTAAAGCCTATACCAAAACCTAGATTAATATCCTTTACCAAAATCTAGATTAAAGCCTATACCAAAACCTAGATTGATATTGCTTACCAAAACCTAGATTTATATCGCATACCAAAACCTAGATTTTAATACCGTACACCAAAACCTATATTGTAAGGCACAACCTAGATTTTAATATCGTACACCAAAACCTAGATTTATATCTCATACCAAAACCTAGATTAATATCCTTTACCAAAATCTAGATTAAAGCCTATACCAAAACCTAGATTGATATTGCTTACCAAAACCTAGATTTATATCGCATACCAAAACCTAGATTTATATCGCACACCAAAACCTAGAATTATGCAGCATAAAACAAAACCTAGATTTACCTTGTATACCAAAGACTAGATTTATATTGTATACCAAAATCTAGATTTATACAATATACCAAAACCTAGATTTTAATACCGTACACCAAAACCTATATTGTAATGCACAACCTAGATTTTAATATCGTACACCAAAACCTAGATTTATATCTCATACCAAAACCTAGATTAATATCCTTTACCAAAATCTAGATTAAAGCCTATACCAAAACCTAGATTGATATTGCTTACCAAACCTAGATTTATATCGCATACCAAAACCTAGATTTATATCGCACACCAAAACCTAGAATTATGCAGTATAAAACAAAACCTAGATTTACCTTGTATACCAAAGCCTAGATTTATATTGTATGCCAAAAATCTAGATTTATACAATATACCAAAACCTAGATTTTAATACCGTACACCAAAACCTATATTGTAATGCACAACCTAGATTTTAATATCGTACACCAAAACCTAGATTTATATCTCATACCAAAACCTAGATTAATATCCTTTACCAAAATCTAGATTAAAGCCTATACCAAAACCTAGATTGATATTGCTTACCAAAACCTAGATTTATATCGCATACCAAAACCTAGATTTTAATACCGTACACCAAAACCTATATTGTAAAGCACAACCTAGATTTTAATATCGTACACCAAAACCTAGATTTATATCTCATACCAAAACCTAGATTAATATCCTTTACCAAAATCTAGATTAAAGCCTATACCAAAACCTAGATTGATATTGCTTACCAAAACCTAGATTTATATCGCATACCAAAACCTAGATTTTAATACCGTACACCAAAACCTATATTGTAAGGCACAACCTAGATTTTAATATCGTACACCAAAACCTAGATTTATATCTCATACCAAAACCTAGATTAATATCCTTTACCAAAATCTAGATTAAAGCCTATACCAAAACCTAGATTGATATTGCTTACCAAAACCTAGATTTATATCGCATACCAAAACCTAGATTTTAATACCGTACACCAAAACCTATATTGTAAGGCACAACGTAGATTTTAATATCGTACACCAAAACCTAGATTTATATCTCATACCAAAACCTAGATTAATATCCTTTACCAAAATCTAGATTAAAGCCTATACCAAAACCTAGATTGATATTGCTTACCAAAACCTAGATTTATATCGCATACCAAAACCTAGATTTTAATACCGTACACCAAAACCTATATTGTAAGGCACAACCTAGATTTTAATATCGTACACCAAAACCTAGATTTATATCTCATACCAAAACCTAGATTATTATCCTTTAACAAAATCTAGATTAAAGCCTATACCAAAACCTAGATTGATATTGCTTACCAAAACCTAGATTTATATCGCATACCAAAACCTAGATTTATATCGCACACCAAAACCTAGAATTATGCAGTATAAAACAAAACCTAGATTTACCTTGTATACCAAAGACTAGATTTATATTGTATACCAAAATCTAGATTTATACAATATACCAAAACCTAGATTTTAATACCGTACACCAAAACCTATATTGTAATGCACAACCTACATTTTAATATCGTACACCAAAACCTAGATTTATATCTCATACCAAAACCTAGATTAATATCCTTTACCAAAATCTAGATTAAAGCCTATACCAAAACCTAGATTGATATTGCTTACCAAAACCTAGATTTATATCGCATACCAAAACCTAGATTTATATCGCACAGCAAAAGCTAGAATTATGCAGTATAAAACAAAACCTAGATTTACCTTGTATACCAAAGACTAGATTTATATTGTATACCAAAATCTAGATTTATACAATATACCAAAAGCTAGATTTTAATACCGTACACCAAAACCTATATTGTAATGCACAACCTACATTTTAATATCGTACACCAAAACCTAGATTTATATCTCATACCAAAACCTAGATTAATATCCTTTACCAAAATCTAGATTAAAGCCTATACCAAAACCTAGATTAATATCCTTTACCAAAATCTAGATTAAAGCCTATACCAAAACCTAGATTGATATTGCTTACCAAAACCTAGATTTATATCGCATACCAAAACCTAGATTTTAATACCGTACACCAAAACCTATATTGTAAGGCACAACCTAGATTTTAATATCGTACACCAAAACCTAGATTTATATCTCATACCAAAACCTAGATTAATATCCTTTACCAAAATCTAGATTAAAGCCTATACCAAAACCTAGATTGATATTGCTTACCAAAACCTAGATTTATATCGCATACCAAAACCTAGATTTATATCGCACACCAAAACCTAGAATTATGCAGTATAAAACAAAACCTAGATTTACCTTGTATACCAAAGACTAGATTTATATTGTATACCAAAATCTAGATTTATACAATATACCAAAACCTAGATTTTAATACCGTACACCAAAACCTATATTGTAATGCACAACCTAGATTTTAATATCGTACACCAAAACCTAGATTTATATCTCATACCAAAACCTAGATTAATATCCTTTACCAAAATCTAGATTAAAGCCTATACCAAAACCTAGATTGATATTGCTTACCAAACCTAGATTTATATCGCATACCAAAACCTAGATTTATATCGCACACCAAAACCTAGAATTATGCAGTATAAAACAAAACCTAGATTTACCTTGTATACCAAAGCCTAGATTTATATTGTATGCCAAAAATCTAGATTTATACAATATACCAAAACCTAGATTTTAATACCGTACACCAAAACCTATATTGTAATGCACAACCTAGATTTTAATATCGTACACCAAAACCTAGATTTATATCTCATACCAAAACCTAGATTAATATCCTTTACCAAAATCTAGATTAAAGCCTATACCAAAACCTAGATTGATATTGCTTACCAAAACCTAGATTTATATCGCATACCAAAACCTAGATTTTAATACCGTACACCAAAACCTATATTGTAAAGCACAACCTAGATTTTAATATCGTACACCAAAACCTAGATTTATATCTCATACCAAAACCTAGATTAATATCCTTTACCAAAATCTAGATTAAAGCCTATACCAAAACCTAGATTGATATTGCTTACCAAAACCTAGATTTATATCGCATACTAAAACCTAGATTTTAATACCGTACACCAAAACCTATATTGTAAGGCACAACCTAGATTTTAATATCGTACACCAAAACCTAGATTTATATCTCATACCAAAACCTAGATTAATATCCTTTACCAAAATCTAGATTAAAGCCTATACCAAAACCTAGATTGATATTGCTTACCAAAACCTAGATTTATATCGCATACCAAAACCTAGATTTTAATACCGTACACCAAAACCTATATTGTAAGGCACAACGTAGATTTTAATATCGTACACCAAAACCTAGATTTATATCTCATACCAAAACCTAGATTAATATCCTTTACCAAAATCTAGATTAAAGCCTATACCAAAACCTAGATTGATATTGCTTACCAAAACCTAGATTTATATCGCATACCAAAACCTAGATTTTAATACCGTACACCAAAACCTATATTGTAAGGCACAACCTAGATTTTAATATCGTACACCAAAACCTAGATTTATATCTCATACCAAAACCTAGATTATTATCCTTTAACAAAATCTAGATTAAAGCCTATACCAAAACCTAGATTGATATTGCTTACCAAAACCTAGATTTATATCGCATACCAAAACCTAGATTTATATCGCACACCAAAACCTAGAATTATGCAGTATAAAACAAAACCTAGATTTACCTTGTATACCAAAGACTAGATTTATATTGTATACCAAAATCTAGATTTATACAATATACCAAAACCTAGATTTTAATACCGTACACCAAAACCTATATTGTAATGCACAACCTACATTTTAATATCGTACACCAAAACCTAGATTTATATCTCATACCAAAACCTAGATTAATATCCTTTACCAAAATCTAGATTAAAGCCTATACCAAAACCTAGATTGATATTGCTTACCAAAACCTAGATTTATATCGCATACCAAAACCTAGATTTATATCGCACAGCAAAAGCTAGAATTATGCAGTATAAAACAAAACCTAGATTTACCTTGTATACCAAAGACTAGATTTATATTGTATACCAAAATCTAGATTTATACAATATACCAAAAGCTAGATTTTAATACCGTACACCAAAACCTATATTGTAATGCACAACCTACATTTTAATATCGTACACCAAAACCTAGATTTATATCTCATACCAAAACCTAGATTAATATCCTTTACCAAAATCTAGATTAAAGCCTATACCAAAACCTAGATTAATATCCTTTACCAAAATCTAGATTAAAGCCTATACCAAAACCTAGATTGATATTGCTTACCAAAACCTAGATTTATATCGCATACCAAAACCTAGATTTTAATACCGTACACCAAAACCTATATTGTAAGGCACAACCTAGATTTTAATATCGTACACCAAAACCTAGATTTATATCTCATACCAAAACCTAGATTAATATCCTTTACCAAAATCTAGATTAAAGCCTATACCAAAACCTAGATTGATATTGCTTACCAAAACCTAGATTTATATCGCATACCAAAACCTAGATTTATATCGCACACCAAAACCTAGAATTATGCAGCATAAAACAAAACCTAGATTTACCTTGTATACCAAAGACTAGATTTATATTGTATACCAAAATCTAGATTTATACAATATACCAAAACCTAGATTTTAATACCGTACACCAAAACCTATATTGTAATGCACAACCTAGATTTTAATATCGTACACCAAAACCTAGATTTATATCTCATACCAAAACCTAGATTAATATCCTTTACCAAAATCTAGATTAAAGCCTATACCAAAACCTAGATTGATATTGCTTACCAAACCTAGATTTATATCGCATACCAAAACCTAGATTTATATCGCACACCAAAACCTAGAATTATGCAGTATAAAACAAAACCTAGATTTACCTTGTATACCAAAGCCTAGATTTATATTGTATGCCAAAAATCTAGATTTATACAATATACCAAAACCTAGATTTTAATACCGTACACCAAAACCTATATTGTAATGCACAACCTAGATTTTAATATCGTACACCAAAACCTAGATTTATATCTCATACCAAAACCTAGATTAATATCCTTTACCAAAATCTAGATTAAAGCCTATACCAAAACCTAGATTGATATTGCTTACCAAAACCTAGATTTATATCGCATACCAAAACCTAGATTTTAATACCGTACACCAAAACCTATATTGTAAAGCACAACCTAGATTTTAATATCGTACACCAAAACCTAGATTTATATCTCATACCAAAACCTAGATTAATATCCTTTACCAAAATCTAGATTAAAGCCTATACCAAAACCTAGATTGATATTGCTTACCAAAACCTAGATTTATATCGCATACCAAAACCTAGATTTTAATACCGTACACCAAAACCTATATTGTAAGGCACAACCTAGATTTTAATATCGTACACCAAAACCTAGATTTATATCTCATACCAAAACCTAGATTAATATCCTTTACCAAAATCTAGATTAAAGCCTATACCAAAACCTAGATTGATATTGCTTACCAAAACCTAGATTTATATCGCATACCAAAACCTAGATTTTAATACCGTACACCAAAACCTATATTGTAAGGCACAACGTAGATTTTAATATCGTACACCAAAACCTAGATTTATATCTCATACCAAAACCTAGATTAATATCCTTTACCAAAATCTAGATTAAAGCCTATACCAAAACCTAGATTGATATTGCTTACCAAAACCTAGATTTATATCGCATACCAAAACCTAGATTTTAATACCGTACACCAAAACCTATATTGTAAGGCACAACCTAGATTTTAATATCGTACACCAAAACCTAGATTTATATCTCATACCAAAACCTAGATTATTATCCTTTAACAAAATCTAGATTAAAGCCTATACCAAAACCTAGATTGATATTGCTTACCAAAACCTAGATTTATATCGCATACCAAAACCTAGATTTATATCGCACACCAAAACCTAGAATTATGCAGTATAAAACAAAACCTAGATTTACCTTGTATACCAAAGACTAGATTTATATTGTATACCAAAATCTAGATTTATACAATATACCAAAAGCTAGATTTTAATACCGTACACCAAAACCTATATTGTAATGCACAACCTACATTTTAATATCGTACACCAAAACCTAGATTTATATCTCATACCAAAACCTAGATTAATATCCTTTACCAAAATCTAGATTAAAGCCTATACCAAAACCTAGATTGATATTGCTTACCAAAACCTAGATTTATATCGCATACCAAAACCTAGATTTATATCGCACAGCAAAAGCTAGAATTATGCAGTATAAAACAAAACCTAGATTTACCTTGTATACCAAAGACTAGATTTATATTGTATACCAAAATCTAGATTTATACAATATACCAAAAGCTAGATTTTAATACCGTACACCAAAACCTATATTGTAATGCACAACCTACATTTTAATATCGTACACCAAAACCTAGATTTATATCTCATACCAAAACCTAGATTAATATCCTTTACCAAAATCTAGATTAAAGCCTATACCAAAACCTAGATTAATATCCTTTACCAAAATCTAGATTAAAGCCTATACCAAAACCTAGATTGATATTGCTTACCAAAACCTAGATTTATATCGCATACCAAAACCTAGATTTTAATACCGTACACCAAAACCTATATTGTAAGGCACAACCTAGATTTTAATATCGTACACCAAAACCTAGATTTATATCTCATACCAAAACCTAGATTAATATCCTTTACCAAAATCTAGATTAAAGCCTATACCAAAACCTAGATTGATATTGCTTACCAAAACCTAGATTTATATCGCATACCAAAACCTAGATTTATATCGCACACCAAAACCTAGAATTATGCAGTATAAAACAAAACCTAGATTTACCTTGTATACCAAAGACTAGATTTATATTGTATACCAAAATCTAGATTTATACAATATACCAAAACCTAGATTTTAATACCGTACACCAAAACCTATATTGTAATGCACAACCTAGATTTTAATATCGTACACCAAAACCTAGATTTATATCTCATACCAAAACCTAGATTAATATCCTTTACCAAAATCTAGATTAAAGCCTATACCAAAACCTAGATTGATATTGCTTACCAAACCTAGATTTATATCGCATACCAAAACCTAGATTTATATCGCACACCAAAACCTAGAATTATGCAGTATAAAACAAAACCTAGATTTACCTTGTATACCAAAGCCTAGATTTATATTGTATGCCAAAAATCTAGATTTATACAATATACCAAAACCTAGATTTTAATACCGTACACCAAAACCTATATTGTAATGCACAACCTAGATTTTAATATCGTACACCAAAACCTAGATTTATATCTCATACCAAAACCTAGATTAATATCCTTTACCAAAATCTAGATTAAAGCCTATACCAAAACCTAGATTGATATTGCTTACCAAAACCTAGATTTATATCGCATACCAAAACCTAGATTTTAATACCGTACACCAAAACCTATATTGTAAAGCACAACCTAGATTTTAATATCGTACACCAAAACCTAGATTTATATCTCATACCAAAACCTAGATTAATATCCTTTACCAAAATCTAGATTAAAGCCTATACCAAAACCTAGATTGATATTGCTTACCAAAACCTAGATTTATATCGCATACTAAAACCTAGATTTTAATACCGTACACCAAAACCTATATTGTAAGGCACAACCTAGATTTTAATATCGTACACCAAAACCTAGATTTATATCTCATACCAAAACCTAGATTAATATCCTTTACCAAAATCTAGATTAAAGCCTATACCAAAACCTAGATTGATATTGCTTACCAAAACCTAGATTTATATCGCATACCAAAACCTAGATTTTAATACCGTACACCAAAACCTATATTGTAAGGCACAACGTAGATTTTAATATCGTACACCAAAACCTAGATTTATATCTCATACCAAAACCTAGATTAATATCCTTTACCAAAATCTAGATTAAAGCCTATACCAAAACCTAGATTGATATTGCTTACCAAAACCTAGATTTATATCGCATACCAAAACCTAGATTTTAATACCGTACACCAAAACCTATATTGTAAGGCACAACCTAGATTTTAATATCGTACACCAAAACCTAGATTTATATCTCATACCAAAACCTAGATTATTATCCTTTAACAAAATCTAGATTAAAGCCTATACCAAAACCTAGATTGATATTGCTTACCAAAACCTAGATTTATATCGCATACCAAAACCTAGATTTATATCGCACACCAAAACCTAGAATTATGCAGTATAAAACAAAACCTAGATTTACCTTGTATACCAAAGACTAGATTTATATTGTATACCAAAATCTAGATTTATACAATATACCAAAACCTAGATTTTAATACCGTACACTAAAACCTATATTGTAATGCACAACCTAGATTTTAATATCGTACACCAAAACCTAGATTTATATCTCATACCAAAACCTAGATTAATATCCTTTATCAAAATCTAGATTAAAGCCTATACCAAAACCTAGATTGATATTGCTTAACAAAACCTAGATTTATATCGCATACCAAAATCTAGATTTATATCGCACACCAAAACCTAGAATTATGCAGTATAAAACAAAACCTAGATTTACCTTGTATACCAAAGACTAGATTTATATTGTATACCAAAATCTAAATTTATACAATATACCAAAACCTAGATTTTAATACCGTACACCAAAACCTATATTGTAAGGCACAACCTAGATTTTAATATCGTACACCAAAACCTAGATTTATATCTTATACCAAAACCTAGATTAATATCCTTTACCAAAATCTAGATTAAAGCCTATACCAAAACCTAGATTGATATTGCTTACCAAAACCTAGATTTATATCGCATACCAAAACCTAGATTTATATCACACACCAAAACCTAGAATTATGCAGTATAAAACAAAATTCTAGATTTACCTTGTATACCAAAGCCTAGATTTATATTGTATACCAAAATCTAGATTTATACAATATACCAAAACCTAGATTTTAATACCGTACACCAAAACCTATATTGTAATGCACAACCTAGATTTTAATATCGTACACCAAAACCTAGATTTATATCTCATACCAAAACCTAGATTAATATCCTTTACCAAAATCTAGATTAAAGCCTATACCAAAACCTAGATTGATATTGCTTACCAAAACCTAGATTTATATCGCATACCAAAACCTAGATTTTAATACCGTACACCAAAACCTATATTGTAAGGCACAACCTAGATTTTAATATCGTACACCAAAACCTAGATTTATATCTCATACCAAAACCTAGATTAATATCCTTTACCAAAATCTAGATTAAAGCCTATACCAAAACCTAGATTGATATTGCTTACCAAAACCTAGATTTATATCGCATACCAAAACCTAGATTTATATCGCACACCAAAACCTAGAATTATGCAGTATAAAACAAAACCTAGATTTACCTTGTATACCAAAGACTAGATTTATATTGTATACCAAAATCTAGATTTATACAATATACCAAAACCTAGATTTTAATACCGTACACCAAAACCTATATTGTAATGCACAACCTACATTTTAATATCGTACACCAAAACCTAGATTTATATCTCATACCAAAACCTAGATTAATATCCTTTACCAAAATCTAGATTAAAGCCTATACCAAAACCTAGATTGATATTGCTTACCAAAACCTAGATTTATATCGCATACCAAAACCTAGATTTATATCGCACACCAAAACCTAGAATTATGCAGTATAAAACAAAACCTAGATTTACCTTGTATACCAAAGCCTAGATTTATATTGTATACCAAAATCTAGATTTATACAATATACCAAAACTTAGATTTTAATACCGTACACCAAAACCTATATTGTAAGGCACAACCTAGATTTTAATATCGTACACCAAAACCTAGATTTATATCTCATACCAAAACCTAGATTAATATCCTTTACCAAAATCTAGATTAAAGCCTATACCAAAACCTAGATTGATATTGCTTACCAAAACCTAGATTTATATCGCATACCAAAACCTAGATTTTAATACCGTACACCAAAACCTATATTGTAAGGCACAACCTAGATTTTAATATCGTACACCAAAACCTAGATTTATATCTCATACCAAAACCTAGAATAATATCCTTTACCAAAATCTAGATTAAAGCCTATACCAAAACCTAGATTGATATTGCTTACCAAAACCTAGATTTATATCGCATACCAAAACCTAGATTTATATCACACACCAAAACCTAGAATTATGCAGTATAAAACAAAATTCTAGATTTACCTTGTATACCAAAGCCTAGATTTATATTGTATACCAAAATCTAGATTTATACAATATACCAAAACCTAGATTTTAATACCGTACACCAAAACCTATATTGTAATGCACAACCTACATTTTAATATCGTACACCAAAACCTAGATTTATATCTCATACCAAAACCTAGATTAATATCCTTTACCAAAATCTAGATTAAAGCCTATACCAAAACCTAGATTGATATTGCTTACCAAAACCTAGATTTATATCGCATACCAAAACCTAGATTTTAATACCGTACACCAAAACCTATATTGTAAGGCACAACCTAGATTTTAATATCGTACACCAAAACCTAGATTTATATCTCATACCAAAACCTAGATTAATATCCTTTACCAAAATCTAGATTAAAGCCTATACCAAAACCTAGATTGATATTGCTTACCAAAACCTAGATTTATATCGCATACCAAAACCTAGATTTATATCGCACACCAAAACCTAGAATTATGCAGTATAAAACAAAACCTAGATTTACCTTGTATATCAAAGACTAGATTTATATTGTATACCAAAATCTAGATTTATACAATATACCAAAACCTAGATTGTAATACCGTACACCAAAACCTATATTGTAATGCACAACCTACATTTTAATATCGTACACCAAAACCTAGATTTATAGCTAATACCAAAACCTATATACCATATACCAATACCTAGATTTATATTGCATGCCAGAACATAGAATTATATCGCATACCAAAACCTAGATTTATGCAGTATAAGAAAACCGAGATTTACCTTATAAACCAAAGACTAGATATATACCATATACCAATACCTAGATTTATATCGTATACCATAACCTATAATTATATCGTGTACAAAAACCTAGATTTATATCGTTTGCCAAAATCTAGAATTATATCGCATACCAAAACCTAGATTTATATCATATACAAAAACCTAGATTTATATCGAATACCAAAACCTAGATTTATATCGCATGCCTAAACCTAGATTGATATCGCATGCCAAAACCCAAATTTATATCGTATGCCTAAACCTAGATTTATATCGTATATCAAAACCCAGATTTCTATCGTATGCCAAAACCTAGATTTATATTGCATACCAAAACCTAGATTTATGCAGAATAGCAAAACCTAGATTTACCTTGTATACCAAATACTAGATTTATACTGTATACCAAAATCTAGATTTATACAATATACCAATACCTAGATTTATATCGCATACAAATACCTATATTTATATTGCTTGCCAAAATCTAGATTTAAATCGTATACCAAAAACCTAGATTTATATCGTATACCAAAACCTAGATTTACATTGTATACCAAAAAGTTATATTTATATTGCATACCAAAACCTAGATTAATATCGGATACCAAAACCTAGATTTCTATCGTATACCAAAATCCAGACTTATATCGTATGCCAAAACCTAGATTTATATCGCATACTAAGACCTAGATTTATAGCGAATACCAAAACCTAGATTTATGATGTATAACAAAACCTAGATTTACCTTGTATACCAAAGACTAGATTTATACTGTATACCAAAATCTAGATTTATACAATATACCAAAACCTAGATTTTAATAACGTACACCAAAACCTAGATTGTAATGCACAACCTAGATTTTATTATCGTACACCAAAACCTAGATTTATACCATATACGAATACCTAGATTTATATCGCATACCAAAACCTAGATTTATATCGTATTCCAAAAGCTAGATTGATATCGTTTGCCAAAACCTAGATTTATATCGCATACCAAAACCTAGGTTTATATTGTTTGCCAAAGCCTAGATTTATATCGAATACCAAAACCTAGAATTATATCGCATACAAAAACCTAGATTTGATATCGTTTGCCAAAACCTAGATTTATATCGAATACCAAAACCTAGAATTATATCGCATACAAAAACCTAGATTTGATATCGTTTGCCAAAACCTAGATTTATATCGAATACCAAAACCTAGATTTATATCACATACCAAAACCTAGATTGTTACAGTCTAACAAAACCTAGATTTACTCGTATACTAAAACCTTGATTTATATCGCACACCAAAACCTAGATTTATACAGTATAACAAAACTTAGATTTATCTCATATACCAAAGCCTAGATTTATACCGTATACCAATACCTATATTTATATCATATACAAAAACCTAGATTTATATCGTTTGCCAAAACCGAGATTTATATCGTATACCAATGCCCAGATTGATATCGTATGCCAAAACATAGATTTATATTGCATACGAAAACCTAGATTTATGCAGAATAGCAAAACCTAGATTTACCTTGTATACCAAAGACTAGATTTATACTGTATACCAAAATCAAGATTTATACCATATACCAATACCTAGATTTATATCGCATACAAAAACCTATATTTATATCGCTTGCGAAAATCTAGATTTATATCGAATACCTAAACCTAGATTTATATCGTATGCCTAAACCTAGATTTATATTGTATACCAAAATCTAGATTTATACAATATACCAAAACCTAGATTTTAATACCGTACACCAAAACCTATATTGTAATGCACAACCTACATTTTAATATCGTACACCAAAACCTAGATTTATATCTCATACCAAAACCTAGATTAATATCCTTTACCAAAATCTAGATTAAAGCCTATACCAAAACCTAGATTGATATTGCTTACCAAAACCTAGATTTATATCGCATACCAAAACCTAGATTTTAATACCGTACACCAAAACCTATATTGTAAGGCACAACCTAGATTTTAATATCGTACACCAAAACCTAGATTTATATCTCATACCAAAACCTAGATTAATATCCTTTACCAAAATCTAGATTAAAGCCTATACCAAAACCTAGATTGATATTGCTTACCAAAACCTAGATTTATATCGCATACCAAAACCTAGATTTATATCGCACACCAAAACCTAGAATTATGCAGTATAAAACAAAACCTAGATTTACCTTGTATATCAAAGACTAGATTTATATTGTATACCAAAATCTAGATTTATACAATATACCAAAACCTAGATTGTAATACCGTACACCAAAACCTATATTGTAATGCACAACCTACATTTTAATATCGTACACCAAAACCTAGATTTATAGCTAATACCAAAACCTATATACCATATACCAATACCTAGATTTATATTGCATGCCAGAACATAGAATTATATCGCATACCAAAACCTAGATTTATGCAGTATAAGAAAACCGAGATTTACCTTATAAACCAAAGACTAGATATATACCATATACCAATACCTAGATTTATATCGTATACCATAACCTATAATTATATCGTGTACAAAAACCTAGATTTATATCGTTTGCCAAAATCTAGAATTATATCGCATACCAAAACCTAGATTTATATCATATACAAAAACCTAGATTTATATCGAATACCAAAACCTAGATTTATATCGCATGCCTAAACCTAGATTGATATCGCATGCCAAAACCCAAATTTATATCGTATGCCTAAACCTAGATTTATATCGTATATCAAAACCCAGATTTATATCGTATGCCAAAACCTAGATTTATATTGCATACCAAAACCTAGATTTATGCAGAATAGCAAAACCTAGATTTACCTTGTATACCAAATACTAGATTTATACTGTATACCAAAATCTAGATTTATACAATATACCAATACCTAGATTTATATCGCATACAAATACCTATATTTATATTGCTTGCCAAAATCTAGATTTAAATCGTATACCAAAAACCTAGATTTATATCGTATACCAAAACCTAGATTTACATTGTATACCAAAAAGTTATATTTATATTGCATACCAAAACCTAGATTAATATCGGATACCAAAACCTAGATTTCTATCGTATACCAAAATCCAGACTTATATCGTATGCCAAAACCTAGATTTATATCGCATACTAAGACCTAGATTTATAGCGAATACCAAAACCTAGATTTATGATGTATAACAAAACCTAGATTTACCTTGTATACCAAAGACTAGATTTATACTGTATACCAAAATCTAGATTTATACAATATACCAAAACCTAGATTTTAATAACGTACACCAAAACCTAGATTGTAATGCACAACCTAGATTTTATTATCGTACACCAAAACCTAGATTTATACCATATACGAATACCTAGATTTATATCGCATACCAAAACCTAGATTTATATCGTATTCCAAAAGCTAGATTGATATCGTTTGCCAAAACCTAGATTTATATCGCATACCAAAACCTAGGTTTATATTGTTTGCCAAAGCCTAGATTTATATCGAATACCAAAACCTAGAATTATATCGCATACAAAAACCTAGATTTGATATCGTTTGCCAAAACCTAGATTTATATCGAATACCAAAACCTAGAATTATATCGCATACAAAAACCTAGATTTGATATCGTTTGCCAAAACCTAGATTTATATCGAATACCAAAACCTAGATTTATATCACATACCAAAACCTAGATTGTTACAGTCTAACAAAACCTAGATTTACTCGTATACTAAAACCTTGATTTATATCGCACACCAAAACCTAGATTTATACAGTATAACAAAACTTAGATTTATCTCATATACCAAAGCCTAGATTTATACCGTATACCAATACCTATATTTATATCATATACAAAAACCTAGATTTATATCGTTTGCCAAAACCGAGATTTATATCGTATACCAATGCCCAGATTGATATCGTATGCCAAAACATAGATTTATATTGCATACGAAAACCTAGATTTATGCAGAATAGCAAAACCTAGATTTACCTTGTATACCAAAGACTAGATTTATACTGTATACCAAAATCAAGATTTATACCATATACCAATACCTAGATTTATATCGCATACAAAAACCTATATTTATATCGCTTGCGAAAATCTAGATTTATATCGAATACCTAAACCTAGATTTATATCGTATGCCTAAACCTAGATTTATATCGTATACCAAAAACCTAGATTTATATCGTATACCAAAACCTAGATTTACATTGTATACCAAAAAACTATATTTATATTGCATACCAAAACCTAGATTTATATCATATACAAAAACCTAGATTTATATCGAATACCAAAACCTAGATTTATATCGCATGCCTAAACCTAGATTGATATCGCATGCCAAAACCCAAATTTATATCGTATGCCTAAACCTAGATTTATATCGTATATCAAAACCCAGATTTATATCGTATGCCAAAACCTAGATTTATATTGCATACCAAAACCTAAATTTATGCAGTATAGCAAAACCTAGATTTACCTTGTATACCAAATACTAGATTTATACTGTATACCAAAATCTAGATTTATACAATATACCAATACCTAGATTTATATCGCATACAAATACCTATATTTATATTGCTTGCTAAAATCTAGATTTAAATCGAATACCAAAACCTAGATTTATATCGTATGCCAAAACCTAGATTTATATCGTATACCAAAAACCTAGATTTATATCGTATACCAAAACCTAGATTTACATTGTATACCAAAAAGTTATATTTATATTGCATACCAAAACCTAGATTAATATCGGATACCAAAACCTAGATTTCTATCGTATACCAAAATCCAGATTTATATCGTATGCCAAAACCTAGATTTATATCGCATACTAAAACCTAGATTTATAGCGAATACCAAAACCTAGATTTATGATGTATAACAAAACCTAGATTTACCTTGTATACCAAAGACTAGATTTATACTGTATACCAAAATCTAGATTTATACAATATACCAAAACCTAGATTTTAATAACGTACACCAAAACCTAGATTGTAATGCACAACCTAGATTTTAATATCGTACACCAAAACCTAGATTTATACCATATACGAATACCTAGATTTATATCGCATACCAAAACCTAGATTTATATCGTATTCCAAAAGCTAGATTGATATCGTTTGCCAAAACCTAGATTTATATCGCATACCAAAACCTAGGTTTATATTGTTTGCCAAAGCCTAGATTTATATCGAATACCAAAACCTAGAATTATATCGCATACAAAAACCTAGATTTGATATCGTTTGCCAAAACCTAGATTTATATCGAATACCAAAACCTAGATTTATATCACATACCAAAACCTAGATTGTTACAGTCTAACAAAACCTAGATTTACTCGTATACTAAAACCTTGATTTATATCGCACACCAAAACCTAGATTTATATTGCATACCTAGAATTATATCGTATACCAAAACCTAGATTTATATCGTATTCCAAAACCTAGATTTATATCGTATACCAAAGCCCAGATTTATATCGTATGCCAAAACCTAGATTTATATTGCATACCAAAACCTAGATTTATGCACTATAACAAAACCTAGATTTACCTTGTATACCAAAGACTAGATTTATACAGTATACCAAAATTTAGATTTATACTATATACCAATACCTAGATTTATATCGTATACCAGAACCTAGAATTATATCGTATACAAAAACCTAGATTTATATCGAAAACCAAAACCTAGATTTATATCGCACACCAAAACCTAGATTTATATTGCATACCTAGAATTATATCGTATACCAAAACCTAGATTTATATCGTATTCCAAAACCTAGATTTATATCGTATACCAAAGCCCAGATTTATATCGTATGCCAAAACCTAGATTTATATTGCATACCAAAACCTAGATTTATGCAGTATAACAAAACCTAGATTTACCTTGTATACCAAAGACTAGATTTATATCGTATGCCAAAACCTAGATTTATACTATATACCAATACCTAGATTTATATCGTATACCAGAACCTAGAATTATATCGTATACAAAAACCTAGATTTATATCGCACACCAAAACCAAGATTTATATTGCATACCTAGAATTATATTGTATACCAAAGCCCAGATTTATATCGTGTGACAAAACCTAGATTGATATCGCATACCAAAACCCGATGTATATCGTATGCCAAAAACCTAGAATTATATAGCATACAAAAACCTAGATTTGATATTGTTTGCCACAAACCTAGATTTGATATCATTTGCCAAAACTAGATTTAGAGCGAATACCAAAACCTAGATTTATATCACATACCAAAACCTAGATTGTTACAGTCTAACAAAACCTAGATTTACTCGTATACTAAAACCTAGATTTATATCGCACACCAAAACCTAGATTGTAATGCTCAACCTAGATTTTAATATCGTACACCAAAACCTAGATTTATATCTCATACCAAAACCTAGATTAATATCCTTTACCAAATCCTAGATTTATATCCTATAACAAAACCTAGATTGATATTGCATACCAAAACCTGTATTTATACTGCATACTAAAACCTAGATTTATACCATATACGAATACCTAGATTTATATCGCATACCAAAACCTAGATTTATATCGTATTTAAAAAGCTAGATTGATATCGTTTGCCAAAACCTAGATTTATATCGCATACCAAAACCTAGGTTTATATTGTTTGCCAAAGCCTAGATTTATATCGAATACCAAAACCTAGAATTATATCGCATACAAAAACCTAGATTTGATATCGTTTGCCAAAACCTAGATTTGATATCGAATAACAAAACCTAGAATTATATCGCATACAAAAACCTAGATTTGATATCGTTTGCCAAAACCTAGATTTATATCGAATACCAAAACCTAGATTTATATCACTTACCAAAACCTAGATTGTTACAGTCTAACAAAACCTAGATTTACTCGTATGCTAAAACCTAGATTTATATCGCACACCAAAACCTAGATTTATACAGTATAACAAAACATAGATTTATCTCATATACCAAAGCCTAGATTTATACCGTATACCAATACCTAGATTTACATCATATACAAAAACCTAGATTTATATCGTTTGCCAAAACCAAGATTTATATCGAATACCAAAACCTAGATTTATATTGCAAACCAAAACCTAGATTTATATTGCATACCTAGAATTATATCGTATACCAAAACCTAGATTTATATCGTAATCCAAAACCTAGATCTATATTGCATACCAAAACCTAGATTTATGCAGTATAACAAAACCTAGATTTACCTTGTATACCAAAGACTAGATTTATACAGTATACCAAAATTTAGATTTATACTGTATACCAATACCTAGATTTATATCGTATACCAGAACCTAGAATTATATCGTATACAAAAACCTAGATTTATATCGCACACCAAAACCAAGATTTTTATTGCATACCTAGAATTATATTGTATACCAAAGCCCAGATGTATATCGTATGCCAAAACATAGATTGATATCCCATACCAAAACCCAGATTTATATCGTATGCCAAAACCTAGAATTATATCGCATACAAAAACCTAGATTTGATATCGTTTGCCAAAAACCTAGATTTGATATCGTTTGCCAAAACTAGATTTATAGCAAATACCAAAACCTAGAATTATATCGCATACAAAAATCCTAGGTCTGATATCGTTTGCCAAAACCTAGATTTATATCCAATACCAAAACCTAGATTTATATCACATACCAAAACCTAGATTGCTACAGTCTAACAAAACCTAGATTTACTCGTATACTAAAACCTAGATTTATATCGCACACCAAAACCTAGATTTATACAGTATAACAAAACATAGATTTATCTCATATACCAAAGCCTAGATTTATACCGTATACCAATACCTAGATTTATATCATATACAAAAACCAAGATTTATATCATTTGCCAAAACCGAGATTTATATCGAATACCAAAACCTAGATTTATATTGCATACCTAGAATTATATCGTATATTAAAACCTAGATTTATATCGTATACCAAAACCTATATTTATATCGTATACCAATGCCCAGATTTATATCGTATGCCAAAACCTAGATTTATATTGCATACCAAAACCTAGATTGATGCAGTATAGCAAAACCTAGATTTACCTTGTATACCAAAGACTAGATTTATACTGTATACCAAAATCAAGATTTATACCATATACCAATACCTAGATTTATATCATATACAAAAACCTAGATTTATATCGTTTGCCAAAACCGAGATTTATATTGAATCCCAAAACTTAGATTTATATTGCATACATAGAATTATATCGTATATCAAAACCCAGATTTATATCGTATGCCAAAACCTAGATTTATATTGCATACCAAAACCTAGATTTATGCAGTATAGCAAAACCTAGATTTACCTTGTATACCAAAAACTAGATTTATACTGTATACCAAAATCAAGATTTATACCATATACCAATACCTAGATTTATATCGTATACCAGAACCTAGAATTATATCGTATACAAAAACCTAGATTTATATCGAAAACCAAAACCTAGATTTATATCGCACACCAAAACCTAGATTTATATTGCATACCTAGAATTATATCGTATACCAACACCTAGATTTATATCGTATTCCAAAATCTAGATTTATATCGTATACCAAAGCCCAGATTTATATCGTATGCCAAAACCTAGATTTATATTGCATACCAAAACCTAGATTTATGCAGAATAACAAAACCTAGATTTACCTTGTATACCAAAGACTAGATTTATACAGTATACCAAAATTTAGATTTATACTATATACCAATACCTAGATTTATATCGTATACCAGAACCTAGAATTATATCGTATACAAAAACCTAGATTTATATCGCACACCAAAACCAAGATTTATATTGCATACCTAGAATTATATCGTATACCAAAGCCCAGATTTATGTCGTATGCCAAAACCTAGATTGATATCGCATACGAAAACCCAGATTTATATCGTATGCCAAAACCTAGAATTATATCGCATACAAAAACCTAGATTTGATATCGTTTGCCAAAAACCTAGATTTGATATCGTTTGCCAAAACCTAGATTTATATCGAATACCAAAACCTAGAATTATATCGCATACAAAAACCTAGATTTGATATCGTTTGCCAAAACCTAGATTTATATCGAATACCAAAACCTAGATTTATATCACATACCAAAACCTAGATTGTTACAGTCTAACAAAACCTAGATTTACTCGTATACTAAAACCTAGATTTATATCGCACGCCAAAACCTAGATTTATACAGTATAACAAAACTTAGATTTATCTCATATACCAATGCCTAGATTTATACCGTATACCAATACCTAGATTTATATCATATACAAAAACCTAGATTTATATCGTTTGCCAAAACCGAGATTTATATCGAATACCAAAACCTAGATTTATATTGCACACCAAAACCTAGATTTATATTGCATACCTAGAATTATATCGTATATCAAAACCTAGATTTATATCGTATACAAAAACCTAGATTTATATCGTATACCAATGCCCAGATTGATATCGTATGCCAAAACCTAGATTTATATTGCATACCAAAACCTATATTTATGCAGTATAGCAAAACCTAGATTTACCTTGTATACCAAAGACTAGATTTATACTGTATACCAAAATCTAGATTTATACCATATACCAATACCTAGATTTATATTGTATACCAGAACCTAGAATTATATCGTATACAAAAACCTAGATTTATATCGAAAACCAAAACCTAGATTTATATCGCACACCAAAACCTAGATTTATATTGCATACCTAGAATGATATCGTATACCAAAACCTATGTTTATATCGTATTCCAAAACCTAGATTTCTATCGTATACCAAAGCCCAGATTTATATCGTATGCCAAAACCTAGATTTATATTGCATACGAAAACCTAGATTTATATCGCATACCAAAACCTAGATTCATGCAGTATAACAAAACCTAGATTTACCTTGTATACCAAAGACTAGATTTATACTGTGTACCAAAATCTAGATTTATACTATATTCCAATGCCTAGATTTATATCGCATACAAAACCCTATATTTATATCGCTTGCCAAAATCTAGATTTATATCGCATACCAAAACCTAGATTTCTATCGTATACCAAAATCCAGATTTATATTCTATACCAAAACCTAGATTGATATTGCATACTAAAACCTATATTTATACTGTATACCAAAACCTAGATTTATACCATGTATATTTATATCGTATACTAAAACCTAGATTTATATCATATATCAAAACCTTGATTTATATTGCATACCAAAACCTAGATTTATATCGAATACCAAAATCTAGATTTATACCGCATACAAAAACCTAGATTGATATTGTAAACCAAAAAGCAATATTTATATTGCATACCAGAACCTAGATTGATATCGTATAGCAAAACCTAGATTTATATCGTATATCAAAACATGGATTTATGCAGTATAGGCAAAGCCGAGATTTATCTTGTATACCAAAGACTAGATATATACCATATACCAATACCTAGATTTATATCGCATGCCAGAACCTAGAATTATATCGTAATCCAAAACCTAGATCTATATTGCATACCAAAACCTAGATTTATGCAATATAACAAAACCTAGATTTACCTTGTATACCAAAGACTAGATTTATACAGTGTACCAAAATTTAGATTTATACTATATACTAATACCTAGATTTATATCGTATACCAGAACCTAGAATTATATCGTATACAAAAACCTAGATTTATATCGCACACCAAAACCAAGATTTATATTGCATACCTAGAACTATATTGTATACCAAAGCCCAGATTTATATCGTATGCCAAAACCTAGATTGATATCGCATACCAAAACCCAGATATATATCGTATGCCAAAACCTAGAATTATATCGCATACAAAAACCTAGATTTGATATCGTTTGCCAAAAACCTAGATTTGATATCGTTTGCCAAAACTAGATTTATATCGAATACCAAAACCTAGAATTATATCGCATACAAAAATCCTAGATTTGATATCGTTTGCCAAAACCTAGATTTATATCGAATACCAAAACCTAGATTTATATCACATACCAAAACCTAGATTGTTACAGTCTAACAAAACCTAGATTTACTCGTATACTAAAACCTAGATTTATTTCGCACACCAAAACCTAGATTTATACAGTATAACAAAACATAGATTTATCTCATATACCAAAGCCTAGATTTAAACCGTATACCAATACCTAGATTTATATCATATACAAAAACCTAGATTTATATCGTTTGCCAAAACCGAGATTTATATCGAATACCAAAACCTAGATTTATATTGCAAACCAAAACCTAGATTTATATTGCATACCTAGAATTATATCGTATATTAAAACCTAGATTTATATCGTATACCAAAACCTAAATTTATATCGTATACCAATGCCCAGATTTATATCGTATGCCAAAACCTAGATTTATATTGCATACCAAAACCTAGATTTATGCAGTATAGCAAAACCTAGATTTACCTTGTATACCAAATACTAGATTTATACTGTATACCAAAATCTAGATTTATACAATATACCAATACCTAGATTTATATCGCATACAAATACCTATATTTATATTGCTTGCCAAAATCTAGATTTAAATCGTATACCAATAACCTAGATTTATATCGTATACCAAAACCTAGATTTACATTGTATACCAAAAAGTTATATTTATATTGCATACCAAAACCTAGATTAATATCGGATACCAAAACCTAGATTTCTATCGTATACCAAAATCCAGATTTATATCGTATGCCAAAACCTAGATTTATATCGCATACTAAAACCTAGATTTATAGCGAATACCAAAACCTAGATTTATGATGTATAACAAAACCTAGATTTACCTTGTATACCAAAGACTAGATTTATACTGTATACCAAAATCTAGATTTATACAATATACCAAAACCTAGATTTTAATAACGTACACCAAAACCTAGATTGTAATGCACAACCTAGATTTTATTATCGTACACCAAAACCTAGATTTATACCATATACGAATACCTAGATTTATATCGCATACCAAAACCTAGATTTATATCGTATTCCAAAAGCTAGATTGATATCGTTTGCCAAAACCTAGATTTATATCGCATACCAAAACCTAGGTTTATATTGTTTGCCAAAGCCTAGATTTATATCGAATACCAAAACCTAGAATTATATCGCATACAAAAACCTAGATTTGATATCGTTTGCCAAAACCTAGATTTATATCGAATACCAAAACCTAGAATTATATCGCATACAAAAACCTAGATTTGATATCGTTTGCCAAAACCTAGATTTATATCGAATACCAAAACCTAGATTTATATCACATACCAAAACCTAGATTGTTACAGTCTAACAAAACCTAGATTTACTCGTATACTAAAACCTAGATTTATATCGCACGCCAAAACCTAGATTTATACAGTATAACAAAACTTAGATTTATCTCATATACCAATGCCTAGATTTATACCGTATACCAATACCTAGATTTATATCATATACAAAAACCTAGATTTATATCGTTTGCCAAAACCGAGATTTATATCGAATACCAAAACCTAGATTTATATTGCACACCAAAACCTAGATTTATATTGCATACCTAGAATTATATCGTATATCAAAACCTAGATTTATATCGTATACAAAAACCTAGATTTATATCGTATACCAATGCCCAGATTGATATCGTATGCCAAAACCTAGATTTATATTGCATACCAAAACCTATATTTATGCAGTATAGCAAAACCTAGATTTACCTTGTATACCAAAGACTAGATTTATACTGTATACCAAAATCTAGATTTATACCATATACCAATACCTAGATTTATATTGTATACCAGAACCTAGAATTATATCGTATACAAAAACCTAGATTTATATCGAAAACCAAAACCTAGATTTATATCGCACACCAAAACCTAGATTTATATTGCATACCTAGAATGATATCGTATACCAAAACCTATGTTTATATCGTATTCCAAAACCTAGATTTCTATCGTATACCAAAGCCCAGATTTATATCGTATGCCAAAACCTAGATTTATATTGCATACGAAAACCTAGATTTATATCGCATACCAAAACCTAGATTCATGCAGTATAACAAAACCTAGATTTACCTT
The DNA here is from genome assembly GCA_963680875.1 of Bathymodiolus brooksi. Classification (NCBI taxonomy): domain Eukaryota; kingdom Metazoa; phylum Mollusca; class Bivalvia; order Mytilida; family Modiolidae; genus Bathymodiolus; species Bathymodiolus brooksi. The sequence continues at coordinate 92,225,610 of OY804576.1, forward strand.
GTATACCAAAGACTAGATTTATACTGTGTACCAAAATCTAGATTTATACTATATTCCAATGCCTAGATTTATATCGCATACAAAACCCTATATTTATATCGCTTGCCAAAATCTAGATTTATATCGCATACCAAAACCTAGATTTCTATCGTATACCAAAATCCAGATTTATATTCTATACCAAAACCTAGATTGATATTGCATACTAAAACCTATATTTATACTGTATACCAAAACCTAGATTTATACCATGTATATTTATATCGTATACTAAAACCTAGATTTATATCATATATCAAAACCTTGATTTATATTGCATACCAAAACCTAGATTTATATCGAATACCAAAATCTAGATTTATACCGCATACAAAAACCTAGATTGATATTGTAAACCAAAAAGCAATATTTATATTGCATACCAGAACCTAGATTGATATCGTATAGCAAAACCTAGATTTATATCGTATATCAAAACATGGATTTATGCAGTATAGGCAAAGCCGAGATTTATCTTGTATACCAAAGACTAGATATATACCATATACCAATACCTAGATTTATATCGCATGCCAGAACCTAGAATTATATCGTAATCCAAAACCTAGATCTATATTGCATACCAAAACCTAGATTTATGCAATATAACAAAACCTAGATTTACCTTGTATACCAAAGACTAGATTTATACAGTGTACCAAAATTTAGATTTATACTATATACTAATACCTAGATTTATATCGTATACCAGAACCTAGAATTATATCGTATACAAAAACCTAGATTTATATCGCACACCAAAACCAAGATTTATATTGCATACCTAGAACTATATTGTATACCAAAGCCCAGATTTATATCGTATGCCAAAACCTAGATTGATATCGCATACCAAAACCCAGATATATATCGTATGCCAAAACCTAGAATTATATCGCATACAAAAACCTAGATTTGATATCGTTTGCCAAAAACCTAGATTTGATATCGTTTGCCAAAACTAGATTTATATCGAATACCAAAACCTAGAATTATATCGCATACAAAAATCCTAGATTTGATATCGTTTGCCAAAACCTAGATTTATATCGAATACCAAAACCTAGATTTATATCACATACCAAAACCTAGATTGTTACAGTCTAACAAAACCTAGATTTACTCGTATACTAAAACCTAGATTTATTTCGCACACCAAAACCTAGATTTATACAGTATAACAAAACATAGATTTATCTCATATACCAAAGCCTAGATTTAAACCGTATACCAATACCTAGATTTATATCATATACAAAAACCTAGATTTATATCGTTTGCCAAAACCGAGATTTATATCGAATACCAAAACCTAGATTTATATTGCAAACCAAAACCTAGATTTATATTGCATACCTAGAATTATATCGTATATTAAAACCTAGATTTATATCGTATACCAAAACCTAAATTTATATCGTATACCAATGCCCAGATTTATATCGTATGCCAAAACCTAGATTTATATTGCATACCAAAACCTAGATTTATGCAGTATAGCAAAACCTAGATTTACCTTGTATACCAAATACTAGATTTATACTGTATACCAAAATCTAGATTTATACAATATACCAATACCTAGATTTATATCGCATACAAATACCTATATTTATATTGCTTGCCAAAATCTAGATTTAAATCGTATACCAAAAACCTAGATTTATATCGTATACCAAAACCTAGATTTACATTGTATACCAAAAAGTTATATTTATATTGCATACCAAAACCTAGATTAATATCGGATACCAAAACCTAGATTTCTATCGTATACCAAAATCCAGATTTATATCGTATGCCAAAACCTAGATTTATATCGCATACTAAAACCTAGATTTATAGCGAATACCAAAACCTAGATTTATGATGTATAACAAAACCTAGATTTACCTTGTATACCAAAGACTAGATTTATACTGTATACCAAAATCTAGATTTATACAATATACCAAAACCTAGATTGTAATGCACAACCTAGATTTTATTATCGTACACCAAAACCTAGATTTATACCATATACGAATACCTAGATTTATATCGCATACCAAAACCTAGATTTATATCGTATTCCAAAAGCTAGATTGATATCGTTTGCCAAAACCTAGATTTATATCGCATACCAAAACCTAGGTTTATATTGTTTGCCAAAGCCTAGATTTATATCGAATACCAAAACCTAGAATTATATCGCATACAAAAACCTAGAATTGATATCGTTTGCCAAAACCTAGATTTATATCGAATACCAAAACCTAGAATTATATCGCATACAAAAACCTAGATTTGATATCGTTTGCCAAAACCTAGATTTATATCGAATACCAAAACCTAGATTTATATCACATACCAAAACCTAGATTGTTACAGTCTAACAAAACCTAGATTTACTCGTATACTAAAACCTTGATTTATATCGCACACCAAAACCTAGATTTATACAGTATAACAAAACTTAGATTTATCTCATATACCAAAGCCTAGATTTATACCGTATACCAATACCTATATTTATATCATATACAAAAACCTAGATTTATATCGTTTGCCAAAACCGAGATTTATATCGTATACCAATGCCCAGATTGATATCGTATGCCAAAACATAGATTTATATTGCATACGAAAACCTAGATTTATGCAGAATAGCAAAACCTAGATTTACCTTGTATACCAAAGACTAGATTTATACTGTATACCAAAATCAAGATTTATACCATATACCAATACCTAGATTTATATCGCATACAAAAACCTATATTTATATCGCTTGCGAAAATCTAGATTTATATCGAATACCTAAACCTAGATTTATATCGTATGCCTAAACCTAGATTTATATCGTATACCAAAAACCTAGATTTATATCGTATACCAAAACCTAGATTTACATTGTATACCAAAAAACTATATTTATATTGCATACCAAAACCTAGATTTATATCATATACAAAAACCTAGATTTATATCGAATACCAAAACCTAGATTTATATCGCATGCCTAAACCTAGATTGATATCGCATGCCAAAACCCAAATTTATATCGTATGCCTAAACCTAGATTTATATCGTATATCAAAACCCAGATTTATATCGTATGCCAAAACCTAGATTTATATTGCATACCAAAACCTAAATTTATGCAGTATAGCAAAACCTAGATTTACCTTGTATACCAAATACTAGATTTATACTGTATACCAAAATCTAGATTTATACAATATACCAATACCTAGATTTATATCGCATACACATACCTATATTTATATTGCTTGCTAAAATCTAGATTTAAATCGAATACCAAAACCTAGATTTATATCGTATGCCAAAACCTAGATTTATATCGTATACCAAAAACCTAGATTTATATCGTATACCAAAACCTAGATTTACATTGTATACCAAAAAGTTATATTTATATTGCATACCAAAACCTAGATTAATATCGGATACCAAAACCTAGATTTCTATCGTATACCAAAATCCAGATTTATATCGTATGCCAAAACCTAGATTTATATCGCATACTAAAACCTAGATTTATAGCGAATACCAAAACCTAGATTTATGATGTATAACAAAACCTAGATTTACCTTGTATACCAAAGACTAGATTTATACTGTATACCAAAATCTAGATTTATACAATATACCAAAACCTAGATTTTAATAACGTACACCAAAACCTAGATTGTAATGCACAACCTAGATTTTAATATCGTACACCAAAACCTAGATTTATACCATATACGAATACCTAGATTTATATCGCATACCAAAACCTAGATTTATATCGTATTCCAAAAGCTAGATTGATATCGTTTGCCAAAACCTAGATTTATATCGCATACCAAAACCTAGGTTTATATTGTTTGCCAAAGCCTAGATTTATATCGAATACCAAAACCTAGAATTATATCGCATACAAAAACCTAGATTTGATATCGTTTGCCAAAACCTAGATTTATATCGAATACCAAAACCTAGAATTATATCGCATACAAAAACCTAGATTTGATATCGTTTGCCAAAACCTAGATTTATATCGAATACCAAAACCTAGATTTATATCACATACCAAAACCTAGATTGTTACAGTCTAACAAAACCTAGATTTACTCGTATACTAAAACCTTGATTTATATCGCACACCAAAACCTAGATTTATACAGTATAACAAAACTTAGATTTATCTCATATACCAAAGCCTAGATTTATACCGTATACCAATACCTATATTTATATCATATACAAAAACCTAGATTTATATCGTTTGCCAAAACCGAGATTTATATCGTATACCAATGCCCAGATTGATATCGTATGCCAAAACATAGATTTATATTGCATACGAAAACCTAGATTTATGCAGTATAGCAAAACCTAGATTTACCTTGTATACCAAAGACTAGATTTATACTGTATACCAAAATCAAGATTTATACCATATACCAATACCTAGAATTATATCGCATACAAAAACCTATATTTATATCGCTTGCGAAAATCTAGATTTATATCGAATACCTAAACCTAGATTTATATCGTATGCCTAAACCTAGATTTATATCGTATACCAAAAACCTAGATTTATATCGTATACCAAAACCTAGATTTACATTGTATACCAAAAAACTATATTTATATTGCATACCAAAACTTAGATTAATATCGCATACCAAAACCTAGATTTCTATCGTATACCAAAATCCAGATTTATATCGTATGCCAAAACCTAGATTTATATCGCATACCAAAACCTAGATTTATGCAGTATAACAATACCTAGATTTACCTTGTATACCAAATACTAGATTTATACTGTATACCAAAATCTAGATTTATACAATATACCAATACCTAGATTTATATCGCATACAAAAACCTATATTTATATCGCTTGCCAAAATCTAGATTTATATCGAATACCAAAACCTAGATTTATATCGTATGGCAAAACCTAGACTTATATCGTATACCAAAAACCTAGATTTATATCTAATACCAAAACCTAGATTTATATCGTATGCCTAAACCTAGATTTATATCGTATACCAAAAAGCTATATTTATATTGCATACCAAAACCTAGATTTATATCGCATACCAAAACCTAGATTTATCCATTATAACAAAACCTAGATTTACCTTGAATACCAAAAAGCTATATTTATATTGCATACCAAAACCTGTATTTATACCATATACGAATACCTAGATTTATATCGCATACCAAAACCTAGATTTATATCGCATACCAAAACCTAGGTTTTTATTGTTTGCCAAAGCCTAGATTCATATCGAATACCAAAACCTAGAATTATATCGCATACAAAAACCTAGATTTGATATCGTTTGCCAAAACTAAGATTTATATCGAATACCAAAACCTAGAATTATAATCGCATACAAAAACCTAGATTTGATATCGTTTGCCAAAACCTAGATTTATATCGAATACCAAAACCTATATTTATATTGCACACCAAAACCTAGATTTATATTGCATACCTAGAATTATATCGTATATCAAAACCTAGATTTATATCGTATACCAAAACCTAGATTTATATCGTATACTAATGCCCAGATTTATATCGTATGCCAAAACCTAGATTTATATTGCATACCAAAATCTAGATTTATGCAGTATAGCAAAACCTAGATTTACCTTGTATACCAAAGACTAGATTTATACTGTATACCAAAATCAAGATTTATACCATATACCAATACCTAGATTTATATCGTATACCAGAACCTAGAATTATATCGTATACAAAAGCCTAGATTTATATCAAAAACCAAAACCTAGATTTATATCGCACACCAAAACCAAGATTTATATTGCATACCTAGAATTATATTATATATAAAAGCCCAGATTTATATCGTATGCCAAAACCTAGATTGATATCGCATACCAAAGCCTGTATTTATACTGCATACTAAAACCTAGATTTATATCGTTCGCCAAAACTGAGATTTATATCGAATACCAAAACCTAGATTTATATTGCACACCAAAACCTAGATTTATATTGCATACCTAGAATTATATCATATATCAAAACCTAGATTTATATCGTATACCAAAACCTAGATTTATATCGTATACCAATGCCCAGATTTATATCGTATGCCAAAATCTAGATTTATATTGCATACCAAAACCTAGATTAATATCCTTTACCAAAACCTAGATTTATATCCTATAACAAAACCTAGATTGATATTGCATACCAAAACCTGTATTTATACTGCATACTAAAACCTAGATTTATACCATATACGAATACCTAGATTTATATCGCATACCAAAACCTAGATTTATATCGTATTCAAAAAGCTAGATTTATATCGTTTGCCAAAACCTAGATTTATATCGCATACCAAAACCTAGGTTTATATTGTTTGCCAAAGCCTAGATTTATATCGAATACCAAAACCTAGAATTATATCGCATACAAAAACCTAGATTTGATATCGTTTGCCAAAACCTAGATTTATATCGCATACCAGAACCTAGAATTATATCGTATACAAAAGCCTAGATTTATATCGAAAACCAAAACCTAGATTTATATCGCACACCAAAACCTAGATTTATATTGCATACCTAGAATTATATCGTATACAAAAGCCTAGATTTATATCGAAAACCAAAGCCTAGATTTATATCGCACACCAAAACCCAGATTTATATTGCATACCTAGAATTATATCGCATACCAAAACCTAGATTTATATCGTATTCCAAAACCTAGATTTATATCGTATACCAAAGCCCAGATTTATACCGTATGCCAAAACCTAGATTTATATTGCATACCAAAACCTAGATTTATGCAGTATAACAAAACCTAGATTTCCCTTGTATACCAAAGACTAGATTTATACAGTATATTAAAATTTAGATTTATACTATATACCAATACCTAGATTTATATCGTATTCCAAAACCAAGATTTATATCGAATACCAAAACCTAGATTTATATTGCAAACCAAAACCTAGATTTATATTGCATACCTAGAATTATATCGTATACCAAAACCTAGATTTATATCGTAATCCAAAACCTAGATCTATATTGCATACCAAAACCTAGATTTATGCAGTATAACAAAACCTAGATTTACCTTGTATACCAAAGACTAGATTTATACAGTATACCAAAATTTAGATTTATACTATATACCAATACCTAGATTTATATCGTATACCAGAACCTAGAATTATATCGTATACAAAAACCTAGATTTATATCGCACACCAAAACCAAGATTTATATTGCATACCTAGAATTATATTGTATACCAAAGCCCAGATGTATATCGTATGCCAAAACATAGATTGATATCGCATACCAAAACCCAGATTTATATCGTATGCCAAAACCTAGAATTATATCGCATACAAAAACCTAGATTTGATATCGTTTGCCAAAAACCTAGATTTGATATCGTTTGCCAAAACTAGATTTATAGCGAATACCAAAACCTAGAATTATATCGCATACAAAAATCCTAGGTCTGATATCGTTTGCCAAAACCTAGATTTATATCCAATACCAAAACCTAGATTTATATCACATACCAAAACCTAGATTGCTACAGTCTAACAAAACCTAGATTTACTCGTATACTAAAACCTAGATTTATATCGCACACCAAAACCTAGATTTATACAGTATAACAAAACATAGATTTATCTCATATACCAAAGCCTAGATTTATACCGTATACCAATACCTAGATTTATATCATATACAAAAACCAAGATTTATATCGTTTGCCAAAACCGAGATTTATATCGAATACCAAAACCTAGATTTATATTGCATACCTAGAATTATATCGTATATTAAAACCTAGATTTATATCGTATACGAAAACCTAGATTTATATCGTATACCAATGCCCAGATTTATATCGTATGCCAAAACCTAGATTTATATTGCATACCAAAACCTAGATTGATGCAGTAGAGCAAAACCTAGATTTACCTTGTATACCAAAGATTAGATTTATACTGTATACCAAAATCAAGATTTATACCATATACCAATACCTAGATTTATATCATATACAAAAACCTAGATTTATATCGTTTGCCAAAACCGAGATTTATATTGAATCCCAAAACTTAGATTTATATTGCATACATAGAATTATATCGTATATCAAAACCCAGATTTATATCGTATGCCAAAACCTAGATTTATATCGTATACCAAAGCCCAGATTTATATCGTATGCCAAAACCTAGATTTATATTGCATACCAAAACCTAGATTTATGCAGAATAACAAAACCTAGATTTACCTTGTATACCAAAGACTAGATTTATACAGTATACCAAAATTTAGATTTATACTATATACCAATACCTAGATTTATATCGTTTGCCAAAACTAGATTTATAGCGAATACCAAAACCTAGATTTATATCGCATACCAAAACCTAGATTTATCCATTATAACAAAACCTAGATTTACCTTGAATACCAAAAAGCTATATTTATATTGCATACCAAAACCTGTATTTATACCATATACGAATACCTAGATTTATATCGCATACCAAAACCTAGATTTATATCGCATACCAAAACCTAGGTTTTTATTGTTTGCCAAAGCCTAGATTCATATCGAATACCAAAACCTAGAATTATATCGCATACAAAAACCTAGATTTGATATCGTTTGCCAAAACTAAGATTTATATCGAATACCAAAACCTAGAATTATAATCGCATACAAAAACCTAGATTTGATATCGTTTGCCAAAACCTAGATTTATATCGAATACCAAAACCTATATTTATATTGCACACCAAAACCTAGATTTATATTGCATACCTAGAATTATATCGTATATCAAAACCTAGATTTATATCGTATACCAAAACCTAGATTTATATCGTATACTAATGCCCAGATTTATATCGTATGCCAAAACCTAGATTTATATTGCATACCAAAATCTAGATTTATGCAGTATAGCAAAACCTAGATTTACCTTGTATACCAAAGACTAGATTTATACTGTATACCAAAATCAAGATTTATACCATATACCAATACCTAGATTTATATCGTATACCAGAACCTAGAATTATATCGTATACAAAAGCCTAGATTTATATCAAAAACCAAAACCTAGATTTATATCGCACACCAAAACCTAGATTTATATTGCATACCTAGAATTATATCGTATACAAAAGCCTAGATTTATATCGAAAACCAAAACCTAGATTTATATCGCACACCAAAACCTAGATTTATATTGCATACCTAGAATTATATTGTATATCAAAACCTAGATTTATATCGTATTCCAAAACCTAGATTTATATCGTATACCAAAGCCCAGATTTATACCGTATGCCAAAACCTAGATTTATATTGCATACCAAAACCTAGATTTATGCAGTATAACAAAACCTAGATTTACCTTGTATACCAAAACTAGATTTATACAGTATACCAAAATCTAGATTTATACCACTTACCAATACCTAGATTTATATCGCATACCAGAACCTAGAATTATATCGTATACAAAAACCTAGATTTATATCGCACACCAAAACCAAGATTTATATTGCATACCTAGAATTATATTATATATAAAAGCCCAGATTTATATCGTATGCCAAAACCTAGATTGATATCGCATACCAAAGCCTGTATTTATACTGCATACTAAAACCTAGATTTATATCGTTCGCCAAAACTGAGATTTATATCGAATACCAAAACCTAGATTTATATTGCACACCAAAACCTAGATTTATATTGCATACCTAGAATTATATCGTATATCAAAACCTAGATTTATATCGTATACCAAAACCTAGATTTATATCGTATACCAATGCCCAGATTTATATCGTATGCCAAAATCTAGATTTATATTGCATACCAAAACCTAGATTAATATCCTTTACCAAAACCTAGATTTATATCCTATAACAAAACCTAGATTGATATTGCATACCAAAACCTGTATTTATACTGCATACTAAAACCTAGATTTATACCATATACGAATACCTAGATTTATATCGCATACCAAAACCTAGATTTATATCGTATTCAAAAAGCTAGATTTATATCGTTTGCCAAAACCTAGATTTATATCGCATACCAAAACCTAGGTTTATATTGTTTGCCAAAGCCTAGATTTATATCGAATACCAAAACCTAGAATTATATCGCATACAAAAACCTAGATTTGATATCGTTTGCCAAAACCTAGATTTATATCGTATACCAAAACCTAGATTTACATTGTATACCAAAAAACTATATTTATATTGCATACCAAAACTTAGATTAATATCGCATACCAAAACCTAGATTTCTATCGTATACCAAAATCCAGATTTATATCGTATGCCAAAATCTAGATTTATATCGCATACCAAAACCTAGATTTATGCAGTATAACAATACCTAGATTTACCTTGTATACCAAATACTAGATTTATACTGTATACCAAAATCTAAATTTATACAATATACCAATACCTAGATTTATATCGCATACAAAAACCTATATTTATATCGCTTGCCAAAATCTAGATTTATATCGAATACCAAAACCTAGATTTATATCGTATGGCAAAACCTAGACTTATATCGTATACCAAAAACCTAGATTTATATCTAATACCAAAACCTAGATTTATATCGTATGCCTAAACCTAGATTTATATCGTATACCAAAAAGCTATATTTATATTGCAAACCAAAACCTAGATTTATATCGCATACTAAAACCTAGATTTATATCGTATTCCAAAACCTAGATTTCTATCGTATACCAAAGCCCAGATTTATATCGTATGCCAAAACCTAGATTTATATTGCATACCAAAACCTAGATTTATATCGCATACCAAAACCTAGATTTATCCATTATAACAAAACCTAGATTTACCTTGAATACCAAAAAGCTATATTTATATTGCATACCAAAACCTGTATTTATACCATATACGAATACCTAGATTTATATCGCATACCAAAACCTAGATTTATATCGCATACCAAAACCTAGGTTTTTATTGTTTGCCAAAGCCTAGATTCATATCGAATACCAAAACCTAGAATTATATCGCATACAAAAACCTAGATTTGATATCGTTTGCCAAAACTAAGATTTATATCGAATACCAAAACCTAGAATTATAATCGCATACAAAAACCTAGATTTGATATCGTTTGCCAAAACCTAGATTTATATCGAATACCAAAACCTATATTTATATTGCACACCAAAACCTAGATTTATATTGCATACCTAGAATTATATCGTATATCAAAACCTAGATTTATATCGTATACCAAAACCTAGATTTATATCGTATACTAATGCCCAGATTTATATCGTATGCCAAAACCTAGATTTATATTGCATACCAAAATCTAGATTTATGCAGTATAGCAAAACCTAGATTTACCTTGTATACCAAAGACTAGATTTATACTGTATACCAAAATCAAGATTTATACCATATACCAATACCTAGATTTATATCGTATACCAGAACCTAGAATTATATCGTATACAAAAGCCTAGATTTATATCAAAAACCAAAACCTAGATTTATATCGCACACCAAAACCTAGATTTATATTGCATACCTAGAATTATATCGTATACAAAAGCCTAGATTTATATCGAAAACCAAAACCTAGATTTATATCGCACCCCAAAACCTAGATTTATATTCCATACCTAGAATTATATTGTATATCAAAACCTAGATTTATATCGTATTCCAAAACCTAGATTTATATCGTATACCAAAGCCCAGATTTATACCGTATGCCAAAACCTAGATTTATATTGCATACCAAAACCTAGATTTATGCAGTATAACAAAACCTAGATTTACCTTGTATACCAAAGACTAGATTTATACAGTATACCAAAATCTAGATTTATACCACTTACCAATACCTAGATTTATATCGCATACCAGAACCTAGAATTATATCGTATACAAAAACCTAGATTTATATCGCACACCAAAACCAAGATTTATATTGCATACCTAGAATTATATTATATATAAAAGCCCAGATTTATATCGTATGCCAAAACCTAGATTGATATCGCATACCAAAGCCTGTATTTATACTGCATACTAAAACCTAGATTTATATCGTTCGCCAAAACTGAGATTTATATCGAATACCAAAACCTAGATTTATATTGCACACCAAAACCTAGATTTATATTGCATACCTAGAATTATATCGTATATCAAAACCTAGATTTATATCGTATACCAAAACCTAGATTTATATCGTATACCAATGCCCAGATTTATATCGTATGCCAAAATCTAGATTTATATTGCATACCAAAACCTAGATTAATATCCTTTACCAAAACCTAGATTTATATCCTATAACAAAACCTAGATTGATATTGCATACCAAAACCTGTATTTATACTGCATACTAAAACCTAGATTTATACCATATACGAATACCTAGATTTATATCGCATACCAAAACCTAGATTTATATCGTATTCAAAAAGCTAGATTTATATCGTTTGCCAAAACCTAGATTTATATCGCATACCAAAACCTAGGTTTATATTGTTTGCCAAAGCCTAGATTTATATCGAATACCAAAACCTAGAATTATATCGCATACAAAAACCTAGATTTGATATCGTTTGCCAAAACCTAGATTTATATCGTATACCAGAACCTAGAATTATATCGTATACAAAAGCCTAGATTTATATCGAAAACCAAAACCTAGATTTATATCGCACACCAAAACCTAGATTTATATTGCATACCTAGAATTATATCGTATACAAAAGCCTAGATTTATATCGAAAACCAAAGCCTAGATTTATATCGCACACCAAAACCCAGATTTATATTGCATACCTAGAATTATATCGCATACCAAAGCCCAGATTTATACCGTATGCCAAAACCTAGATTTATATTGCATACCAAAACCTAGATTTATGCAGTATAACAAAACCTAGATTTCCCTTGTATACCAAAGACTAGATTTATACAGTATATTAAAATTTAGATTTATACTATATACCAATACCTAGATTTATATCGTATTCCAAAACCAAGATTTATATCGAATACCAAAACCTAGATTTATATTGCAAACCAAAACCTAGATTTATATTGCATACCTAGAATTATATCGTATACCAAAACCTAGATTTATATCGTAATCCAAAACCTAGATCTATATTGCATACCAAAACCTAGATTTATGCAGTATAACAAAACCTAGATTTACCTTGTATACCAAAGACTAGATTTATACAGTATACCAAAATTTAGATTTATACTATATACCAATACCTAGATTTATATCGTATACCAGAACCTAGAATTATATCGTATACAAAAACCTAGATTTATATCGCACACCAAAACCAAGATTTATATTGCATACCTAGAATTATATTGTATACCAAAGCCCAGATGTATATCGTATGCCAAAACATAGATTGATATCGCATACCAAAACCCAGATTTATATCGTATGCCAAAACCTAGAATTATATCGCATACAAAAACCTAGATTTGATATCGTTTGCCAAAAACCTAGATTTGATATCGTTTGCCAAAACTAGATTTATAGCGAATACCAAAACCTAGAATTATATCGCATACAAAAATCCTAGGTCTGATATCGTTTGCCAAAACCTAGATTTATATCCAATACCAAAACCTAGATTTATATCACATACCAAAACCTAGATTGCTACAGTCTAACAAAACCTAGATTTACTCGTATACTAAAACCTAGATTTATATCGCACACCAAAACCTAGATTTATACAGTATAACAAAACATAGATTTATCTCATATACCAAAGCCTAGATTTATACCGTATACCAATACCTAGATTTATATCATATACAAAAACCAAGATTTATATCGTTTGCCAAAACCGAGATTTATATCGAATACCAAAACCTAGATTTATATTGCATACCTAGAATTATATCGTATATTAAAACCTAGATTTATATCGTATACGAAAACCTAGATTTATATCGTATACCAATGCCCAGATTTATATCGTATGCCAAAACCTAGATTTATATTGCATACCAAAACCTAGATTGATGCAGTAGAGCAAAACCTAGATTTACCTTGTATACCAAAGATTAGATTTATACTGTATACCAAAATCAAGATTTATACCATATACCAATACCTAGATTTATATCATATACAAAAACCTAGATTTATATCGTTTGCCAAAACCGAGATTTATATTGAATCCCAAAACTTAGATTTATATTGCATACATAGAATTATATCGTATATCAAAACCCAGATTTATATCGTATGCCAAAACCTAGATTTATATCGTATACCAAAGCCCAGATTTATATCGTATGCCAAAACCTAGATTTATATTGCATACCAAAACCTAGATTTATGCAGAATAACAAAACCTAGATTTACCTTGTATACCAAAGACTAGATTTATACAGTATACCAAAATTTAGATTTATACTATATACCAATACCTAGATTTATATCGTTTGCCAAAACTAGATTTATAGCGAATACCAAAACCTAGAATTATATCGCATACACAAATCCTAGGTCTGATATCGTTTGCCAAAACCTAGATTTATATCCAATACCAAAACCTAGATTTATATCACATACCAAAACCTAGATTGCTAGAGTCTAACAAAACCTAGATTTACTCGTATACTAAAACCTAGATTTATATCGCACACCAAAACCTAGATTTATACAGTATAACAAAACATAGATTTATCTCATATACCAAAGACTAGATTTATACAGTATACCAAAATTTAGATTTATACTATATACCAATACCTAGATTTATATCGTATACCAGAACCTAGAATTATATCGTATACAAAAACCTAGATTTATATCGAAAACCAAAACCTAGATTTATATCGCACACCAAAACCTAGATTTATATTGCATACCTAGAATTATATCGTATACCAAAACCTAGATTTATATCGTATTCCAAAACCTAGATTTATATCGTATACCAAAGCCCAGATTTATATCGTATGCCAAAACCTAGATTTATATTGCATACCAAAACCTAGATTTATGCAGTATAACAAAACCTAGGTTTACCTTGTATACCAAAGACTAGATTTATACCATATACCAAAATTTAGATTTATACTATATACCAATACCTAGATTTATATCGTATACCAGAACCTAGAATTATATCGTATACAAAAACCTAGATTTATATCGCACACCAAAACCAAGATTTATATTGCATACCTAGAATTATATTGTATACCAAAGCCCAGATTTATATCGTGTGCCAAAACCTAGATTGATATCGCATACCAAAACCCGATTTATATCGTATGCCAAAAACCTAGAATTATATAGCATACAAAAACCTAGATTTTATATTGTTTGCCAAAAACCTAGATTTGATATCGTTTGCCAAACCTAGATTTATAGCGAATACCAAAACCTAGATTTATATCACATACCAAAACCTAGATTGTTACAGTCTAACAAAACCTAGATTTACTCGTATACTAAAACCTAGATTTATATCGCACACAAAAACCTAGATTGTAATGCTCAACCTAGATTTTAATATCGTACACCAAAACCTAGATTTATATCTCATACCAAAACCTAGATTAATATCCTTTACCAAATCCTAGATTTATATCGAATACCAAAACCTAGAATTATATCGCATACCAAAACCTAGGTTTATATTGTTTGCCAAAGCCTAGATTTATATCGAATACCAAAACCTAGAATTATATCGCATACAAAAACCTAGATTTGATATCGTTTGCCAAAACCTAGATTTATATCGAATACCAAAACCTAGAATTATATCGCATACAAAAACCTAGATTTGATATCGTTTGCCAAAACCTAGATTTATATCGAATACCAAAACCTAGATTTATATCACATACCAAAACCTAGATTGTTACAGTCTAACAAAACCTAGATTTACTCGTATACTAAAACCTTGATTTATATCGCACACCAAAACCTAGATTTATACAGTATAACAAAACTTAGATTTATCTCATATACCAAAGCCTAGATTTATACCGTATACCAATACCTATATTTATATCATATACAAAAACCTAGATTTATATCGTTTGCCAAAACCGAGATTTATATCGTATACCAATGCCCAGATTGATATCGTATGCCAAAACATAGATTTATATTGCATACGAAAACCTAGATTTATGCAGTATAGCAAAACCTAGATTTACCTTGTATACCAAAGACTAGATTTATACTGTATACCAAAATCAAGATTTATACCATATACCAATACCTAGAATTATATCGCATACAAAAACCTATATTTATATCGCTTGCGAAAATCTAGATTTATATCGAATACCTAAACCTAGATTTATATCGTATGCCTAAACCTAGATTTATATCGTATACCAAAAACCTAGATTTATATCGTATACCAAAACCTAGATTTACATTGTATACCAAAAAACTATATTTATATTGCATACCAAAACTTACATTAATATCGCATACCAAAACCTAGATTTCTATCGTATACCAAAATCCAGATTTATATCGTATGCCAAAACCTAGATTTATATCGCATACCAAAACCTAGATTTATGCAGTATAACAATACCTAGATTTACCTTGTATACCAAATACTAGATTTATACTGTATACCAAAATCTAGATTTATACAATATACCAATACCTAGATTTATATCGCATACAAAAACCTATATTTATATCGCTTGCCAAAATCTAGATTTATATCGAATACCAAAACCTAGATTTATATCGTATGGCAAAACCTAGACTTATATCGTATACCAAAAACCTAGATTTATATCTAATACCAAAACCTAGATTTATATCGTATGCCTAAACCTAGATTTATATCGTATACCAAAAAGCTATATTTATATTGCATACCAAAACCTAGATTTATATCGCATACTAAAACCTAGATTTATATCGTATTCCAAAACCTAGATTTCTATCGTATACCAAAGCCCAGATTTATATCGTATGCCAAAACCTAGATTTATATTGCATACCAAAACCTAGATTTATATCGCATACCAAAACCTAGATTTATCCATTATAACAAAACCTAGATTTACCTTGAATACCAAAAAGCTATATTTATATTGCATACCAAAACCTGTATTTATACCATATACGAATACCTAGATTTATATCGCATACCAAAACCTAGATTTATATCGCATACCAAAACCTAGGTTTTTATTGTTTGCCAAAGCCTAGATTCATATCGAATACCAAAACCTAGAATTATATCGCATACAAAAACCTAGATTTGATATCGTTTGCCAAAACTAAGATTTATATCGAATACCAAAACCTAGAATTATAATCGCATACAAAAACCTAGATTTGATATCGTTTGCCAAAACCTAGATTTATATCGAATACCAAAACCTATATTTATATTGCACACCAAAACCTAGATTTATATTGCATACCTAGAATTATATCGTATATCAAAACCTAGATTTATATCGTATACCAAAACCTAGATTTATATCGTATACTAATGCCCAGATTTATATCGTATGCCAAAACCTAGATTTATATTGCATACCAAAATCTAGATTTATGCAGTATAGCAAAACCTAGATTTACCTTGTATACCAAAGACTAGATTTATACTGTATACCAAAATCAAGATTTATACCATATACCAATACCTAGATTTATATCGTATACCAGAACCTAGAATTATATCGTATACAAAAGCCTAGATTTATATCAAAAACCAAAACCTAGATTTATATCGCACACCAAAACCAAGATTTATATTGCATACCTAGAATTATATTATATATAAAAGCCCAGATTTATATCGTATGCCAAAACCTAGATTGATATCGCATACCAAAGCCTGTATTTATACTGCATACTAAAACCTAGATTTATATCGTTCGCCAAAACTGAGATTTATATCGAATACCAAAACCTAGATTTATATTGCACACCAAAACCTAGATTTATATTGCATACCTAGAATTATATCATATATCAAAACCTAGATTTATATCGTATACCAAAACCTAGATTTATATCGTATACCAATGCCCAGATTTATATCGTATGCCAAAATCTAGATTTATATTGCATACCAAAACCTAGATTAATATCCTTTACCAAAACCTAGATTTATATCCTATAACAAAACCTAGATTGATATTGCATACCAAAACCTGTATTTATACTGCATACTAAAACCTAGATTTATACCATATACGAATACCTAGATTTATATCGCATACCAAAACCTAGATTTATATCGTATTCAAAAAGCTAGATTTATATCGTTTGCCAAAACCTAGATTTATATCGCATACCAAAACCTAGGTTTATATTGTTTGCCAAAGCCTAGATTTATATCGAATACCAAAACCTAGAATTATATCGCATACAAAAACCTAGATTTGATATCGTTTGCCAAAACCTAGATTTATATCGCATACCAGAACCTAGAATTATATCGTATACAAAAGCCTAGATTTATATCGAAAACCAAAACCTAGATTTATATCGCACACCAAAACCTAGATTTATATTGCATACCTAGAATTATATCGTATACAAAAGCCTAGATTTATATCGAAAACCAAAGCCTAGATTTATATCGCACACCAAAACCCAGATTTATATTGCATACCTAGAATTATATCGCATACCAAAACCTAGATTTATATCGTATTCCAAAACCTAGATTTATATCGTATACCAAAGCCCAGATTTATACCGTATGCCAAAACCTAGATTTATATTGCATACCAAAACCTAGATTTATGCAGTATAACAAAACCTAGATTTCCCTTGTATACCAAAGACTAGATTTATACAGTATATTAAAATTTAGATTTATACTATATACCAATACCTAGATTTATATCGTATTCCAAAACCAAGATTTATATCGAATACCAAAACCTAGATTTATATTGCAAACCAAAACCTAGATTTATATTGCATACCTAGAATTATATCGTATACCAAAACCTAGATTTATATCGTAATCCAAAACCTAGATCTATATTGCATACCAAAACCTAGATTTATGCAGTATAACAAAACCTAGATTTACCTTGTATACCAAAGACTAGATTTATACAGTATACCAAAATTTAGATTTATACTATATACCAATACCTAGATTTATATCGTATACCAGAACCTAGAATTATATCGTATACAAAAACCTAGATTTATATCGCACACCAAAACCAAGATTTATATTGCATACCTAGAATTATATTGTATACCAAAGCCCAGATGTATATCGTATGCCAAAACATAGATTGATATCGCATACCAAAACCCAGATTTA
Source organism: Bathymodiolus brooksi (assembly GCA_963680875.1). Classification (NCBI taxonomy): domain Eukaryota; kingdom Metazoa; phylum Mollusca; class Bivalvia; order Mytilida; family Modiolidae; genus Bathymodiolus; species Bathymodiolus brooksi. The sequence continues at coordinate 92,245,070 of OY804576.1, forward strand.
TATCGTATGCCAAAACCTAGAATTATATCGCATACAAAAACCTAGATTTGATATCGTTTGCCAAAAACCTAGATTTGATATCGTTTGCCAAAACTAGATTTATAGCGAATACCAAAACCTAGAATTATATCGCATACAAAAATCCTAGGTCTGATATCGTTTGCCAAAACCTAGATTTATATCCAATACCAAAACCTAGATTTATATCACATACCAAAACCTAGATTGCTACAGTCTAACAAAACCTAGATTTACTCGTATACTAAAACCTAGATTTATATCGCACACCAAAACCTAGATTTATACAGTATAACAAAACATAGATTTATCTCATATACCAAAGCCTAGATTTATACCGTATACCAATACCTAGATTTATATCATATACAAAAACCAAGATTTATATCGTTTGCCAAAACCGAGATTTATATCGAATACCAAAACCTAGATTTATATTGCATACCTAGAATTATATCGTATATTAAAACCTAGATTTATATCGTATACGAAAACCTAGATTTATATCGTATACCAATGCCCAGATTTATATCGTATGCCAAAACCTAGATTTATATTGCATACCAAAACCTAGATTGATGCAGTAGAGCAAAACCTAGATTTACCTTGTATACCAAAGATTAGATTTATACTGTATACCAAAATCAAGATTTATACCATATACCAATACCTAGATTTATATCATATACAAAAACCTAGATTTATATCGTTTGCCAAAACCGAGATTTATATTGAATCCCAAAACTTAGATTTATATTGCATACATAGAATTATATCGTATATCAAAACCCAGATTTATATCGTATGCCAAAACCTAGATTTATATCGTATACCAAAGCCCAGATTTATATCGTATGCCAAAACCTAGATTTATATTGCATACCAAAACCTAGATTTATGCAGAATAACAAAACCTAGATTTACCTTGTATACCAAAGACTAGATTTATACAGTATACCAAAATTTAGATTTATACTATATACCAATACCTAGATTTATATCGTTTGCCAAAACTAGATTTATAGCGAATACCAAAACCTAGATTTATATCGCATACACAAATCCTAGGTCTGATATCGTTTGCCAAAACCTAGATTTATATCCAATACCAAAACCTAGATTTATATCACATACCAAAACCTAGATTGCTAGAGTCTAACAAAACCTAGATTTACTCGTATACTAAAACCTTGATTTATATCGCACACCAAAACCTAGATTTATACAGTATAACAAAACATAGATTTATCTCATATACCAAAGACTAGATTTATACAGTATACCAAAATTTAGATTTATACTATATACCAATACCTAGATTTATATCGTATACCAGAACCTAGAATTATATCGTATACAAAAACCTAGATTTATATCGAAAACCAAAACCTAGATTTATATCGCACACCAAAACCTAGATTTATATTGCATACCTAGAATTATATCGTATACCAAAACCTAGATTTATATCGTATTCCAAAACCTAGATTTATATCGTATACCAAAGCCCAGATTTATATCGTATGCCAAAACCTAGATTTATATTGCATACCAAAACCTAGATTTATGCAGTATAACAAAACCTAGGTTTACCTTGTATACCAAAGACTAGATTTATACTATATACCAAAATTTAGATTTATACTATATACCAATACCTAGATTTATATCGTATACCAGAACCTAGAATTATATCGTATACAAAAACCTAGATTTATATCGCACACCAAAACCAAGATTTATATTGCATACCTAGAATTATATTGTATACCAAAGCCCAGATTTATATCGTGTGCCAAAACCTAGATTGATATCGCATACCAAAACCCGATTTATATCGTATGCCAAAAACCTAGAATTATATAGCATACAAAAACCTAGATTTGATATTGTTTGCCAAAAACCTAGATTTGATATCGTTTGCCAAACCTAGATTTATAGCGAATACCAAAACCTAGATTTATATCACATACCAAAACCTAGATTGTTACAGTCTAACAAAACCTAGATTTACTCGTATACTAAAACCTAGATTTATATCGCACACAAAAACCTAGATTGTAATGCTCAACCTAGATTTTAATATCGTACACCAAAACCTAGATTTATATCTCATACCAAAACCTAGATTAATATCCTTTACCAAATCCTAGATTTATATCGAATACCAAAACCTAGAATTATATCGCATACCAAAACCTAGGTTTATATTGTTTGCCAAAGCCTAGATTTATATCGAATACCAAAACCTAGAATTATATCGCATACAAAAACCTAGATTTGACATCGTTTGCCAAAACCTAGATTTATATCGAATACCAAAACCTAGAATTATATCGCATACAAAAACCTAGATTTGATATCGTTTGCCAAAACCTAGATTTATATCGAATACCAAAACCTAGATTTATATCACATACCAAAACCTAGATTGTTACAGTCTAACAAAACCTAGATTTACTCGTATACTAAAACCTTGATTTATATCGCACACCAAAACCTAGATTTATACAGTATAACAAAACTTAGATTTATCTCATATACCAAAGCCTAGATTTATACCGTATACCAATACCTATATTTATATCATATACAAAAACCTAGATTTATATCGTTTGCCAAAACCGAGATTTATATCGTATACCAATGCCCAGATTGATATCGTATGCCAAAACATAGATTTATATTGCATACGAAAACCTAGATTTATGCAGTATAGCAAAACCTAGATTTACCTTGTATACCAAAGACTAGATTTATACTGTATACCAAAATCAAGATTTATACCATATACCAATACCTAGAATTATATCGCATACAAAAACCTATATTTATATCGCTTGCGAAAATCTAGATTTATATCGAATACCTAAACCTAGATTTATATCGTATGCCTAAACCTAGATTTATATCGTATACCAAAAACCTAGATTTATATCGTATACCAAAACCTAGATTTACATTGTATACCAAAAAACTATATTTATATTGCATACCAAAACTTAGATTAATATCGCATACCAAAACCTAGATTTCTATCGTATACCAAAATCCAGATTTATATCGTATGCCAAAACCTAGATTTATATCGCATACCAAAACCTAGATTTATGCAGTATAACAATACCTAGATTTACCTTGTATACCAAATACTAGATTTATACTGTATACCAAAATCTAGATTTATACAATATACCAATACCTAGATTTATATCGCATACAAAAACCTATATTTATATCGCTTGCCAAAATCTAGATTTATATCGAATACCAAAACCTAGATTTATATCGTATGGCAAAACCTAGACTTATATCGTATACCAAAAACCTAGATTTATATCTAATACCAAAACCTAGATTTATATCGTATGCCTAAACCTAGATTTATATCGTATACCAAAAAGCTATATTTATATTGCATACCAAAACCTAGATTTATATCGCATACTAAAACCTAGATTTATATCGTATTCCAAAACCTAGATTTCTATCGTATACCAAAGCCCAGATTTATATCGTATGCCAAAACCTAGATTTATATTGCATACCAAAACCTAGATTTATATCGCATACCAAAACCTAGATTTATCCATTATAACAAAACCTAGATTTACCTTGAATACCAAAAAGCTATATTTATATTGCATACCAAAACCTGTATTTATACCATATACGAATACCTAGATTTATATCGCATACCAAAACCTAGATTTATATCGCATACCAAAACCTAGGTTTTTATTGTTTGCCAAAGCCTAGATTCATATCGAATACCAAAACCTAGAATTATATCGCATACAAAAACCTAGATTTGATATCGTTTGCCAAAACTAAGATTTATATCGAATACCAAAACCTAGAATTATAATCGCATACAAAAACCTAGATTTTATATCGTTTGCCAAAACCTAGATTTATATCGAATACCAAAACCTATATTTATATTGCACACCAAAACCTAGATTTATATTGCATACCTAGAATTATATCGTATATCAAAACCTAGATTTATATCGTATACCAAAACCTAGATTTATATCGTATACTAATGCCCAGATTTATATCGTATGCCAAAACCTAGATTTATATTGCATACCAAAATCTAGATTTATGCAGTATAGCAAAACCTAGATTTACCTTGTATACCAAAGACTAGATTTATACTGTATACCAAAATCAAGATTTATACCATATACCAATACCTAGATTTATATCGTATATCAGAACCTAGAATTATATCGTATACAAAAGCCTAGATTTATATCAAAAACCAAAACCTAGATTTATATCGCACACCAAAACCTAGATTTATATTGCATACCTAGAATTATATCGTATACAAAAGCCTAGATTTATATCGAAAACCAAAACCTAGATTTATATCGCACACCAAAACCTAGATTTATATTGCATACCTAGAATTATATTGTATATCAAAACCTAGATTTATATCGTATTCCAAAGCCCAGATTTATACCGTATGCCAAAACCTAGATTTATATTGCATACCAAAACCTAGATTTATGCAGTATAACAAAACCTAGATTTACCTTGTATACCAAAACTAGATTTATACAGTATACCAAAATCTAGATTTATACCACTTACCAATACCTAGATTTATATCGCATACCAGAACCTAGAATTATATCGTATACAAAAACCTAGATTTATATCGCACACCAAAACCAAGATTTATATTGCATACCTAGAATTATATTATATATAAAAGCCCAGATTTATATCGTATGCCAAAACCTAGATTGATATCGCATACCAAAGCCTGTATTTATACTGCATACTAAAACCTAGATTTATATCGTTCGCCAAAACTGAGATTTATATCGAATACCAAAACCTAGATTTATATTGCACACCAAAACCTAGATTTATATTGCATACCTAGAATTATATCGTATATCAAAACCTAGATTTATATCGTATACCAAAACCTAGATTTATATCGTATACCAATGCCCAGATTTATATCGTATGCCAAAATCTAGATTTATATTGCATACCAAAACCTAGATTAATATCCTTTACCAAAACCTAGATTTATATCCTATAACAAAACCTAGATTGATATTGCATACCAAAACCTGTATTTATACTGCATACTAAAACCTAGATTTATACCATATACGAATACCTAGATTTATATCGCATACCAAAACCTAGATTTATATCGTATTCAAAAAGCTAGATTTATATCGTTTGCCAAAACCTAGATTTATATCGCATACCAAAACCTAGGTTTATATTGTTTGCCAAAGCCTAGATTTATATCGAATACCAAAACCTAGAATTATATCGCATACAAAAACCTAGATTTGATATCGTTTGCCAAAACCTAGATTTATATCGTATACCAAAACCTAGATTTACATTGTATACCAAAAAACTATATTTATATTGCATACCAAAACTTAGATTAATATCGCATACCAAAACCTAGATTTCTATCGTATACCAAAATCCAGATTTATATCGTATGCCAAAATCTAGATTTATATCGCATACCAAAACCTAGATTTATGCAGTATAACAATACCTAGATTTACCTTGTATACCAAATACTAGATTTATACTGTATACCAAAATCTAAATTTATACAATATACCAATACCTAGATTTATATCGCATACAAAAACCTATATTTATATCGCTTGCCAAAATCTAGATTTATATCGAATACCAAAACCTAGATTTATATCGTATGGCAAAACCTAGACTTATATCGTATACCAAAAACCTAGATTTATATCTAATACCAAAACCTAGATTTATATCGTATGCCTAAACCTAGATTTATATCGTATACCAAAAAGCTATATTTATATTGCATACCAAAACCTAGATTTATATCGCATACTAAAACCTAGATTTATATCGTATTCCAAAACCTAGATTTCTATCGTATACCAAAGCCCAGATTTATATCGTATGCCAAAACCTAGATTTATATTGCATACCAAAACCTAGATTTATATCGCATACCAAAACCTAGATTTATCCATTATAACAAAACCTAGATTTACCTTGAATACCAAAAAGCTATATTTATATTGCATACCAAAACCTGTATTTATACCATATACGAATACCTAGATTTATATCGCATACCAAAACCTAGATTTATATCGCATACCAAAACCTAGGTTTTTATTGTTTGCCAAAGCCTAGATTCATATCGAATACCAAAACCTAGAATTATATCGCATACAAAAACCTAGATTTGATATCGTTTGCCAAAACTAAGATTTATATCGAATACCAAAACCTAGAATTATAATCGCATACAAAAACCTAGATTTTATATCGTTTGCCAAAACCTAGATTTATATCGAATACCAAAACCTATATTTATATTGCACACCAAAACCTAGATTTATATTGCATACCTAGAATTATATCGTATATCAAAACCTAGATTTATATCGTATACCAAAACCTAGATTTATATCGTATACTAATGCCCAGATTTATATCGTATGCCAAAACCTAGATTTATATTGCATACCAAAATCTAGATTTATGCAGTATAGCAAAACCTAGATTTACCTTGTATACCAAAGACTAGATTTATACTGTATACCAAAATCAAGATTTATACCATATACCAATACCTAGATTTATATCGTATATCAGAACCTAGAATTATATCGTATACAAAAGCCTAGATTTATATCAAAAACCAAAACCTAGATTTATATCGCACACCAAAACCTAGATTTATATTGCATACCTAGAATTATATCGTATACAAAAGCCTAGATTTATATCGAAAACCAAAACCTAGATTTATATCGCACACCAAAACCTAGATTTATATTGCATACCTAGAATTATATTGTATATCAAAACCTAGATTTATATCGTATTCCAAAGCCCAGATTTATACCGTATGCCAAAACCTAGATTTATATTGCATACCAAAACCTAGATTTATGCAGTATAACAAAACCTAGATTTACCTTGTATACCAAAACTAGATTTATACAGTATACCAAAATCTAGATTTATACCACTTACCAATACCTAGATTTATATCGCATACCAGAACCTAGAATTATATCGTATACAAAAACCTAGATTTATATCGCACACCAAAACCAAGATTTATATTGCATACCTAGAATTATATTATATATAAAAGCCCAGATTTATATCGTATGCCAAAACCTAGATTGATATCGCATACCAAAGCCTGTATTTATACTGCATACTAAAACCTAGATTTATATCGTTCGCCAAAACTGAGATTTATATCGAATACCAAAACCTAGATTTATATTGCACACCAAAACCTAGATTTATATTGCATACCTAGAATTATATCGTATATCAAAACCTAGATTTATATCGTATACCAAAACCTAGATTTATATCGTATACCAATGCCCAGATTTATATCGTATGCCAAAATCTAGATTTATATTGCATACCAAAACCTAGATTAATATCCTTTACCAAAACCTAGATTTATATCCTATAACAAAACCTAGATTGATATTGCATACCAAAACCTGTATTTATACTGCATACTAAAACCTAGATTTATACCATATACGAATACCTAGATTTATATCGCATACCAAAACCTAGATTTATATCGTATTCAAAAAGCTAGATTTATATCGTTTGCCAAAACCTAGATTTATATCGCATACCAAAACCTAGGTTTATATTGTTTGCCAAAGCCTAGATTTATATCGAATACCAAAACCTAGAATTATATCGCATACAAAAACCTAGATTTGATATCGTTTGCCAAAACCTAGATTTATATCGTATACCAAAACCTAGATTTACATTGTATACCAAAAAACTATATTTATATTGCATACCAAAACTTAGATTAATATCGCATACCAAAACCTAGATTTCTATCGTATACCAAAATCCAGATTTATATCGTATGCCAAAATCTAGATTTATATCGCATACCAAAACCTAGATTTATGCAGTATAACAATACCTAGATTTACCTTGTATACCAAATACTAGATTTATACTGTATACCAAAATCTAAATTTATACAATATACCAATACCTAGATTTATATCGCATACAAAAACCTATATTTATATCGCTTGCCAAAATCTAGATTTATATCGAATACCAAAACCTAGATTTATATCGTATGGCAAAACCTAGACTTATATCGTATACCAAAAACCTAGATTTATATCTAATACCAAAACCTAGATTTATATCGTATGCCTAAACCTAGATTTATATCGTATACCAAAAAGCTATATTTATATTGCATACCAAAACCTAGATTTATATCGCATACTAAAACCTAGATTTATATCGTATTCCAAAACCTAGATTTCTATCGTATACCAAAGCCCAGATTTATATCGTATGCCAAAACCTAGATTTATATTGCATACCAAAACCTAGATTTATATCGCATACCAAAACCTAGATTTATCCATTATAACAAAACCTAGATTTACCTTGAATACCAAAAAGCTATATTTATATTGCATACCAAAACCTGTATTTATACCATATACGAATACCTAGATTTATATCGCATACCAAAACCTAGATTTATATCGCATACCAAAACCTAGGTTTTTATTGTTTGCCAAAGCCTAGATTCATATCGAATACCAAAACCTAGAATTATATCGCATACAAAAACCTAGATTTGATATCGTTTGCCAAAGCTAAGATTTATATCGAATACCAAAACCTAGAATTATAATCGCATACAAAAACCTAGATTTGATATCGTTTGCCAAAACCTAGATTTATATCGAATACCAAAACCTATATTTATATTGCACACCAAAACCTAGATTTATATTGCATACCTAGAATTATATCGTATATCAAAACCTAGATTTATATCGTATACCAAAACCTAGATTTATATCGTATACTAATGCCCAGATTTATATCGTATGCCAAAACCTAGATTTATATTGCATACCAAAATCTAGATTTATGCAGTATAGCAAAACCTAGATTTACCTTGTATACCAAAGACTAGATTTATACTGTATACCAAAATCAAGATTTATACCATATACCAATACCTAGATTTATATCGTATACCAGAACCTAGAATTATATCGTATACAAAAGCCTAGATTTATATCAAAAACCAAAACCTAGATTTATATCGCACACCAAAACCTAGATTTATATTGCATACCTAGAATTATATCGTATACAAAAGCCTAGATTTATATCGAAAACCAAAACCTAGATTTATATCGCACCCCAAAACCTAGATTTATATTGCATACCTAGAATTATATTGTATATCAAAACCTAGATTTATATCGTATTCCAAAACCTAGATTTATATCGTATACCAAAGCCCAGATTTATACCGTATGCCAAAACCTAGATTTATATTGCATACCAAAACCTAGATTTATGCAGTATAACAAAACCTAGATTTACCTTGTATACCAAAGACTAGATTTATACAGTATACCAAAATCTAGATTTATACCACTTACCAATACCTAGATTTATATCGCATACCAGAACCTAGAATTATATCGTATACAAAAACCTAGATTTATATCGCACACCAAAACCAAGATTTATATTGCATACCTAGAATTATATTATATATAAAAGCCCAGATTTATATCGTATGCCAAAACCTAGATTGATATCGCATACCAAAGCCTGTATTTATACTGCATACTAAAACCTAGATTTATATCGTTCGCCAAAACTGAGATTTATATCGAATACCAAAACCTAGATTTATATTGCACACCAAAACCTAGATTTATATTGCATACCTAGAATTATATCGTATATCAAAACCTAGATTTATATCGTATACCAAAACCTAGATTTATATCGTATACCAATGCCCAGATTTATATCGTATGCCAAAATCTAGATTTATATTGCATACCAAAACCTAGATTAATATCCTTTACCAAAACCTAGATTTATATCCTATAACAAAACCTAGATTGATATTGCATACCAAAACCTGTATTTATACTGCATACTAAAACCTAGATTTATACCATATACGAATACCTAGATTTATATCGCATACCAAAACCTAGATTTATATCGTATTCAAAAAGCTAGATTTATATCGTTTGCCAAAACCTAGATTTATATCGCATACCAAAACCTAGGTTTATATTGTTTGCCAAAGCCTAGATTTATATCGAATACCAAAACCTAGAATTATATCGCATACAAAAACCTAGATTTGATATCGTTTGCCAAAACCTAGATTTATATCGTATACCAGAACCTAGAATTATATCGTATACAAAAGCCTAGATTTATATCGAAAACCAAAACCTAGATTTATATCGCACACCAAAACCTAGATTTATATTGCATACCTAGAATTATATCGTATACAAAAGCCTAGATTTATATCGAAAACCAAAGCCTAGATTTATATCGCACACCAAAACCCAGATTTATATTGCATACCTAGAATTATATCGCATACCAAAACCTAGATTTATATCGTATTCCAAAACCTAGATTTATATCGTATACCAAAGCCCAGATTTATACCGTATGCCAAAACCTAGATTTATATTGCATACCAAAACCTAGATTTATGCAGTATAACAAAACCTAGATTTCCCTTGTATACCAAAGACTAGATTTATACAGTATATTAAAATTTAGATTTATACTATATACCAATACCTAGATTTATATCGTATTCCAAAACCAAGATTTATATCGAATACCAAAACCTAGATTTATATTGCAAACCAAAACCTAGATTTATATTGCATACCTAGAATTATATCGTATACCAAAACCTAGATTTATATCGTAATCCAAAACCTAGATCTATATTGCATACCAAAACCTAGATTTATGCAGTATAACAAAACCTAGATTTACCTTGTATACCAAAGACTAGATTTATACAGTATACCAAAATTTAGATTTATACTATATACCAATACCTAGATTTATATCGTATACCAGAACCTAGAATTATATCGTATACAAAAACCTAGATTTATATCGCACACCAAAACCAAGATTTATATTGCATACCTAGAATTATATTGTATACCAAAGCCCAGATGTATATCGTATGCCAAAACATAGATTGATATCGCATACCAAAACCCAGATTTATATCGTATGCCAAAACCTAGAATTATATCGCATACAAAAACCTAGATTTGATATCGTTTGCCAAAAACCTAGATTTGATATCGTTTGCCAAAACTAGATTTATAGCGAATACCAAAACCTAGAATTATATCGCATACAAAAATCCTAGGTCTGATATCGTTTGCCAAAACCTATATTTATATCCAATACCAAAACCTAGATTTATATCACATACCAAAACCTAGATTGCTACAGTCTAACAAAACCTAGATTTACTCGTATACTAAAACCTAGATTTATATCGCACACCAAAACCTAGATTTATACAGTATAACAAAACATAGATTTATCTCATATACCAAAGCCTAGATTTATACCGTATACCAATACCTAGATTTATATCATATACAAAAACCAAGATTTATATCGTTTGCCAAAACCGAGATTTATATCGAATACCAAAACCTAGATTTATATTGCATACCTAGAATTATATCGTATATTAAAACCTAGATTTATATCGTATACGAAAACCTAGATTTATATCGTATACCAATGCCCAGATTTATATCGTATGCCAAAACCTAGATTTATATTGCATACCAAAACCTAGATTGATGCAGTATAGCAAAACCTAGATTTACCTTGTATACCAAAGATTAGATTTATACTGTATACCAAAATCAAGATTTATACCATATACCAATACCTAGATTTATATCATATACAAAAACCTAGATTTATATCGTTTGCCAAAACCGAGATTTATATTGAATCCCAAAACTTAGATTTATATTGCATACATAGAATTATATCGTATATCAAAACCCAGATTTATATCGTATGCCAAAACCTAGATTTATATCGTATACCAAAGCCCAGATTTATATCGTATGCCAAAACCTAGATTTATATTGCATACCAAAACCTAGATTTATGCAGAATAACAAAACCTAGATTTACCTTGTATACCAAAGACTAGATTTATACAGTATACCAAAATTTAGATTTATACTATATACCAATACCTAGATTTATATCGTTTGCCAAAACTAGATTTATAGCGAATACCAAAACCTAGAATTATATCGCATACACAAATCCTAGGTCTGATATCGTTTGCCAAAACCTAGATTTATATCCAATACCAAAACCTAGATTTATATCACATACCAAAACCTAGATTGCTAGAGTCTAACAAAACCTACATTTACTCGTATACTAAAACCTAGATTTATATCGCACACCAAAACCTAGATTTATACAGTATAACAAAACATAGATTTATCTCATATACCAAAGACTAGATTTATACAGTATACCAAAATTTAGATTTATACTATATACCAATACCTAGATTTATATCGTATACCAGAACCTAGAATTATATCGTATACAAAAACCTAGATTTATATCGAAAACCAAAACCTAGATTTATATCGCACACCAAAACCTAGATTTATATTGCATACCTAGAATTATATCGTATACCAAAACCTAGATTTATATCGTATTCCAAAACCTAGATTTATATCGTATACCAAAGCCCAGATTTATATCGTATGCCAAAACCTAGATTTATATTGCATACCAAAACCTAGATTTATGCAGTATAACAAAACCTAGGTTTACCTTGTATACCAAAGACTAGATTTATACCATATACCAAAATTTAGATTTATACTATATACCAATACCTAGATTTATATCGTATACCAGAACCTAGAATTATATCGTATACAAAAACCTAGATTTATATCGCACACCAAAACCAAGATTTATATTGCATACCTAGAATTATATTGTATACCAAAGCCCAGATTTATATCGTGTGCCAAAACCTAGATTGATATCGCATACCAAAACCCGATTTATATCGTATGCCAAAAACCTAGAATTATATAGCATACAAAAACCTAGATTTGATATTGTTTGCCAAAAACCTAGATTTGATATCGTTTGCCAAACCTAGATTTATAGCGAATACCAAAACCTAGATTTATATCACATACCAAAACCTAGATTGTTACAGTCTAACAAAACCTAGATTTACTCGTATACTAAAACCTAGATTTATATCGCACACAAAAACCTAGATTGTAATGCTCAACCTAGATTTTAATATCGTACACCAAAACCTAGATTTATATCTCATACCAAAACCTAGATTAATATCCTTTACCAAATCCTAGATTTATATCCTATAACAAAACCTAGATTTATATCGCATACCAAAACCTAGATTTATATCGTATTCAAAAAGCTAGATTGATATCGTTTGCCAAAACCTAGATTTATATCGCACACCAAAACCTAGGTTTATTTTGTTTGCCAAAGCCTAGATTTATATCGAATACCAAAACCTAGAATTATATCGCATACAAAAACCTAGATTTGATATCGTTTGCCAAAACCTAGATTTGATATCGAATAACAAAACCTAGAATTATATCGCATACAAAAACCTAGATTTGATATCGTTTGCCAAAACCTAGATTTATATCGAATACCAAAACCTAGATTTATATCACTTACCAAAACCTAGATTGTTACAGTCTAACAAAACCTAGATTTACTCGTATGCTAAAACCTAGATTTATATCGCACACCAAAACCTAGATTTATACAGTATAACAAAATATAGATTTATCTCATATACCAAAGCCTAGATTTATACCGTATACCAGAACCTAGAATTATATCGTATACAAAAACCTAGATTTATATCGAAAACCAAAACCTAGATTTATATCGCACACCAAAACCTAGATCTATATTGCATACCTAGAATTATATCGTATACCAACACCTAGATTTATATCGTATTCCAAAACCTAGATTTATATCGTATACCAAAGCCCAGATTTATATCGTATGCCAAAACCTAGATTTATATTGCATACCAAAAACTAGATTTATGCAGAATAACAAAACCTAGATTTACCTTGTATACCAAAGACTAGATTCATACAGTATACCAAAATTTAGATTTATACTATATACCAATACCTAGATTTATATCGTTTGCCAAAACTAGATTTATAGCAAATACCAAAACCTAGAATTATATCGCATACAAAAATCCTAGGTCTGATATCGTTTGCCAAAACCTAGATTTATATCCAATACCAAAACCTAGATTCATATCACATACCAAAACCTAGATTGCTACAGTCTAACAAAACCTAGATTTACTCGTATACTAAAACCTAGATTTATATCGCACACCAAAACCTAGATTTATACAGTATAACAAAACATATATTTATCTCATATACCAAAGCCTAGATTTATACCGTATACCAATACCTAGATTTATATCATATACAAAAACCAAGATTTATATCGTTTGCCAAAACCGAGATTTATATCGAATACCAAAACCTAGATTTATATTGCATACCTAGAATTATATCGTATATTAAAACCTAGATTTATATCGTATACCAAAACCTAGATTTATATCGTATACCAATGCCCAGATTTATATCGTATGCCAAAACCTAGATTTATATTGCATACCAAAACCTAGATTGATGCAGTATAGCAAAACCTAGATTTACCTTGTATACCAAAGACTAGATTTATACTGTATACCAAAATCAAGATGTATACCATATACCAATACCTAGATTTATATCATATACAAAAACCTAGATTTATATCGTTTGCCAAAACCGAGATTTATATTGAATCCCAAAACTTAGATTTATATTGCATACATAGAATTATATCGTATATCAAAACCCAGATTTATATCGTATGCCAAAACCTAGATTTATATTGCATACCAAAACCTAGATTTATGCAGTATAGCAAAACCTAGATTTACCTTGTATACCTAAAACTAGATTTATACTGTATACCAAAATCAAGATTTATACCATATACCAATACCTAGATTTATATCGTATACCAGAACCTAGAATTATATCGTATACAAAAACCTAGATTTATATCGAAAACCAAAACCTAGATTTATATCGCACACCAAAACCTAGATTTATATTGCATACCTAGAATTATATCGTATACCAACACCTAGATTTATATCGTATTCCAAAACCTAGATTTATATCGTATACCAAAGCCCAGATTTATATCGTATGCCAAAACCTAGATTTATATTGCATACCAAAACCTAGATTTATGCAGAATAACAAAACCTAGATTTACCTTGTATACCAAAGACTAGATTTATACAGTATACCAAAATTTAGATTTATACTATATACCAATACCTAGATTTATATCGTATACCAGAACCTAGAATTATATCGAATACAAAAACATAGATTTATATCGCACACCAAAACCAAGATTTATATTGCATACCTAGAATCATATCGTATACCAAAGCCCAGATTTATGTCGTATGCCAAAACCTAGATTGATATCGCATACGAAAACCCAGATTTATATCCTATGCCAAAACCTAGAATTATATCGCATACAAAAACCTAGATTTGATATCGTTTGCCAAAAACCTAGATTTGATATCGTTTGCCAAAACCTAGATTTATATCGAATACCAAAACCTAGAATTATATCGCATACAAAAACCTAGATTTGATATCGTTTGCCAAAACCTAGATTTATATCGAATACCAAAACCTAGATTTATATCACATACCAAAACCTAGATTGTTACAGTCTAACAAAACCTAGATTTACTCGTATACTAAAACCTAGATTTATATCGCACACCAAAACCTAGATTTATACAGTATAACAAAACTTAGATTTATCTCATATACCAATGCCTAGATTTATACGTATACCAATACCTAGATTTATATCATATACAAAAACCTAGATTTATATCGTTTGCCAAAACCGAGATTTATATCGAATACCAAAACCTAGATTTATATTGCACACCAAAACCTAGATTTATATTGCATACCTAGAATTATATCGTATATCAAAACCTAGATTTCTATCGTATACCTAAACCTAGATTTATATCGTATACCAATGCCCAGATTTATATCGTATGCCAAAACCTAGATTTATATTGCATACCAAAACCTATATTTATGCAGTATAGCAAAACATAGATTTACTTTGTATACCAAAGACTAGATTTATACTGTATACCAAATTCTAGATTTATACCATATACCAATACCTAGATTTATATTGTATACCAGAACCTAGAATTATATCGTATACAAAAACCTAGATTTATATCGAAAACCAAAACCTAGATTTATATCGCACACCAAAACCTAGATTTATATTGCATACCTAGAATTATATCGTATACCAAAACCTAGATTTATATCGTATTCCAAAACCTAGATTTCTATCGTATACCAAAGCCCAGATTTATATCGTATGCCAATACCTAGATTTATATTGCATACGAAAACCTAGATTTATATCGCATACCAAAACCTAGATTCATGCAGTATAACAAAACCTAGATTTACCTTGTATACCAAAGACTAGATTTATACTGTGTACCAAAATCTAGATTTATACTATATTCCAATGCCTAGATTTATATCGCATACAAAACCCTATATTTATATCGCTTGCCAAAATCTAGATTTATATCACATACCAAAACCTAGATTTCTATCGTATACCAAAATCCAGATTTATATTCTATACCAAAACCTAGATTTATATTGTATACCAAAAAGCTATATTTATATTGCATACCAAAACTTAGATTAATAACGCATACCAAAACCTAGATTTCTATCGTATACCAAAATCCAGATTTATATTCTATACCAAAACCTAGATTGATATTGCATACTAAAACCTATATTTATACTATATACCAAAACCTAGATTTATACCATGTATATTTATATCGTATACTAAAACCTAGATTGTTACAGTCTAACAAAACCTAGATTTACTCGTATACTAAAACCTAGATTTATATCGCACACCAAAACCTAGATTTATACAGTATAACAAAACTTAGATTTATCTCATATACCAATGCCTAGATTTATACCGTATACCAATACCTAGATTTATATCATATACAAAAACCTAGATTTATATCGTTTGCCAAAACCGAGATTTATATCGAATACCAAAACCTAGATTTATATTGCACACCAAAACCTAGATTTATATTGCATACCTAGAATTATATCGTATATCAAAACCTAGATTTATATCGTATACCAAAACCTAGATTTATATCGTATACCAATGCCCAGATTTATATCGTATGCCAAAACCTAGATTTATATTGCATACCAAAACCTATATTTATGCAGTATAGCAAAACATAGATTTACTTTGTATACCAAAGACTAGATTTATACTGTATACCAAATTCTAGATTTATACCATATACCAATACCTAGATTTATATTGTATACCAGAACCTAGAATTATATCGTATACTAAAACCTAGATTTATATCATATATCAAAACCTTGATTTATATCGCATACCAAAACCTAGATTTATATCGTATACCAAAATCTAGATTTATACCGCATACAAAAACCTAGATTGATATTGTAAACCAAAAAGCAATATTTATATTGCATACCAGAACATAAATTGATATCGTATAGCAAAACCTAGATTTATATCGTATAATAAAACATGGATTTATGCAGTATAGGCAAAGCCGAGATTTATCTTGTATACCAAAGACTAGATATATACCATATACCAATACCTAGATTTATATCGCATGCCAGAACCTAGAATTATATCGTAATCCAAAACCTAGATCTATATTGCATACCAAAACCTAGATTTATGCAATATAACAAAACCTAGATTTACCTTGTATACCAAAGACTAGATTTAAAGTGTACCAAAATTTAGATTTATAATATATACTAATACCTAGATTTATATCGTATACAAAAACCTAGATTTATATCGCACACCAAAACCAAGATTTATATTGCATACCTAGAACTATATTGTATACCAAAGCCCAGATTTATATCGTATGCCAAAACCTAGATTGATATCGCATACCAAAACCCAGATTTATGTCGTATGCCAAAACCTAGAATTATATCGCATACAAAAACCTAGATTTGATATCGTTTGCCAAAAACCTAGATTTGATATCGTTTGCCAAAACTAGATTTATATCGAATACCAAAACCTAGATTTATATCACATACCAAAACCTAGATTGTTACAGTCTAACAAAACCTAGATTTACTCGTATACTAAAACCTAGATTTACTCGTATACTAAAACCTAGATTTATTTCGCACACCAAAACCTAGATTTATACAGTATAACAAAACATAGATTTATCTAATATACCAAAGCCTAGATTTAAACCGTATACCAATACCTAGATTTATATCATATACAAAAACCTAGATATATATCGTTTGCCAAAACCGAGATTTATATCGAATACCAAAACCTAGATTTATATTGCAAACCAAAACCTAGATTTATATTGCATACCTAGAATTATATCGTATATTAAAACGTAGATTTATATCGTATACCAAAACCTAGATTTATATCGTATACCAATGCCCAGATTTATATCGTATGCCAAAACCTAGATTTATATTGCATACCAAAACCTAGATTTATGCAGTATAGCAAAACCTAGATTTACCTTGTATACCAAAGACTAGATTTATACTGTATACCAAAATCAAGATGTATACCATATACCAATACCTATATTTATATCGTATACCAGAACCTAGAATTATATCGTATACAAAAACCTAGATTTATATCGAAAACCAAAACCTAGATTTATATCGCACACCAAAACCTAGATTTATATTTCATACCTAGAATTATATCGTATACCAAAACCTAGATTTATATCGTATTCCAAAACCTAGATTTATATCGTATAACAAAGCCCAGATTTATATCGTATGCCAAAACCTAGATTTATATTGCATACCAAAACCAAGATTTATGCAGTATAACAAAACCTAGATTTACCTTGTATACCAAAGACTAGATTTATACATTATACCAAAATTTAGATTTATACTATATACCAATACCTAGATTTATATCGTATACCAGAACCTAGAATTATATCGTATGCAAAAACCTATATTTATATCGCACACCAAAACCAAGATTTATATTGCATATCTAGAATTATATCGTATACCAAAGCCCATATTTATATTGTATGCCAAAACCTAGATTGATATCGCATAGCAAAACCCAGATTTATATCGTATGCCAAAATCTAGATTTATATCATATACCAAAACCTAGATTTATGCAGTATAACAATACCTAGATTTACCTTGTATACCAAATACTAGATTTATACTGTGTACCAAAATCTAGATTTATACCACATACCAATACCTAGATTTATTTCGCATACAAAACCCTATATTTATATCGCTTGCCAAAATCTAGTTTTATATCGAATACCAAAACCTAGATTTATATCGTATACCAAAACCTAGATTTATATTGTATACCAAAAAGCTATATTGATATTGCATACCAAAACCTAGATTAATATCGCATACCAAAACCTAGATTTCTATCGTATACCAAAATCCAGATTTATATCGTATGCCAAAACCTAGATTTATATCGCATACTAAAATCTAGATTTATATCGTATTCCAAAACCTAGATTTCTATCGTATACCAAAGCCCAGATTTATATCGTATGCCAAAACCTAGATTTATATTGCATACCAAAACCTAGATTTATGCAGTATAACAAAACCTAGATTTACCTTGTATAACAAAAACTAGATTTATACCATATACCAATACTTAGATTTATATCGCATACCAAAACCTAGATTTAGATCCTTTACCAAATCCTAGATTAATATTCTATACCAAAACCTAGATTGATATTGCATACTAAAACCTATATTTATACTGTATACCAAAACCTAGATTTATACCATGTATATTTATATCGTATACCAAAACCTAGATTTATACCATATATCAAAACCTTGATTTATATAGCATACCAAAACCTAGATTTATATCGTATACTAAAATCTAGATTTATACCGCATACAAAAACCTAGATTGATATTGTAAACCAAAAAGCTATATTTATATTGCATACCAGAACCTAGATTGATATCGTATAGCAAAACCTAGATTGATATCGTATACCAAAACATGGATTTATGCAGTATAGGCAAAGCCGAAATTTACCTTGTATACCAAAGACTAGATATATACCATATACCAATACCTAGATTTATATCGCATGCCAGAACATAGAATTATATCGCATACCAAAACCTAGATTTATGCAGTATAAGAAAACCGAGATTTACCTTATAAACCAAAGACTAGATATATACCATATACCAATACCTAGATTTATATCGTATACCATAACCTATAATTATATCGTGTACAAAAACCTAGATTTATATCGTTTGCCAAAATCTAGAATTATATCGCATGCCTAAACCTAGATTGATATCGCATGCCAAAAACCCAAATTTATATCGTATGCCTAAACCTAGATTTATATCGCATACCAAAACTTAGATTTATGCAGTATAACAATACCTAGATTTACCTTGTATACCAAATACTAGATTTATACTGTATACCAAAATCTAGATTTATACAATATACCAATACCTAGATTTATATCGCATACAAATACCTATATTTATATCGCTTGCCAAAATCTAGATTTAAATCGAATACCAAAACCTAGATTTATATCATTTGCCAAAACCTAGATTTATATCGTATACCAAAAACCTAGATTTATATCGCATACTAAAACCTAGATTAATAGCGCATACCAAAACCTAGATTTATGATGTGTAACAAAACCTAGATTTACCTTGTATACCAAAGACTAGATTTATACTGTATACCAAAATCTAGATTTATACAATATACCAAAACCTAGATTTTAATAACGTACACCAAAACCTAGATTGTAATGCACAACCTAGATTTTAATATCGTACACCAAAACCTAGATTTATACCATATACGAATACCTAGATTTATATCGCATACCAAAACCTAGATTTATATCGTATTCCAAAAGCTAGATTGATATCGTTTGCCAAAACCTAGATTTATAACGCATACCAAAACCTAGGTTTATATTGTTTGCCAAAGCCTAGATTTATATCGAATACCAAAACCTAGAATTATATCGCATACAAAAACATAGATTTGATATCGTTTGCCAAAACCTAGATTTATATCGAATACCAAAACCTAGAATTATATCGCATACAAAAACCTAGATTTGATATCGTTTGCCAAAACCTAGATTTATATCGAATACCAAAACCTAGATTTATATCACATACCAAAACCTAGATTGTTACAGTCTAACAAAACCTAGATTTACTCGTATACTAAAACCTTGATTTATATCGCACACCAAAACCTAGATTTATACAGTATAACAAAACTTAGATTTATCTCATATACCAAAGCCTAGATTTATACCGTATACCAATACCTATATTTATATCATATACAAAAACCTAGATTTATATCGTTTGCCAAAACCGAGATTTATATCGTATACCAAAACCTAGATTTATATCGTATACCAATGCCCAGATTGATATCGTATGCCAAAACATAGATTTATATTGCATACGAAAACCTAGATTTATGCAGTATAGCAAAACCTAGATTTACCTTGTATACCAAAACCTAGATTTATACTGTATACCAAAATCAAGATTTATACCATATACCAATACCTAGATTTATATCGCATACAAAAACCTATATTTATATCGCTTGCGAAAATCTAGATTTATATCGAATACCTAAACCTAGATTTATATCGTATGCCTAAACCTAGATTTATATCGTATACAAAAACCTAGATTTATATCGTATACCAAAACCTACATTTACATTGTATACCAAAAAACTATATTTATATTGCATACCAAAACTTAGATTAATATCGCATACCAAAACCTAGATTTCTATCGTATACCAAAATCCAGATTTATATCGTATGCCAAAACCTAGAATTATATCGCATACCAAAACCTAGATTTATGCAGTATAACAATACCTAGATTTACCTTGTATACCAAATACTAGATTTATACTGTATACCAAAATCTAGATTTATACAATATACCAATACCTAGATTTATATCGCATACAAAAACTTATATTTATATCGCTTGCCAAAATCTAGATTTATATCGAATACCAAAACCTAGATTTATATCGTATGGCAAAACCTAGACTTATATCGTATACCAAAAACCTAGATTTATATCGAATACCAAAACCTAGATTTATATCGTATGCCTAAACCTAGATTTATATCGTATACCAAAAACCTAGATTTATATCGTATACCAAAACCTAGATTTACATTGTATACCAAAAAGCTATATTTATATTGCATACCAAAACCTAGATTAATATCGCATACCAAAACCTAGATTTCTATCGTATACCAAAATCTAGATTAATATCGTATGCCAAAACCTAGATTTATATCGCATACCAAAACCTAGATTTATGCAGTATAACAATACCTAGATTTACCTTGTATACCAAATACTAGATTTATACTGTATACCAAAATCTAGATTTATACAATATACCAATACCTAGATTTATATCGCATACAAAAACCTATATTTATATCGAATACCAAAACCTAGATTTATATCGTATGGCAAAACCTAGACTTATATCGTATACCAAAAACCTAGATTTATATCGTATACCAAAACCTAGATTTACATTGTATACCAAAACCTAGATTTCTATCGTATACCAAAATCCAGATTTATATCGTATGCCAAAATCTAGATTTATATCGCATACTAAAACCTAGATTTATATCGTATACCAAAACCTAGATTTATGCAGTATAACAAAACCTTGATTTACCTTGTATACCAAAGACTAGATTTATACTGTATACCAAAATCTAGATTTATACAATATACCAAAACCTAGATTTTAATACCGTACACCAAAACCTAGATTGTAATGCACAACCTAGATTTTAATATCGTACACCAAAACCTAGATTTATATCGTATACCAAAACCTAGATTTATATTGTATACCAAAAAGCTATATTGATATTGCATACCAAAACCTAGATTAATATCGCATACCAAAACCTAGATTTCTATCGTATACCAAAATCCAGATTTATATCGTATGCCAAAACCTAGATTTATATCGCATACTAAAATCTAGATTTATATCGTATTCCAAAACCTAGATTTCTATCGTATACCAAAGCCCAGATTTATATCGTATGCCAAAACCTAGATTTATATTGCATACCAAAACCTAGATTTATGCAGTATAACAAAACCTAGATTTACCTTGTATAACAAAAACTAGATTTATACCATATACCAATACTTAGATTTATATCGCATACCAAAACCTAGATTTAGATCCTTTACCAAATCCTAGATTAATATTCTATACCAAAACCTAGATTGATATTGCATACTAAAACCTATATTTATACTGTATACCAAAACCTAGATTTATACCATGTATATTTATATCGTATACCAAAACCTAGATTTATACCATATATCAAAACCTTGATTTATATAGCATACCAAAACCTAGATTTATATCGTATACTAAAATCTAGATTTATACCGCATACAAAAACCTAGATTGATATTGTAAACCAAAAAGCTATATTTATATTGCATACCAGAACCTAGATTGATATCGTATAGCAAAACCTAGATTGATATCGTATACCAAAACATGGATTTATGCAGTATAGGCAAAGCCGAAATTTACCTTGTATACCAAAGACTAGATATATACCATATACCAATACCTAGATTTATATCGCATGCCAGAACATAGAATTATATCGCATACCAAAACCTAGATTTATGCAGTATAAGAAAACCGAGATTTACCTTATAAACCAAAGACTAGATATATACCATATACCAATACCTAGATTTATATCGTATACCATAACCTATAATTATATCGTGTACAAAAACCTAGATTTATATCGTTTGCCAAAATCTAGAATTATATCGCATGCCTAAACCTAGATTGATATCGCATGCCAAAAACCCAAATTTATATCGTATGCCTAAACCTAGATTTATATCGCATACCAAAACTTAGATTTATGCAGTATAACAATACCTAGATTTACCTTGTATACCAAATACTAGATTTATACTGTATACCAAAATCTAGATTTATACAATATACCAATACCTAGATTTATATCGCATACAAATACCTATATTTATATCGCTTGCCAAAATCTAGATTTAAATCGAATACCAAAACCTAGATTTATATCATTTGCCAAAACCTAGATTTATATCGTATACCAAAAACCTAGATTTATATCGCATACTAAAACCTAGATTAATAGCGCATACCAAAACCTAGATTTATGATGTGTAACAAAACCTAGATTTACCTTGTATACCAAAGACTAGATTTATACTGTATACCAAAATCTAGATTTATACAATATACCAAAACCTAGATTTTAATAACGTACACCAAAACCTAGATTGTAATGCACAACCTAGATTTTAATATCGTACACCAAAACCTAGATTTATACCATATACGAATACCTAGATTTATATCGCATACCAAAACCTAGATTTATATCGTATTCCAAAAGCTAGATTGATATCGTTTGCCAAAACCTAGATTTATAACGCATACCAAAACCTAGGTTTATATTGTTTGCCAAAGCCTAGATTTATATCGAATACCAAAACCTAGAATTATATCGCATACAAAAACATAGATTTGATATCGTTTGCCAAAACCTAGATTTATATCGAATACCAAAACCTAGAATTATATCGCATACAAAAACCTAGATTTGATATCGTTTGCCAAAACCTAGATTTATATCGAATACCAAAACCTAGATTTATATCACATACCAAAACCTAGATTGTTACAGTCTAACAAAACCTAGATTTACTCGTATACTAAAACCTTGATTTATATCGCACACCAAAACCTAGATTTATACAGTATAACAAAACTTAGATTTATCTCATATACCAAAGCCTAGATTTATACCGTATACCAATACCTATATTTATATCATATACAAAAACCTAGATTTATATCGTTTGCCAAAACCGAGATTTATATCGTATACCAAAACCTAGATTTATATCGTATACCAATGCCCAGATTGATATCGTATGCCAAAACATAGATTTATATTGCATACGAAAACCTAGATTTATGCAGTATAGCAAAACCTAGATTTACCTTGTATACCAAAACCTAGATTTATACTGTATACCAAAATCAAGATTTATACCATATACCAATACCTAGATTTATATCGCATACAAAAACCTATATTTATATCGCTTGCGAAAATCTAGATTTATATCGAATACCTAAACCTAGATTTATATCGTATGCCTAAACCTAGATTTATATCGTATACCAAAACCTAGATTTATATCGTATACCAAAACCTACATTTACATTGTATACCAAAAAACTATATTTATATTGCATACCAAAACTTAGATTAATATCGCATACCAAAACCTAGATTTCTATCGTATACCAAAATCCAGATTTATATCGTATGCCAAAACCTAGAATTATATCGCATACCAAAACCTAGATTTATGCAGTATAACAATACCTAGATTTACCTTGTATACCAAATACTAGATTTATACTGTATACCAAAATCTAGATTTATACAATATACCAATACCTAGATTTATATCGCATACAAAAACTTATATTTATATCGCTTGCCAAAATCTAGATTTATATCGAATACCAAAACCTAGATTTATATCGTATGGCAAAACCTAGACTTATATCGTATACCAAAAACCTAGATTTATATCGAATACCAAAACCTAGATTTATATCGTATGCCTAAACCTAGATTTATATCGTATACCAAAAACCTAGATTTATATCGTATACCAAAACCTAGATTTACATTGTATACCAAAAAGCTATATTTATATTGCATACCAAAACCTAGATTAATATCGCATACCAAAACCTAGATTTCTATCGTATACCAAAATCTAGATTAATATCGTATGCCAAAACCTAGATTTATATCGCATACCAAAACCTAGATTTATGCAGTATAACAATACCTAGATTTACCTTGTATACCAAATACTAGATTTATACTGTATACCAAAATCTAGATTTATACAATATACCAATACCTAGATTTATATCGCATACAAAAACCTATATTTATATCGAATACCAAAACCTAGATTTATATCGTATGGCAAAACCTAGACTTATATCGTATACCAAAAACCTAGATTTATATCGTATACCAAAACCTAGATTTACATTGTATACCAAAACCTAGATTTCTATCGTATACCAAAATCCAGATTTATATCGTATGCCAAAATCTAGATTTATATCGCATACTAAAACCTAGATTTATATCGTATACCAAAACCTAGATTTATGCAGTATAACAAAACCTTGATTTACCTTGTATACCAAAGACTAGATTTATACTGTATACCAAAATCTAGATTTATACAATATACCAAAACCTAGATTTTAATACCGTACACCAAAACCTAGATTGTAATGCACAACCTAGATTTTAATATCGTACACCAAAACCTAGATTTATATCTCATACCAAAACCTAGATGAATATCCTTTACCAAAACCTAGATTTATATCCTAATAACAAAACCTAGATTGATATTGCATACCAAAACCTGCATCTATACTGCATATTAAAACATAGATTTATACCATATACGAATACCTTGATTTATATCGCATACCAAAACCTAGATTTATATCGTATTCAAAAAGCTAGATTGATATCGTTTGCCAAAACCTAGATTTATATCGCATACCAAAACCTAGGTTTATATTGTTTGCCAAAGCCTAGATTTATATCGAATACCAAAACCTAGATGTATATCGCATACACAAACCTAGATTTGATATCGTTTGCCAAAACCTAGATTTATATTGAATACCAAAACCTAGAATTATATCGCATACAAAAACCTAGATTTAATAACGTTTGCCAAAACCTAGATTTATATCGAATACCAAAACCTAGATTTAAATCACATACCAAAACCTAGATTGTTACAGTCTAACAAAATCTAGATTTACTCGTATACTAAAACCTTGATTTATATCGCACACCAAAACCTAGATTTTTACAGTATAACAAAACTTAGATTTATCTCATATACCAAAGCCTAGATTTATACCGTATACCAATAACTAGATTTATATCATATACAAAAACCTTGATTTATATCGTATACCAAAGCCCAGATTTATATCGTATGCCAAAACCTAGATTTATATTGCATACCAAAACCTAGATTTAGACAGTATAACAAAACCTAGATTTACCTTGTATACCAAAGACTAGATTTATACGGTATACCAAAATTTAGATTTATACTATATACCAATACCTAGATTTATATCGTATACAAAAACCTAGATTTATATCGCACACCAAAACCAAGATTTATATTGCATATCTAGAATTATATCGTATACCAAAGCCCAGATTTATATCGTATGCCAAAACCTAGATTGATATCGCATACAAAAACCCAGATTTATATCGTATGCCAAAATCTAGAATAAATCGCATACAAAAACCTAGATTTATATCGTTTGCCAAAACCGAGATTTATATCGAAAACCAAAACCTAGATTTATATCGCACACCAAAACCAAGATTTATATTACATACCTAGAATTATATCGTATACCAAAACCTAGATTTATATCGTATTCCAAAACCTAGATTTATTTCGTATACCAAAGCCCAGATTTATATCGTATGCCAAAACCTAGATTTGTAATGCATACCAAAACCTAGATTTATGCAGTATAACAAAACCTAGATATACCTTGTATACCAAAGACTAGATTTATACAGTATACCAAAATTTAGATTTATACTATATACCAATACCTAGATTTATATCGTATACCAGAACCTAGAATTATATCGTATACAAAAACCTAGATTTATATCGCACACCAAAACCAAGATTTATATTGCATACCTAGAATTATATCGTATACCAAAGCCCAGATTTATATCGTATGCCAAAACCTAGATTGATATCGCATACCAAACCCAGATTTATATCGTATGCCAAAACCTAGAATTATATCGCATACAAAAACCTAGATTTAATATCGTTTGCCAAAAACCTAGATTTGATATCGTTTGCCAAAACCTAGATTTATATCGAATACCAAAACCTAGAATTATATCGCATACAAAACCTAGATTTGATATCGTTTGCCAAAACCTAGATTTATATCGAATACCAAAACCTAGATTTATATCACATACCAAAACCTAGATTGCTACAGTCTAACAAAACCTAGATTTACTCGTATACTAAAACCTTGATTTATATCGCACACCAAAACCTAGATTTATACAGTATAACAAAACTTAGATTTATCTCATATACCAAAGCTTAGATTTATACCGTATACCAATACCTATATTTATATCATATACAAAAACCTAGATTTATATCTTTTGCCAAAACCGAGATTTATATCGTATACCAAAACCTAGATTTATATCGTATACCAATGCCCAGATTGATATCGTATGCCAAAACATAGATTTATATTGCATACGAAAACCTAGATTTATGCAGTATAGCAAAATCTAGATTTACCTTGTATACCAAAGACTAGATTTATACTGTATACCAAAATCAAGATTTATACCATATACCAATACCTAGATTTATATCGCATACAAACACCTATATTTATATCGCTTGCGAAAATCTAGATTTATATCGAATACCTAAACCTAGATTTATATCGTATGCCTAAACCTAGATTTATATCGTATACCAAACCTAGATTTATATCGTATACCAAAACCTACATTTACATTGTATACCAAAAAACTATATTTATATTGCATACCAAAACTTAGATTAATATCGCATACCAAAACCTAGATTTCTATCGTATACCAAAATCCAGATTTATATCGTATGCCAAAACCTAGATTTATATCGCATACCAAAACCTAGATTTATGCAGTATAACAATACCTAGATTTACCTTGTATACCAAATACTAGATTTATACTGTATACCAAAATCTAGATTTATACAATATACCAATACCTAGATTTATATCGCATACACAAACTTATATTTATATCGCTTGCCAAAATCTAGATTTATATCGAATACCAAAACCTAGATTTATATCGTATGGCAAAACCTATACTTATATCGTATACCAAAAACCTAGATTTATATCGAATACCAAAACCTAGATGTATATCGTATGCCTAAACCTAGATTTATATCGTATACCAAAAACCTAGATTTATATCGTATACCAAAACCTAGATTTACATTGTATACCAAAAACTATATTTATATTGCATACCAAAACCTAGATTTATGCAGTATAACAATACCTAGATTTACCTTGTATACCAAATACTAGATTTATACTGTATACCAAAATCTAGATTTATACAATATACCAATACCTAGATTTATATCGCATACAAAAACCTATATTTATATCGAATACCAAAACCTGGATTTATATCGTATGGCAAAATCTAGACTTATATCGTATACCAAAAACCTAGATTTATATCGTATACCAAAACCTAGATTTACATTGTATACCAAAAAGCTATATTTATATTGCATACCAAAACCTAGATTAATATCGCATACCAAAACCTAGATTTCTATCGTATACCAAAATCCAGATTTATATCGTATGCCAAAATCTAGATTTATATCGCATACTAAAACCTAGATTTATATCGTATACCAAAACCTAGATGTATGCAGTATAACAAAACCTTGATTTACCTTGTATACCAAAGACTAGATTTATACTGTATACCAAAATCTAGATTTATACAATATACCAAAACCTAGATTTTAATACCGTACACCAAAACCTAGATTGTAATGCACAACCTAGATTTTAATATCGTACACCAAAACCTAGATTTATATCTCATACCAAAACCTAGATTAATATCCTTTACCAAAACCTAGATTTATATCCTAATAACAAAACCTAGATTGATATTGCATACCAAAACCTGTATCTATACTGCATACTAAAACATAGATTTATACCATATACGAATACCTAGATTTATATCGCATACCAAAACCTAGATTTATATCGTATTCAAAAAGCTAGATTGATATCGTTTGCCAAAACCTAGATTTATATCGCATACCAAAACCTAGGTTTATATTGTTTGCCAAAGCCTAGATTTATATCGAATACCAAAACCTAGAAATATATCGCATACAAAAACCTAGATTTGATATCGTTTGCCAAAACCTAGATTTATATTGAATACCAAAACCTAGAATTATATCGCATACAAAAACCTAGATTTGATAACGTTTGCCAAAACCTAGATTTATATCGAATACCAAAACCTAGATTTAAATCACATATCAAAACCTAGATTGTTACAGTCTAACAAAATCTAGATTTACTCGTATACTAAAACCTTGATTTATATCGCACACCAAAACCTAGATTTATACAGTATAACAAAACTTAGATTTATCTCATATACCAAAACCTAGATTTATACCGTATACCAATACCTAGATTTATATCATATACAAAAACCTAGATTTATATCGTTTGCCAAAACCGAGATTTATATCGAATACCAAAACCTAGATTTATATTGCACACCAAAACCTAGATTTATATTGCATACCTAGAATTATATCGTATATCAAAACCTAGATTTATATCGTATACCAAAACCTAGATTTATATCGTATACCAATGCCCAGATTTATATCGTATGCCAAAACATAGAATTATATTGCATACCAAAACCTAGATTTATGCAGTATAGCAAAACCTAGATTTACCTTGTATACCAACGACTAGATTTATACTGTATACCAAAATCAAGATTTATACCATATACCAATACCTAGATTTATATCGTATACCAGAACCTAGAATTATATCGTATACAAAAACCTAGATTTATATCGAAAACCAAAACCTAGATTTATATCGCACACCAAAACCTAGATTTATATTGCATACTTAGAATTATATCGTATACCAAAACCTAGATTTATATCGTATTCCAAAACCTTGATTTATATCGTATACCAAAGCCCAGATTTATATCGTATGCCAAAACCTAGATTTATATTGCATACCAAAACCTAGATTTAGACAGTATAACAAAACCTAGATTTACCTTGTATACCAAAGACTAGATTTATACGGTATACCAAAATTTAGATTTATACTATATACCAATACCTAGATTTATATCGTATACAAAAACCTAGATTTATATCGCACACCAAAACCAAGATTTATATTGCATATCTAGAATTATATCGTATACCAAAGCCCAGATTTATATCGTATGCCAAAACCTAGATTGATATCGCATACAAAAACCCAGATTTATATCGTATGCCAAAATCTAGAATTATATCGCATACAAAAACCTAGATTTATATCGTTTGCCAAAACCGAGATTTATATCGAAAACCAAAACCTAGATTTATATCGCACACCAAAACCAAGATTTATATTGCATACCTAGAATTATATCGTATACCAAAACCTAGATTTATATCGTATTCCAAAACCTAGATTTATTTCGCATACCAAAGCCCAGATTTATATCGTATGCCAAAACCTAGATTTGTATTGCATACCAAAACCTAGATTTATGCAGTATAACAAAACCTAGATATACCTTGTATACCAAAATTTAGATTTATACTATATACCAATACCTAGATTTATATCGTATACCAGAACCTAGAATTATATCGTATACAAAAACCTAGATTTATATCGCACACCAAAACCAAGATTTATATTGCATACCTAAAATTATATCGTATACCAAAGCCCAGATTTATATCGTATGCCAAAACCTAGATTGATATCGCATACCAAACCCAGATTTATATCGTATGCCAAAACCTAGAATTATATCGCATACAAAAACCTAGATTTGATATCGTTTGCCAAAAACCTAGATTTGATATCGTTTGCCAAAACCTAGATTTATATCGAATACCAAAACCTAGAATTATATCGCATACAAAAACCTAGATTTGATATCGTTTGCCAAAACCTAGATTTATATCGAATACCAAAACCTAGATTTATATCACATACCAAAACCTAGATTGCTACAGTCTAACAAAACCTAGATTTACTCGTATACTAAAACCTAGATTTATATCGCACACCAAAACCTAGATTTATACAGTATAACAAAACATAGATTTATCTCATATACCAAAGCCTAGATTTATACCGTATACCAATACCTAGATTTATATCATATACAAAAACCTAGATTTATATCGTTTGCCAAAACCGAGATTTATATCGAATACCAAAACCTAGATTTATATTGCACACCAAAACCTAGATTTATATTGCATACCTAGAATTATATCGTATATCAAAACCTAGATTTATATCGTATACCAAAACCTAGATTTATATCGTATACCAATGCCCAGATTCATATCGTATGCCAAAACATAGATTTATATTGCATACCAAAACCTAGATTTATGCAGTATAGCAAAACCTAGATTTACCTTGTATACCAACGACTAGATTTATACTGTATACCAAAATCAAGATTTATACCATATACCAATACCTAGATTTATATCGTATACCAGAACCTAGAATTATATCGTATACAAAACCTAGATTTATATCGAAAACCAAAACCTAGATTTATATCGCACACCAAAACCTAGATTTATATTGCATACCTAGAATTATATCGTATACCAAAACCTAGATTTATATCGTATTCCAAAACCTTGATTTATATCGTATACCAAAGCCCAGATTTATATCGTATGCCAAAACCTAGATTTATATTGCATACCAAAACCTAGATTTATACAGTATAACAAAACCTAGATTTACCTTGTATACCAAAGACTAGATTTATACTGTATACCAAAATTTAGATTTATACTATATACCAATACCTAGATTTATATCGTATACAATAACCTAGATTTATATCGCACACCAAAACCAAGATTTATATTGCATACCTAGAATTATATCGTATACCAAAGCCCAGATTTATATCGTATGCCAAAACCTAGATTGATATCGCATACAAAAACCCAGATTTATATCGTATGCCAAAATATAGAATTATATCGCATACAAAAACCTAGATTTATATCGTTTGCCAAAACCGAGATTTATATCGAAAACCAAAACCTAGATTTATATCGCACACCAAAACCAAGATTTATATTGCATACCTAGAATTATATCGTATACCAAAACCTAGATTTATATCGTATTCCAAAACCTAGATTTATTTCGCATACCAAAGCCCAGATTTATATCGTATGCCAAAACCTAGATTTGTATTGCATACCAAAACCTAGATTTATGCAGTATAACAAAACCTAGATATACCTTGTATACCAAAGACTAGATTTATACAGTATACCAAAATTTAGATTTATACTATATACCAATACCTAGATTTATATCGTATACCAGAACCTAGAATTATATCGTATACAAAAACCTAGATTTATATCGCACACCAAAACCAAGATTTATATTGCATACCTAAAATTATATCGTATACCAAAGCCCAGATTTATATCGTATGCCAAAACCTAGATTGATATCGCATACCAAACCCAGATTTATATCGTATGCCAAAACCTAGAATTATATCGCATACAAAAACCTAGATTTGATATCGTTTGCCAAAAACCTAGATTTGATATCGTTTGCCAAAACCTAGATTTATATCGAATACCAAAACCTAGAATTATATCGCATACAAAAACCTAGATTTGATATCGTTTGCCAAAACCTAGATTTATATCGAATACCAAAACCTAGATTTATATCACATACCAAAACCTAGATTGCTACAGTCTAACAAAACCTAGATTTACTCGTATACTAAAACCTAGATTTATATCGCACACCAAAACCTAGATTTATACAGTATAACAAAACATAGATTTATCTCATATACCAAAGCCTAGATTTATACCGTATACCAATACCTAGATTTATATCATATACAAAAACCTAGATTTATATCGTTTGCCAAAACCGAGATTTATATCGAATACCAAAACCTAGATTTATATTGCACACCAAAACCTAGATTTATATTGCATACCTAGAATTATATCGTATATCAAAACCTAGATTTATATCGTATACCAAAACCTAGATTTATATCGTATACCAATGCCCAGATTCATATCGTATGCCAAAACATAGATTTATATTGCATACCAAAACCTAGATTTATGCAGTATAGCAAAACCTAGATTTACCTTGTATACCAACGACTAGATTTATACTGTATACCAAAATCAAGATTTATACCATATACCAATACCTAGATTTATATCGTATACCAGAACCTAGAATTATATCGTATACAAAACCTAGATTTATATCGAAAACCAAAACCTAGATTTATATCGCACACCAAAACCTAGATTTATATTGCATACCTAGAATTATATCGTATACCAAAACCTAGATTTATATCGTATTCCAAAACCTTGATTTATATCGTATACCAAAGCCCAGATTTATATCGTATGCCAAAACCTAGATTTATATTGCATACCAAAACCTAGATTTATACAGTATAACAAAACCTAGATTTACCTTGTATACCAAAGACTAGATTTATACTGTATACCAAAATTTAGATTTATACTATATACCAATACCTAGATTTATATCGTATACAATAACCTAGATTTATATCGCACACCAAAACCAAGATTTATATTGCATACCTAGAATTATATCGTATACCAAAGCCCAGATTTATATCGTATGCCAAAACCTAGATTGATATCGCATACAAAAACCCAGATTTATATCGTATGCCAAAATATAGAATTATATCGCATACAAAAACCTAGATTTATATCGTTTGCCAAAACCGAGATTTATATCGAAAACCAAAACCTAGATTTATATTGCATACCTAGAATTATATCGTATACCAAAACCTAGATTTATATCGTATTCCAAAACCTAGATTTATATAGTATACCAAAGCCCAGATTTATATCGTATGCCAAAACCTAGATTTGTATTGCATACCAAAACCTAGATTTATGCAGTATAACAAAACCTAGATATACCTTGTATACCAAAGACTAGATTTATACAGTATACCAAAATTTAGATTTATACTATATACCAATACCTAGATTTATATCGTATACCAGAACCTAGAATTATATCGTATACAAAAACCTAGATTTATATCGCACACCAAAACCAACATTTATATTGCATACCTAGAATTATATCGTATACCAAAGCCCAGATTTATATCGTATGCCAAAAATCTAGATTGATATCGCATACCAAAACCCAGATTTATATCGTATGCCAAAACCTAGAATTATATCGCATACAGAAATCTAGATTTGATATTGTTTGCCAAAAACCTAGATTTGATATCGTTTGCCAAAACCTAGATTTATATCGAATACCAAAACCTAGAATTATAATCGCATACAAAAACCTAGATTTGATATCGTTTGCCAAAACCTAGATTTATATCGAATACCAAAACCTAGATTTATATCACATACCAAAATCTAGATTGTTACAGTCTAACAAAACCTAGATTTACTCGTATACTAAAACCTAGATTTATATCCCACACCAAAACCTAGATTTATACAGTATAACAAAACCTAGATATACCTTGTATACCAAAGACTAGATTTATACAGTATACCAAAATTTAGATTTATACTATATACCAATACCTAGATTTATATCGTATACCAGAACCTAGAATTATATCGTATACAAAAACCTAGATTTATATCGCACACCAAAACCAACATTTATATTGCATACCTAGAATTATATCGTATACCAAAGCCCAGATTGATATCGTATGCCAAAAATCTAGATTGATATCGCATACCAAAACCCAGATTTATATCGTATGCCAAAACCTAGAATTATATCGCATACAGAAATCTAGATTTGATATTGTTTGCCAAAAACCTAGATTTGATATCGTTTGCCAAAACCTAGATTTATATCGAATACCAAAACCTAGAATTATAATCGCATACAAAAACCTAGATTTGATATCGTTTGCCAAAACCTAGATTTATATCGAATACCAAAACCTAGATTTATATCACATACCAAAATCTAGATTGTTACAGTCTAACAAAACCTAGATTTACTCGTATACTAAAACCTAGATTTATATCGCACACCAAAACCTAGATTTATACAGTATAACAAAACATAGATTTATCTCATATACCAAAGCCTAGATTTATACCGTATACCAATACCTAGATTTATATCATATACAAAAACCTAGATTTATATCGTTTGCCAAAACCGAGATTTATATCGAATACCAAAACCTAGATTTATATTGCATACCTAGAATTATATCGTATATTAAAACCTAGATTTATATCGTATACCAAAATCTAGATTTATATCGTATACCAATGCCCAGAATTATATCGTATGGCAAAACCTAGATTTATATTGCATACCAAAACCTAGATTTATGCAGCATAGCAAAACCTAGATTTACCTTGTATACCAAAGACTAGATTTATACTGTATACCAAAATCAAGATTTATGCCATATACCAATACCTAGATTTATATCGTTTACCAGAACCTAGAATTATATCGTATACAAAAACCTCGAATTATATCGAAAACCAAAACCTAGATTTATATCGCACACCAAAACCTAGATTTATATTGCATACCTATAATTATATCGTATACCAAAACCTAGATTTATATCGTATTCCAAAACCTAGATTTATATCGTATACCAATGCCCAGAATTATATCGTATGGCAAAACCTAGATTTATATTGCATACCAAAACCTAGATTTATGCAGCATAACAAAACCTAGATTTACCTTGTATACCAAAGACTAGATTTATACAGTATGCCAAAATTTAGATTTATACTATATACCAACACCTATATTTATATCGTATACCAGAACCTAGAATTATATCGTATAGAAAAACCAAGATTTATATCGCACACCAAAACCAAGATTTATATTGCATACCTAGAATTATATCGTATACCAAAGCCCAGATTTATATCGTATGCCAAAACCTAGATTGATATCGAATACCAAAACCCAGATTTATATCGTATGCCAAAACCTAGATTTATATCGCATACCAAAACCTAGATTTATGCAGTATAACAATACCTAGATTTACCTTGTATACCAAATACTAGATTTATACTGTGTAATAAAATCTAGATTTATACCATATACCAATACCTAGATTTATATCGCATACAAAACCCTAGATTTATATCGCATACCAAAACCTAGATTTATGCAGTATAACAAAACCTAGATTTATATTGTATACCAAAAAGCTATATTTATATTGCATACCAAAACCTAGATTATTATCGCATACCAAAACCTAGATTTCTATCGTATACCAAAATCCAGATTTATATCGTATGCCAAAACCTCGATTTATATCGTATTCCAAAACCTAGATTTATATCGTACACCAAAGCCCAGATTTATATCGTATGCCAAAACCTAGATTTATATTGCATACCAAAACCTAGATTTATGCAGTATAACAAAACCTAGATTTACCTTGTATACCGTATACCAAAATCTAGATTTATACCATATACCAATTCTTAGATTTATATCGCATACCAAAACCTAGATTTAGATCCTTTACCAAAGCCTAGATTAATATTATGTACCAAAACCTAGATTGATATTGCATACCAAAACCTATATTTATACTGTATACCAAAACCTAGATTTATACCATGTATATTTATATCGTATGCCAAAACCTAGATTTATATCATATTCAAAAACCTACATTGAGATCGTTTGCCAAAACCTAGATTTATATCGCATACCAAAACATAGATTTATATTGTTTGCCTAATCCTAGATTTATATCGAGTACAATACCTAGAATTATATCGTATACCAAAACCTAAATTTATACCATATAACAAAACCTAGATTTATATCGGATACCAAAACCTAGATTTATATCGTATACCAAAACCTAGATTTATATCGCATACCAAAACCTAGATTTGATATCGTATACCAAAAAGCTATATTTATATTGCATACAAAAACCTAGATTGATATCGTATACCAAAACCTAGATTTATATCGTATACCAGAACCTAGAATTATATCGTATACAAAAACCTAGATTTATATCGTTTGCCAAAATGTAGATTTATATCGAATATCAAAACCTAGATTTATATTGTATACCAAAAAGCTATATTTATATTGCATACCAAAACCTAGATTTATGCAGCATAGCAAAACCTAGATTTACCTTGTATACCAAAGACTAGATTTATACTGTATACCAAAATCAAGATTTATGCCATATACCAATACCTAGATTTATATCGTTTACCAGAACCTAGAATTATATCGTATACAAAAACCTAGAATTATATCGAAAACAAAAACCTAGATTTATATCGCATACCAAAACCTAGATTTATGAAGAATAACAAAACCTAGATTTACCTTGTATACCAAAGACTAGATTTATACTGTGTGCCAAAATCTAGATTTATACCATATATCAATACCTAGATTTATATCGCATACAAAACCCTATATTTATATCGCTTGCCAAAATCTAGATTTATATCGCATACCAAAACCTAGATTTCTATCGTATACCAAAATCCAGATTTATATCGTATGCCAAAACCTAGATTTATATCGCATACTAAAACCTAGATTTAAATCGTATTCCAAAACCAAGATTTATATCGTTTACCAAAACCCAGATTTATATCGTATGCCAAAACCTAGATTTATATCGCATACAAAACCCTATATTTATATCGCTTGCCAAAATCTAGATTTATATCGAATACCAAAACCTAGATTTATATCGTATACCAAAACCTAGATTTATATTGTATACCAAAAAGCTATATTTATATTGCATACCAAAACCTTGATTAATATCGCAAACCAAAACCTAGATTTCTATCGTATGTCAAAACCTAGATTTATATCGCATACCAAAACCTAGATTTATATCGAATACCAAAACCTAGATTTATATCGTATACCAAAACCTAGATTTATATTGTATACCAAAAAGCTATATTTATATTGCATACCAAAACCTAGATTAATATCGCATACCAAAACCTAGATTTCTATCGTATACCAAAATCCAGATTTATATCGTATGCCAAAACCTAGATTTATATCGTATTCCAAAACCTAGATTTATATCGCATACCAAAGCCCAGATTTATATCGTATGCCAAAACCTAGATTTATATTGCATACCAAAACCTAGATTTATGCAGTATAACAAAACCTAGATTTACCTTGTATACCGTATACCAAAATCTAGATTTATACCATATACCAATTCTTAGATTTATATCGCATACCAAAACCTAGATTTAGATCCTTTACCAAAGCCTAGATTAATATTCTGTACCAAAACCTAGATTGATATTGCATACCAAAACCTATATTTATACTGTATACCAAAACCTAGATTTATACCATGTATATTTATATCGTATACCAAAACCTAGATTTATATCGTATTCAAAAACCTACATTGATATCGTTTGCCAAAACCTAGATTTATATCGCATACCAAAACATAGATTTATATTGTTTTCCTAATCCTAGATTTATATCGAGTACAAAACCTAGAATTATATCGTATACCTAAACCTAAATTTATACCATATAACAAAACCTAGATTTATATCATATACCAAAACCTAGATTTATATCGTATACCAAAACCTAGATTTATATCGCATACCAAAACCTAGATTTGATATCGTATACCAAAAAGCTATATTTATATTGCATACCAAAACCTAGATTGATATCGTATACCAAAACCTAGATTTATATCGTATACTAGAACCTAGAATTATATCGTATACAAAAACCTAGATTTATATCGTTTGCTAAAATGTAGATTTATATCGAATATCAAAACCTAGATTTATATTGTATACCAAAAAGCTATATTTATATTGCATACCAAAACCTAGATTGATATCGCATACCAAAATCTAGATTTATATCGTATACCAGAACCTAGAATTATATCGTATGCAAAAATCTAGATTTATATCGAATACCAAAACCTAGATTTATATCGCACACCAAAACCTAGATTTATATTGCCCACCTAGAATTATGTCGTATACCAAAGCCCAGATTTATATCGTATGCCAAAACCTAGATTGCTATCGCATACCAAAATCAAGATTTATATCGTATGCCAAAACCTAGATTTATATCGCATACCAGAACCTAGATTGATATCGTATTCCAAAACCTAGATTTCTATCGTATACCAAATCCCAGATTTATATCGTATGCCAAAACCTAGATTTATATCGCATACCAAAACCTAGATTTAGATCCTTTACCAAAGCCTAGATTAATATTATGTACCAAAACCTAGATTGATATTGCATACCAAAACCTATATTTATACTGTATACCAAAACCTAGATTTATACCATGTATATTTATATCGTATACCAAAACCTAGATTTATATCATATTCAAAAACCTACATTGAGATCGTTTGCCAAAACCTAGATTTATATCGCATACCAAAACATTGATTTATATTGTTTGCCTAATCCTAGATTTATATCGAGTACAAAACCTAGAATTATATCGTATACCAAAACCTAAATTTATACCATATAACAAAACCTAGATTTATATCGGATACCAAAACCTAGATTTATATCGTATACCAAAACCTAGATTTATATCGCATACCAAAACCTAGATTTGATATCGTATACCAAAAAGCTATATTTATATTGCATACAAAAACCTAGATTGATATCGTATACCAAAACCTAGATTTATATCGTATACCAGAACCTAGAATTATATCGTATACAAAAACCTAGATTTATATCGTTTGCCAAAATGTAGATTTATATCGAATATCAAAACCTAGATTTATATTGTATACCAAAAAGCTATATTCATATTGCATACCAAAACCTAGATTGAAATCGCATACCAAAATCTAGATTTATATCGTATACCAGAACCTAGAATTATATCGTATACAAAAACCTAGATTTATATCGAATACCAAAACCTAGATTTATATCGCACACCAAAACCTAGATTTATATTGCCCACCTAGAATTATATCGTATACCAAAGCCCAGATTTATATCGTATGCCAAAACCTAGATTGCTATCGCATACCAAAATCAAGATTTTAATCGTATGCCAAAACCTAGATTTATATCGCATACCAGAACCTAGATTTATATCGTATGCCAAAACCTAGATTTATATTGCATACCAAAACCTAGATTTATATCGCATACCAAAACCTAGATTTATGAAGTATAACAAAACCTAGATTTACCTTGTATACCAAAGACTAGATTTAAACTGTGTGCCAAAATCTAGATTTATACCATATATCAATACCTAGATTTATATCGCATACAAAACCCTATATTTATATCGCTTGCCAAAATCTAGATTTATATCGCATACCAAAATCTAGATTTCTATCGTATACCAAAATCCAGATTTATATCGTATGCCAAAACCTAGATTTATATCGCATACTAAAACCTAGATTTAAATCGTATTCCAAAACCTAGATTTATATCGCATACCAAAACCCAGATTTATATCGTATGCCAAAACCTAGATTTATATCGCATACAAAACCCTATATTTATATCGCTTGCCAAAATCTAGATTTATATCGAATACCAAAACCTAGATTTATATCGTATACCAAAACCTAAATTTATATTGTATACCAAAAAGCTATATTTATATTGCATACCAAAACCTTGATTAATATCGCAAACCAAAACCTAGATTTCTATCGTATACCAAAATCCAGATTTATATCGTATGTCAAAACCTAGATTTATATCGCATACCAAAACCTAGATTTATATCGAATACCAAAACCTAGATTTATATCGTATACCAAAACCTAGATTTATATTGTATACCAAAAAGCTATATTTATATTGCATACCAAAACCTAGATTAATATCGCATACCAAAACCTAGATTTCTATCGTATACCAAAATCCAGATTTATATCGTATGCCAAAACCTAGATTTATATCGTATTCCAAAACCTAGATTTATATCGCATACCAAAGCCCAGATTTATATCGTATGCCAAAACCTAGATTTATATCGCATACCAGAACCTAGATTGATATCGTATTCCAAAACCTAGATTTCTATCGTATACCAAATCCCAGATTTATATCGTATGCCAAAACCTAGATTTATATTGCATACCAAAACCTAGATTTATATCGCATACCAAAACCTAGATTTATGCAGTATAACAAAACCTAGATTTACCTTGTATACCAAAGACTAGATTTATACTGTGTACCAAAATCTAGATTTATACCATATACCAATACCTAGATTTATATCGCATATAAAACCCTATATTCATATCGCTTGCCAAAATCTAGATTTATATCGCATACCAAAACTTAGATTTCTATCGTATACCAAAATCCAGATTTATATCGTATGCCAAAACCTAGATTTATATCGCATACTAAAACCTAGATTTATATCGTATTCCAAAACTTAGATTTATATCGTATACCAAAGCCCAGATTTATATCGTATGCCAAAACCTAGATTTATATTGCATACCAAAACCTAGATTTATGCAGTATAACAAAACCTAGATTTACCTTGTATACCAAAGACTAGATTAATACTGTATACCAGAATCTAGATTTATACCATATACCAATACTTAGATTTATATCGCATACCAAAACCTAGATTTAGATCCTTTACCAAAGCCTAGATTAATATTCTGTACCAAAACCTAGATTGATATTGCATACCAAAACCAATATTAATACTGTATACCAAAACCTAGATTTATACCATGTATATTTATATCGTATACCAAAACCAAGATTTATATCGTATTCAAAAACCTACATTGATATCGTTTGCCAAAACCTAGATTTATATCGCATACCAAAACATAGATTTATATTGTTTGCCTAAGCCTAGATTTATATTGTTTGCCTAAGCCTAGATTTATATCGAGTACAAAACCTAGAATTATATCGTATACCAAAACCTAAATTTATACCATATAACAAAACCTAGATTTATATCGAATACCAAAACCTAGAATTATATCGTATACAAAAACCTAGATTTATATCGTTTGCCAAAATGTAGATTTAAATCGAATACCAAAACCTAGATTTATATCCCATACCAAAACCCAGATTTATATCGTATACCAAAACCTAGATTTATACCGCATACAAAAACCTAGATTGATATCGTATACCAAAAAGCTATATTTATATTGCATACCAGAACGTAGATTGATATCGTATAGCAAAACCTAGATTTATGCATACCAAAACAGAGATTTACCTAATATACCAAAGACTAGATATATACCATATTCCAATACCTATAATTATATCGTGTACAAAAACCTAGATTTATATCCTTTGCCAAAATCTAGATTTATATCGAATACCAAAACCTAGATTGATATCGTATACCAAAATCTAGATTTATATCGTATACCAGAATCTAGAATAATATCGTACACAAAAACCTAGATTTATATCGAAAACCAAAACCTAGATATATGCAGAATAACAATACCTAGATTTACCTTGTATACCAAATACTAGATTTATACTGTGTACCAAAATCTAGATTTATACCATAAACCAATACCTAGATCTATATCGCATACAAAAACCTATATTTATATCGCTTGCCAAAATCTAGATTTATATCGAATGCATAAACCTAGATTTACCTTGTATACCAAAGACTAGATTTATACTGTATACCAAAACCTAGATTTATATCGTTTGCCAAAATCTAGATTTATATCGAATACCAAAACCTAGATTTATATCGTATGCCTAAACCTAAATTTATATTGTATACCAGAACCTAAATTTATATCATATACCAAAACCTAAATTTATATTGCATACCAAAAAGCTATATTTATATTGCATACCAAAACCTAGATTGATATCGCATACCAAAACCTAGATTTATGCAGTATAACAAAACCTAGATTTACCTTGTATACCTTGTATACTGTATACCCAAAATCTAGATTTATACAATATACCAAAAGCTAGATTTTAATACGGTACACCAAAACCTATATTGTAATGCAAAACCTAGATTTTAATATCGTACACCAAAACCTAGATTTATACCGCATACCAAAACCTAGATTAATATCCTTTACCAAAACCTAGATTTATATCCTATACCAAAACCTAGATTGATATTGCATACCAAAACCTATATTAATATTGCATACCAAAACCTATATTTATACTGTATACCAAAACCTAGATTTATACCATATCCGAATATCTAGATTTATATCGTATACCAAAGCCTAGATTTATATCGTATTCAAAAAGCTAGATTGATATCGTTTGCCAAAACCTAGATTTATATCGCATACCAAAACCTAGATTTACATTGTTTGCCAAAGCCTAGATTTATATCGAATACCAAAACTAGAATTATATCGTATACCAAAACCTAGATTTATACCATATATCAAAACCTAGATTTATATCGCATACCAAAACCTAGATTTATATCGTATACCAAAACCTAGATTTATACCGCATACAAAAACCTAGATTGATATCGTATACCAAAAAGCTATATTTA
Source organism: Bathymodiolus brooksi (assembly GCA_963680875.1). Taxonomy (NCBI): domain Eukaryota; kingdom Metazoa; phylum Mollusca; class Bivalvia; order Mytilida; family Modiolidae; genus Bathymodiolus; species Bathymodiolus brooksi. The sequence continues at coordinate 92,289,995 of OY804576.1, forward strand.
TATTGCATACCAGAACCTAGATTGATATCGTATACCAAAACCTAGATTTATATCGCATACCAAAACCTAGATTTATATCGTATACCAAAAAGCTATAGTTATATTGCATACCAAAACCTAGATTGATATCACATACCAAAATCTAGATTTATATCGTATACCAGAACCTAGAATTATATCGTATACAAAAACCTAGATGTATATCGAATACCAAAACCTAGATTTATATCGCACACCAAAACCTAGATGTATATTGCATACCTAGAATTATATCGTATATCAATGCCCAGAGTTATATCGTATGCCAAAACCTAGATTGCTATCGTATACCAAATTCCAGATTTATATCGTATGCCAAAACCTAGATTTATATTGCATACCAGAACCTAGATTGATATCGTACACCAACACCTAGATTTATATCGCATACCAAAACCTGGATTAATATCCTTTACCAAAACCTAGATTTATATCCTATACCAAAACCTATATTGATATTGCATACAAAAACCAATATTTAAACTGTATACCAAAACCTAGATTTATACCATATCCGAATATCTAGATTTATATCGTATTCCAAAGCCTAGATTTATATCGTATTCAAAAAGCTAGATTGATATCGTTTGCCAAAACCTAGATTTATATCGCATACCAAAACCTAGATTTATATTGTTTGCCAAAGCCTAGATTTATATCGAATACCAAAACCTAGATTTATATTGTATACCAAAAAGCTATATTTATATTGCATACCAGAACATAAATTGATATCGTATACCAAAACCTAGATTTATATCGCATACCAAAACCTAGATTTATATCGTATACCAAAACCTAGATTTATATTGTATACCAAAAAGCTATATTTATATTGCATACCAAAACCTAGATTGATATCGCATACCAAAATCTAGATTTATATCGTATACCAAAATCCAGATTTATATCGTATACCAGAACCTAGAATTAGATCGTATACAAAAACATAGATTTATATCGAATACCAAAACCTAGATTTATATCGCACACCAAAACCTAGATTTATATTGCATACCTAGAATTATATCGTATATCAAAGCCCAGATTTATATCGCATGCCAAAACCTAGATTGCTATCGTATACCAAAATCCAGATTTATATCGTATGCCAAAACCTAGATTTATATCGCATACCAGAACCTAGATTGATATCGTACACCAAAACCTAGATTTATATCGCATACCAAAACCTAGATTAATATCCTTTACCAAAACCTAGATTTATATCCTATACCAAAACCTATATTGATATTGCATACACAAACCTATATTTAAACTGTATACCAAAACCTAGATATATACCATATCCGAATATCTAGATTTATATCGTATACCAAAGCCTAGATTTATATCGTATTCAAAAAGCTAGATTGATATCGTTTGCCAAAACCTAGATTTATATCGCATACCAAAACCTAGATTTATATCGTATACCAAAACCTAGATTTATATTGTATACCAAAAAGCTATATTTATATTGCATACCAAAACCTAGATTGATATCGCATACCAAAATCTAGATTTATATCGTATACCAAAATCCAGATTTATATCGTATACCAAAACCTAGAATTAGATCGTATACAAAAACATAGATTTATATCGAATACCAAAACCTAGATTTATATCGCACACCAAAACCTAGATTTATATTGCATACCTAGAATTATATCGTATATCAAAGCCCAGATTTATATCGCATGCCAAAACCTAGATTGCTATCGTATACCAAAATCCAGATTTATATCGTATGCCAAAACCTAGATTTATATCGCATACCAGAACCTAGATTGATATCGTACACCAAAACCTAGATTTATATCGCATACCAAAACCTAGATTAATATCCTTTACCAAAACCTAGATTTATATCCTATACCAAAACCTATATTGATATTGCATACACAAACCTATATTTAAACTGTATACCAAAACCTAGATATATACCATATCCGAATATCTAGATTTATATCGTATACCAAAGCCTAGATTTATATCGTATTCAAAAAGCTAGATTGATATCGTTTGCCAAAACCTAGATTTATATCGCATACCAAAACCTAGATTTATATTGTATACCAAAAAGCTATATTTATATTGCATACCAAAACCTAGATTAACACCGCATACCAAAACCTAGATTTCTATCGTATACCAAAATCCAGATTTATATCGTATGCCAAAACCTAGATTTATATCGCATACCAGAACCTAGATTGATATCGTATACCAAAACCTAGATTTATATCATAAACCAAAACCTAGATTTATATCGTATACCAAAACATAGATTTATGCAGTATAGCAAAGCCGAGATTTACCTTGCATACCAAAGACTAGATATATACCATATACCAATACCTAGATTTATATCGCATGCCAGAACCTAGAATTATATCGCATACCAAAACCTAGATTTATGCAGTATAACAAAACCGAGATTTACCTTATATACCAAAGACTAGATATATACCATATACCAATACCTAGATTTATATCGTATACCAGAACCTATAATTATATCGTGTACAAAAACCTAGATTTATATCGTTTGCCAAAATCTAGATTTATACAATATACCAATACCTAGATTTATATCGCATACAAAAACCTATATTTATATCGCTTGCCAAAATCTAGATTTATATCGAATACCAAAACCTAGATTTATATCGTATGCCTATACCTAGATTTATATCGTATACCAAAAACCTAGATTTATATCGTATACCAAAACCTAGATTTACATTGTATACCAAAAAGCTATATTTATATTGCATACCAAAACCTAGATTAATATCGCATACCAAAACCTAGATTTCTATCGCATACCAAAATCCAGATTTATATCGTATGCCAAAACCTAGATTTATATCGCATACTAAAACCTAGATTTATATCGCATACCAAAACCTAGATTTATGCAGTATAACAAAACCTAGATTTACCTTGAATACCAAAGACTAGATTTATACTGTATACCAAAATCTAGATTTATACAATATACCAAAACCTAGATTTTAATACCGTACACCAAAACCTAGATTGTAATGCACAACCTAGATTTTAATATCGTACACCAAAACCTATATTTATATCTCATACCAAAACCTAGATTAATATCCTTTCCCAAAATCTAGATTTATATCCTATAACAAAACCTAGATTGATATTGCATACCAAAACCTGTATTTATACTGCATACCAAAACCTAGATTTATACCATATACGAATACCTAGATTTATATCGCATACCAAAACCTAGATTTATATCATATTCAAAAAGCTAGATTGATATCGTTTGCCAAAACCAAGATTTATATCGCATACCAAAACCTAGGTTTATATTGTTTGCCAAAGCCTAGATTTATATCGAATACCAAAACCTAGAATTATATCGCATACAAAAACCTAGATTTGATATCGTTTGCCAAAACCTAGATTTATATCGAATACCAAAACCTAGAATTATATCGCATACAAAAACCTAGATTTGATATCGTTTGCCAAAACCTAGATTTATATCGAATACCGAAACCTAGATTTATATCACATACCAAAACCTAGATTGTTACAGTCTAACAAAACCTAGATTTACTCGTATACTAAAACCTAGATTTATATCGCACACAAAAACCTAGATTTATACACTATAACAAAACTTAGATTTATCTCATATACCAAAGCCTAGATTTATACCGTATACCAATACCTAGATTTATATCAAATACAAAAACCTAGATTTATATCGTTTGCCAAAACCGAGATTTATATCGAATACCAAAACCTAGATTTATATTGCACACCAAAACCTAGAATTATATTGCATACCTAGAATTATATCGTATATCAAAACCTAGATTTATATCGTATACCAAAACCTAGATTTATATCGTATACCAAAACATAGATTTATGCAGTATAACAAAGCCGAGATTTACCTTGAATACCAAAGACTAGATATATACCATATACCAATACCTAGATTTATATCATATACCAGAACCTAGAATTATATCGCATACCAAAACATAGATTTATGCAGTATAACAAAGTCGAGATTTACCTTGTATACCAAAGACTAGATATATACCATACACCAATACCTAGATTTATATCGTATACCAGAACCTATAATTATATCGTGTACAAAAACCTAGATTTATATCGTTTGCCAAAATCTAGATTTATATCGAATACCAAATACCTAGATTTATATCATATACAAAAACCTAGATTTATATCGTTTGCCAAAATCTAGATTTATATCGAATACCAAAACCTAGATTTATATCGTATGCCTAAACCTAGATTTATATCGTATACCAAAAACCTAGATTTATATCGTATACCAAAACCTAGATTTACATTGTATACCAAAAAGCTATATTTATATTGCATACCAAAACCTAGATTAATATCGCATATCAAAACCTAGATTAATATCGTATACCAAAATCCAGATTTATATCGTATGCCAAAACCTAGATTTATATCGCATACCAAAACCTAGATTTATGCAGTATAACAATACCTAGATTTACCTTGTATACCAAATACTAGATTTATACTGTGTACCAAAATCTAGATTTATACAATATAACAATACCTAGATTTATATCGCATACAAAAACCTATATTTATATCGCTTGCCAAAATCTAGATTTATATCGAATACCAAAACCTAGATTTATATCGTATGCCTATACCTAGATTTATATCGTATACCAAAAACCTAGATTTATATCGTATACCAAAACCTAGATTTACATTGTATACCAAAAAGCTATATTTATATTGCATACCAAAACCTAGATTAATATCGCATACCAAAACCTAGATTTCTATCGCATACCAAAATCCAGATTTATATCGTATGCCAAAACCTAGATTTATATCGCATACTAAAACCTAGATTTATATCGCATACCAAAACCTAGATTTATGCAGTATAACAAAACCTAGATTTACCTTGAATACCAAAGACTAGATTTATACTGTATACCAAAACCTAGATTTTAATACCGTACACCAAAACCTAGATTGTAATGCACAACCTAGATTTTAATATCGTACACCAAAACCTATATTTATATCTCATACCAAAACCTAGATTAATATCCTTTCCCAAAATCTAGATTTATATCCTATAACAAAACCTAGATTGATATTGCATACCAAAACCTGTATTTATACTGCATACCAAAACCTAGATTTATACCATATACGAATACCTAGATTTATATCGCATACAAAACCTAGATTTATATCATATTCAAAAAGCTAGATTGATATCGTTTGCCAAAACCTAGATTTATATCGCATACCAAAACCTAGGTTTATATTGTTTGCCAAAGCCTAGATTTATATCGAATACCAAAACCTAGATTTATATCGAATATCAAAACCTAGAATTATATCGCATAAAAAAACCTAGATTTGATATCGTTTGCCAAAACCTAGATTTATATCGAATACCAAAACCTAGAATTATATCGCATACAAAAACCTAGATTTGATATCGTTTGCCAAAACCTAGATTTATATCGAATACCGAAACCTAGATTTATATCACATACCAAAACCTAGATTGTTACAGTCTAACAAAACCTAGATTTACTCGTACACTAAAACCTAGATTTATATCGCACACCAAAACCTAGATTTATACACTATAACAAAACTTAGATTTATCTCATATACCAAAGCCTAGATTTATACTGTATACCAATACCTAGATTTATATCATATACAAAAACCTAGATTTATATCGTTTGCCAAAACCGAAATTTATATCTAATATCAAAACCTAGATTTATATTGCACACCAAAACCTAGAATTATATTGCATACCTAGAATTATATCGTATATCAAAACCTAGATTTATATCGTATACCAAAACCTAGATTTATAACGTATACCAAAACATAGATTTATGCAGTATAGCAAAGCCGAAATTTACCTTGTATACCAAAGACTAGATATATACCATATACCAATACCTAGATTTATATCATATACCAGAACCTAGAATTATATCGCAATCCAAAACCTAGATTTATGCAGTATAACAAAACCGAGATTTACCTTATATACCAAAGACTAGATATATACCATACACCAATACCTAGATTCATATCGTATACCAGAACCTATAATTATATCGTGTACAAAAACCTAGATTTATATCGTTTGCCAAAATCTAGATTTATATCGAATACCAAATACCTAGATTTATATCATATACAAACACCTAGATTTATATCGTTTGCCAAATCTAGATTTATATCGAATACCAAAACCTAGATTTATATCGTATGCCTAAACCTAGATTTATATCGTATACCAAAAACCTAGATTTATATCGTATACCAAAACCTAGATTTACATTGTATACCAAAAAGCTATATTTATATTGCATACCAAAACCTAGATTAATATCGCATACCAAAACCTAGATTAATATCGTATACCAAAATCCAGATTTATATCGTATGCCAAAACCTAGATTTATATCGCATACCAAAACCTAGATTTATGCAGTATAACAATACCTAGATTTACCTTGTATACCAAATACTAGATTTATACTGTGTACCAAAATCTAGATTTATACAATATACCAATACCTAGATTTATATCGCATACAAAAACCTATATTTATATCGCTTGCCAAAATCTAGATTTATATCGAATACCAAAACCTAGATTTATATCGTATGCCTATACCTAGATTTATATCGTATACCAAAAACCTAGATTTATATCGTATACCAAAACCTAGATTTACATTGTATACCAAAAAGCTATATTTATATTGCATACCAAAACCTAGATTAATATCGCATACCAAAACCTAGATTTCTATCGCATACCAAAATCCAGATTTATATCGTATGCCAAAACCTAGATTTATATCGCATACTAAAACCTAGATTTATATCGCATACCAAAACCTAGATTTATGCAGTATAACAAAACCTAGATTTACCTTGAATACCAAAGACTAGATTTATACTGTATACCAAAATCTAGATTTATACAATATACCAAAACCTAGATTTTAATACCGTACACCAAAACCTAGATTGTAATGCACAACCTAGATTTTAATATCGTACACCAAAACCTATATTTATATCTCATACCAAAACCTAGATTAATATCCTTTCCCAAAATCTAGATTTATATCCTATAACAAAACCTAGATTGATATTGCATACCAAAACCTGTATTTATACTGCATACCAAAACCTAGATTTATACCATATACGAATACCTAGATTTATATCGCATACCAAAACCTAGATTTATATCATATTCAAAAAGCTAGATTGATATCGTTTGCCAAAACCAAGATTTATATCGCATACCAAAACCTAGGTTTATATTGTTTGCCAAAGCCTAGATTTATATCGAATACCAAAACCTAGAATTATATCGCATACAATAACCTAGATTTGATATCGTTTGCCAAAACCTAGATTTATATCGAATACCAAAACCTAGAATTATATCGCATACAAAAACCTAGATTTGATATCGTTTGCCAAAACCTAGATTTATATCGAATACCGAAACCTAGATTTATATCACATACCAAAACCTAGATTGTTACAGTCTAACAAAACCTAGATTTACTCGTATACTAAAACCTAGATTTATATCGCACACAAAAACCTAGATTTATACACTATAACAAAACTTAGATTTATCTCATATACCAAAGCCTAGATTTATACCGTATACCAATACCTAGATTTATATCAAATACAAAAACCTAGATTTATATCGTTTGCCAAAACCGAGATTTATATCGAATACCAAAACCTAGATTTATATTGCACACCAAAACCTAGAATTATATTGCATACCTAGAATTATATCGTATATCAAAACCTAGATTTATATCGTATACCAAAACCTAGATTTATATCGTATACCAAAACATAGATTTATGCAGTATAACAAAGCCGAGATTTACCTTGAATACCAAAGACTAGATATATACCATATACCAATACCTAGATTTATATCATATACCAGAACCTAGAATTATATCGCATACCAAAACATAGATTTATGCAGTATAACAAAGTCGAGATTTACCTTGTATACCAAAGACTAGATATATACCATACACCAATACCTAGATTTATATCGTATACCAGAACCTATAATTATATCGTGTACAAAAACCTAGATTTATATCGTTTGCCAAAATCTAGATTTATATCGAATACCAAATACCTAGATTTATATCATATACAAAAACCTAGATTTATATCGTTTGCCAAAATCTAGATTTATATCGAATACCAAAACCTAGATTTATATCGTATGCCTAAACCTAGATTTATATCGTATACCAAAAATCTAGATTTATATCGTATACCAAAACCTAGATTTACATTGTATACCAAAAAGCTATATTTATATTGCATACCAAAACCTAGATTAATATCGCATATCAAAACCTAGATTAATATCGTATACCAAAATCCAGATTTATATCGTATGCCAAAACCTAGATTTATATCGCATACCAAAACCTAGATTTATGCAGTATAACAATACCTAGATTTACCTTGTATACCAAATACTAGATTTATACTGTGTACCAAAATCTAGATTTATACAATATACCAATACCTAGATTTATATCGCATACAAAAACCTATATTTATATCGCTTGCCAAAATCTAGATTTATATCGAATACCAAAACCTAGATTTATATCGTATGCCTATACCTAGATTTATATCGTATACCAAAAACCTAGATTTATATCGTATACCAAAACCTAGATTTACATTGTATACCAAAAAGCTATATTTATATTGCATACCAAAACCTAGATTAATATCGCATACCAAAACCTAGATTTCTATCGCATACCAAAATCCAGATTTATATCGTATGCCAAAACCTAGATTTATATCGCATACTAAAACCTAGATTTATATCGCATACCAAAACCTAGATTTATGCAGTATAACAAAACCTAGATTTACCTTGAATACCAAAGACTAGATTTATACTGTATACCAAAATCTAGATTTATACAATATACCAAAACCTAGATTTTAATACCGTACACCAAAACCTAGATTGTAATGCACAACCTAGATTTTAATATCGTACACCAAAACCTATATTTATATCTCATACCAAAACCTAGATTAATATCCTTTCCCAAAATCTAGATTTATATCCTATAACAAAACCTAGATTGATATTGCATACCAAAACCTGTATTTATACTGCATACCAAAACCTAGATTTATACCATATACGAATACCTAGATTTATATCGCATACCAAAACCTAGATTTATATCATATTCAAAAAGCTAGATTGATATCGTTTGCCAAAACCTAGATTTATATCGCATACCAAAACCTAGGTTTATATTGTTTGCCAAAGCCTAGATTTATATCGAATACCAAAACCTAGAATTATATCGCATACAAAAACCTAGATTTGATATCGTTTGCCAAAACCTAGATTTATATCGAATACCAAAACCTAGAATTATATCGCATACAAAAACCTAGATTTGATATCGTTTGCCAAAACCTAGATTTATATCGAATACCGAAACCTAGATTTATATCACATACCAAAACCTAGATTGTTACAGTCTAACAAAACCTAGATTTACTCGTATACTAAAACCTAGATTTATATCGCACACAAAAACCTAGATTTATACACTATAACAAAACTTAGATTTATCTCATATACCAAAGCCTAGATTTATACCGTATACCAATACCTAGATTTATATCAAATACAAAAACCTAGATTTATATCGTTTGCCAAAACCGAGATTTATATCGAATACCAAAACCTAGATTTATATTGCACACCAAAACCTAGAATTATATTGCATACCTAGAATTATATCGTATATCAAAACCTAGATTTATATCGTATACCAAAACCTAGATTTATATCGTATACCAAAACATAGATTTATGCAGTATAACAAAGCCGAGATTTACCTTGAATACCAAAGACTAGATATATACCATATACCAATACCTAGATTTATATCATATACCAGAACCTAGAATTATATCGCATACCAAAACATAGATTTATGCAGTATAACAAAGTCGAGATTTACCTTGTATACCAAAGACTAGATATATACCATACACCAATACCTAGATTTATATCGTATACCAGAAACTATAATTATATCGTGTACAAAAACCTAGATTTATATCGTTTGCCAAAATCTAGAATTATATCGCATACCAAAACCTAGATTTATGAAGTATAACAAAACCGAGATTTACCTTATATACCAAAGACTATATATATACCATATACCAATACCTAGATTGATATCGTATACCAGAACCTATAATTATATCGTGTACAAAAACCTAGATTTATATCGTTTGCCAAAATCTAGATTTATATCGAATACCAAAACCTAGATTTATATCATATACAAAAACCTAGATTTATATCGTTTGCCAAAATCTAGATTTATATCGAATACCAAAACCTAGATTTATGTCGTTTAACAATACCTAGATTTACCTTGAATACCAAATACTAGATTTATACTGTGTACCAAAATCTAGATTTATACAATATACCAATACCTAGATTTATATCGCATACAAAAAACTTTATTTATATCGCTTGCCAAAATCTAGATTTATATCGAATACCAAAACCTAGATTTATATCGTATGCTTAAACCTAGATTTATATCGTATGCCAAAAACCTAGATTTATATCGTATACCAAAACCTAGATGTACATTGTATACCAAAAAGCTATATTTATATTGCATACCAAAACCTAGATTAATATCGCATACCAAAACCTAGATTAATATCGTATACCAAAATCCAGATTTATATCGTATGCCAAAACCTAGATTTATATCGCATACCAAAACCTAGATTTATGCAGTATAACAATACCTAGATTTACCTTGTATACCAAATACTAGATTTATACTGTGTACCAAAATCTAGATTTATACAATATACCAATACCTAGATTTATATCGCATACAAAAACCTATATTTATATCGCTTGCCAAAATCTAGATTTACATCGAATACCAAAACCTAGATTTATATCGTATGCATATACCTAGATTTATATCGTATACCAAAAACCTAGATTTATATCGTATACCAAAACCTAGATTTACATTGTATACCAAAAAGCTATATTTATATTGCATACCAAAACCCAGATTAATATCGCATACCAAAACCTATATTAATATCGTATACCAAAATCCAGATTTATATCGTATGCCAAAACCTAGATTTATATCGCATACTAAAACCTAGATTTATATCGCATACCAAAACCTAGATTTATGCAGTATAACAAAACCTAGATTTACCTCGAATACCAAAGACTAGATTTATACAGTATACCAAAATTTAGATTTATACTATATACCAATACCTAGATTTATATCGTATACCAGAACGTAGAATTATATCGTATACAAAATACTTGATTTATATCGCACACCAAAACCAAGATTTATATTGCATACCTAGAATAATATCGTATACCAAAGCCCATATTTATATCGTATGCCAAAACCTAGATTGATATCGCATACCAAAACCCAGATTTATATCGTATGCCAAAACCTAGATTAAATCGTATACAAAAACCTAGATTTGATATCGTTTGCCAAAAACCTAGATTTGATATCGTTTGCCAAAACCTAGATTTATATCGAATACCAAAACCTAGAATTATATCGCATACAAAAACCTAGATTTATATCGCATACTAAAATCTAGATTTATATCGCATACCAAAACCTAGATTTATGCAGTATAACAAAACCTAGATTTACCTTGAATACCAAAGACTAGATTTATACTGTATACCAAAATCTAGATTTATACAATATACCAAAACCTAAATTTTAATACCGTACACCAAAACCTAGATTGTAATGCACAACCTAGATTTTAATATCGTACACCAAAACCTAGATTTATATCTCATACCAAAACCTAGATTAATATCCTTTCCCAAAACCTAGATTTATATCCTATAACAAAACCTAGATTGATATTGCATACCAAAACCTGTATTTATACTGCATACCAAAACCTAGATTTATACCATATACGAATACCTAGATTTATATCGCATACCAAAACCTAGATTTATATCGTATTCAAAAAGCTAGATTGATATCGTTTGCCAAAACCTAGATTTATATCGCATACCAAAACCTAGGTTTATATTGTTTGCCAAAGCCTAGATTTATATCGAATACCAAAACCTAGAATTATATCGCATACAAAAACCTAGATTTGATATCGTTTGCCAAAACCTAGATTTATATCGTATACCAGAATCTATAATTATATCGTGTACAAAAACCTAGATTTATATCGTTTGCCAAAATCTAGATTTATATCGAATACCAAAACCTAGATTTATATCATATACAAAAACCTAGATTTATATCGTTTGCCAAAATCTAGATTTATATCGAATACCAAAACCTAGATTTATATCGTATGCCTAAACCCAGATTGATATCGCATACCAAAACCCAAATTTATATCGTATGCCTAAACCTAGATTTATATTGCATACCAATACCTAGATTTACCTTGTATACCAAATACTAGATTTATACTGTGTACCAAAATCTAGATTTAATCAATATACCAATACCTAGATTTATATCGCATACAAAAACCTATATTTATATCGCTTGCCAAAATCTAGATTTATAGCGAATACCAAAACCTAGATTTATATCGTATGCCTAAACCTAGATTAATATCGTATGCCAAAAACCTAGATTTATATCGTATACAAAAACCTAGATTTACATTGTATACCAAAAAGCTATATTTATATTGCATACCATAACCTAGATTAATATCGCATACCAAAACCTAGATTAATATCGTATACCAAAATCCAGATTTATATCGTATGCCAAAACCTAGATTTATATCGCATACCAAAACCTAGATTTATGCAGTATAACAATACCTAGATTTACCTTGTATACCAAATACTAGATTTATACTGTGTACCAAAATCTAGATTTATACAATATACCAATACCTAGATTTATATCGCATACAAAAACCTATATTTATATCGCTTGCCAAAATCTAGATTTATATCGAATACCAAAACCTTGATTTATATCGTATGCCTATACCTAGATTTATATCGTATACCAAAAACCTAGATTTATATCGTATACCAAAACCTAGATTTACATTGTATACCAAAAAGCTATATTTATATTGCATACCAAAACCTAGATTAATATCGCATACCAAAACCTAGATTTCTACCGTATACCAAAATCCAGATTTATATCGTATGCCAAAACCTAGATTTATATCGCATACTAAAATCTAGATTTATATCGCATACCAAAACCTAGATTTATGCAGTATAACAAAACCTAGATTTACCTTGTATACCAAAGACTAGATTTATACAGTATACCAAAATTTAGATTTATACTATATACCAATACCTAGATTTATATCGTATACCAGAACCTAGAATTATATCGTATACAAAAACCTAGATTTATATCGCACACCAAAACCAAGATTTATATTGCATACCTAGAATTATATCGTATACCAAAACTCAGATTTATATCGTATGCCAAAACCTAGATTGATATCGCATACCAAAACCCAGATTTATATCGTATGCCAAAACCTAGATTAAATCGCATACGAAAACCTAGATTTGATATCGTTTGCCAAAAACCTAGATTTGATATCGTTTGCCAAAACCTAGATTTATATCGAATATCAAAACCTAGAATAATATCGCATACAAAAACCTAGATTTATATCGCATACTAAAATCTAGATTTATATCGCATACCAAAACCTAGATTTATGCAGTATAACAAAACCTAGATTTACCTTGAATACCAAAGACTAGATTTATACTGTATACCAAAATCTAGATTTATACAATATACCAAAACCTAGATTTTAATACCGTACACCAAAACCTAGATTGTAATGCACAACCTAGATTTTAATATCGTACACCAAAACCTAGATTTATATCTCATACCAAAACCTAGATTAATATCCTTTCCCAAAACCTAGATTTATATCCTATAACAAAACCTAGATTGATATTGCATACCAAAACCTGTATTTATACTGCATACCAAAACCTAGATTTATACCATATACGAATACCTAGATTTATATCGCATACCAAAACCAAGATTTATATCGCATACCAAAACCTAGGTTTATATTGTTGTCCAAAGCCTAGATTTATATCGAATACCAAAACCTAGAATTATATCGCATACAAAAACCTAGATTTGATATCGTTTGCCAAAACCTAGATTTATATCGAATACCAAAACCTAGAATTATATCGCATACAAAAACCTAGATTTGATATCGTTTGCCAAAACCTAGATTTATATCGAATACCGAAACCTAGATTTATATCACATACCAAAACCTAGATTGTTACAGTCTAACAAAACCTAGATTTACTCGTATACTAAAACCTAGATTTATGACGCACACCAAAACCTAGATTTATACACTATAACAAAACTTAGATTTATCTCATATACCAAAGCCTAGATTTATACTGTATACCAATACCTAGATTTATATCATATACAAAAACCTAGATTTATATCGTTTGCCAAAACCGAGATTTATATCGAATATCAAAACCTAGATTTATATTGCACACCAAAACCTAGAATTATATTGCATATCTAGAATTATATCGTATATCAAAACCTAGATTTATATCGTATACCAAAACCTAGATTTTTATCGTATACCAAAACATAGATTTATGCAGTATAGCAAAGCCGAGATTTACCTTGTATACCAAAGACTAGATATATACCATATACCAATACCTAGATTTATATCATATACCAGAACCTAGAATTATATCGCAATCCAAAACCTAGATTTATGCAGTATAACAAAACCGAGATTTACCTTATATACCAAAGACTAGATATATACCATATACCAATACCTAGATTTATATCGTATACCAGAACCTATAATTATATCGTGTACAAAAACCTAGATTTATATCGTTTGCCAAAATCTAGATTTATATCGAATACCAAAACCTAGATTTATATCATATACAAAAACCTAGATTTATATCGTTTGCCAAAATCTAGATTTATATCGAATACCAAAACCTAGATTTATATCGTATGCCTAAACCCAGATTGATATCGCATACCAAAACCCAAATTTATATCGTATGCCTAAACCTAGATTTATATCGCATACCAAAACCTAGATTTATGCAGTTTAACAATACCTAGATTTACCTTGTATACCAAATACTAGATTTATACTGTGTACTAAAATCTAGATTTATACAATATACCAATACCTAGATTTATATCGCATACAAAAACCTATATTTATATCGCTTGCCAAAATCTAGATTTATATCGAATACCAAAACCTAGATTTATATCGTATGCCTAAACCTAGATTTATATCGTATACCAAAAACCTAGATTTATATCGTATACCAAAACCTAGATTTACATTGTATACCAAAAAGCTATATTTATATTGCATACCAAAACCTAGATTAATATCGCATACCAAAACCTAGATTAATATCGTATACCAAAATCCAGATTTATATCGTATGCCAAAACCTAGATTTATATCGCATACCAAAACCTAGATTTATGCAGTATAACAATACCTAGATTTACCTTGTATACCAAATACTAGATTTATACTGTGTACCAAAATCTAGATTTATACAATATACCAATACCTAGATTTATATCGCATACAAAAACCTATATTTATATCGCTTGCCAAAATCTAGATTTATATCGCACACCAAAACCTAGATTTATATTGCATACCTATAATTATATCGTATACCAAAACCTATATTTATATCGTATTCCAAAACCTAGATTTATATCGTATACCAAAGCCCAGATTTATATCGTTTGCCAAAACCGAGATTTATATCGAATATCAAAACCTAGATTTATATTGCACACCAAAACCTAGAATTATATTGCATACCTAGAATTATATCGTATATCAAAACCTAGATTTATATCGTATACCAAAACCTAGATTTATATCGTATACCAAAACATAGATTTATGCAGAATAGCAAAGCCGAGATTTACCTTGTATACCAAAGACTAGATATATACCATATACCAATACCTAGATTTATATCATATACCAGAACCTAGAATTATATCGCAATCCAAAACCTTGATTTATGCAGTATAACAAAACCGAGATTTACCTTATATTCCAAGACTAGATATATACCATACACCAATACCTAGATTTATATCGTATACCAGAACCTATAATTATATCGTGTACAAAAACCTAGATTTATATCGTTTGCCAAAATCTAGAATTATATCGCATACCAAAACCTAGATATATGAAGTATAACAAACCGAGATTTACCTTATATACCAAAGACTAGATATATACCATATACCAATACCTAGATTCATATCGTATACCAGAACCTATAATTATATCGTGTACAAAAACCTAGATTTATATCGTTTGCCAAAATCTAGATTGATATCGAATACCAAAACCTAGATTTATATCATATACAAAAACCTAGATTTATATCGTTTGCCAAAATCTAGATTTATATCGAATACCAAAACCTAGATTTATATCGTATGCCTAAACCCAGATTGATATCGCATACCAAAACCCAAATTTATATCGTATGCCTAAACCTAGATTTATATCGCATACCAAAACCTAGATTTATGCAGTTTAACAATACCTAGATTTACCTTGTATACCAAATACTAGATTTATACTGTGTACCAAAATCTAGATTTATACAATATACCAATACCTAGATTTATATCGCATACAAAAACCTATATTTATATCGCTTGCCAAAATCTAGATTTATATCGAATACCAAAACCTAGATTTATATCGTATGCCTAAACCTAGATTTATATCGTATACCAAAAACCTAGATTTATATCGTATACCAAAACCTAGATTTACATTGTATACCAAAAAGCTATATTTATATTGCATACCAAAACCTAGATTAATATCGCATACCAAAACCTAGATTAATATCGTATACCAAAATCCAGATTTATATCGTATGCCAAAACCTAGATTTATATCGCATACCAAAACCTAGATTTATGCAGTATAACAATACCTAGATTTACCTTGTATACCATATACTAGATTTATACTGTGTACCAAAATCTAGATTTATACAATATACCAATACCTAGATTTATATCGCATACAAAAACCTATATTTATATCGCTTGCCAAAATCTAGATTTATATCGCACACCAAAACCTAGATTTATATTGCATACCTATAATTATATCGTATACCAAAACCTATATTTATATCGTATTCCAAAACTTAGATTTATATCGTATACCAAAGCCCAGATTTATATCGTATGCCAAAACCTAGTTTATATTGCATACCAAAACCTAGATTTATACTATATACCAATACTTAGATTTATATCGTATACCAGAACCTAGATTTAGATCCTTTATACCAAAGCCTAGATTAATATCCTATACCAAAACCTAGATTGATATTGCATACCAAAACCTATATTTATACTGTATATCAAAATTTAGATTTATACCATGTATGAATACCTAGATTTATATCGTATACCAAAACCTAGATATATATCGTATTCAAAAACCTACATTGATATCGTTTGCCAAAACCTAGATTTATATCGCATACCAAAACATAGATGTATATTGTTTGCCTAAGCCTAGATTTATATCGAGTACAAAACCTAGAATTATATCGTATACCAAAACCTAGATTTATACCATATAACAAAACCTAGATTAATATAGCATACCAAAACCTAGATTTATATCGTATACCAAAACCTAGATGTATATCGCATACCAAAACCTAGATTGATTTCGTATACCAAAAAGCTATATTTATATTGCATACTAATATCTAGATTGATATCGTATACCAAAACCTATATTTATATCGTATACCAAAACCTAGATTCATATCGTATACCAAAACATAGATTTATGCAGTATAACAAAGCCGGGACTTTACTTTGTATACCAAAGACCAGATATATACCATATACCAATACCTAGATATATATCGTATAACTGAACCTATAATCATATCGTATACAAAAACCTAGATTTATATCGTTTGCCAAAATCTAGATTTATATCGAATACCAAAACCTAGATTTTTATCGCATACCAAAACCTAAATTTATATCGTATACCAAAACTTAGATTTATATCGCTTACCAAAACCTAAATTTATATCGCATACCAAAACCTAGATTTATATCGTTTACCAAAACCTAGATTTATATTGTATACCAAAAAGCTATATTCATATTGCATACCAAAACCTAGATTGATATCGCATACCAAAACCTAGATTTCTATCGTATACCAAAGTCCAGATTTATATCGTATGCCAAAACCTAGATTTATATTGCATACCAAAACCTAGATTTATATCGCATACCAAAACCTAGATTTATATCGCATACCAAAACCTAGATTTATGCAGTATAACAAAACCTAGATTTACCTTGTATACCAAAGACTAGATTTATACTGTATACCAAAATCTAGATTTATATAATATACCAAAACCTAGATTTTAATACCGTACACCAAAACTTAGATTGTAATGCACAACCTAGATTTTAATATCGTACACCAAAACCTAGATTTATATCTCATACCAAAACCTAGATTAATATCCTTTACCAAAACCTAGATTTATATCCTATACCAAAACCTAGATTGATATTGCATACCAAAACCTAGATTTATATCGCATACCAAAACCTAGATTTATATCGCACACCAAAACCTAGATTGATTTCGCATACTGCATACCAAAACCTAGATTTATACCATATACGAATACCTAGATTTATATCGCATACCAAAACCTAGATTTATATCGTATTCAAAAAGCTAGATTGATATCGTTTGCCAAAACCTAGATTTATATCGCATACCAAAACCTAGATTTATATTGTTTGCCAAAGCCTAGATTTATATCGAATACCAAAACCTAGAATTATATCGCATACAAAAACCTAGATTTGATATCGTTTGCCAAAACCTAGATTTATATCGAATACCAAAACCTAGATTTATATCACATACCAAAACCTAGACTGTAACAGTCTAACAAAACCTAGATTTACTCGTATACTAAAGCCTAAATGTATATCGTATACCAAAACCTAGATTTATCTCATATACCAAAGCCTAGATTTATACCGTATACCAATACCTAGATTTATATCATATACCAAAACCTAGATTTAAATCGTATACAAAAACCTAGATTTATATCGTTTGCCAAAACCGAGATTTATATCGAATACCAAAACCTAGATTTATATCGCACACCAAAACATAGATTTATATTGCATACCTAGAATTATATCGTATATCAAAACCTAGATTTATATCATATACCAAAGCCCAGATTTATATCGTATGCCAAAACCTAGATTTCTATTGCATACCAAAACCTAGAGTTATGCAGTATAGCAAAACCTAGATTTATCTTGTATACAAAAGACTAGATTTATACTGTATACCAAAATCTAGATTTATACCATAAACCAATACCTAGATTTATATCGTATACCGGAACCTAGAATTATATCGTATACAAAAACCTAGATTTATATCGAATACCAAAACCTAGATTTATATCGCACACCAAAACCTAGATTTATATTGCATACCTAGAATTATATCGTATACCAAAACCTAGATTTATATTGCACACCAAAACCTAGATTTATGCAGTATAACAAAACCTAGATTTACCTTGTATACCAAAGACTAGATTAATACTGTATACCAAAACCTAGATTTATACCATATACCAATACTTAGATTTATATCGCATACCAGAAACTAGATTTAGATCCTTTACCAAAGCCTAGATTAATATCCTATACCAAAACCTAGATTGATATTGCATACCAAAACCTATATTTGATATCGTTTGCCAAAACCTAGATTTATATCGAATACCAAAACCTAGATTTATATCACATACCAAAACCTAGATTGTTACAGTCTAACAAAACCTAGATTTACTCGTATCCTAAAGCCTAAATTTATATCGTATACCAAAACCTAGATTTATCTCATATACCAAAGCCTAGATTTATACCGTATACCAATACCTAGATTTATATCATATACCAAAACCTAGATTTAAATCGTATACAAAAACCTAGATTTATATCGTTTGCCAAAACCGAGATTTATATCGATTACCAAAACCTAGATTTATATCGTATACCAAAGCCCAGATTTATATCGTATGCCAAAACCTAGAATTCTATTGCATACCAAAACCTAGATTTATGCAGTATAGCAAAACCTAGATTTACCTTGTATACAAAAGACTAGATTTATACTGTATACCAAAATCTAGATGTATACCATAAACCACTACCTAGATTTATATCGTATACCAGAACCTAGAATTATATCGTATACAAAAATCTAGATTTATATCGAATAGCAAAACCTAGATTTATATCGCACACCAAAACCTAGATTTATATTGCATACCTAGAATTATATCGTATACCAAAACCTAGATTTATATTCCATACCAAAACCTAGATTTATGCAGTTTAAGAAAACCTAGATTTACCTTGTATACCAAAGACTAGATTAATACTGTATACCAAAATCTAGATTTATACCATATACCAATAATTATATTTATATCGCATACCAGAAACTAGATTTAGATCCTTTACCAAAGCCTAGATTAATATCCTATACTAAAACCTAGATTGATATTGCCTCCCAAAACCTATATTTGATATCGTTTGCCAAAACCTAGATTTATATCGAATACCAAAACCTAGATTTATATCACATACCAAAACCTAGATTGTTACAGTCTAACAAAACCTAGATTTACTCGTATCCTAAAGCCTAAATTTATATCGTATACCAAAACCTAGATTTATCTCATATACCAAAGCCTAGATTTATACCGTATACCAATACCTTGATTTATATCATATACCAAAACCTAGATTTAAATCGTATACAAAAACCTAGATTTATATCGTTTACCAAAACCGAGATTTATATCGAATACCAAAACCTAGATTTATATCGCACACCAAAACCTAGATTTATATTGCATACCTAGAATTATATCGTATATCAAAACCTAGATTTATATCGTATACCAAAACCTAGATTTAAATCGTATACCAAAGCCCAGATTTATATCGTATGCCAAAACCTAGATTTATATTGCATACCAAAACCTAGATTTATGCAGTATAACAAAACCTAGATTTACCTTGAATACCAAATACTAGATTTATACTGTATACCAAAATCTAGATTTATACCATATACCAATACCTAGATTTATATCATATGCAGAACCTAGATTTATATCGTATACAAAAACCTAGATTTTTATCGTTTGCCAAAATCTAGATTTATATCGAATACCAAAACCTAGATTTATATCGTATGCCTAAACCTAGATTTATATCGCATACCAAAACTTAGATTTATATCGTATACCAAAACCTAGATTTATATTGTATACCAAAAAGCTATATTTATATTGCATATCAAAACCTTGATTGATATCGTATACCAAAACCTAGATTTATATCGTATACCAGAACCTAGAATTATATCGTATACAAAAACCTAGATTTATATCGTTTGCCAAAATCTAGATTAATATCGAATACCAAAACCTAGATTTATATCGTATGCCTAAACCTAGATTTATATCGTATACCAAAGCCCAGATTTATATCGTATGCCAAAACCTAGTTTATATTGCATACCAAAACCTAGATTTATGCAATATAACAAAACCTAGATTTAACTTGTATACCAACGACTAGATTAATACTGTATACCAAAATCTAGATTTATACCATATACCAATACTTAGATTTATATCGTATACCAGAACCTAGATTTAGATCCTTTATACCAAAGCCTAGATTAATATCCTATACCAAAACCTAGATTGATATTGCATACCAAAACCTATATTTATACTGTATATCAAAATCTAGATTTATACCATGTATGAATACCTAGATTTATATCGTATACCAAAACCTAGATTTATATCGTATTCAAAAACCTACATTGATATCGTTTGCCAAAACCTAGATTTATATCGCATACCAAAACATAGATGTATATTGTTTGCCTAAGCCTAGAATTATATCGTATACCAAAACCTAGATTTATACCATATAACAAAACCTAGATTAATATAGCATACCAAAACCTAGATTTATATCGTATACCAAAACCTAGATGTATATCGCATACCAAAACCTAGATTGATTTCGTATACCAAAAAGCTATATTTATATTGCATACTAATATTTAGATTGATATCGTATACCAAAACCTATATTTATATCGTATACCAAAACCTAGATTCATATCGTATACCAAAACATAGATTTATGCAGTATAACAAAGCGGGACTTTACTTTGTATACCAAAGACCAGATATATACCATATACCAATACCTAGATATATATCGTATAACGGAACCTATAATCATATCGTATACAAAAACCTAGATTTATATCGTTTGCCAAAATCTAGATTTATATCGAATACCAAAACCTAGATTTATATCGCATACCAAAACCTAAATTTATATCGTATACCAAAACTTAGATTTATATCGTATGCCAAAACCTAAATTTATATCGTATACCAAAACCTAGATTTATATCGCATACCAAAACCTAGATTTATATCGCATACCAAAACCTAGATTTATGCAGTATAACAAAACCTAGATTTACCTTGTATACCAAAGACTAGATTTATACTGTATACCAAAATCTAGATTTATACAATATACCAAAACCTAGATTTTAATACCGTACACCAAAACTTAGATTGTAATGCACAACCTAGATTTTAATATCGTACACCAAAACCTAGATTTATATCTCATACCAAAACCTAGATTAATATCCTTTACCAAAACCTAGATTTATATCCTATACCAAAACCTAGATTGATATTGCATACCAAAACCTAGATTTATATCGCATACCAAAACCTAGATTTATATCGCATACCAAAACCTAGATTGATTTCGCATACTGCATACCAAAACCTAGATTTATACCATATACGAATACCTAGATTTATATCGCATACCAAAACCTAGATTTATATCGTATTCAAAAAGCTAGATTGATATCGTTTGCCAAAACCTAGATTTATATCGCATACCAAAACCTAGATTTATATTGTTTGCCAAAGCCTAGATTTATATCGAATACCAAAACCTAGAATTATATCGCATACAAAAACCTAGATTTAATCTCGTTTGCCAAAACCTAGATTTATATCGAATACCAAAACCTAGATTTATATCACATACCAAAACCTAGACTGTAACAGTCTAACAAAACCTAGATTTACTCGTATACTAAAGCCTAAATTTATATCGTATACCAAAACCTAGATTTATCTCATATACCAAAGCCTAGATTTATACCGTATACCAATACCTAGATTTATATCATATACCAAAACCTAGATTTAAATCGTATACAAAAACCTAGATTTATATCGTTTGCCAAAACCGAGATTTATATCGAATACCAAACCTAGATTTATATCGCACACCAAAACATAGATTTATATTGCATACCTAGAATTATATCGTATATCAAAACCCAGATTTATATCGTATACCAAAACCTAGATTTATATCATATACCAAAGCCCAGATTTATATCGTATGCCAAAACCTAGATTTCTATTGCATACCAAAACCTAGATTTATGCAGTATAGCAAAACCTAGATTTATCTTGTATACAAAAGACTAGATTTATACTGTATACCAAAATCTAGATTTATACCATAAACCAATACCTAGATTTATATCGTATACCAGAACCTAGAATTATATCGTATACAAAAACCTAGATTTATATCGAATACCAAAACCTAGATTTATATCGCACACCAAAACCTAAATTTATATTGCATACCTAGAATTATATCGTATACCAAAACCTAGATTTATATTGCACACCAAAACCTAGATTTATGCAGTATAACAAAACCTAGATTTACCTTGTATACCAAAGACTAGATTAATACTGTATACCAAAACCTAGATTTATACCATATACCAATACTTAGATTTATATCGCATACCAGAAACTAGATTTAGATCCTTTACCAAAGCCTAGATTAATATCCTATACCAAAACCTAGATTGATATTGCATACCAAAACCTATATTTGATATCGTTTGCCAAAACCTAGATTTATATCGAATACCAAAACCTAGATTTATATCACATACCAAAACCTAGATTGTTACAGTCTAACAAAACCTAGATTTACTCGTATCCTAAAGCCTAAATTTATATCGTATACCAAAACCTAGATTTATCTCATATACCAAAGCCTAGATTTATACCGTATACCAATACCTAGATTTATATCATATACCAAAACCTAGATTTAAATCGTATACAAAAACCTAGATTTATATCGTTTGCCAAAACCGAGATTTATATCGATTACCAAAACCTAGATTTATATCGTATACCAAAGCCCAGATTTATATCGTATGCCAAAACCTAGAATTCTATTGCATACCAAAACCTAGATTTATGCAGTATAGCAAAACCTAGATTTACCTTGTATACAAAAGACTAGATTTATACTGTATACCAAAATCTAGATGCATACCATAAACCACTACCTAGATTTATATCGTATACCAGAACCTAGAATTATATCGTATACAAAAATCTAGATTTATATCGAATAGCAAAACCTAGATTTATATCGCACACCAAAACCTAGATTTATATTGCATACCTAGAATTATATCGTATACCAAAACCTAGATTTATATTCCATACCAAAACCTAGATTTATGCAGTTTAAGAAAACCTAGATTTACCTTGTATACCAAAGACTAGATTAATACTGTATACCAAAATCTAGATTTATACCATATAACAATAATTATATTTATATCGCATACCAGAAACTAGATTTAGATCCTTTACCAAAGCCTAGATTAATATCCTATACTAAAACCTAGATTGATATTGCCTACCAAAACCTATATTTGATATCGTTTGCCAAAACCTAGATTTATATCGAATACCAAAACCTAGATTTATATCACATACCAAAACCTAGATTGTTACAGTCTAACAAAACCTAGATTTACTGGTATCCTAAAGCCTAAATTTATATCGTATACCAAAACCTAGATTTATCTCATATACCAAAGCCTAGATTTATACCGTATACCAATACCTTGATTTATATCATATACCAAAACCTAGATTTAAATCGTATACAAAAACCTAGATTTATATCGTTTGCCAAAACCGAGATTTATATCGAATACCAAAGCCCAGATTTATATCGTATGCCAAAACCTAGATTTATATTGCATACCAAAACCTAGATTTATGCAGTATAACAAAACCTAGATTTACCTTGAATACCAAATACTAGATTTATACTGTATACCAAAATCTAGATTTATACCATATACCAATACCTAGATTTATATCATATGCAGAACCTAGATTTATATCGTATACAAAAACCTAGATTTTTATCGTTTGCCAAAATCTAGATTTATATCGAATACCAAAACCTAGATTTATATCGTATGCCTAAACCTAGATTTATATCGCATACCAAAACTTAGATTTATATCGTATACCAAAACCTAGATTTATATTGTATACCAAAAAGCTATATTTATATTGCATATCAAAACCTTGATTGATATCGTATACCAAAACCTAGATTTATATCGTATACCAGAACCTAGAATTATATCGTATACAAAAACCTAGATTTATATCGTTTGCCAAAATCTAGATTAATATCGAATACCAAAACCTAGATTTATATCGTATGCCTAAACCTAGATTTATATCGTATACCAAAGCCCAGATTTATATCGTATGCCAAAACCTAGTTTATATTGCATACCAAAACCTAGATTTATGCAATATAACAAAACCTAGATTTAACTTGTATACCAACGACTAGATTAATACTGTATACCAAAATCTAGATTTATACCATATACCAATACTTAGATTTATATCGTATACCAGAACCTAGATTTAGATCCTTTATACCAAAGCCTAGATTAATATCCTATACCAAAACCTAGATTGATATTGCATACCAAAACCTATATTTATACTGTATATCAAAATCTAGATTTATACCATGTATGAATACCTAGATTTATATCGTATACCAAAACCTAGATTTATATCGTATTCAAAAACCTACATTGATATCGTTTGCCAAAACCTAGATTTATATCGCATACCAAAACATAGATGTATATTGTTTGCCTAAGCCTAGAATTATATCGTATACCAAAACCTAGATTTATACCATATAACAAAACCTAGATTAATATAGCATACCAAAACCTAGATTTATATCGTATACCAAAACCTAGATGTATATCGCATACCAAAACCTAGATTGATTTCGTATACCAAAAAGCTATATTTATATTGCATACTAATATCTAGATTGATATCGTATACCAAAACCTATATTTATATCGTATACCAAAACCTAGATTCATATCGTATACCAAAACATAGATTTATGCAGTATAACAAAGCCGGGACTTTACTTTGTATACCAAAGACCAGATATATACCATATACCAATACCTAGATATATATCGTATAACTGAACCTATAATCATATCGTATACAAAAACCTAGATTTATATCGTTTGCCAAAATCTAGATTTATATCGAATACCAAAACCTAGATTTATATCGCATACCAAAACCTAAATTTATATCGTATACCAAAACTTAGATTTATATCGTATGCCAAAACCTAAATTTATATCGTATACCAAAACCTAGATTTATATCGCATACCAAAACCTAGATTTATATCGCATACCAAAACCTAGATTTATGCAGTATAACAAAACCTAGATTTACCTTGTATACCAAAGACTAGATTTATACTGTATACCAAAATCTAGATTTATACAATATACCAAAACCTAGATTTTAATACCGTACACCAAAACTTAGATTGTAATGCACAACCTAGATTTTAATATCGTACACCAAAACCTAGATTTATATCTCATACCAAAACCTAGATTAATATCCTTTACCAAAACCTAGATTTATATCCTATACCAAAACCTAGATTGATATTGCATACCAAAACCTAGATTTATATCGCATACCAAAACCTAGATTTATATCGCATACCAAAACCTAGATTGATTTCGCATACTGCATACCAAAACCTAGATTTATACCATATACGAATACCTAGATTTATATCGCATACCAAAACCTAGATTTATATCGTATTCAAAAAGCTAGATTGATATCGTTTGCCAAAACCTAGATTTATATCGCATACCAAAACCTAGATTTATATTGTTTGCCAAAGCCTAGATTTATATCGAATACCAAAACCTAGAATTATATCGCATACAAAAACCTAGATTTAATCTCGTTTGCCAAAACCTAGATTTATATCGAATACCAAAACCTAGATTTATATCACATACCAAAACCTAGACTGTAACAGTCTAACAAAACCTAGATTTACTCGTATACTAAAGCCTAAATTTATATCGTATACCAAAACCTAGATTTATCTCATATACCAAAGCCTAGATTTATACCGTATACCAATACCTAGATTTATATCATATACCAAAACCTAGATTTAAATCGTATACAAAAACCTAGATTTATATCGTTTGCCAAAACCGAGATTTATATCGAATACCAAACCTAGATTTATATCGCACACCAAAACATAGATTTATATTGCATACCTAGAATTATATCGTATATCAAAACCTAGATTTATATCGTATACCAAAACCTAGATTTATATCATATACCAAAGCCCAGATTTATATCGTATGCCAAAACCTAGATTTCTATTGCATACCAAAACCTAGATTTATGCAGTATAGCAAAACCTAGATTTATCTTGTATACAAAAGACTAGATTTATACCATAAACCAATACCTAGATTTATATCGTATACCAGAACCTAGAATTATATCGTATACAAAAACCTAGATTTATATCGAATACCAAAACCTAGATTTATATCGCACACCAAAACCTAGATTTATATTGCATACCTAGAATTATATCGTATACCAAAACCTAGATTTATATTGCACACCAAAACCTAGATTTATGCAGTATAACAAAACCTAGATTTACCTTGTATACCAAAGACTAGATTAATACTGTATACCAAAACCTAGATGTATACCATATACCAATACTTAGATTTATATCGCATACCAGAAACTAGATTTAGATCCTTTACCAAAGCCTATATTAATATCCTATACCAAAACCTAGATTGATATTGCATACCAAAACCTATATTTGATATCGTTTGCCAAAACCTAGATTTATATCGAATACCAAAACCTAGATTTATATCACATACCAAAACCTAGATTGTTACAGTCTAACAAAACCTAGATTTACTCGTATCCTAAAGCCTAAATTTATATCGTATACCAAAACCTAGATTTATCTCATATACCAAAGCCTAGATTTATACCGTATACCAATACCTAGATTTATATCATATACCAAAACCTAGATTTAAATCGTATACAAAAACCTAGATTTACATCGTTTGCCAAAACCGAGATTTATATCGATTGCCAAAACCTAGATTTATATCGTATACCAAAGCCCAGATTTATATCGTATGCCAAAACCTAGAATTCTATTGCATACCAAAACCTAGATTTATGCAGTATAGCAAAACCTAGATTTACCTTGTATACAAAAGACTAGATTTATACTGTATACCAAAATCTAGATGTATACCATAAACCACTACCTAGATTTATATCGTATACCAGAACCTAGAATTATATCGTATACCAAAACATAGATTTATGCAGTATAACAAAGCCGGGACTTTACTTTGTATACCAAAGACCAGATATATACCATATACCAATACCTAGATATATATCGTATAACTGAACCTATAATCATATCGTATACAAAAACCTAGATTTATATCGTTTGCCAAAATCTAGAGTTATATCGAATACCAAAACCTAGATTTATATCGCATACCAAAACCTAAATTTATATCGTATACCAAAACTTAGATTTATATCGTATGCCAAAACCTAAATTTATATCGTATACCAAAACCTAGATTTATATCGCATACCAAAACCTAGATTTATATCGCATACCAAAACCTAGATTTATGCAGTATAACAAAACCTAGATTTACCTTGTATACCAAAGACTAGATTTATACTGTATACCAAAATCTAGATTTATACAATATACCAAAACCTAGATTTTAATACCGTAAACCAAAACTTAGATTGTAATGCACAACCTAGATTTTAATATCGTACACCAAAACCTAGATTTATATCTCATACCAAAACCTAGATTAATATCCTTTACCAAAACCTAGATTTATATCCTATACCAAAACCTAGATTGATATTGCATACCAAAACCTAGATTTATATCGCATACCAAAACCTAGATTTATATCGCATACCAAAACCTAGATTGATTTCGCATACTGCATACCAAAACCTAGATTTATACCATATACGAATACCTAGATTTATATCGCATACCAAAACCTAGATTTATATCGTATTCAAAAAGCTAGATTGATATCGTTTGCCAAAACCTAGATTTATATCGCATACCAAAACCTAGATTTATATTGTTTGCCAAAGCCTAGATTTATATCGAATACCAAAACCTAGAATTATATCGCATACAAAAACCTAGATTTGATATCGTTTGCCAAAACCTAGATTTATATCGAATACCAAAACCTAGATTTATATCACATACCAAAACCTAGACTGTAACAGTCTAACAAAACCTAGATTTACTCGTATACTAAAGCCTAAATTTATATCGTATACCAAAACCTAGATTTATCTCATATACCAAAGCCTAGATTTATACCGTATACCAATACCTAGATTTATATCATATACCAAAACCTAGATTTAAATCGTATACAAAAACCTAGATTTATATCGTTTGCCAAAACCGAGATTTATATCGAATACCAAACCTAGATTTATATCGCACACCAAAACATAGATTTATATTGCATACCTAGAATTATATCGTATATCAAAACCTAGATTTATATCGTATACCAAAACCTAGATTTATATCATATACCAAAGCCCAGATTTATATCGTATGCCAAAACCTAGATTTCTATTGCATACCAAAACCTAGATTTATGCAGTATAGCAAAACCTAGATTTATCTTGTATACAAAAGACTAGATTTATACCATAAACCAATACCTAGATTTATATCGTATACCAGAACCTAGAATTATATCGTATACAAAAACCTAGATTTATATCGAATACCAAAACCTAGATTTATATCGCACACCAAAACCTAGATTTATATTGCATACCTAGAATTATATCGTATACCAAAACCTAGATTTATATTGCACACCAAAACCTAGATTTATGCAGTATAACAAAACCTAGATTTACCTTGTATACCAAAGACTAGATTAATACTGTATACCAAAACCTAGATGTATACCATATACCAATACTTAGATTTATATCGCATACCAGAAACTAGATTTAGATCCTTTACCAAAGCCTAGATTAATATCCTATACCAAAACCTAGATTGATATTGCATACCAAAACCTATATTTGATATCGTTTGCCAAAACCTAGATTTATATCGAATACCAAAACCTAGATTTATATCACATACCAAAACCTAGATTGTTACAGTCTAACAAAACCTAGATTTACTCGTATCCTAAAGCCTAAATTTATATCGTATACCAAAACCTAGATTTATCTCATATACCAAAGCCTAGATTTATACCGTATACCAATACCTAGATTTATATCATATACCAAAACCTAGATTTAAATCGTATACAAAAACCTAGATTTATATCGTATACCAAAGCCCAGATTTATATCGTATGCCAAAACCTAGAATTCTATTGCATACCAAAACCTAGATTTATGCAGTATAGCAAAACCTAGATTTACCTTGTATACAAAAGACTAGATTTATACTGTATACCAAAATCTAGATGTATACCATAAACCACTACCTAGATTTATATCGTATACCAGAACCTAGAATTATATCGTATACAAAAATCTAGATTTATATCGAATAGCAAAACCTAGATTTATATCGCACACCAAAACCTAGATTTATATTGCATACCTAGAATTATATCGTATACCAAAACCTAGATTTATATTCCATACCAAAACCTAGATTTATGCAGTTTAAGAAAACCTAGATTTACCTTGTATACCAAAGACTAGATTAATACTGTATACCAAAATCTAGATTTATACCATATACCAATAATTATATTTATATCGCATACCAGAAACTAGATTTAGATCCTTTACCAAAGCCTAGATTAATATCCTATACTAAAACCTAGATTGATATTGCCTACCAAAACCTATATTTGATATCGTTTGCCAAAACCTAGATTTATATCGAATACCAAAACCTAGATTTATATCACATACCAAAACCTAGATTGTTACAGTCTAACAAAACCTAGATTTACTCGTATCCTAAAGCCTAAATTTATATCGTATACCAAAACCTAGATTTATCTCATATACCAAAGCCTAGATTTATACCGTATACCAATACCTTGATTTATATCATATACCAAAACCTAGATTTAAATCGTATACAAAAACCTAGATTTATATCGTTTGCCAAAACCGAGATTTATATCGAATACCAAAACCTAGATTTATATCGCACACCAAAACCTAGATTTATATTGCATACCTAGAATTATATCGTATATCAAAACCTAGATTTATATCGTATACCAAAACCTAGATTTAAATCGTATACCAAAGCCCAGATTTATATCGTATGCCAAAACCTAGATTTATATTGCATACCAAAACCTAGATTTATGCAGTATAACAAAACCTAGATTTACCTTGAATACCAAATACTAGATTTATACTGTATACCAAAATCTAGATTTATACCATATACCAATACCTAGATTTATATCATATGCAGAACCTAGATTTATATCGTATACAAAAACCTAGATTTTCATCGTTTGCCAAAATCTAGATTTATATCGAATACCAAAACCTAGATTTATATCGTATGCCTAAACCTAGATTTATATCGCATACCAAAACTTAGATTGATATCGTATACCAAAACCTAGATTTATATCGTATACCAGAACCTAGAATTATATCGTATACAAAAACCTAGATTTATATCGTTTGCCAAAATCTAGATTAATATCGAATACCAAAACCTAGATTTATATCGTATGCCTAAACCTATATTTATATTGCATACCAAAACCTAGATTGATATCGCATACCAAAACCTAGATTTCTATCGTATACCAAAGTCCAGATTTATATCGTATACCAAAACCTAGATTTATATCGCATACCAAAACCTAGATGTATGCAGTATAACAAAACCTAGATTTACCTTGTATACCAAAGACTAGATTTATACTGTATACCAAAATCTAGATTTATACAATATACCAAAAGCTAGATTTTAATACCTTACACCAAAACCTAGATTGTAATGCAAAACCTAGATTTTAATATCGATCACCAAAACCTAGATTTATATCGCATACCAAAACCTACATTAATATCCTTTTCCAAAACCTAGATTTATATCATATATCAAAACCTATATTTATACTGTATACCAAAACCTAGATTTATACCATATCCGAATATCTAGATTTATATCGTATACCAAAGCCTAGATTTATATCGTATTCAAAATGCTAGATTGATATCGTTTGCCAAAACCTAGATTTATATCGCATACCAAAACCTAGATTTATATTGTTTGCCAAAGTCTAGATTTATATCGAATACCAAAACCTAGAATTATATCGTATACCAAAACCTAGATTTATACCATCTATCAAAACCTAGATTTATATCGCATACCAAAACCTAGATGTATATCGTATACCAAAACCTAGATTTATACCGCATACAAAAACATAGATTGATATCGTATACCAAAAAGCTATATTTATATTGCATACCAGAACCTAGATTGATATCGTATACCAAAACCTAGATTTAAATCGTATACCAAAGCCCAGATTTATATCGTATGCCAAAACCTAGATTTATATTGCATACCAAAACCTAGATTTATGCAGTATAACAAAACCTAGATTTATATCGTTTGCCAAAATCTAGATTAATATCGAATACCAAAGCCTAAATTTATATCGTATGCCTAAACCTAGATTTATATTGTATACCAAAACCTAGATTTATATCATATACCAAAACCTAGATTTATATTGCATACCAAAAAGCTATATTTATATTGCATACCAAAACCTAGATTGATATCGCATACCAAAACCTAGATTTATATCGTATGCCAAAACCTAGATTTATATCGCATACCAAAACCTAGATTTATATCGTATACCAAAACCTAGATGTATGCAGTATAACAAAACCTAGATTTACCTTGTATACCAAAGACTAGATTTATACTGTATACCAAAATCTAGATTTATACAATATACCAAAAGTTAGATTTTAATACCTTACACCAAAACCTAGATTGTAATGCAAAACCTAGATTTTAATATCGATCACCAAAACCTAGATTTATATCGCATACCAAAACCTACATTAATATCCTTTTCCAAAACCTAGATTTATATCATATATCAAAACCTATATTTATACTGTATACCAAAACCTAGATTTATACCATATCCGAATATCTAGATTTATATCGTATACCAAAGCCTAGATTTATATCGTATTCAAAAAGCTAGATTGATATCGTTTGCCAAAACCTAGATTTATATCGCATACCAAAACCTAGATTTATATTGTTTGCCAAAGCCTAGATTTATATCGAATACCAAAACCTAGAATTATATCGTATACCAAAACCTAGATTTATACCATCTATCAAAACCTAGATTTATATCGCATACCAAAACCTAGATTTATATCGTATACCAAAACCTAGATTTATATCGCATACAAAAACCTAGATTGATATCGTATACCAAAAGGCTATATTTATATTGCATACCAGAACCTAGATTGATCTCGTATACCAAAACCTAGATTTATATCGCATACCAAAACCTAGATTTATATCGTATACCAAAACATAGATTTATGCAGTATAGCAAAGCCGATATTTACCTTGTATACCAAAGACTAGATATATACCATATACCAATACCTAGATTTATATCGTATACCAGAACCTAGAATCATATCGCATACCAAAACCTAGATTTATGCAGTATAACAAAACCGAGATTTACCTTATAGATTGATATCGTTTGCCAAAACCTAGATTTATATCGCATACCAAAACCTAGATTTATATTGTTTGCCAAAACCTAGATGTATATCGAATACCAAAACCTAGAATCATATCGTATACCAAATAAGGGTAATAACAAAATTACCGAACTGCGAACAATCTTACAAAGGGAAAATCAAAACTCATAATTATATAAACAGACAAAATCAGTCAACAACCGGAAAACTGTGAAAACCGTAATGACCCTGACTTGGTACAGGCATTTCTAAAGAAATGGTGGGTTGAATCAGATTTTAAGGCGCCAAACCCCCCGCTCTCATACGGTTCAAAGGTTCCGGCTGTCACTGTAACAGTATTTAAATACAGGAACAAAATAGGTAAAATAGTTGTCAAAGCAGTACCATATTCGGTGACGTAAATGTCAAAAAAATTTTTACGTCACACATTGACAAAAAAAAATTTTGACTTCTTTATCTTTATACTTTTTCACTATATGAAAATGCATCGCTTATAATTTTTTCTGCAGAGACGGAATATATTTCGCCAAGATATTGGTATCGGAATATAAACTTTTTAAGAGATCGAATAAGGCGAATCTTTTTATAGCCCTGGTCCAGTAGCCTGTTTCTCAGATGAAGATGACGTTTCAGGAAATCAGAATAATTGCTACTGGCCCTTTCATAGCGAATCAATTGCGAGATGTAAACACCATATGCAGGAGAAGCTGGTATATTGCTGCACATGTTTGGAAAATTTATGATTTTAAAATTGAAGTCGTCCCGCTTATCATAAATTTTAGTACTGAGTTGACCACTGTCGTCAAATTCGAGGTATAAGTCCAAAAATGATGCGGACGAAGCTGTATCGGTGGTCTCTTTAACTTCCAGCTCTGGAGGATATATCAATGGAAGAAATTCTGCAAATCTAGAATTATTGATAGATAAAACGTCATCAATATACCTGTATGTGAAATTAAAGGCTCTAGCCTCATGAATCTTCTTATCTTTAACAAGCTTTTGAAGAAACTCCGACTCATATGAGTATAAAAATAAATCGGCTAGAAGAGGGGCACAATTCGTACCCATTGGTATGCCGACGACCTGCTGAAACAGTGTCCCTCCAAAGGAGACAAATATGTTATCGATGAGGAACTCCAACATACTGATCACTTGTTCCTCGGAGTAGCATGTTTTACCTTTATGAATTTTGTTTGAAAAATATGTGAAATTGTAGCCTAACACAACACATTTTGAGCCATAGTTTCTATGACTAAAAGCTTTATGAATTGTTTCTTTTAAGCGGGTTTTTAATTTGTCATGCGGTAGGGTGGTATATAGAGTTGAAAAATCAAAAGTTTTGATGGAGGATACCAAAACTAGATTTATACCATATACCAAAATCTAGATTTATATCGCATACCAAAACCTAGATTTATATCGTATACCAAAACTTAGATTTATATCGCATACAAAAACCTAGATTGATATCATATACCAAAAAGCTATATTTATATTGCATACCTAGATTGATATCGTATACCAAAACCTAGATTTATATCGTATACCAAAACCTAAATTTATACCGTATTACAAAACCTAGATTTATGCAGTATAACAAAATCGAGATTTACCTTATATAACAAAGACTAGATATATACCATATACCAATACCTAGATTTATATCGTATGCCAGAACCTATAATTATATCGTATACAAAAACCTAGATTTATATCGTTTGTCAAAATCTAGACTTATATCGAATACCAAAACCTAGATTTATATCATATGCAAAAACCTAGATTTATATCGTTTACCAACACCTAGATTTATACCATATACGAAATCCTAGATTTATATCGCATAGCAAAACCTAAATTTATATCGTATACCAAAACCTTGATTTATATCATATTCCAAAACCTATATTTATATCATATACCAAAACTTAGTTTTATACAGTATAAACAAAACTTAGATTTTTACCTCATACCAAAACCTAGATTTTAATACCTTACACCAAAACCTAGATTTTAATGCAAAATATAGATTTTAATATCATACACCAAAATCAAGATTTATATAGCATACCAAAACCTAGATTTATATTGTATACCAAAAAGCTCTATTTATATTGCATACCAAAACCTAGATTGATATCGCATACCAAAACCTAGATTTATATCTTATACCAAAGCCCATATTTATATCGTATGCTAAAACCTAGATTTATATCGCATACCAAAACCTAGATTTATGCAGTATAATAAAACCTAGATTTACCTTGCATACCAAATACTAGATTTATACCATATACCAATACCTAAATTTTTATCGTATACCAGAACCTAGAATTATATCGTATACAAAAACCTAGATTTATATCGTTTGCCAAAATCTAGATTTATATCGAATACCAAAACCTAGATTTATATCTTATGCCTAAACCTAGATTTATACCGTATACCAAAACCTAGATTATTATCCTTTACCAAAGCCTAGATTTATATCCTATACCAAAACCTAGATTGATATTGCATACCAAAACCTATATTTATACTGTATACCAAAACCTAGATTTATATCGTATGCCTAAACCTAGATTTATACCGTATACCAAAACCTAGATTAATATCCTTTACCAAAACCTACATTTATATCCTATACCAAAACCTAGTATAAATATAGGTTTTGGTATGCAATATGCATACCAAAACCTATATTTATACTGTATACCAAAACTTAGATTTAAACCATATACGAATATCTAGATTTATATCGTATACCAAAACCTAGATTTATATCGTATTCAAAAAGCCAGATTGATATCGTTTGCCAAAACCTAGATTTATATCGCATACCAAAACCTAAATTGATATCGTATACCAAAAAGCTATATTTATATTGCATACCAAAACCTAGATTGATATCGTATACCAAAACCTAGATTTATATCGTATGCCAAAATCTAGATTTATATTGTATACCAAAACATAGATTTATGCAGTATAACAAAACCGAGATTTACCTTGCATACCAAAGACTAGGTATATAACATATACCATTACCTAGATATATATCGTATACCAGAACCTATAATCATATTGTATACAAAAACCTAGATTTATATCGTTTGCCAAAACCTAGATTTATATCGTATACCAAAACATAGATGTATGCAGTATAACAAAGCCGGGACTTTACCTTGTATACCAAAGACTAGATATATAACATATACCAATACCTAGATTTATATCGTATACCAGAACCTATAATCATATCATATACCAAAACTTAGATTTATACAGTATAAACAAAACTTAGATTTATACAGCATACCAAAACCTAGATTTTAATGCAAAACTTAGATTTTAATATCATACACCAAAATCTAGATTTATATAGCATACCAAAAACATAGATTTTGCATAGTATACCAAAAAGCTATATTTATATTGCATACCAAAACCTAGATTGATATCGCATACCAAAACCTAGATTTCTATCGTATACCAAAGTCCAGATTTATATCGTATGCCAAAACCTAGATTTATATCGCATACCAAAACCTAGATTTATATCGCATACCAAAACATAGATTTATATCGCATACCAAAACCTAGATTTATGCAGTATAACAAAATCTAGATTTGCCTTGTATACCAAAGAATAGATTTATACTGTATACCAAAATCTAGATTTATACAATATACCAAAATCTAGATTTAAATATCGTACACCAAAACCTAGATTGTAATGCAAAACCTAGATTTTAATATCGTATACCAAAACCTAGATTTATATCGAATACCAAAACCTAGATTAATATCATTTCCCAAAACCTAGATTTATATGCTATACCAAAACCTAGATTGATATTGCATCCCAAAATCTATATGTATACTGTATACCAAAACCTAGATTTATACCATATACGAATATCTAGATTTATATCGTATACCAAAACCTAGATTTATATCGTATTCAAAAAGCTAGATTGATATCGTTTGCCAAAACCTAGATTTATATCACATACCAAAACCGAGATTTATATTGTTTGCCAAAGCCTAGATTTATATCGAATACCAAAACCTAGAATTATATCGTATACCAAAACTAGATTTATACCATATACCAAAACCTAGATTTATATCTCATACCAAAACCAAGATTTATATCGTATACCAAAACCTAGATTTATATCGCATACAAAAACCTAGATTTATATCATATACCAAAAAGCTATATTTATATTGCATACCTAGATTGATATCGTATACCAAAACCTAGATTTATATCGTATACCAAAGCCTAGATTTATACCGTATTACAAAAAATAGATTTATGCAGTATAGCAAAGCCGAGATTTACCTTGTATCCCAAAGACTAAATATATACCATATACCTATACCTAGATTTATATCGTATACCAGAACCTAGAATTATATCGCATACCAAAACCTAGATTTATGCAGTATAACAAAACCGAGATTTACCATATATCCCAAAGACTAGATATATACCATATACCTATACTTAGATTTATATCGTATACCAGAACCTAGAATTATATCGAATACCAAAACCTAGATTTATATCATATACAAAAACCTAGATTTATATCGTTTGCCAAAATCTAGATTTATATCGAATACCAAAACCTAGATTTATATCATATGCAAAAACCTAGATTTATATCGCATAGCAAAACCTAAATTTATATCGTATACCAAAAACTTGATTTATATCATATTCCAAAACCTATATTTATATCATATACCAAAACTTAGATTTATAAACAAAACTAAGATTTTTACCGCATACCAAAACCTAGATTTTAATACCTTACACCAAAACCTAGATTTTAATGCAAAACCTAGATTTTAATATCATACACCAAAATCTAGATCTATATAGCATACCAAAACCTAGATTTATATTGTATACCAAAAAGCTATATTTATATTGCATACCAAAACCTAGATTGATATCGCATACCAAAACCTAGATTTATATCCTATACCAAAGCCCATATTTATATCGTATGCTAAAACCTAGATTTATATCGCATACCAAAACCTAGATTTATGCAGTATAACAAAACCTAGATTTACCTTGTATACCAAATATTAGATTTATACCATATACCAATACATAGATTTTTATCGTACGCCAGAACCTAGAATTATATCGTATACAAAAACCTAGATTTATATCGTTTGCCAAAATCTAGATTTATATCGAATACCAAAACCTAGATTTATATCGTATGCCTAAACCTAGATTTATATCGTATACCAAAACCTAGATTTATATCGCATACCAAAACCTTGATTAATATCCTTTACCAAAACCTAGATTTATATCCAATACCAAAACCTAGATTGATATTGCATACCAAAACCTATATTTATACTGTATACCAAAACCTAGATTTATACCATAAACGAATATCTAGATTTTGATCGTACACCAAAACCTAGATTTATATCGTTTTCAAAAAGCTAGATTGATATCGTTTGCCAAAACCTAGATTAATATCGCATACCAAAACCTAGATTTATATTGTTTGCCAAAGCCTAGATTTATACCGAATACCAAAACCTAGAATTATATCGCATACCTAAACCTAGATTTATACCATTTACCAAAACCTAGATTTTTATCGCATACCAAAACCTAGATTTATATTGTATACCAAAACCTATATGTATATCGCATACAAAAACCTAGATTGATATCATATACCAAAATGCTATATTTATATTGCATACCAGAACCTAGATTGATATCGTATACTAAAACCTAGATTGATATCGTATACCAAAACCTAGATTTATATCGTGTACCAAAACATAGATTTATGCAGTATAGCAAAGCCGAGATTTACCTTGTATACCAAAGAATAGATATATAGCATATACCTATACCTAGATTTATATCGTATACCAGAACCTAGAATTATATCGCATACCAAAACCTAGATTTATGCAGTATAACAAAATCGAGATTTACCTTATATACCAAAGACTAGATATATACTATATACCAATACCTAGATTTATATCGTATACCAGAACCTATAATTATATCGTATACAAAAACCTTGATCTGTATTGTTTTCCAAAATCTAGATTTATATCGAATACCAAAACCTAGATTTATATCATATGCAAAAACCTAGATTTATATCGTTTACCAACACCTAGATTTATATCGTATACGAAACCCTAGATTTATATCGCATACCAAAACCTAAATTTATATCGTATACCAAAACCTT
This sequence comes from Bathymodiolus brooksi, assembly GCA_963680875.1. Lineage (NCBI taxonomy): Eukaryota > Metazoa > Mollusca > Bivalvia > Mytilida > Modiolidae > Bathymodiolus > Bathymodiolus brooksi. The sequence continues at coordinate 92,330,849 of OY804576.1, forward strand.
GATTTATATCATATACCAAAACCTATATTTATATCATATACCAAAACTTAGATTTATACAGTATAAACAAAACTTAGATTTATACCGCATACCAAAACCTAGATTTTAATACCTTACACCAAAACCTAGATTTTAATGCAAAACCTAGATTTTATTGGAAAACCTAAATTTTAATATCATACACCAAAATCTAGATTTATATAGCAAACCAAAACCTAGATTTATATTGCATACCAAAAAGCTATATTTATATTGCATACCAAAACCTAGATTGATATCGCATACCAAAACCTAGATTTATATCTTATTACAAAGCCCAGATTTATATCGTATGCTAAAACCCAGATTTATATCGCATACCAAAACCTAGATTTATGCAGTATAACAAAACCTAGATTTACCTTGTATACCAAATACTAGATTTATACCATATACCAATACCTAGATTTTTATCGTATACCAGAACCTAGAATTATATCGTATACAAAAACCTAGATTTATATCGTTTGCCAAAATCTAGATTTATATCGAATACCAAAACCTAGATTTATATCGTATGCCTAAACCTAGATTTATATTGTATACCAAATCCTAGATTTATACCGTATACCAAAACCTAGATTATTATCCTTTACCAAAGCCTAGATTTATATCCTATACCAAAACCTAGATTGATATTGCATACCAAAACCTATATTTATACTGTATACCAAAACCTAGATTTATGCCATATACGAATATCTAAATTTATATCGTATACCAAAACCTAGATTTATATCGTATTCAAAAAGCTAGATTGATATCGTTTGCCAAAACCTAGATTTATATCGCATACCAAAACCTAGATTAATATCCTTTACCAAAACCTACATTTATATCCTATACCAAAACCTAGATTGATATTGCATACCAAAACCTATATTTATACTGTATACCAAAACCTAGATTTATACCATATACGCATATCTAGATTGATAGCGCATACCAAAACCTAGATTTATAACGTATTCAAAAAGCTAGATTGATATCGTTTGCCAAAACCTAGATTTATATCGCATACCAAAACCTAAATTGATATCGTATACCAAAAAGCTATATTTATATCGCATACCAAAACCTAGATTTATATCATATACCAAAACATAGATTTATGCAGTATAGAAAAGCCGAGATTTACCTTGTATACCAAAGACTAGATATATACCATATACCAATACCTAGATTTATATCGCATAGCAGAACCTAGAATTATATCGCATACCAAAACCTAGATTTATGCAGTATAACAAAACCGAGATTTACCTTGTATACCAAAGACTAGATATATACCATATACCGATACCTAGATTTATATCGTATACCAGAACCTATAATCATATCATATACCAAAACTTAGATTTATACAGTATAAACAAAACTTAGATTTATACAGCATACCAAAACCTAGATTTTAATACCCTACACCAAAACCTAGATTTTAATGCAAAACTTAGATTTTAATATCATACACCAAAATCTAGATTTATATAGCATACCAAAAACATAGATTTATATTGTATACCAAAAAGCTATATTTATATTGCATACCAAAACCTAGATTGATATCGCAAACCAAAACTTAGATTTATATCTGATACCAAAGCCCAGATTTTTATCGTATGCCAAAACCTAGATTTATATCGCATACCAAAACCTAGATTTATGCAGTATAACAAAACCTAGATTTACCTTGTATACCAAATACTAGATTTATACTGTATACCAAAATCTAGATTTATACCATATACCAATACCTAGATTTATATCGTATACCAGAACCTAGATTTATATCGTATACAAAAACCTAGATTTATATCGTTTGCCAAAATCTAGATTTATATCGCATACCAAAACCTAGATTTATATCGTATGCCTAAACCTAGATTTATATCGCATACCAAAACCTAGATTTATATCGCATACCAAAACCTAGATTTATATCGCATACCAAAACCTAGAATTATGCAGTATAACAAAACCTAGATTTCCCTTGTATACCAAAGACTAGATTTATACTGTATACCAAAATCTAGATTTATACAATATACCAAAACCTAAATTTTAATATCGTACACCAAAACCTAGATTGTAATGCAAAACCTAGATTTTAATATCGTACACCAAAACCTAGATTTATATCGAATACCAAAACCTAGATTAATATCATTTACCAAAACCTAGATTTATATGCTATACCAAAACCTAGATTAATATTGCATACCAAAACCTATATTTATACTGTATACCAAAACCTAGATTTATACCATATACGAATATCTAGATTTATATCGTATACCAAAACCTAGATTTATATCGTATTCAAAAAGCTAGATTGATATCGTTAGCCAAAACCTAGATTTATATCGCATACGAAAACCTAGATTTATATTGTTTGCCAAAGCCTAGATTTATATCCAATACCAAAACCTAGAATTATATCGTATACCAAAACTAGATTTATACCATATACCAAAACCTAGATTTTTATTGAATACCAGAACCTATAATTATATCGTGTACAAAAACCTAGATTATTATCGTTTGCCAAAATCTAGATTTATATCGAATACCAAAACCTAGATTTATATCATATACAAAAACCTAGATTTATATCGTTTGCCAAAATCTAGATTTATATCGAATACCAAAACCTAGATTTATATCGTATGCCTAAACCTAGCTTTATATCGTATACCAAAACCTAGATTTATATCGTATACCAAAACCTAGATTTATATTGTATACCAAAAAGGTATATTTATATTGCATACCAAAACCTAGATTGATATCGCATACCAAAACCTAGATTTATATCTTATACCAAAGCCCATATTTATATCGTATGCTAAAACCTAGATTTATATCGCATACCAAAACCTAGATTTATGCAGTATAATAAAACCTAGATTTACCTTGCATACCAAATACTAGATTTATACCATATACCAATACCTAAATTTTTATCGTATACCAGAACCTAGAATTATATCGTATACAAAAACCTAGATTTATATCGTTTGCCAAAATCTAGATTTATATCGAATACCAAAACCTAGATTTATATCTTATGCCTAAACCTAGATTTATACCGTATACCAAAACCTAGATTATTATCCTTTACCAAAGCCTAGATTTATATCCTATACCAAAACCTAGATTGATATTGCATACCAAAACCTATATTTATACTGTATACCAAAACCTAGATTTATATCGTATGCCTAAACCTAGATTTATACCGTATACCAAAACCTAGATTAATATCCTTTACCAAAACCTACATTTATATCCTATACCAAAACCTAGTATAAATATAGGTTTTGGTATGCAATATGCATACCAAAACCTATATTTATACTGTATACCAAAACTTAGATTTAAACTATATACGAATATCTAGATTTATATCGTATACCAAAACCTAGATTTATATCGTATTCAAAAAGCCAGATTGATATCGTTTGCCAAAACCTAGATTTATATCGCATACCAAAACCTAAATTGATATCGTATACCAAAAAGCTATATTTATATTGCATACCAAAACCTAGATTGATATCGTATACCAAAACCTAGATTTATATCGTATGCCAAAATCTAGATTTATATTGTATACCAAAACATAGATTTATGCAGTATAACAAAACCGAGAATTACCTTGCATACCAAAGACTAGGTATATAACATATACCATTACCTAGATTTATATCGTATACCAGAACCTATAATCATATTGTATACAAAAACCTAGATTTATATCGTTTGCCAAAACCTAGATTGATATCGTATACCAAAACATAGATGTATGCAGTATAACAAAGCCGGGACTTTACCTTGTATACCAAAGACTAGATATATAACATATACCAATACCTAGATTTATATCGTATACCAGAACCTATAATCATATCATATACCAAAACTTAGATTTATACAGTATAAACAAAACTTAGATTTATACAGCATACCAAAACCTAGATTTTAATGCAAAACTTAGATTTTAATATCATACACCAAAATCTAGATTTATATAGCATACCAAAAACATAGATTTTGCATAGTATACCAAAAAGCTATATTTATATTGCATACCAAAACCTAGATTGATATCGCATACCAAAACCTAGATTTCTATCGTATACCAAAGTCCAGATTTATATCGTATGCCAAAACCTAGATTTATATCGCATACCAAAACCTAGATTTATATCGCATACCAAAACATAGATTTATATCGCATACCAAAACCTAGATTTATGCAGCATAACAAAATCTAGATTTGCCTTGTATACCAAAGAATAGATTTATACTGTATACCAAAATCTAGATTTATACAATATACCAAAATCTAGATTTAAATATCGTACACCAAAACCTAGATTGTAATGCAAAACCTAGATTTTAATATCGTATACCAAAACCTAGATTTATATCGAATACCAAAACCTAGATTAATATCATTTCCCAAAACCTAGATTTATATGCTATACCAAAACCTAGATTGATATTGCATCCCAAAATCTATATGTATACTGTATACCAAAACCTAGATTTATACCATATACGAATATCTAGATTTATATCGTATACCAAAACCTAGATTTATATCGTATTCAAAAAGCTAGATTGATATCGTTTGCCAAAACCTAGATTTATATCACATACCAAAACCGAGATTTATATTGTTTGCCAAAGCCTAGATTTATATCGAATACCAAAACCTAGAATTATATCGTATACCAAAACTAGATTTATACCATATACCAAAACCTAGATTTATATCTCATACCAAAACCAAGATTTATATCGTATACCAAAACCTAGATTTATATCGCATACAAAAACCTAGATTTATATCATATACCAAAAAGCTATATTTATATTGCATACCTAGATTGATATCGTATACCAAAACCTAGATTTATATCGTATACCAAAGCCTAGATTTATACCGTATTACAAAAAATAGATTTATGCAGTATAGCAAAGCCGAGATTTACCTTGTATCCCAAAGACTAAATATATACCATATACCTATACCTAGATTTATATCGTATACCAGAACCTAGAATTATATCGCATACCAAAACCTAGATTTATGCAGTATAACAAAACCGAGATTTACCATATATCCAAAAGACTAGATATATACCATATACCTATACTTAGATTTATATCGTATACCAGAACCTAGAATTATATCGAATACCAAAACCTAGATTTATATCATATACAAAAACCTAGATTTATATCGTTTGCCAAAATCTAGATTTATATCGAATACCAAAACCTAGATTTATATCATATGCAAAAACCTAGATTTATATCGCATAGCAAAACCTAAATTTATATCGTATACCAAAAACTTGATTTATATCATATTCCAAAACCTATATTTATATCATATACCAAAACTTAGATTTATAAACAAAACTAAGATTTTTACCGCATACCAAAACCTAGATTTTAATACCTTACACCAAAACCTAGATTTTAATGCAAAACCTAGATTTTAATATCATACACCAAAATCTAGATCTATATAGCATACCAAAACCTAGATTTATATTGTATACCAAAAAGCTATATTTATATTGCATACCAAAACCTAGATTGATATCGCATACCAAAACCTAGATTTATATCTTATACCAAAGCCCATATTTATATCGTATGCTAAAACCTAGATTTATATCGCATACCAAAACCTAGATTTATGCAGTATAACAAAACCTAGATTTACCTTGTATACCAAATATTAGATTTATACCATATACCAATACCTAGATTTTTATCGTACGCCAGAACCTAGAATTATATCGTATACAAAAACCTAGATTTATATCGTTTGCCAAAATCTAGATTTATATCGAATACCAAAACCTAGATTTATATCGTATGCCTAAACCTAGATTTATATCGTATACCAAAACCTAGATTTATATCGTATACCAAAACCTTGATTAATATCCTTTACCAAAACCTAGATTTATATCCAATACCAAAACCTAGATTGATATTGCATACCAAAACCTATATTTATACTGTATACCAAAACCTAGATTTATACCATAAACGAATATCTAGATTTTGATCGTACACCAAAACCTAGATTTATATCGTTTTCAAAAAGCTAGATTGATATCGTTTGCCAAAACCTAGATTAATATCGCATACCAAAACCTAGATTTATATTGTTTGCCAAAGCCTAGATTTATACCGAATACCAAAACCTAGAATTATATCGCATACCTAAACCTAGATTTATACCATTTACCAAAACCTAGATTTTTATCGCATACCAAAACCTAGATTTATATTGTATACCAAAACCTATATTTATATCGCATACAAAAACCTAGATTGATATCATATACCAAAATGCTATATTTATATTGCATACCAGAACCTAGATTGATATCGTATACTAAAACCTAGATTGATATCGTATACCAAAACCTAGATTTATATCGTGTACCAAAACATAGATTTATGCAGTATAGCAAAGCCGAGATTTACCTTGTATACCAAAGAATAGATATATACCATATACCTATACCTAGATTTATATCGTATACCAGAACCTAGAATTATATCGCATACCAAAACCTAGATTTATGCAGTATAACAAAATCGAGATTTACCTTATATACCAAAGACTAGATATATACTATATACCAATACCTAGATTTATATCGTATACCAGAACCTATAATTATATCGTATACAAAAACCTTGATCTGTATTGTTTTCCAAAATCTAGATTTATATCGAATACCAAAACCTAGATTTATATCATATGCAAAAACCTAGATTTATATCGTTTACCAACACCTAGATTTATATCGTATACGAAACCCTAGATTTATATCGCATACCAAAACCTAAATTTATATCGTATACCAAAACCTTGATTTATATCATATACCAAAACCTATATTTATATCATATACCAAAACTTAGATTTATACAGTATAAACAAAACTTAGATTTATACCGCATACCAAAACCTAGATTTTAATACCTTACACCAAAACCTAGATTTTAATGCAAAACCTAGATTTTATTGGAAAACCTAAATTTTAATATCATACACCAAAATCTAGATTTATATCGTATGCCTAAACCTAGCTTTATATCGTATACCAAAACCTAGATTTATATCGTATACCAAAACCTAGATTTATATTGTATACCAAAAAGGTATATTTATATTGCATACCAAAACATAGATTGATATTGCATACCAAAATCTAGATTTCTATCGTATACCAAAGGCCAGATTTATATCGTATGCCAAAACCTTGATTTATATCGCATATCAAAACCTAGATTTATATCGCATACCAAAACCTAGATTTATATCGCATACCAAAACCTAGATTTATGCAGTATAAATAAACCTAGATTTACCTTGTATGCCAAAGACTAGATTTATACTGTATACCAAAATCTAGATTTATACAATATATCAAAACCTAGATTTTAATACCGTACACCAAAACCTAGAATGTAATGCAAAACCTAGATTTTAATATCGTACACCAAAACCTAGATTTATATCGCATACCAAAATCTAGATTAGCATCCTTTACCAAAACCTAGATTTATATCCTATAGCAAAACCTAGATTGATATTGCATACCAAAACCTATATTTATATTGTATACCAAAACCTAGATTTATACCACATACGATTATCTAGATTTATATCGTTTACCAAAACCTAGATTTATATCGTATTCAAAAAGCTAGATTGATATCGTTTGCCAAAACCTAGATTTATATCGCATACCAAAACCTAGATTTATATCATATACCAAAACATAGATTTATGCAGTATAGAAAAGCCGAGATTTACCTTGTATACCAAAGACTAGATATATACCATATACCAATACCTAGATTTATATCGCATAGCAGAACCTAGAATTATATCGCATACCAAAACCTAGATTTATGCAGTATAACAAAACCGAGATTTACCTTGTATACCAAAGACTAGATATATACCATATACCGATACCTAGATTTATATCGTATACCAGAACCTATAATCATATCATATACCAAAACTTAGATTTATAGAGTATAAACAAAACTTAGATTTATACAGCATACCAAAACCTAGATTTTAATACCCTACACCAAAACCTAGATTTTAATGCAAAACTTAGATTTTAATATCATACACCAAAATCTAGATTTATATAGCATACCAAAAACATAGATTTATATTGTATACCAAAAAGCTATATTTATATTGCATACCAAAACCTAGATTGATATCGCAAACCAAAACCTAGATTTATATCTGATACCAAAGCCCAGATTTATATCGTATGCCAAAACCTAGATTTATATCGCATACCAAAACCTAGATTTATGCAGTATAACAAAACCTAGATTTACCTTGTATACCAAATACTAGATTTATACTGTATACAAAAATCTAGATTTATACCATATACCAATACCTAGATTTATATCGTATACCAGAACCTAGATTTATATAGTATACAAAAACCTAGATTTATATCGTTTGCCAAAATCTAGATTTATATCGCATACCAAAACCTAGATTTATATCGTATGCCTAAACCTAGATTTATATCGCATACCAAAACCTAGATTTATATCGCATACCAAAACCTAGATTTATATCGCATACCAAAACCTAGAATTATGCAGTATAACAAAACCTAGATTTCCCTTGTATACCAAAGACTAGATTTATACTGTATACCAAAATCTAGATTTATACAATATACCAAAACCTAAATTTTAATATCGTACACCAAAACCTAGATTGTAATGCAAAACCTAGATTTTAATATCGTACACCAAAACCTAGATTTATATCGAATACCAAAACCTAGATTAATATCATTTACCAAAACCTAGATTTATATGCTATACCAAAACCTAGATTGATATTGCATACCAAAACCTATATTTATACTGTATACCAAAACCTAGATTTATACCATATACGAATATCTAGATTTATATCGTATACCAAAACCTAGATTTATATCGTATTCAAAAAGCTAGATTGATATCGTTTGCCAAAACCTAGATTTATATCGCATACCAAAACCTAGATTTATATTGTTTGCCAAAGCCTAGATTTATATCCAATACCAAAACCTAGAATTATATCGTATACCAAAACTAGATTTATACCATATACCAAAACCTAGATTTTTATTGTATACCAGAACCTATAATTATATCGTGTACAAAAACCTAGATTATTATCGTTTGCCAAAATCTAGATTTATATCGAATACCAAAACCTAGATTTATATCATATACAAAAACCTAGAATTTTATCGTTTGCCAAAATCTAGATTTATATCGAATACCAAAACCTAGATTTATATCGTATGCCTAAACCTAGATTTATATCGTATACCAAAACCTAGATTTATATTGTATACCAAAAAGCTATATTTATATTGCATACCAAAACATAGATTGATATTGCATACCAAAATCTAGATTTCTATCGTATACCAAAGGCCAGATTTATATCGTATGCCAAAACCTTGATTTATATCGCATATCAAAACCTAGATTTATATCGCATACCAAAACCTAGATTTATATCGCATACCAAAACCTAGATTTATGCAGTATAAATAAACCTAGATTTACCTTGTATGCCAAAGACTAGATTTATACTGTATACCAAAATCTAGATTTATACAATATATCAAAACCTAGATTTTAATAACGTACACCAAAGCCTAGAATGTAATGCAAAACCTAGATTTTAATATCGTACACCAAAACCTAGATTTATATCGCATACCAAAACCTAGATTAGCATCCTTTACCAAAACCTAGATTTATATCCTATAGCAAAACCTAGATTGATATTGCATACCAAAACCTATATTTATACTGTATACCAAAACCTAGATTTATACCACATACGATTATCTAGATTTATATCGTTTACCAAAACCTAGATTTATATCGTATTCAAAAAGCTAGATTGATATCGTTTGCCAAAACCTAGATTTATATCGCATACCAAAACCTAGATTTATATCATATACCAAAACATAGATTTATGCAGTATAGAAAAGCCGAGATTTACCTTGTATACCAAAGACTAGATATATACCATATACCAATACCTAGATTTATATCGCATAGCAGAACCTAGAATTATATCGCATACCAAAACCTAGATTTATGCAGTATAACAAAACCGAGATTTACCTTGTATACCAAAGACTAGATATATACCATATACCGATACCTAGATTTATATCGTATACCAGAACCTATAATCATATCATATACCAAAACTTAGATTTATACAGTATAAACAAAACTTAGATTTATACAGCATACCAAAACCTAGATTTTAATACCCTACACCAAAACCTAGATTTTAATGCAAAACTTAGATTTTAATAACATACACCAAAATCTAGATTTATATAGCATACCAAAAACATAGATTTATATTGTATACCAAAAAGCTATATTTATATTGCATACCAAAACCTAGATTGATATCGCAAACCAAAACCTAGATTTATATCTGGTACCAAAGCCCAGATTTATATCGTATGCCAAAACCTAGATTTATATCGCATACCAAAACCTAGATTTATGCAGTATAACAAAACCTAGATTTACCTTGTATAACAAATACTAGATTTATACTGTATACCAAAATCTAGATTTATACCATATACCAATACCTAGATTTATATCGTATACCAGAACCTAGATTTATATCGTATACAAAAACCTAGATTTATATCGTTTGCCAAAATCTAGATTTATATCGCATACCAAAACCTTGATTTATATCGTATGCCTAAACCTAGATTTATATCGCATACCAAAACCTAGATTTATATCGCATACCAAAACCTAGATTTATATCGCATACCAAAACCTAGAATTATGCAGTATAACAAAACCTAGATTTACCTTGTATACCAAAGACTAGATTTATACTGTATACCAAAATCTAGATTTATACAATATACCAAAACCTAAATTTTAATATCGTACACCAAAACCTAGATTGTAATGCAAAACCTAGATTTTAATATCGTACACCAAAACCTAGATTTATATCGAATACCAAAACCTAGATTAATATCATTTACCAAAACCTAGATTTATATGCTATACCAAAACCTAGATTAATATTGCATACCAAAACCTATATTTATACTGTATACCAAAACCTAGATTTATACCATATACGAATATCTAGATTTATATCGTATACCAAAACCTAGATTTATATCGTATTCAAAAAGCTAGATTGATATCGTTAGCCAAAACCTAGATTTATATCGCATACGAAAACCTAGATTTATATTGTTTGCCAAAGCCTAGATTTATATCCAATACCAAAACCTAGAATTATATCGTATACCAAAACTAGATTTATACCATATACCAAAACCTAGATTTTTATTGAATACCAGAACCTATAATTATATCGTGTACAAAAACCTAGATTATTATCGTTTGCCAAAATCTAGATTTATATCGAATACCAAAACCTAGATTTATATCATATACAAAAACCTAGATTTATATCGTTTGCCAAAATCTAGATTTATATCGAATACCAAAACCTAGATTTATATCGTATGCCTAAACCTAGCTTTATATCGTATACCAAAACCTAGATTTATATCGTATACCAAAACCTAGATTTATATTGTATACCAAAAAGGTATATTTATATTGCATACCAAAACCTAGATTGATATCGCATACCAAAACCTAGATTTATATCTTATACCAAAGCCCATATTTATATCGTATGCTAAAACCTAGATTTATATCGCATACCAAAACCTAGATTTATGCAGTATAATAAAACCTAGATTTACCTTGCATACCAAATACTAGATTTATACCATATACCAATACCTAAATTTTTATCGTATACCAGAACCTAGAATTATATCGTATACAAAAACCTAGATTTATATCGTTTGCCAAAATCTAGATTTATATCGAATACCAAAACCTAGATTTATATCTTATGCCTAAACCTAGATTTATACCGTATACCAAAACCTAGATTATTATCCTTTACCAAAGCCTAGATTTATATCCTATACCAAAACCTAGATTGATATTGCATACCAAAACCTATATTTATACTGTATACCAAAACCTAGATTTATATCGTATGCCTAAACCTAGATTTATACCGTATACCAAAACCTAGATTAATATCCTTTACCAAAACCTACATTTATATCCTATACCAAAACCTAGTATAAATATAGGTTTTGGTATGCAATATGCATACCAAAACCTATATTTATACTGTATACCAAAACTTAGATTTAAACTATATACGAATATCTAGATTTATATCGTATACCAAAACCTAGATTTATATCGTATTCAAAAAGCCAGATTGATATCGTTTGCCAAAACCTAGATTTATATCGCATACCAAAACCTAAATTGATATCGTATACCAAAAAGCTATATTTATATTGCATACCAAAACCTAGATTGATATCGTATACCAAAACCTAGATTTATATCGTATGCCAAAATCTAGATTTATATTGTATACCAAAACATAGATTTATGCAGTATAACAAAACCGAGAATTACCTTGCATACCAAAGACTAGGTATATAACATATACCATTACCTAGATTTATATCGTATACCAGAACCTATAATCATATTGTATACAAAAACCTAGATTTATATCGTTTGCCAAAACCTAGATTGATATCGTATACCAAAACATAGATGTATGCAGTATAACAAAGCCGGGACTTTACCTTGTATACCAAAGACTAGATATATAACATATACCAATACCTAGATTTATATCGTATACCAGAACCTATAATCATATCATATACCAAAACTTAGATTTATACAGTATAAACAAAACTTAGATTTATACAGCATACCAAAACCTAGATTTTAATGCAAAACTTAGATTTTAATATCATACACCAAAATCTAGATTTATATAGCATACCAAAAACATAGATTTTGCATAGTATACCAAAAAGCTATATTTATATTGCATACCAAAACCTAGATTGATATCGCATACCAAAACCTAGATTTCTATCGTATACCAAAGTCCAGATTTATATCGTATGCCAAAACCTAGATTTATATCGCATACCAAAACCTAGATTTATATCGCATACCAAAACATAGATTTATATCGCATACCAAAACCTAGATTTATGCAGCATAACAAAATCTAGATTTGCCTTGTATACCAAAGAATAGATTTATACTGTATACCAAAATCTAGATTTATACAATATACCAAAATCTAGATTTAAATATCGTACACCAAAACCTAGATTGTAATGCAAAACCTAGATTTTAATATCGTATACCAAAACCTAGATTTATATCGAATACCAAAACCTAGATTAATATCATTTCCCAAAACCTAGATTTATATGCTATACCAAAACCTAGATTGATATTGCATCCCAAAATCTATATGTATACTGTATACCAAAACCTAGATTTATACCATATACGAATATCTAGATTTATATCGTATACCAAAACCTAGATTTATATCGTATTCAAAAAGCTAGATTGATATCGTTTGCCAAAACCTAGATTTATATCACATACCAAAACCGAGATTTATATTGTTTGCCAAAGCCTAGATTTATATCGAATACCAAAACCTAGAATTATATCGTATACCAAAACTAGATTTATACCATATACCAAAACCTAGATTTATATCTCATACCAAAACCAAGATTTATATCGTATACCAAAACCTAGATTTATATCGCATACAAAAACCTAGATTTATATCATATACCAAAAAGCTATATTTATATTGCATACCTAGATTGATATCGTATACCAAAACCTAGATTTATATCGTATACCAAAGCCTAGATTTATACCGTATTACAAAAAATAGATTTATGCAGTATAGCAAAGCCGAGATTTACCTTGTATCCCAAAGACTAAATATATACCATATACCTATACCTAGATTTATATCGTATACCAGAACCTAGAATTATATCGCATACCAAAACCTAGATTTATGCAGTATAACAAAACCGAGATTTACCATATATCCAAAAGACTAGATATATACCATATACCTATACTTAGATTTATATCGTATACCAGAACCTAGAATTATATCGAATACCAAAACCTAGATTTATATCATATACAAAAACCTAGATTTATATCGTTTGCCAAAATCTAGATTTATATCGAATACCAAAACCTAGATTTATATCATATGCAAAAACCTAGATTTATATCGCATAGCAAAACCTAAATTTATATCGTATACCAAAAACTTGATTTATATCATATTCCAAAACCTATATTTATATCATATACCAAAACTTAGATTTATAAACAAAACTAAGATTTTTACCGCATACCAAAACCTAGATTTTAATACCTTACACCAAAACCTAGATTTTAATGCAAAACCTAGATTTTAATATCATACACCAAAATCTAGATCTATATAGCATACCAAAACCTAGATTTATATTGTATACCAAAAAGCTATATTTATATTGCATACCAAAACCTAGATTGATATCGCATACCAAAACCTAGATTTATATCTTATACCAAAGCCCATATTTATATCGTATGCTAAAACCTAGATTTATATCGCATACCAAAACCTAGATTTATGCAGTATAACAAAACCTAGATTTACCTTGTATACCAAATATTAGATTTATACCATATACCAATACCTAGATTTTTATCGTACGCCAGAACCTAGAATTATATCGTATACAAAAACCTAGATTTATATCGTTTGCCAAAATCTAGATTTATATCGAATACCAAAACCTAGATTTATATCGTATGCCTAAACCTAGATTTATATCGTATACCAAAACCTAGATTTATATCGTATACCAAAACCTTGATTAATATCCTTTACCAAAACCTAGATTTATATCCAATACCAAAACCTAGATTGATATTGCATACCAAAACCTATATTTATACTGTATACCAAAACCTAGATTTATACCATAAACGAATATCTAGATTTTGATCGTACACCAAAACCTAGATTTATATCGTTTTCAAAAAGCTAGATTGATATCGTTTGCCAAAACCTAGATTAATATCGCATACCAAAACCTAGATTTATATTGTTTGCCAAAGCCTAGATTTATACCGAATACCAAAACCTAGAATTATATCGCATACCTAAACCTAGATTTATACCATTTACCAAAACCTAGATTTTTATCGCATACCAAAACCTAGATTTATATTGTATACCAAAACCTATATTTATATCGCATACAAAAACCTAGATTGATATCATATACCAAAATGCTATATTTATATTGCATACCAGAACCTAGATTGATATCGTATACTAAAACCTAGATTGATATCGTATACCAAAACCTAGATTTATATCGTGTACCAAAACATAGATTTATGCAGTATAGCAAAGCCGAGATTTACCTTGTATACCAAAGAATAGATATATACCATATACCTATACCTAGATTTATATCGTATACCAGAACCTAGAATTATATCGCATACCAAAACCTAGATTTATGCAGTATAACAAAATCGAGATTTACCTTATATACCAAAGACTAGATATATACTATATACCAATACCTAGATTTATATCGTATACCAGAACCTATAATTATATCGTATACAAAAACCTTGATCTGTATTGTTTTCCAAAATCTAGATTTATATCGAATACCAAAACCTAGATTTATATCATATGCAAAAACCTAGATTTATATCGTTTACCAACACCTAGATTTATATCGTATACGAAACCCTAGATTTATATCGCATACCAAAACCTAAATTTATATCGTATACCAAAACCTTGATTTATATCATATACCAAAACCTATATTTATATCATATACCAAAACTTAGATTTATACAGTATAAACAAAACTTAGATTTATACCGCATACCAAAACCTAGATTTTAATACCTTACACCAAAACCTAGATTTTAATGCAAAACCTAGATTTTATTGGAAAACCTAAATTTTAATATCATACACCAAAATCTAGATTTATATCGTATGCCTAAACCTAGCTTTATATCGTATACCAAAACCTAGATTTATATCGTATACCAAAACCTAGATTTATATTGTATACCAAAAAGGTATATTTATATTGCATACCAAAACATAGATTGATATTGCATACCAAAATCTAGATTTCTATCGTATACCAAAGGCCAGATTTATATCGTATGCCAAAACCTTGATTTATATCGCATATCAAAACCTAGATTTATATCGCATACCAAAACCTAGATTTATATCGCATACCAAAACCTAGATTTATGCAGTATAAATAAACCTAGATTTACCTTGTATGCCAAAGACTAGATTTATACTGTATACCAAAATCTAGATTTATACAATATATCAAAACCTAGATTTTAATACCGTACACCAAAACCTAGAATGTAATGCAAAACCTAGATTTTAATATCGTACACCAAAACCTAGATTTATATCGCATACCAAAATCTAGATTAGCATCCTTTACCAAAACCTAGATTTATATCCTATAGCAAAACCTAGATTGATATTGCATACCAAAACCTATATTTATATTGTATACCAAAACCTAGATTTATACCACATACGATTATCTAGATTTATATCGTTTACCAAAACCTAGATTTATATCGTATTCAAAAAGCTAGATTGATATCGTTTGCCAAAACCTAGATTTATATCGCATACCAAAACCTAGATTTATATCATATACCAAAACATAGATTTATGCAGTATAGAAAAGCCGAGATTTACCTTGTATACCAAAGACTAGATATATACCATATACCAATACCTAGATTTATATCGCATAGCAGAACCTAGAATTATATCGCATACCAAAACCTAGATTTATGCAGTATAACAAAACCGAGATTTACCTTGTATACCAAAGACTAGATATATACCATATACCGATACCTAGATTTATATCGTATACCAGAACCTATAATCATATCATATACCAAAACTTAGATTTATAGAGTATAAACAAAACTTAGATTTATACAGCATACCAAAACCTAGATTTTAATACCCTACACCAAAACCTAGATTTTAATGCAAAACTTAGATTTTAATATCATACACCAAAATCTAGATTTATATAGCATACCAAAAACATAGATTTATATTGTATACCAAAAAGCTATATTTATATTGCATACCAAAACCTAGATTGATATCGCAAACCAAAACCTAGATTTATATCTGATACCAAAGCCCAGATTTATATCGTATGCCAAAACCTAGATTTATATCGCATACCAAAACCTAGATTTATGCAGTATAACAAAACCTAGATTTACCTTGTATACCAAATACTAGATTTATACTGTATACAAAAATCTAGATTTATACCATATACCAATACCTAGATTTATATCGTATACCAGAACCTAGATTTATATAGTATACAAAAACCTAGATTTATATCGTTTGCCAAAATCTAGATTTATATCGCATACCAAAACCTAGATTTATATCGTATGCCTAAACCTAGATTTATATCGCATACCAAAACCTAGATTTATATCGCATACCAAAACCTAGATTTATATCGCATACCAAAACCTAGAATTATGCAGTATAACAAAACCTAGATTTCCCTTGTATACCAAAGACTAGATTTATACTGTATACCAAAATCTAGATTTATACAATATACCAAAACCTAAATTTTAATATCGTACACCAAAACCTAGATTGTAATGCAAAACCTAGATTTTAATATCGTACACCAAAACCTAGATTTATATCGAATACCAAAACCTAGATTAATATCATTTACCAAAACCTAGATTTATATGCTATACCAAAACCTAGATTGATATTGCATACCAAAACCTATATTTATACTGTATACCAAAACCTAGATTTATACCATATACGAATATCTAGATTTATATCGTATACCAAAACCTAGATTTATATCGTATTCAAAAAGCTAGATTGATATCGTTTGCCAAAACCTAGATTTATATCGCATACCAAAACCTAGATTTATATTGTTTGCCAAAGCCTAGATTTATATCCAATACCAAAACCTAGAATTATATCGTATACCAAAACTAGATTTATACCATATACCAAAACCTAGATTTTTATTGTATACCAGAACCTATAATTATATCGTGTACAAAAACCTAGATTATTATCGTTTGCCAAAATCTAGATTTATATCGAATACCAAAACCTAGATTTATATCATATACAAAAACCTAGAATTTTATCGTTTGCCAAAATCTAGATTTATATCGAATACCAAAACCTAGATTTATATCGTATGCCTAAACCTAGATTTATATCGTATACCAAAACCTAGATTTATATTGTATACCAAAAAGCTATATTTATATTGCATACCAAAACATAGATTGATATTGCATACCAAAATCTAGATTTCTATCGTATACCAAAGGCCAGATTTATATCGTATGCCAAAACCTTGATTTATATCGCATATCAAAACCTAGATTTATATCGCATACCAAAACCTAGATTTATATCGCATACCAAAACCTAGATTTATGCAGTATAAATAAACCTAGATTTACCTTGTATGCCAAAGACTAGATTTATACTGTATACCAAAATCTAGATTTATACAATATATCAAAACCTAGATTTTAATAACGTACACCAAAGCCTAGAATGTAATGCAAAACCTAGATTTTAATATCGTACACCAAAACCTAGATTTATATCGCATACCAAAACCTAGATTAGCATCCTTTACCAAAACCTAGATTTATATCCTATAGCAAAACCTAGATTGATATTGCATACCAAAACCTATATTTATACTGTATACCAAAACCTAGATTTATACCACATACGATTATCTAGATTTATATCGTTTACCAAAACCTAGATTTATATCGTATTCAAAAAGCTAGATTGATATCGTTTGCCAAAACCTAGATTTATATCGCATACCAAAACCTAGATTTATATCATATACCAAAACATAGATTTATGCAGTATAGAAAAGCCGAGATTTACCTTGTATACCAAAGACTAGATATATACCATATACCAATACCTAGATTTATATCGCATAGCAGAACCTAGAATTATATCGCATACCAAAACCTAGATTTATGCAGTATAACAAAACCGAGATTTACCTTGTATACCAAAGACTAGATATATACCATATACCGATACCTAGATTTATATCGTATACCAGAACCTATAATCATATCATATACCAAAACTTAGATTTATACAGTATAAACAAAACTTAGATTTATACAGCATACCAAAACCTAGATTTTAATACCCTACACCAAAACCTAGATTTTAATGCAAAACTTAGATTTTAATAACATACACCAAAATCTAGATTTATATAGCATACCAAAAACATAGATTTATATTGTATACCAAAAAGCTATATTTATATTGCATACCAAAACCTAGATTGATATCGCAAACCAAAACCTAGATTTATATCTGGTACCAAAGCCCAGATTTATATCGTATGCCAAAACCTAGATTTATATCGCATACCAAAACCTAGATTTATGCAGTATAACAAAACCTAGATTTACCTTGTATAACAAATACTAGATTTATACTGTATACCAAAATCTAGATTTATACCATATACCAATACCTAGATTTATATCGTATACCAGAACCTAGATTTATATCGTATACAAAAACCTAGATTTATATCGTTTGCCAAAATCTAGATTTATATCGCATACCAAAACCTTGATTTATATCGTATGCCTAAACCTAGATTTATATCGCATACCAAAACCTAGATTTATATCGCATACCAAAACCTAGATTTATATCGCATACCAAAACCTAGAATTATGCAGTATAACAAAACCTAGATTTACCTTGTATACCAAAGACTAGATTTATACTGTATACCAAAATCTAGATTTATACAACATACCAAAACCTAAATTTTAATATCGTACACCAAAACCTAGATTGTAATGCAAAACCTAGATTTTAATATCGTACACCAAAACCTAGATTTATATCGAATACCAAAACCTAGATTAATATCATTTACCAAAACCTAGATTTATATGCTATACCAAAACCTAGATTGATATTGCATACCAAAACCTATATTTATACTGTATACCAAAACCTAGATTTATACCATATACGAATATCTAGATTTATATCGTATACCAAAACCTAGATTTATATCGTATTCAAAAAGCTAGATTGATATCGTTTGCCAAAACCTAGATTTATATCGCATACCAAAACCTAGATTTATATTGTTTGCCAAAGCCTAGATTTATATCCAATACCAAAACCTAGAATTATATCGTATACCAAAACTAGATTTATACCATATACCAAAACCTAGATTTTTATTGTATACCAGAACCTATAATTATATCGTGTACAAAAACCTAGATTATTATCGTTTGCCAAAATCTAGATTTATATCGAATACCAAAACCTAGATTTATATCGTTTGCCAAAATCTAGATTTATATCGAATACCAAAACCTAGATTTATATCGTATGCCTAAACCTACCTTTATATCGTATACCAAAACCTAGATTTATATCGTATACCAAAACCTAGATTTATATTGTATACCAAAAAGCTATATTTATATTGCATACCAAAACATAGATTGATATCGCATACCAAAATCTAGATTTCTATCGTATACCAAAGTCCAGATTTATATCGTATGCCAAAACCTTGATTTATATCGCATACCAAAACCTAGATTTATATCGCATACCAAAACCTAGATTTATATCGCATACCAAAACCTAGATTTATGCATTATAAATAAACCTAGATTTACCTTGTATGCCAAAGACTAGATTTATACTGTATACCAAAATCTAGATTTATACAATATATCAAAACCTAGATTTTAATACCGTACACCAAAACCTAGAATGTAATGCAAAACCTAGATTTTAATATCGTACACCAAAACCTAGATTTATATCGCATACCAAAACCTTGATTAGTATCCTTTACCAAAACCTAGATTTATATCATATAGCAAAACCTAGATTAATATCATTTACCAAAACCTAGATTTATATGCTATACCAAAACCTAGATTGATATTGCATACCAAAACCTATATTTATACTGTATACCAAAACCTAGATGTATACCACATACGAATATCTAGATTTATATCGTATACCAAAACCTAGATTTATATCGTATTCAAAAAGCTAGATTGATATCGTTTGCCAAAACCTAGATTTATATCGCATACCAAAACCTAGATTTATATCGTATACCAAAACATAGATTTATGCAGTATAGCAAAGCCGAGATTTACCTTGTATACCAAAGACTAGATATATACCATATACCGATACCTAGATTTATATCGTATAGCAGAACCTAGAATTATATCGCATACCAAAACCTAGATTTATGCAGTATAACAAAACCGAGATTTACCTTGTATACCAAAGACTAGATATATACCATATACCGATACCTAGATTTATATCGTATACCAGAACCTATAATCATATCATATACCAAAACTTAGATTTATACAGTATAAACAAAACTTAGATTTATACAGCATACCAAAACCTAGATTTTAATACCTTACACCAAAACCTAGATTTTAATATCATACACCAAAATCTAGATTGATATCGCATACCAAAACCTAGATTTATATCTGATACCAAAGCCAAGATTTATATCGTATGCAAAAACCTAGATTTATATCGCATACCAAAACCTAGATTTATGCAGTATAACAAAACCGAGATTTACCTTGTATACCAAAGACTAGATATATACCATATACCGATACCTAGATTTATATCGTATACCAGAACCTATAATCATATCATATACCAAAACTTAGATTTATACAGTATAAACAAAACTTAGATTTATACAGCATACCAAAACCTAGATTTTAATACCTTACACCAAAACCTAGATTTTAATATCATACACCAAAATCTAGATTGATATCGCATACCAAAACCTAGATTTATATCTGATACCAAAGCCAAGATTTATATCGTATGCCAAAACCTAGATTTATATCGCATACCAAAACCTAGATTTATGCAGTATAACAAAACCTAGATTTACCTTGTATACCAAATACTAGATTTATATTGTATACCAAAATCTAGATTTATACCATATACCAATACCTAGAATTATATCGCATACCAGAACCTAGATTTATATCGTATACAAAAACCTAGATTTATATCGTTTGCCAAAATCTAGATTTATATCGCATACCAAAACCTAGATTTATATCGTATGCCTAAACCAAGATTTATATCGCATACCAAAACCTAGATTTATATCGCATACCAAAACCTAGACTTATATCGCATACGAAAACCTAGATTTATGTAGTATAACAAAACCTAGATTTACCTTGCATACCAAAGACTAGATTTATACTGTATACCAAAATCTAGATTTATACAATATACCAAAACCTAGATTTTAATATCGTACACCAAAACCTAGATTGTAATTCAAAACCTAGATTTTAATATCGTACACCAAAACCTAGATTTATATTGAATACCAAAACCTAGATTAATATCATTTACCAAAACCTAGATTTATATGCTATACCAAAACCTAGATTGATATTGCATACCAAAACCTATATGTATACTGTATACCAAAACCTAGATTTATACCATATACGAATATCTAGATTTATATCGTATACCAAAACCTAGATTTATATCGTATTCAAAAAGCTAGATTGATATCGTTTGCCAAAACCTAGATTTATATCGCATACCAAAGCCTAGATTTATATTGTTTGCCAAAGCCTAGATTTATATCGAATATCAAAACCTAGAATCATATCGTATACCAAAACTAGATTTATACCAAATACCAAAATCTAGATTTATCTCGCATACCAAAACCTAGATTTATATCGTATACCAAAACCTAGATTTATATCGCATACAAAAACCTAGATTGATATCATATACCAAAAAGCTATATTTATATTGCATACCTAGATTGATATCGTATACCAAAACCTAGATTTATATCGTATACCAAAACCTAAATTTATACCGTATTACAAAAAATAGATTTATGCAGTATAGCAAAGCCGAGATTTACCTTGTATCCCAAAGACTAGATATATACCATATACCTATACCTAGATTTATATCGTATGCCAGAACCTATAATTATATCGTATACAAAAACCTAGATTTATATCGTTTGCCAAAACCTAGATTTATATCGCATAGCAAAACCTAAATTTATATCGTATACCAAAACCTTGATTTATATCATATTCCAAAACCTATATTTATATCATATACCAAAACTTAGATTTATACAGTATAAACAAAACTTAGATTTTTACCTCATACCAAAACCTAGATTTTAATGCAAAACCTAGATTTTAATATTATACACCAAAATCTAGATTAATATAGCATACCAAAACCTAGATTTATATTGTATACCAAAAAGCTATATTTATATTGCATACCAAAACCTAGATTTATATCTTATACCAAAGCCCAGATTTATATCGTATGCAAAAAACCTAGATTTATATCGCATACCAAAACCTAGATTTATGCAGTATAACAAAACCTAGATTTACCTTGTATACCAAATACTAGATTTATACCATATACCAATACCTAGATTTTTATCGTATACCAGAACCTAGAATTATATCGTATACAAAAACCTAGATTTATATCGTTTGCCAAAATCTAGATTTATATCGAATACCAAAATCTAGATTTATATCGTATGCCTAAACCTAGATTTATATTGCATACCAAAACCTAGATTTATACCGTATACCAAAACCTAGATTATAATCCTTTACCAAAGCCTAGATGTATATCCTATACCAAAATCTAGATTTATATCGTATACCAGAACCTAGAATTATATCGCATACCAAAACCTAGATTTATGCAGTATAACAAAACCGAGATTTACCTTGTATACCAAAGACTAAATATATAACATATACCAATACCTAGATTTATATCGTATACCAGAACCTATAATCATATCATATACCAAAACTTAGATTTATACAGTATAAATAAAACTTAGATTTATACAGCATACCAAAACCTAGATTTTAATACCTTACACCGAAACCTAGATTTTAATGCAAAACTTAGATTTTAATATCATACACCAAAATCTAGATTTATATAGCATACCAAAAACATAGATTTATATTGTATACCAAAAAGCTATATTTATATTGCATACCAAAACCTAGATTGATATCGCATACCAAAACCTAGATTTATATCGTATGCCAAAACCTAGATTTATATCGCATACCAAAACCTATATGTATGCAGTATAACAAAACCTAGATTTACCTTGTATACCAAATACTAGATTTATACTGTATACCAAAATCTAGATTTATACCATATACCAATACCTAGATTTATATCGTATACCAGAACCTAGATTTATATCGTATACAAAAACCTAGATTTATATCGTTTGCCAAAATCTAGATTTATATCGAATACCAAAACCTAGATTTATATCGTATGCCTAAACCTAGATTTATATCGCATACCAAAACCTAGATTTATATCGTATACCAAAACCTAGATTTATATTGTATACCAAAAAGCTATATTTATATTGCATACCAAAACCAAGATTGATATCGCATACCAAAACCTAGATTGATATCGTATACCAAAGTCCAGATTTATATCGTATGCCAAAACCTAGATTTATATCGCATACCAAAACCTAGATTTATATCGCATACCAAAACCTAGATTTATATCGCATACCAAAACCTAGATTTATGCAGTATAACAAAACCTAGATTTACCTTGTATACCAAAGTCTAGATATATACCATATACCAATACCTAGATTTATATCGTTTGCCAAAATCTAGATTTATATCGAATACCAAAACCTCGATTTATATCATATGCAAAAACCTATATTTATATCGTTTACCAAAAAGCTATATTTATATTGCATACCTAGATTGATATCGTATACCAAAACCTAGATTTATATCGTATACCAAAACCTAGATTTATACCGTATTACAAAAAATAGATTTATGCAGTATAGCAAAGCCGAGATTTACCTTGTATCCCAAAGACTAGATATATACCATATACCTATACCTAGATTTATATCGTATACCAAAACCTAGAATTATATCGCATACCAAAACCTAGATTTATGCAGTATAACAAAACCGAGATTTACCATATATACCAAAGTCTAGATATATACCATATACCAATACCTAGATTTATATCGTTTGCCAAAATCTAGATTTATATCGAATACCAAAACCTAGATTTATATCATATGCAAAAACCTAGATTTATATCGTTTACCAACACCTAGATTTATATCATATACGAAACCCTAGATTTATATCGCATAACAAAACCTAAATTTATATAGTATACCAAAACCTTGATTTATACCATATTCCAAAACCTATATTTATATCATATACCAAAACTTAGATTTATAAACAAAACTTAGATTTTTACCGCATACCAAAACCTAGATTTTAATACCTTACACCAAAACCTAGATTTTAATGCAAAACCTAGATTTTAATATCATACACCAAAATCTAGATTTATATAGCATACCAAAACCTAGATTTATATTGTATACCAAAAAGCTATATTTATATTGCATACCAAAACCTAGATTGATATCGCATACCAAAACTTAGATTTATATCTTATACCAAAGCCCAGATTTATATCGTATGCCAAAACCTTGATTTATATCGCATACCAAAACCTAGATTTATGCAGTATAACAAAACCTAGATTTACCTTGTATACCAAATACTACATTTATACCATATACCAATACATAGATTTTTATCGTATGCCAGAACCTAGAATTATATCGTATACAAAAACCTAGATTTATATCGTTTGCCAAAATCTAGATTTATATCGAATACCAAAACCTAGATTTATATCGTATGCCTAAACCTAGATTTATATCGTATACCAAAACCTAGATTTATATCGTATACCAAAACCTAGATTAATATCCTTTACCAAAACCTAGATTTATATCCTATACCAAAACCTAGATTGATATTGCATACCAAAACCTATATTTATACTGTATACCAAAACCTAGATTTATACCATATACGAATATCTAGATTTATATCGTATACCAAAACCTAGATTTATATCGTATTCAAAAAGCTAGATTGATATCGTTTGCCAAAACCTAGATTTATATCGCATACCAAAACCTAGATTTATATTGTTTGCGAAAGTCTAGATTTATATCGAATACCAAAACCTAGAATTATATCGTATACCAAAATTAGATGTATACCATATACCAAAACCTAGATTTATATCGCATACCAAAACCAAGATTTATATCGTATACCAAAACCTAGATTTATATCGCATACAAAAACCTAGATTTATATCATATACCAAAAAGCTATATTTATATTGCTTACCTAGATTGATATCGTATACCAAAACCTTGATTTATATCGTATACCAAAACCTAGATTTATACCGGATTACAAAAAATAGATTTATGCAGTATAGCAAAGCCGAGATTTACCTTGTATCCCAAAGACTAGATATATACCATATACCTATACCTAGATTTATATCATATACCAGAACCTAGAATTATGCAGTATAACAAAACCGAGATTTACCATATATACCAAAGTCTAGATATATACCATATACCAATACCTAGATTTATATCGTTTGCCAAAATCTAGATTTATATCGAATACCAAAACCTAGATTTATATCATATGCAAAAACCTAGATTTATATCGTTTACCAACACCTAGATTTATATCATATACGAAACCCTAGATTTATATCGCATAGCAAAACCTAAATTTATATCGTATACCAAAACCTTGATTTATACCATATTCCAAAACCTATATTTATATCATATAACAAAACTTAGATTTATAAACAAAACTTAGATTTTTACCGCATACCAAAACCTAGATTTTAATACCTTACACCAAAACCTAGATTTTAATGCAAAACCTAGATTTTAATATCATACACCAAAATCTAGATTTATATAGCATTCCAAAACCTAGATTTATATTGTATACCAAAAAGCTATATTTATATTGCATACCAAAACCTTGATTGATATCGCATACCAAAACCTAGATTTATATCTGATACCAAAGCCCAGATTTATATCGTATGCCAAAACCTAGATTTATATCGCATACCAAAACCTAGATTTATGCAGTATAACAAAACCTAGATTTACCTTGTATACCAAATACTAGATTTATACTGTATACCAAAATCTAGATTTATACCATATACCAATACCTAGATTTATATCGTATACCAGAACCTAGATTTATATCGAATACCAAAACCTAGATTTATATCGTATGCCTAAACCTAGATTTATATCGCATACCAAAACCTAAATTTATATCTTATACCAAAACCTAGATTTATATTGTATACCAAAAAGCTATATTTATATTGCATACCAAAACCTAGATTGATATCGAATACCAAAACCTAGAATTATATCGTATACCAAAACTAGATTTATACCATATACCAAAACCTAGATTTATATCGCATACCAAAACCTAGATTTATATCATATACCAAAACCTAGATTTATATCGCATACAAAA
Source organism: Bathymodiolus brooksi (assembly GCA_963680875.1). Lineage (NCBI taxonomy): Eukaryota > Metazoa > Mollusca > Bivalvia > Mytilida > Modiolidae > Bathymodiolus > Bathymodiolus brooksi. The sequence goes on from OY804576.1 coordinate 92,358,629, forward strand.
ACCTAGATTTATATCATATACCAAAAAGCTATATTTATAATGCATACCTAGATTGATATCGTATACCAAAACCTAGATTTATACCGTATTACAAAAAATAGATTTATGCAGTATAGCAAAGCCGAGATTTACCTTGTATCTCAAAGACTATATCGTATACCAGAACCTAGATTTATATCGCATACCAAACGTAGATTTATGCAGTAAAACAAAACCGAGATTTACCATATATACCAAAGACTAACCCAGAACCTATAATTATATCGCATACAAAAATCTAGATTTATATCGTTTGCCAAAATCTAGATTTATATCGAATACCAAAACCTAGATTTATATCATATGCAAAAACCTAGATTTATATCGTTTACCAACACCTAGATTTATATCATATACGAAACCCTAGATTTATATCGCATAGCAAAACCTTAATTTATATCGTATACCAAAACCTTGATTTATATCATATTCCAAAACCTATATTTATATCATATACCAAAACTTAGATTTATAAACAAAACTTAGATTTTTACCGAATACCAAAACCTAGATTTTAATACCTTACACCAAAACCTAGATTTTAATGCAAAAGCTAGATTTTAATATCATACACCAAAATCTAGATTTATATAGCATACCAAAACCTAGATTTATATTGTATACCAAAAAGCTATATTTATATTGCATACCAAAACCTAGATTGATATCGCATACCAAAACCTAGATTTATATCTTATACCAAAGCCCAGATTTATATCGTATGCTAAAACCTAGATTTATATCGCATACCAAAACCTAGATTTATGCAGTATAACAAAACCTAGATTTACCTTGTATACCAAATACTAGATTTATACCATATACCAATACCAAGATTTTTATCGTATGCCAGAACCTAGAATTATATCGTATACAAAAACCTAGATTTATATCGTTTGCCAAAATCTAGATTTATATCGAATACCAAAACCTAGATTTATATCGTATGCCTAAACCTAGATTTATATCCTTTACCAAAACCTAGATTTATATCGTATACCAAAACCTAGATTAATATCCTTTACCAAAACCTAGATTTATATCCTATACCAAAACCTAGATTGATATTGCATACCAAAACCTATATGTATACTGTATACCAAAACCTAGATTTATACCATATACGAATATCTAGATTTATATCGTATACCAAAACCTAGATTTATATCGTATACCAAATCCTAGATTAATATCCTTTACCAAAACCTAGATTTATATCCTATACCAAAACCTAGATTGATATTGCATACCAAAACCTATATTTATACTGTATACCAAAACCAAGATTTATACCATATACGAATATCTAGATTTATATCGTATACCAAAACCTAGATTTATATCGTATTCAAAAAGCTAGATTGATATCGTTTGCCAAAACCTAGATTTATATCGCATACCAAAACCTAGATTTATATTGCTTGCCAAAGCCTAGATTTATATCGAATACCAAAACCTAGAATTATATCGCATACCTAAACCTAGAATTATACCATATACCAAAACCTAGATTTATATCGCATACCAAAACCTAGATTTATATCGTATACCAAAACCTAGATTTATATCGCATACAAAAACCTAGATTGATATCATATACCAAATGCTATATTTATATTGCATACCAGAACCTAGATTGATATCGTATACTAAAACCTTGATTTATATCGTATACCAAAACCTAGATTTATATCGTATACCAAAACATAGATTTATGCAGTATAGCAAAGCCGAGATTTACCTTGTATACCATAGAATAGATATATACCATATACCTATACCTAGATTTATATCGTATACCAGAACCTAGAATTATATCGCATACCAAAACCTAGATTAATGCAGTATAACAAAACCGAGATTTACCTTATATACCAAAGACTAGATATATACCATATACCTATACCAAGATTTATATCGTATACCAGAACCTAGAATTATATCGTATACAAAAACCTAGATTTATATCGTTTGCCAAAATCTAGATTTATATCGAATACCAAAACCTAGATTTATATCATATGCAAAAACCTAGATTTATATCGTTTACCAACACCTAGATTTATATCATATACGAAACCCTAGATTTATATCGCATAGCAAAACCTAAATTTATATCGTATACCAAAACCTTGATTTATACCATATTCCAAAACCTATATTTATATCATATACCAAAACTTAGATTTATAAACAAAACTTAGATTTTTACCGCATACCAAAGCCTACATTTTAATACCTTACACCAAAACCTAGATTTTAATATCATACACCAAAATCTAGATTTATATAGCATACCAAAACCTAGATTTATAGTGTATACCAAAAAGCTATATTTATATTGCATACCAAAACCTAGATAGATATCGCATACCAAAACCTAGATTTATATCTGATACCAAAGCCCAGATTTATATCGTATGCCAAAACCTAGATTTATATCGCATACCAAAACCTAGATTTATGCAGTATAACAAATCCTAGAGTTACCTTGTATACCAAATACTAGATTTATACTGCATACCAAAATCTAGATTTATACCATATACCTATACCTAGATTTATATCGTATACCAGAACCTAGATTTATATCGTATACAAAAACCTAGATTTATATCGTTTGCCAAAATCTAGATTTATATCGAATACCAAAACTAGATTTATATCGTATGCCTAAACCTAGATTTATATCGCATACCAAAACCTAGATTTATATCGTATACCAAAACCTAGATTTATATTGTATACCAAAAACCTAGATTGATATCGAATTCCAAAACCTAGATTTCTATCGTATGCCAAAGTCCAGATTTATATCGTATACCAAAACCTTGATTTATACCATATTCCAAAACCTATATTTATATCATATACCAAAACTTAGATTTATAAACAAAACTTAGATTTTTACCGCATACCAAAACCTAGATTTTAATACCTTACACCAAAACCTAGATTTTAATGCAAAACCTAGATTTTAATATCATACACCAAAATCTAGATTTATATAGCATACCAAAACCTAGATTTATATTGTATACCAAAAAGCTATATTTATATTGCATACCAAAACCTAGATTGATATCGCATACCAAAACTTAGATTTATATCTTATACCAAAGCCCAGATTTATATCGTATGCCAAAACCTTGATTTATATCGCATACCAAAACCTAGATTTATGCAGTATAACAAAACCTAGATTTACCTTGTATACCAAATACTACATTTATACCATATACCAATACATAGATTTTTATCGTATGCCAGAACCTAGAATTATATCGTATACAAAAACCTAGATTTATATCGTTTGCCAAAATCTAGATTTATATCGAATACCAAAACCTAGATTTATATCGTATGCCTAAACCTAGATTTATATCGTATACCAAAACCTAGATTTATATCGTATACCAAAACCTAGATTAATATCCTTTACCAAAACCTAGATTTATATCCTATACCAAAACCTAGATTGATATTGCATACCAAAACCTATATTTATACTGTATACCAAAACCTAGATTTATACCATATACGAATATCTAGATTTATATCGTATACCAAAACCTAGATTTATATCGTATTCAAAAAGCTAGATTGATATCGTTTGCCAAAACCTAGATTTATATCGCATACCAAAACCTAGATTTATATTGTTTGCGAAAGTCTAGATTTATATCGAATACCAAAACCTAGAATTATATCGTATACCAAAATTAGATGTATACCATATACCAAAACCTAGATTGATATTGCATACCAAAATCTAGATTTCTATCGTATACCAAAGGCCAGATTTATATCGTATGCCAAAACCTTGATTTATATCGCATATCAAAACCTAGATTTATATCGCATACCAAAACCTAGATTTATATCGCATACCAAAACCTAGATTTATGCAGTATAAATAAACCTAGATTTACCTTGTATGCCAAAGACTAGATTTATACTGTATACCAAAATCTAGATTTATACAATATATCAAAACCTAGATTTTAATAACGTACACCAAAGCCTAGAATGTAATGCAAAACCTAGATTTTAATATCGTACACCAAAACCTAGATTTATATCGCATACCAAAACCTAGATTAGCATCCTTTACCAAAACCTAGATTTATATCCTATAGCAAAACCTAGATTGATATTGCATACCAAAACCTATATTTATACTGTATACCAAAACCTAGATTTATACCACATACGATTATCTAGATTTATATCGTTTACCAAAACCTAGATTTATATCGTATTCAAAAAGCTAGATTGATATCGTTTGCCAAAACCTAGATTTATATCGCATACCAAAACCTAGATTTATATCATATACCAAAACATAGATTTATGCAGTATAGAAAAGCCGAGATTTACCTTGTATACCAAAGACTAGATATATACCATATACCAATACCTAGATTTATATCGCATAGCAGAACCTAGAATTATATCGCATACCAAAACCTAGATTTATGCAGTATAACAAAACCGAGATTTACCTTGTATACCAAAGACTAGATATATACCATATACCGATACCTAGATTTATATCGTATACCAGAACCTATAATCATATCATATACCAAAACTTAGATTTATACAGTATAAACAAAACTTAGATTTATACAGCATACCAAAACCTAGATTTTAATACCCTACACCAAAACCTAGATTTTAATGCAAAACTTAGATTTTAATAACATACACCAAAATCTAGATTTATATAGCATACCAAAAACATAGATTTATATTGTATACCAAAAAGCTATATTTATATTGCATACCAAAACCTAGATTGATATCGCAAACCAAAACCTAGATTTATATCTGGTACCAAAGCCCAGATTTATATCGTATGCCAAAACCTAGATTTATATCGCATACCAAAACCTAGATTTATGCAGTATAACAAAACCTAGATTTACCTTGTATAACAAATACTAGATTTATACTGTATACCAAAATCTAGATTTATACCATATACCAATACCTAGATTTATATCGTATACCAGAACCTAGATTTATATCGTATACAAAAACCTAGATTTATATCGTTTGCCAAAATCTAGATTTATATCGCATACCAAAACCTAGATTTATATCGCATACCAAAACCTAGAATTATGCAGTATAACAAAACCTAGATTTACCTTGTATACCAAAGACTAGATTTATACTGTATACCAAAATCTAGATTTATACAACATACCAAAACCTAAATTTTAATATCGTACACCAAAACCTAGATTGTAATGCAAAACCTAGATTTTAATATCGTACACCAAAACCTAGATTTATATCGAATACCAAAACCTAGATTAATATCATTTACCAAAACCTAGATTTATATGCTATACCAAAACCTAGATTGATATTGCATACCAAAACCTATATTTATACTGTATACCAAAACCTAGATTTATACCATATACGAATATCTAGATTTATATCGTATACCAAAACCTAGATTTATATCGTATTCAAAAAGCTAGATTGATATCGTTTGCCAAAACCTAGATTTATATCGCATACCAAAACCTAGATTTATATTGTTTGCCAAAGCCTAGATTTATATCCAATACCAAAACCTAGAATTATATCGTATACCAAAACTAGATTTATACCATATACCAAAACCTAGATTTTTATTGTATACCAGAACCTATAATTATATCGTGTACAAAAACCTAGATTATTATCGTTTGCCAAAATCTAGATTTATATCGAATACCAAAACCTAGATTTATATCGTTTGCCAAAATCTAGATTTATATCGAATACCAAAACCTAGATTTATATCGTATGCCTAAACCTACCTTTATATCGTATACCAAAACCTAGATTTATATCGTATACCAAAACCTAGATTTATATTGTATACCAAAAAGCTATATTTATATTGCATACCAAAACATAGATTGATATCGCATACCAAAATCTAGATTTCTATCGTATACCAAAGTCCAGATTTATATCGTATGCCAAAACCTTGATTTATATCGCATACCAAAACCTAGATTTATATCGCATACCAAAACCTAGATTTATATCGCATACCAAAACCTAGATTTATGCATTATAAATAAACCTAGATTTACCTTGTATGCCAAAGACTAGATTTATACTGTATACCAAAATCTAGATTTATACAATATATCAAAACCTAGATTTTAATACCGTACACCAAAACCTAGAATGTAATGCAAAACCTAGATTTTAATATCGTACACCAAAACCTAGATTTATATCGCATACCAAAACCTTGATTAGTATCCTTTACCAAAACCTAGATTTATATCATATAGCAAAACCTAGATTAATATCATTTACCAAAACCTAGATTTATATGCTATACCAAAACCTAGATTGATATTGCATACCAAAACCTATATTTATACTGTATACCAAAACCTAGATGTATACCACATACGAATATCTAGATTTATATCGTATACCAAAACCTAGATTTATATCGTATTCAAAAAGCTAGATTGATATCGTTTGCCAAAACCTAGATTTATATCGCATACCAAAACCTAGATTTATATCGTATACCAAAACATAGATTTATGCAGTATAGCAAAGCCGAGATTTACCTTGTATACCAAAGACTAGATATATACCATATACCGATACCTAGATTTATATCGTATAGCAGAACCTAGAATTATATCGCATACCAAAACCTAGATTTATGCAGTATAACAAAACCGAGATTTACCTTGTATACCAAAGACTAGATATATACCATATACCGATACCTAGATTTATATCGTATACCAGAACCTATAATCATATCATATACCAAAACTTAGATTTATACAGTATAAACAAAACTTAGATTTATACAGCATACCAAAACCTAGATTTTAATACCTTACACCAAAACCTAGATTTTAATATCATACACCAAAATCTAGATTGATATCGCATACCAAAACCTAGATTTATATCTGATACCAAAGCCAAGATTTATATCGTATGCAAAAACCTAGATTTATATCGCATACCAAAACCTAGATTTATGCAGTATAACAAAACCGAGATTTACCTTGTATACCAAAGACTAGATATATACCATATACCGATACCTAGATTTATATCGTATACCAGAACCTATAATCATATCATATACCAAAACTTAGATTTATACAGTATAAACAAAACTTAGATTTATACAGCATACCAAAACCTAGATTTTAATACCTTACACCAAAACCTAGATTTTAATATCATACACCAAAATCTAGATTGATATCGCATACCAAAACCTAGATTTATATCTGATACCAAAGCCAAGATTTATATCGTATGCCAAAACCTAGATTTATATCGCATACCAAAACCTAGATTTATGCAGTATAACAAAACCTAGATTTACCTTGTATACCAAATACTAGATTTATATTGTATACCAAAATCTAGATTTATACCATATACCAATACCTAGAATTATATCGCATACCAGAACCTAGATTTATATCGTATACAAAAACCTAGATTTATATCGTTTGCCAAAATCTAGATTTATATCGCATACCAAAACCTAGATTTATATCGTATGCCTAAACCAAGATTTATATCGCATACCAAAACCTAGATTTATATCGCATACCAAAACCTAGACTTATATCGCATACGAAAACCTAGATTTATGTAGTATAACAAAACCTAGATTTACCTTGCATACCAAAGACTAGATTTATACTGTATACCAAAATCTAGATTTATACAATATACCAAAACCTAGATTTTAATATCGTACACCAAAACCTAGATTGTAATTCAAAACCTAGATTTTAATATCGTACACCAAAACCTAGATTTATATTGAATACCAAAACCTAGATTAATATCATTTACCAAAACCTAGATTTATATGCTATACCAAAACCTAGATTGATATTGCATACCAAAACCTATATGTATACTGTATACCAAAACCTAGATTTATACCATATACGAATATCTAGATTTATATCGTATACCAAAACCTAGATTTATATCGTATTCAAAAAGCTAGATTGATATCGTTTGCCAAAACCTAGATTTATATCGCATACCAAAGCCTAGATTTATATTGTTTGCCAAAGCCTAGATTTATATCGAATATCAAAACCTAGAATCATATCGTATACCAAAACTAGATTTATACCAAATACCAAAATCTAGATTTATCTCGCATACCAAAACCTAGATTTATATCGTATACCAAAACCTAGATTTATATCGCATACAAAAACCTAGATTGATATCATATACCAAAAAGCTATATTTATATTGCATACCTAGATTGATATCGTATACCAAAACCTAGATTTATATCGTATACCAAAACCTAAATTTATACCGTATTACAAAAAATAGATTTATGCAGTATAGCAAAGCCGAGATTTACCTTGTATCCCAAAGACTAGATATATACCATATACCTATACCTAGATTTATATCGTATGCCAGAACCTATAATTATATCGTATACAAAAACCTAGATTTATATCGTTTGCCAAAACCTAGATTTATATCGCATAGCAAAACCTAAATTTATATCGTATACCAAAACCTTGATTTATATCATATTCCAAAACCTATATTTATATCATATACCAAAACTTAGATTTATACAGTATAAACAAAACTTAGATTTTTACCTCATACCAAAACCTAGATTTTAATGCAAAACCTAGATTTTAATATTATACACCAAAATCTAGATTAATATAGCATACCAAAACCTAGATTTATATTGTATACCAAAAAGCTATATTTATATTGCATACCAAAACCTAGATTTATATCTTATACCAAAGCCCAGATTTATATCGTATGCAAAAAACCTAGATTTATATCGCATACCAAAACCTAGATTTATGCAGTATAACAAAACCTAGATTTACCTTGTATACCAAATACTAGATTTATACCATATACCAATACCTAGATTTTTATCGTATACCAGAACCTAGAATTATATCGTATACAAAAACCTAGATTTATATCGTTTGCCAAAATCTAGATTTATATCGAATACCAAAATCTAGATTTATATCGTATGCCTAAACCTAGATTTATATTGCATACCAAAACCTAGATTTATACCGTATACCAAAACCTAGATTATAATCCTTTACCAAAGCCTAGATGTATATCCTATACCAAAATCTAGATTTATATCGTATACCAGAACCTAGAATTATATCGCATACCAAAACCTAGATTTATGCAGTATAACAAAACCGAGATTTACCTTGTATACCAAAGACTAAATATATAACATATACCAATACCTAGATTTATATCGTATACCAGAACCTATAATCATATCATATACCAAAACTTAGATTTATACAGTATAAATAAAACTTAGATTTATACAGCATACCAAAACCTAGATTTTAATACCTTACACCGAAACCTAGATTTTAATGCAAAACTTAGATTTTAATATCATACACCAAAATCTAGATTTATATAGCATACCAAAAACATAGATTTATATTGTATACCAAAAAGCTATATTTATATTGCATACCAAAACCTAGATTGATATCGCATACCAAAACCTAGATTTATATCGTATGCCAAAACCTAGATTTATATCGCATACCAAAACCTATATGTATGCAGTATAACAAAACCTAGATTTACCTTGTATACCAAATACTAGATTTATACTGTATACCAAAATCTAGATTTATACCATATACCAATACCTAGATTTATATCGTATACCAGAACCTAGATTTATATCGTATACAAAAACCTAGATTTATATCGTTTGCCAAAATCTAGATTTATATCGAATACCAAAACCTAGATTTATATCGTATGCCTAAACCTAGATTTATATCGCATACCAAAACCTAGATTTATATCGTATACCAAAACCTAGATTTATATTGTATACCAAAAAGCTATATTTATATTGCATACCAAAACCAAGATTGATATCGCATACCAAAACCTAGATTGATATCGTATACCAAAGTCCAGATTTATATCGTATGCCAAAACCTAGATTTATATCGCATACCAAAACCTAGATTTATATCGCATACCAAAACCTAGATTTATATCGCATACCAAAACCTAGATTTATGCAGTATAACAAAACCTAGATTTACCTTGTATACCAAAGTCTAGATATATACCATATACCAATACCTAGATTTATATCGTTTGCCAAAATCTAGATTTATATCGAATACCAAAACCTCGATTTATATCATATGCAAAAACCTATATTTATATCGTTTACCAAAAAGCTATATTTATATTGCATACCTAGATTGATATCGTATACCAAAACCTAGATTTATATCGTATACCAAAACCTAGATTTATACCGTATTACAAAAAATAGATTTATGCAGTATAGCAAAGCCGAGATTTACCTTGTATCCCAAAGACTAGATATATACCATATACCTATACCTAGATTTATATCGTATACCAAAACCTAGAATTATATCGCATACCAAAACCTAGATTTATGCAGTATAACAAAACCGAGATTTACCATATATACCAAAGTCTAGATATATACCATATACCAATACCTAGATTTATATCGTTTGCCAAAATCTAGATTTATATCGAATACCAAAACCTAGATTTATATCATATGCAAAAACCTAGATTTATATCGTTTACCAACACCTAGATTTATATCATATACGAAACCCTAGATTTATATCGCATAACAAAACCTAAATTTATATAGTATACCAAAACCTTGATTTATACCATATTCCAAAACCTATATTTATATCATATACCAAAACTTAGATTTATAAACAAAACTTAGATTTTTACCGCATACCAAAACCTAGATTTTAATACCTTACACCAAAACCTAGATTTTAATGCAAAACCTAGATTTTAATATCATACACCAAAATCTAGATTTATATAGCATACCAAAACCTAGATTTATATTGTATACCAAAAAGCTATATTTATATTGCATACCAAAACCTAGATTGATATCGCATACCAAAACTTAGATTTATATCTTATACCAAAGCCCAGATTTATATCGTATGCCAAAACCTTGATTTATATCGCATACCAAAACCTAGATTTATGCAGTATAACAAAACCTAGATTTACCTTGTATACCAAATACTACATTTATACCATATACCAATACATAGATTTTTATCGTATGCCAGAACCTAGAATTATATCGTATACAAAAACCTAGATTTATATCGTTTGCCAAAATCTAGATTTATATCGAATACCAAAACCTAGATTTATATCGTATGCCTAAACCTAGATTTATATCGTATACCAAAACCTAGATTTATATCGTATACCAAAACCTAGATTAATATCCTTTACCAAAACCTAGATTTATATCCTATACCAAAACCTAGATTGATATTGCATACCAAAACCTATATTTATACTGTATACCAAAACCTAGATTTATACCATATACGAATATCTAGATTTATATCGTATACCAAAACCTAGATTTATATCGTATTCAAAAAGCTAGATTGATATCGTTTGCCAAAACCTAGATTTATATCGCATACCAAAACCTAGATTTATATTGTTTGCGAAAGTCTAGATTTATATCGAATACCAAAACCTAGAATTATATCGTATACCAAAATTAGATGTATACCATATACCAAAACCTAGATTTATATCGCATACCAAAACCAAGATTTATATCGTATACCAAAACCTAGATTTATATCGCATACAAAAACCTAGATTTATATCATATACCAAAAAGCTATATTTATATTGCTTACCTAGATTGATATCGTATACCAAAACCTTGATTTATATCGTATACCAAAACCTAGATTTATACCGGATTACAAAAAATAGATTTATGCAGTATAGCAAAGCCGAGATTTACCTTGTATCCCAAAGACTAGATATATACCATATACCTATACCTAGATTTATATCATATACCAGAACCTAGAATTATGCAGTATAACAAAACCGAGATTTACCATATATACCAAAGTCTAGATATATACCATATACCAATACCTAGATTTATATCGTTTGCCAAAATCTAGATTTATATCGAATACCAAAACCTAGATTTATATCATATGCAAAAACCTAGATTTATATCGTTTACCAACACCTAGATTTATATCATATACGAAACCCTAGATTTATATCGCATAGCAAAACCTAAATTTATATCGTATACCAAAACCTTGATTTATACCATATTCCAAAACCTATATTTATATCATATAACAAAACTTAGATTTATAAACAAAACTTAGATTTTTACCGCATACCAAAACCTAGATTTTAATACCTTACACCAAAACCTAGATTTTAATGCAAAACCTAGATTTTAATATCATACACCAAAATCTAGATTTATATAGCATTCCAAAACCTAGATTTATATTGTATACCAAAAAGCTATATTTATATTGCATACCAAAACCTTGATTGATATCGCATACCAAAACCTAGATTTATATCTGATACCAAAGCCCAGATTTATATCGTATGCCAAAACCTAGATTTATATCGCATACCAAAACCTAGATTTATGCAGTATAACAAAACCTAGATTTACCTTGTATACCAAATACTAGATTTATACTGTATACCAAAATCTAGATTTATACCATATACCAATACCTAGATTTATATCGTATACCAGAACCTAGATTTATATCGAATACCAAAACCTAGATTTATATCGTATGCCTAAACCTAGATTTATATCGCATACCAAAACCTAAATTTATATCTTATACCAAAACCTAGATTTATATTGTATACCAAAAAGCTATATTTATATTGCATACCAAAACCTAGATTGATATCGTATACCAAAGTCCAGATTTATATCGTATGCCAAAACCTAGATTTATATCGCATACCAAAACCTAGATTTATATCGCATACCAAAACCTAGATTTATATCGCATACCAAAACCTAGATTTATATCGCATACCAAAACCTAGATTTATGCAGTATAACACAACCTAGATTTACCTTGTATACCAAAGACTAGATTTATACTGTATACCAAAATCTAGATTTATACAATATACCAAAACCTAGATTTATATTGCTTGCCAAAGCCTAGATTTATATCGAATACCAAAACCTAGAATTATATCGCATACCTAAACCTAGAATTATACCATATACCAAAACCTAGATTTATATCGCATACCAAAACCTAGATTTATATCGTATACCAAAACCTAGATTTATATCGCATACAAAAACCTAGATTGATATCATATACCAAATGCTATATTTATATTGCATACCAGAACCTAGATTGATATCGTATACTAAAACCTTGATTTATATCGTATACCAAAACCTAGATTTATATCGTATACCAAAACATAGATTTATGCAGTATAGCAAAGCCGAGATTTACCTTGTATACCATAGAATAGATATATACCATATACCTATACCTAGATTTATATCGTATACCAGAACCTAGAATTATATCGCATACCAAAACCTAGATTAATGCAGTATAACAAAACCGAGATTTACCTTATATACCAAAGACTAGATATATACCATATACCTATACCAAGATTTATATCGTATACCAGAACCTAGAATTATATCGTATACAAAAACCTAGATTTATATCGTTTGCCAAAATCTAGATTTATATCGAATACCAAAACCTAGATTTATATCATATGCAAAAACCTAGATTTATATCGTTTACCAACACCTAGATTTATATCATATACGAAACCCTAGATTTATATCGCATAGCAAAACCTAAATTTATATCGTATACCAAAACCTTGATTTATACCATATTCCAAAACCTATATTTATATCATATACCAAAACTTAGATTTATAAACAAAACTTAGATTTTTACCGCATACCAAAGCCTACATTTTAATACCTTACACCAAAACCTAGATTTTAATATCATACACCAAAATCTAGATTTATATAGCATACCAAAACCTAGATTTATAGTGTATACCAAAAAGCTATATTTATATTGCATACCAAAACCTAGATAGATATCGCATACCAAAACCTAGATTTATATCTGATACCAAAGCCCAGATTTATATCGTATGCCAAAACCTAGATTTATATCGCATACCAAAACCTAGATTTATGCAGTATAACAAATCCTAGAGTTACCTTGTATACCAAATACTAGATTTATACTGCATACCAAAATCTAGATTTATACCATATACCTATACCTAGATTTATATCGTATACCAGAACCTAGATTTATATCGTATACAAAAACCTAGATTTATATCGTTTGCCAAAATCTAGATTTATATCGAATACCAAAACTAGATTTATATCGTATGCCTAAACCTAGATTTATATCGCATACCAAAACCTAGATTTATATCGTATACCAAAACCTAGATTTATATTGTATACCAAAAACCTAGATTGATATCGAATTCCAAAACCTAGATTTCTATCGTATGCCAAAGTCCAGATTTATATCGTATGCCAAAACCTAGATTTATATCGCATACCAAAACTTAGATTTATATCGTATACCAGAACCTAGAATTATATCGCATACCAAAACCTAGATTAATGCAGTATAACAAAACCGAGATTTACCTTATATACCAAAGACTAGATATATACCATATACCTATACCAAGATTTATATCGTATACCAGAACCTAGAATTATATCGTATACAAAAACCTAGATTTATATCGTTTGCCAAAATCTAGATTTATATCGAATACCAAAACCTAGATTTATATCATATGCAAAAACCTAGATTTATATCGTTTACCAACACCTAGATTTATATCATATACGAAACCCTAGATTTATATCGCATAGCAAAACCTAAATTTATATCGTATACCAAAACCTTGATTTATACCATATTCCAAAACCTATATTTATATCATATACCAAAACTTAGATTTATAAACAAAACTTAGATTTTTACCGCATACCAAAGCCTACATTTTAATACCTTACACCAAAACCTAGATTTTAATATCATACACCAAAATCTAGATTTATATAACATACCAAAACCTAGATTTATAGTGTATACCAAAAAGCTATATTTATATTGCATACCAAAACCTAGATAGATATCGCATACCAAAACCTAGATTTATATCTGATACCAAAGCCCAGATTTATATCGTATGCCAAAACCTAGATTTATATCGCATACCAAAACCTAGATTTATGCAGTATAACAAATCCTAGAGTTACCTTGTATACCAAATACTAGATTTATACTGCATACCAAAATCTAGATTTATACCATATACCTATACCTAGATTTATATCGTATACCAGAACCTAGATTTATATCGTATACAAAAACCTAGATTTATATCGTTTGCCAAAATCTAGATTTATATCGAATACCAAAACTAGATTTATATCGTATGCCTAAACCTAGATTTATATCGCATACCAAAACCTAGATTTATATCGTATACCAAAACCTAGATTTATATTGTATACCAAAAACCTAGATTGATATCGAATTCCAAAACCTAGATTTCTATCGTATGCCAAAGTCCAGATTTATATCGTATGCCAAAACCTAGATTTATATCGCATACCAAAACTTAGATTTATATCGCATACCAAAACCTAGATTTATATCAAATACCAAAACCTAGATTTATGCAGTATAACAAAACCTAGATTTTACCTTGTATACCAAAGACTAGATTAATACTGTATACCAAAAGCTAGATTTTAATACCGTACACCAAAACCTAGATTCTAATGCAAAACCTAGATTTTAATATCGTACACCAAAACATAGATTTATATCGCATACCAAAACATAGATTAATATCCTTTACCAAAACCTAGATTTATATCCTATAGCAAAACCTACATTTATACCGTATACCAATCTAGGCTTTGGTATATGAGATAAATCTATGTTTTGTTATTCTGTATAAATCTAGGTTTTGGTGTGCGATATAAATCTAGGTTTTGGTATACGATATAAATCTAGGCTTTAGTATACGAGTAAATCTAGGTTTTGTTAGACTGTAACAATCTATATAAATCTAGGTTTTGGCAAACGATATCAAATCTAGGTTTTTGTATGCGATATAATTCTAGGTTTTGGTATTCGATATAAATCTAGGCTTTGGCAAACAATATAAATCTAGGTTTTAGTATGCGATATAAATCTAGGTTTTGGCAAACGATATCAATCTGGATTTTGGTATACGATAGAAATCTAGGTTTTGGTATGCGATATAAATCTATGTTTTGGTATACAGTATAAATCTAGTCTTTGGTATACAAGGTAAATCTAGGTTTTGTTATACTGCATAAATCTAGTCTTTGGTATGCGATATAAATCTAGGTTTTAGTATGCGATATAAATCTAGGTTTTGGCAAACGATAGAAATCTGGATTTTGGTATACGATATAATTCTAGGTTTTGGTATGCGATATTAATCTAGGTTTAGGCATACGATATAAATCTAGGTTTTGGTATTCAATATAAATCTAGATTTTGGCAAGCGATATAAATATAGGTTTTTGTATGCGATATAAATCTAGGCATTGGTATATGGTATAAATCTAGATTTTGGTACACATTATAAATCTAGTATTTGGTATACAAGGTAAATCTAGGTATTGTTATACTGCATAAATCTAGGTTTTGGTATGCGATATAAATCTAGGTTTTGGCATACGATATAAATCTGGGTTTGGTATGCGATATCAATCTAGGTTTTGGCATAGGATATAAATCTGGGCTTTGGTATACGATATAATTCTAGGTATGCAATATAAATCTAGGTTTTGATGTGCGATATACATCTAGGTTTTGATATTCGATATAAATCTAGGTTTTTGTATACGATATAATTCTAGGTTCTGGTATACGATATAAATCTAGGTATTGGTATATGGTATAAATCTAGATTTTGGTATACAGTATAAATCTAGTCTTTGGAATACAAGGTAAATCTAGGTTTTGTTATACTGCATAAATCTAGGTTTTGTTATACTGCATAAATCTAGGTATTGGTATGCAATATAAATCTAGGTTTTGGCATACGATATAAATCTGGGCTTTAGTATACGAGTAAATCTAGGTTTTGTTAGACTGTAACAATCCATATAAATCTAGGTTTTGGCAAACGATATCAAATCTAGGTTTTTGTATGCGATATAATTCTAGGTTTTGGTATTCGATATAAATCTAGGCTTTGGCAAACAATATAAATCTAGGTTTTAGTATGCGATATAAATCTAGGTTTTGGCAAACGATATCAATCTAGCTTTTTGAATACGATATAAATCTAGGTTTTGGTATGCGATATAAATCTATGTTTTGGTATACAGTATAAATCTAGTCTTTGGTATACAAGGTAAATCTAGGTTTTGTTATACTGCATAAATCTAGGCTTTGGTATGCGATATAAATCTAGGTTTTAGTATGCGATATAAATCTAGGTTTTGGCAAACGATAGAAATCTGGATTTTGGTATACGATAGAAATCTAGGTTTTGGTATGCGATATTAATCTAGGTTTTGGTATGCAATATAAATATAGCTTTTTGGCATACAATGTAAATCTAGGTTTTGGTATACGATATAAATCTAGGTTTTGGTATACGATATAAATCTAGGTTTAGGCATACGATATAAATCTAGGTTTTGGTATTCGATATAAATCTAGATTTTGGCAAGCGATATAAATATAGGTTTTTGTATGCGATATAAATCTAGGCATTGGTATATGGTATAAATCTAGATTTTGGTACACAGTATAAATCTAGTATTTGGTATACAAGGTAAATCTAGGTATTGTTATACTGCATAAATCTAGGTTTTGGTATGCGATATAAATCTAGGTTTTGGCATAGGATATAAATCTGGGCTTTGGTATACGATATAATTCTAGGTATGCAATATAAATCTAGGTTTTGGTGTGCGATATAAATCTAGGTTTTGATATTCGATATAAATCTAGGTTTTTGTATACGATATAATTCTAGGTTCTGGTATACGATATAAATCTAGGTATTGGTATATGGTATAAATCTAGATTTTGGTATACAGTATAAATCTAGTCTTTGGTATACAAGGTAAATCTAGGTTTTGTTATACTGCATAAATCTAGGTTTTGTTATACTGCATAAATCTAGGTTTTGGTATGCAATATAAATCTAGGTTTTGGCATACGATATAAATCTGGGCTTTGGTATACGATATAAATCTAGGTTTTGGTATACGATATAAATCTAGGTTTTGATATACGATATAATTCTAGGTATGCAATATAAATCTAGGTTTTGCTGTGCGATATAAATCTAGGTTTTGGTATACGATATAAATCTAGATTTTTGTATACGATTTAAATCTAGGTTTTGGTATATGATATAAATCTAGGTATTGGTATACGGTATAAATCTAGGCTTTGGTATATGAGATAAATCTATGTTTTGTTATACTGTATAAATCTAGGTTTTGGTGTGCGATATAAATCTAGGTTTTGGTATGCGATATAAATCTAGGTTTTGGTATACGATATCAATCTAGGTTCTGGTATGCAATATAAATATAGCTTTTTGGTATACGATATCAATCTAGGTTTTTGTATGCAGTATAAATCTAGCTTTTTGAATACGATATAAATCTAGGTTTTGGTATGCGATATAAATCTATGTTTTGGTATACAGTATAAATCTAGTCTTTGGTATACAAGGTAAATCTAGGTTTTGTTATACTGCATAAATCTAGGCTTTGGTATGCGATATAAATCTAGGTTTTAGTATGCGATATAAATCTAGGTTTTGGCAAACGATAGAAATCTGGATTTTGGTATACGATAGAAATCTAGGTTTTGGTATGCGATATTAATCTAGGTTTTGGTATGCAATATAAATATAGCTTTTTGGCATACAATGTAAATCTAGGTTTTGGTATACGATATAAATCTAGGTTTTGGTATACGATATAAATCTAGGTTTAGGCATACGATATAAATCTAGGTTTTGGTATTCGATATAAATCTAGATTTTGGCAAGCGATATAAATATAGGTTTTTGTATGCGATATAAATCTAGGCATTGGTATATGGTATAAATCTACATTTTGGTACACAGTATAAATCTAGTATTTGGTATACAAGGTAAATCTAGGTATTGTTATACTGCATAAATCTAGGTTTTGGTATGCGATATAAATCTAGGTTTTGGCATAGGATATAAATCTGGGCTTTGGTATACGATATAATTCTAGGTATGCAATATAAATCTAGGTTTTGGTGTGCGATATAAATCTAGGTTTTGATATTCGATATAAATCTAGGTTTTTGTATACGATATAATTCTAGGTTCTGGTATACGATATAAATCTAGGTATTGGTATATGGTATAAATCTAGATTTTGGTATACAGTATAAATCTAGTCTTTGGTATACAAGGTAAATCTAGGTTTTGTTATACTGCATAAATCTAGGTTTTGTTATACTGCATAAATCTAGGTTTTGGTATGCAATATAAATCTAGGTTTTGGCATACGATATAAATCTGGGCTTTGGTATACGATATAAATCTAGGTTTTGGTATACGATATAAATCTAGGTTTTGATATACGATATAATTCTAGGTATGCAATATAAATCTAGGTTTTGCTGTGCGATATAAATCTAGGTTTTGGTATACGATATAAATCTAGATTTTTGTATACGATTTAAATCTAGGTTTTGGTATATGATATAAATCTAGGTATTGGTATACGGTATAAATCTAGGCTTTGGTATATGAGATAAATCTATGTTTTGTTATACTGTATAAATCTAGGTTTTGGTGTGCGATATAAATCTAGGTTTTGGTATGCGATATAAATCTAGGTTTTGGTATACGATATCAATCTAGGTTCTGGTATGCAATATAAATATAGCTTTTTGGTATACGATATCAATCTAGGTTTTTGTATGCAGTATAAATCTAGGTTTTGGCATACGATATAAATCTAAGTTTTGGTATACGATATAAATCTAGGCTTTAGTATACGAGTAAATCTAGGTTTTGTTAGACTGTAACAATCTATATAAATCTAGGTTTTGGCAAACAATATTAAATCTAGGTTTTTGTATGCGATATAATTTTAGGTTTTGGTATTCGATATAAATCTAGGCTTTGGCAAACAATATAAATCTAGGTTTTAGTATGCGATATAAATCTAGGTTTTGGTAAACGATATCAATCTAGCGTTTTGAATACGATATAAATCTAAGTTTTGGTATGCGATATAAATCTAGATTTTGGTATACAGTATAAATCTAGTCTTTGGTATACAAGGTAAATCTATGTTTTGTTATACTGCATAAATATAGGTTTTGGTATGCGATATAAATCTAGGTTTTAGTATGCGATATAAATCTAGGTTTTGGCAAACGATAGAAATCTGGATTTTGGTATACGATAGAAATCTAGGTTTTGGTATGCGATATTAATCTAGGTTTTGGTATGCAATATAAATATAGCTTTTTGGCATACAATGTAAATCTAGGTTTTGGTATACGATATAAATCTAGGTTTTGGTATACGATATAAATCTAGGTTTAGGCATACGATATAAATCTAGGTTTTGGTATTCGATATAAATCTAGATTTTGGCAAGCGATATAAATATAGGTTTTTGTATGCGATATAAATCTAGGCATTGGTATATGGTATAAATCTAGATTTTGGTACACAGTATAAATCTAGTTGTTGGCATACAAGGTAAATCTAGGTATTGTTATACTGCATAAATCTAGGTTTTGGTATGCGATATAAATCTAGGTTTTGGCATGCGATATAAATCTGGGTTTAGTATGCGATATCAATCTAGGTTTTGTTATAGGATATAAATCTGGGCTTTGGTATACGATATAATTCTAGGTATGCAATATAAATCTAGGTTTTGGTGTGCGATATAAATCTAGGTTTTGATATTCGATATAAATCTAGGTTTTTGTATACGATATAATTCTAGGTTCTGGTATACGATATAAATCTAGGTATTGGTATATGGTATAAATCTAGGCTTTGGTATATG
Source organism: Bathymodiolus brooksi (assembly GCA_963680875.1). NCBI lineage: Eukaryota > Metazoa > Mollusca > Bivalvia > Mytilida > Modiolidae > Bathymodiolus > Bathymodiolus brooksi. The sequence goes on from OY804576.1 coordinate 92,379,723, forward strand.
AGATAAATCTATGTTTTGTTATACTGTATAAATCTAGGTTTTGGTGTGCGATATAAATCTAGGTTTTGGTATGCAATATAAATCTAGGTTTTGGCATACGATATAAATCTGGGCTTTAGTATACGAGTAAATCTAGGTTTTGTTAGACTGTAACAATCTATATAAATCTAGGTTTTGGCAAACGATATCAAATCTAGGTTTTTGTATGCGATATAATTCTAGGTTTTGGTATTCGATATAACTCTAGGCTTTGGCAAACAATATAAATCTAGGTTTTAGTATGCGATATAAATCTAGGTTTTGGCAAACGATATCAATCTAGCTTTTTGAATACGATATAAATCTAGGTTTTGGTATGCGATATAAATCTATGTTTTGGTATACAGTATAAATCTAGTCTTTGGTATACAAGGTAAATCTAGGTTTTGTTATACGATATAAATCTAGGTTTAGGCATACGATATAAATCTAGGTTTTGGTATTCGATATTAATCTAGATTTTGGCAAGCGATATAAATATAGGTTTTTGTATGCGATATAAATCTAGGCATTGGTATATGGTATAAATCTAGATTTTGGTACACAGTATAAATCTAGTATTTGGTATACAAGGTAAATCTAGGTATTGTTATACTGCATAAATCTAGGTTTTGGTATGCGATATAAATCTAGGTTTTGGCATAGGATATAAATCTGGGCTTTGGTATACGATATAATTCTAGGTATGCAATATAAATCTAGGTTTTGGTGTGCGATATAAATCTAGGTTTTGATATTCGATATAAATCTAGGTTTTTGTATACGATATAATTCTAGGCTCTGGTATACGATATAAATCTAGGTATTGGTATATGGTATAAATCTAGATTTTGGTATACAGTATAAATCTAGTCTTTGGTATAAAAGGTAAATCTAGGTTTTGTTATACTGCATAAATCTAGGTTTTGTTATACTGCATAAATCTAGGTTTTGGTATGCAATATAAATCTAGGTTTTGGCATACGATATAAATCTGGGCTTTGGTATACGATATAAATCTAGGTTTTGGTATACGATATAAATCTAGGTTTTGATATACGATATAATTCTAGGTATGCAATATAAATCTAGGTTTTGGTATTCGATATAAATCTCGGTTTTGGCAAACGATATAAATCTAGATTTTTGTATACGATTTAAATCCAGGTTTTGGTATATGATATAAATCTAGGTATTGGTAAACGGTATAAATCTAGGCTTTGGTATATGAGATAAATCTATGTTTTGTTATACTGTATAAATCTAGGTTTTGGTGTGCGATATAAATCTAGGTTTTGGTATACGATATAAATCTAGGTTTTGGTATACGATATCAATCTAGGTTCTGGTATGCAATATAAATATAGCTTTTTGGTATACGATAACAATCTAGGTTTTTGTATGCAGTATAAATCTAGGTTTTGGCATACGATATAAATCTAAGTTTTGGTATACGATATAAATCTAGGCTTTAGTATACGAGTAAATCTAGGTTTTGTTAGACTGTAACAATCTATATAAATCTAGGTTTTGGCAAACGATATTAAATCTAGGTTTTTGTATGCGATATAATTTTAGGTTTTGGTATTCGATATAAATCTAGGCTTTGGCAAACAATATAAATCTAGGTTTTAGTATACGATATAAATCTAGGTTTTGGTAAACGATATCAATCTAGCTTTTTGAATACGATATAAATCTAGGTTTTGGTATGCGATATAAATCTAGATTTTGGTATACAGTATAAATCTAGTCTTTGGTATACAAGGTAAATCTAGGTTTTGTTATACTGCATAAATATAGGTTTTGGTATGCGATATAAATCTAGGTTTTAGTATGCGATATAAATCTAGGTTTTGGCAAACGATAGAAATCTGGATTTTGGTATACGATAGAAATCTAGGTTTTGGTATGCGATATTAATCTAGGTTTTGGTATGCAATATAAATATAGCTTTTTGGCATACAATGTAAATCTAGGTTTTGGTATACGATATAAATCTAGGTTTTGGTATACGATATAAATCTAGGTTTAGGCATACGATATAAATCTAGGTTTTGGTATTCGATATAAATCTAGATTTTGGCAAGCGATATAAATATAGGTTTTTGTATGCGATATAAATCTAGGCATTGGTATATGGTATAAATCTAGATTTTGGTACACAGTATAAATCTAGTTTTTGGTATACAAGGTAAATCTAGGTATTGTTATACTGCATAAATCTAGGTTTTGGTATGCGATATAAATCTAGGTTTTGGCATGCGATATAAATCTGGGTTTAGTATGCGATATCAATCTAGGTTTTGGCATAGGATATAAATCTGGGCTTTGGTATACGATATAATTCTAGGTATGCAATATAAATCTAGGTTTTGGTGTGCGATATAAATCTAGGTTTTGATATTCGATATAAATCTAGGTTTTTGTATACGATATAATTCTAGGTTCTGGTATACGATATAAATCTAGGTATTGGTATATGGTATAAATCTAGATTTTGGTATACAGTATAAATCTAGTCTTTGGTATACAAGGTAAATCTAGGTTTTGTTATACTGCATAAATCTATGTTTTGTTATACTGCATAAATCTAGGTTTTGGTATGCAATATAAATCTAGGTTTTGGCATACGATATAAATCTGGGCTTTGGTATACGATATAAATCTAGGTTTTGGTATACGATATAAATCTAGGTTTTGATATACGATATAATTCTAGGTATGCAATATAAATCTAGGTTTTGCTGTGCGATATAAATCTAGGTTTTGGTATTTGATATAAATCTCGGTTTTGGCAAACGATATAAATCTAGATTTTTGTATACGATTTAAATCTAGGTTTTGGTATATGATATAAATCTAGGTATTGGTATACGGTATAAATCTAGGCTTTGGTATATGAGATAAATCTATGTTTTGTTATACTGTATAAATCTAGGTTTTGGTGTGCGATATAAATCTAGGTTTTGGTATACGATATAAATCTAGGTTTTGGTATACGATATCAATCTAGGTTCTGGTATGCAATATAAATATAGCTTTTTGGTATACGATATCAATCTAGGTTTTTGTATGCAGTATAAATCTAGGTTTTGGCATACGATATAAATCTAGGCTTTAGTATACGAGTAAATCTAGGTTTTGTTAGACTGTAACAATCTATATAAATCTAGGTTTTGGCAAACGATATTAAATCTAGGTTTTTGTATGCGATATAATTTTAGGTTTTGGTATTCGATATAAATCTAGGCTTTCTCAAACAATATAAATCTAGGTTTTAGTATGCGATATAAATCTAGGTTTTGGTAAACGATATCAATCTAGCTTTTTGAATACGATATAAATCTAGGTTTTGGTATGCGATATAAATCTAGATTTTGGTATACAGTATAAATCTAGTCTTTGGTATACAAGGTAAATCTAGGTTTTGTTATACTGCATAAATATAGGTTTTGGTATGCGATATAAATCTAGGTTTTAGTATGCGATATAAATCTAGGTTTTGGCAAACGATAGAAATCTGGATTTTGGTATACGATAGAAATCTAGGTTTTGGTATGCGATATTAATCTAGGTTTTGGTATGCAATATAAATATAGCTTTTTGGCATACAATGTAAATCTAGGTTTTGGTATACGATATAAATCTAGGTTTTGGTATACGATATAAATCTAGGTTTAGGCATACGATATAAATCTAGGTTTTGGTATTCGATATAAATCTAGATTTTGGCAAACGATATAAATATAGGTTTTTGTATGCGATATAAATCTAGGCATTGGTATATGGTATAAATCTAGATTTTGGTACACAGTATAAATCTAGTTTTTGGTATACAAGGTAAATCTAGGTATTGTTATACTGCATAAATCTAGGTTTTGGTATGCGATATAAATCTAGGTTTTGGCATGCGATATAAATCTGGGTTTAGTATGCGATATCAATCTAGGTTTTGGCATAGGATATAAATCTGGGTTTTGGTATACGATATAATTCTAGCTATGCAATATAAATCTAGGTTTTGGTGTGCGATATAAATCTAGGTTTTGATATTCGATATAAATCTAGGTTTTTGTATACGATATAATTCTAGGTTCTGGTATACGATATAAATCTAGGTATTGGTATATGGTATAAATCTAGATTTTGGTATACAGTATAAATCTAGTCTTTGGTATACAAGGTAAATCTAGGTTTTGTTATACTGCATAAATCTAGGTTTTGTTATACTGCATAAATCTAGGTTTTGGTATGCAATATAAATCTAGGTTTTGGCATACGATATAAATCTGGGCTTTGGTATACGATATAAATCTAGGTTTTGGTATACGATATAAATCTAGGTTTTGATATACGATATAATTCTAGGTATGCAATATAAATCTAGGTTTTGCTGTGCGATATAAATCTAGGTTTTGGTATTTGATATAAATCTCGGTTTTGGCAAACGATATAAATCTAGATTTTTGTATACGATTTAAATCTAGGTTTTGGTATATGATATAAATCTAGGTATTGGTATACGGTATAAATCTAGGCTTTGGTATATGAGATAAATCTATGTTTTGTTATACTGTATAAATCTAGGTTTTGGTGTGCGATATAAATCTAGGTTTTGGTATACGATATAAATCTAGGTTTTGGTATACGATATCAATCTAGGTTCTGGTATGCAATATAAATATAGCTTTTTGGTATACGATATCAATCTAGGTTTTTGTATGCAGTATAAATCTAGGTTTTGGTATACGATATAAATCTAGGTTTTGGTATGCGATATAAATCTAGGTTTTGATATATGGTATAAATGTAGGTTTTGGTATACGATATAATTCTAGGTTTTGGTATTCGATATAAATCTAGGCTTTGGCAAACAATATAAATCTAGGTTTTGGTATGCGATATAAATCTAGGTTTTGGCAAACGATATCAATCTAGCTTTTTGAATACGATATAAATCTAGGTTTTGGTATACGATATAAATCTAGATATTCGTATATGGTATAAATCTAGGTTTTGGTATACAGTATAAATATAGGTTTTGGTATGCAATATCAATCTAGGTTTTGCTATAGGATATAAATCTAGGTTTTGGTAAAGGATACTAATCTAGGTTTTGGTATGCGATATAAATCTAGGTTTTGGTGTACGATATTAAAATCTAGGTTTTGCATTACAATCTAGGTTTTGGTGTACGGTATTAAAATCTAGGTTTTGGTATATTGTATAAATCTAGATTTTGGTATACAGTATAAATCTAGTCTTTGGTATACAAGGTAAATCTAGGTTTTGTTATACTACATAAATCTAGGTTTTGGTATGTGATATAAATCTAGGTTTTGGTGTACGATATAAATCTAGGTTTTGGTATGCGATATAAATCTAGGTTTTGGCATACGATATAAATATAGCTTTTTGGTATGCAATATAAATCTAGGTTTTGGTATACGATATAAATCTAGGTTTTTGTATACGATATAAATCTAGGTCTTGGTATATGGTATAAATCTAGGTTTTGGTATACAGTATAATTCTAGTATTTGGTATACAAGGTAAATCTAGGTTTTGTAATACTGCATAAATCTAGGGTTTCGTATACGATATAAATCTAGGTGTTGGGATACGATATAAATCTGGGGTTTGGTATAAGATATAAATCTAGGTTTTGGTATGCGATATCAATCTAGGTTTTGGTATGCAATATAAATATAGCTTTTTGGTATGCAATATAAATCTAGGTTTTGGTATATGATATAAATCTAGGTTTTGGTATACGATATAAATCTAGGTTTAGGCATACGATGTTAATCTAGGTTTTGGTATTCGATATAAATCTAGAATTTGGCAAACGATATAAATCTAGGTTTTTGTATACGATATAATTCTAGGTTCTGGCATACGATAAAAATCTAGTTATTGGTATATGGTATAAATCTAGTATTTGGTATACAAGGTAAATCTAGGTTTTGTTATACTGCATAAATCTAGGTTTTGGTATGCGATATAAATCTAGGTTTTAGCATACGATATAAATCTGAGCTTTGGTATAAGATATAAATCTAGGTTTTGGTATGCGATATCAATCTAGGTTTTGGTATGCAATATAAATATAGCTTTTTGGTATACAATATAAATCTAGGTTTTGGTATACGATATAAATCTAGGTTTTGGTATACGATATAAATCTAGGTTTAGGCATACGATATAAATCTAGGTTTTGGTATTCGATATAAATCTAGATTTTGGCAAACAATATAAATCTAGGTTTTTGTATGCGATATAAATCTAGGTTCTGGTATACGATATAAATCTAGGTATTGGTATATGGTATAAATCTAGTTTTGGTATACGATATAATTCTAGGTTTTGGTATTCGATATAAATCTAGGCTTTGGCAAACAATATAAATCTAGGTTTTGGTATGCGATATAAATCTAGGTTTTGGTATACGATATAAATCTAGATATTCGTATATGGTATAAATCTAGGTTTTGGTATACAGTATAAATATAGGTTTTGGTATGCAATATCATTCTAGGTTTTGGTATAGCATATAAATCTAGGTTTTGGTAAATGATATTAATCAAGGTTTTGGTATTCGATATAAATCTAGGTTTTGGTGTACGATATTAAAATCTAGGTTTTGCATTACAATCTAGGTTTTGGTGTACGGTATTAAAATCTAGGTTTTGGTATATTGTATAAATCTAGATTTTGGTATACAGTATAAATCTAGTCTTTGGAATACAAGGTAACTCTAGGTTTTGTTATACTGCATAAATCTAGGTTTTGGTATGCGATATAAATCTAGGTTTTGGTATGCGATATAAATCTAGGTTTTGGTATGCGATATAAATCGAGGTTTTGGAATACGATATAAATGTTGACTTTGTTATACGATAGAAATCTAGGTTTTGGTATGCGATATCAATCTAGGTTTTGGTATGCAATATAAATATAGCTTTTTGGTATACAATATAAATCTAAGTTTTGGTATACGATATAAATCTAGGTTTTGGTATACGATATAAATCTAGGTTTAGGCATACGATATAAATCTAGGTTTTGGTATTCGATATAAATCTAGATTTTGGCAAACGATATAAATCTAGGTTTGTGTATACGATATAAATCTAGGTTCTGGTATACGATATAAATCTAGGTATTGGTATATGGTATAAATCTAGATTTTGGTATACAGTATAAATCTAGTATTTGGTATACAAGGTAAATCTAGGTTTTGTTCTACTGCATAAATCTAGGTTTTGGTATGCGATATAAATCTAGGTTTTGGCATACGATATAAATCTGGGCTTTGGTATCAGATATAAATCTAGGTTTTGGTATGCGATATCAATCTAGGTTTTGGTATGCAATATAAATATAGCTTTTTGGTATACAATATAAATCTAGGTTTTGGTATGCTATATAAATCTAGATTTTGGTGTACGATATTAAAATCTAAGTTTTGCATTAAAATCTAGGTTTTGGTGTAAGGTATTAAAATCTAGGTTTTGGTATGCGGTATAAATCTAAGTTTTGTTTATACTGTATAAATCTAAGTTTTGGTATATGATATGATTATAGGTTCTGATATACGATATAAATCTAGGTATTGGTATATGTTATATATCTAGTCTTTGGTATACAAGGTAAATATCGGTTTTGTTATACTGCATAAATCTAGGTTTTGGTATGCGATATAATTCTAGGTTCTGGTATACGATATAAATCTAGGTATTGGTATATGGTATATATCTAGTCTTTGGTATACAAGGTAAAGTCCCGGCTTTGTTATACTGCATAAATCTATGTTTTGGTATACGATATAAATCTAGGTTTTGGTATACGATATAAATCTAGGTTTTGGTATACGATATCAATTTAGGTTTTGGTATGCGATATAAATCTAGGTTTTGGCAAACGATATCAATCTAGTTTTTTGAATACGATATAAATCTAGGTTTTGGTATACGATATAAATCTAGATATTCGTATGTGGTATAAATCTAAGTTTTGGTATACAGTATAAATATAGGCTTTGGTATGCAATATCAATCTAGGTTTTGGTATATGATATAAATGTAAGTTTTGGTAAAAGATATTAATCTAGGTTTTGGTATGCGATATAAATCTAGGTTTTGGTGTACGATATTAAAATCTAGGTTTTGTATTACAATCTATGTTTTGGTATACGATATAAATCTAGGTTTTGGTATACGATATAAATCTAGGTTTAGGCATACGATATCAATCTAGGTTTTGGTATTCGATATAAATCTAGATTTTGGCAAACGATATAAATCTAGGTTTTTGCATATGATATAAATCTAGGTTCTGGTATACGATATAAATCTAGGTATTGGTTTATGGTATATATCCAGTCTTTGGTATATAAGGTAAATCTCGGTTTTGTTATACTGCATAAATCTAGGTTTTGGTATGCGATATAATTCTAGGTTCTGGTATACGATATAAATCTAGGTATTGGTATATGGTATTTATCTAGTCTTTGGTATACAAGGTAAATCTCGGCTTTGCTATACTGCATAAATCTATGTTTTGGTATACGATATAAATCTGGGTTTTGGTATACGATATAAATCTATGTTGTGGTATACGATATCAATCTAGGTTCTGGTATGCAATATAAATATAGCTTTTTGGTATACGATATCAATCTAGGTTTTTGTATGCGATATAAATCTAGGTTTTGGTATACGATATAAATCTAGGTTTTGGTATGCGATATAAATCTAGGTTTTGATATATGGTATAAATCTAGGTTTTGGTATGCGATATAATTCTAGGTTTTGGTATTCGATATAAATCTAGGCTTTGGCAAACAATATAAATCTAGGTTTTGGTATGCGATATAAATCTAGGTTTTGGCAAACGATATCAATCTAGTTTTTTGAATACGATATAAATCTAGGTTTTGGTATACGATATAAATCTAGGTTTTTGTATTCGATATAAATCTAGATTTTGGCAAACGATATAAATCTAGGTTTTTGTATACGATATAATTCTAGGTTCTGGTATACGATATAAATCTAGGTATTGGTATATGGTATTTATCTAGTCTTTGGTATACAAGGTAAATCTCGGCTTTGCTATACTGCATAAATCTATGTTTTGGTATACGATATAAATCTGGGTTTTGGTATACGATATAAATCTATGTTGTGGTATACGATATCAATCTAGGTTCTGGTATGCAATATAAATATAGCTTTTTGGTATACGATATCAATCTAGGTTTTTGTATGCGATATAAATCTAGGTTTTGGTATACGATATAAATCTAGGTTTTGGTATGCGATATAAATCTAGGTTTTGATATATGGTATAAATCTAGGTTTTGGTATGCGATATAATTCTAGGTTTTGGTATTCGATATAAATCTAGGCTTTGGCAAACAATATAAATCTAGGTTTTGGTATGCGATATAAATCTAGGTTTTGGCAAACGATATCAATCTAGTTTTTTTAATACGATATAAATCTAGGTTTTGGTATACGATATAAATCTAGGTTTTTGTATTCGATATAAATCTAGATTTTGGCAAACGATATAAATCTAGGTTTTTGTATACGATATAATTCTAGGTTCTGGTATACGATATAAATCTAGGTATTGGTATATGGTATATATCTAGATTTTGGTATACAGTATAAATCTAGTATTTGGTATACAAGGTAAATCTAGGTTTTGCTATACTGCATAAATGTAGGTTTTGGTATGCGATATAAATCTAGGTTTTGGCATACGATATAAATCTGGGCTTTGGTATAAGATATAAATCTATGTTTTGGTATGCGATATCAATCTAGGTTTTGGTATGCAATATAAATATAGCTTTTTGGTATACAATATAAATCTAGGTTTTGGTATGCTATATAAATCTAGATTTTGGTGTATGATATTAAAATCTAGGTTTTGTATTAAAATCTAGGTTTTGGTATGCGGTATAAATCTAAGTTTTGTTTATACAGTGAAACCTGACGAAACCGAACACTGAGTAAACCGGAATCCTGTCCATTCCGATCTAAATTCCAAGTCCCCAGTTTTTTCCTTAATAATCTTTGTTAAAAATCATTGAATAAACCGGACACTTCACATTTCGAATTCCGACCTTGACTTGCGGTCCCAATACACTAATTACTG